>JAOYRR010000303.1:0-695200 GCA_038994665.1 Podotricha telesiphe | reverse complement strand
AATGGAGAAGGCACAATGGAGACTCAACAGTTAAATAATAAGAAATTAACAAGTAACAATAAGACATTTAAATTATAAAGTAAAATTAAAAAGTAACCGTTAATCTAGGTTTAAAAAAGAAAGTCTAATTATTTAGGCAACCCCGAAAAGTTGTTTCTTGATTATAGTCTATAAAAATGTTAGCCTTTCGTTCATATTCTTGTATTCAAATAATTGTGTTTTTAGGAGACACTTAACCTTAAAGTTTTTCTTTTTTGAAATTCTGCATTTTATCACCCACTCGTTTGTAAGTATTATAACCAATAATAGTATAACTGAAACTGAACTTAGTTATATTATGAAAAGGTATAAAAATTTGAACGCAGCGGGATTTGAACCTGCGCCTCTTGAAAACCGTTCAAGCGCTCTGACTGCTAAGCCATGAGTTCTACATCCAGCTAGGTCGAAATTCTTATACGCTTATTAGAACTTATATTTGTTGTTAGCATCTCTGTAGAGAGATTTTTAAAAACTTCTGCTACCCAAAGATTATTCTTCAGATTTAAGATTAAGGGTTCAAATCCCGCTGCGTTCAAATTTTTATACGTTTTCTAAATTTGTATTTTTTAATTTTCTAAGTGTGCGAATAATACTTTAAAAAATGTAATAAAAATATGAACTTAGTTATTTTGAAACTTTTATATATGAACTTCACAAAAACTAGAGTGTGAAGAGCAAAGTTATATTAGCTTTAGCCACTTTTTGTTTTGATAACAGAGTTCAACCAATTCAAACGAGCACGTGATTGTGATTTGTGTTATATATATTATATTCTCGCGTTGGTTATTATTGAGTAAGTGTCGTGAACCACTTTTTGATTTTCAGCACTTCTTGGAAACACTTGAAAATGTTAAAAATAAAAAAAAAACACTCTTCTCTCCAGTTTTTTTTTCAAAAACATAGCGTTTCAGGCGGAGGATATCAACGTCATTATTTCTCTTAACAATACGTATGGCATATAGCTCCTAATATCAAACTATACTCAGCTTAGTGCCATCTATTATAGCTTAGTAGATTATTTATGGTCGTATCTATGGTGTAACGCTAGTCTAGTCGTTGGTAAGACCAATGAATAGTAGGGAAGGCTTTAAGAACGCTCGTTGAAATCCGTTGAAGCTGTACAACAGTAGAGTTCTTTACTAGGGACGCCTTGTTCCTGTCCCACTTTAAATACAAGGTTATTAAGTGTTAGTTTGATACAGAGAGGATTTCGGGCAGTGAAGGTGTTGATGCATTTTAAACAATTCGGTAAACCTACACTTGGGTCACAAGTCCCAGGCACTGCCTCAGAGTTCCTCTACATTTTTTTGCATTTTGCAGTTTTGCATTTATCTATTGATTGATTGAAACAATTGAAGTTACAGAAAACCCGTTGCTAAAATTTAACGGTTATAACAGTATTATATATATGACAAAAACCCATATATAATATAATATTATACATGAGTATGTAGGTGTGCAGTATAGAAACTTTTCCATAAGCGAATATTGTGAGCCTTATCACGAAGTTTCAACGAGTTCGCTGACAACAGCCGATGTGACTCTTGAACTGAATGATTACCATATGTTTATTTAGTTTACGAGTTGTAAAACATTCGTTTATATCATTTTTATGAATAATGCATGGGTTCCTGCTGAGTTTTTAAAGAACACAAAAACAATTTAGAGGGTTTTCGTTTTTACACGTTTGGGTGCCTTAGTTAAAGCAACGTATATATAAACGACGGTGAATCTTTGTTATTTAGATCTGCGCGGGAGTTGAGCCTACAATAATCGTGTGCATTTGTTGATTAACACTTTCTTGACTATACCATATGACTTGGCTTCATAGTTTTATATTATTTTTATCAGACCTAATCAGGACGATAGGGGTTATAAAAAGAAACACCTTAGCGTTCCATTAATTCACTGGGATATAAAGATTCCGTGCCCATCGCGTTGTAGGCGAGAGCTCAGGCCAGTGCCTGGGACTTGTGACTCAAGTTTAGCCTTAAGGGGCCTCTTTATAATTCCTATTAACGGTCGCCTTTACTGTCCAAGCTCTTCTTTCTACCTAAATTTCAAGTACTAATAGTCTTATAAAGAAAGTAAAAAAACAGTTTCCCGCTCCTTCCCGCATTGCTCACTGTACTCAGTCAAAGAGAACCTAGTGCTTAGACACTACGTACTCCATTTTCGCCCTAATGCGAGACATTGCATGTCGAGTTAAGGAATTCAACGTGCTTTATCTTAGGTGCAGAGAGGGAAAATTAAAATAATTTTATATATTATCATTCCCCCGGGTGGAAATCGAACCCACAACTGATCGCAGTCAGATGCTGTCACACTGCTTGATGGCATCTAAGAACGTTATTTCTTTGTAAAAAATCATTACTTAATTATTTATTTAATAAACCTCACTAATAACAAACAAATTTTTCGCCAAGTTTGTAAAAATATTTATTATAACGATAAATTTTCATTACATGTTTAGAAAAAATGTCAGCTTCATTCATTATATTTTCTATAAACTTTGCCTAGTTGCGGCGAACCTGCCGCTTAGCAAAAGTTCTGTAAAGGCAAATATTTTACTAGCTAAGAGCTGTTGTTATATCATTAGTGAACTTTACATATTATTTTAAGCCTAATATTTGATTTTTGCTTAAAACATATTCTAATGATCTAAAAATGTTTGTAGAAATTTCTTAGTGGCGTAATAAGAACGTTATCCCAAAAACATGGATTCAAATTCTATTACATATAACATTTTTACGTATAAATTTAATAATATAATAAATAATTTTCTTTCCACATGTGTAATATATGATAAAAAAAATATTTATCCCTCATCAGGGACTCGTAAATAGGGTTCGCAGAAAATAATTTCCTCTGTTCAAGACCTTGTGCTGCAAGCTCCAGGTCTTGCCAGCCCAGACTAGCTGAACCTGCCTCCTTTACAACAAGGTTTCCTCTTACATGCTTGAAAATGTGACTGTCCGACCTTCACACATATGTCCAAACCAACTGTTCTTCTAAAAAATGCTACTGAGCTAATAAATGCTACTGAGGTAATATAAAAAATACCATCGTTGTTTTTAGTTTACTTACGTCACAAACATACAAACATATAAGATTGCTCATTCAATTTGAAATATTTTCATAACAACACTGCTGCTTTGAGGCACGCCATAAAAATTTTGCACTTTGAACAATTTTTGCAATGTGCTTAAATATGTGATTCAGGACTTGAAATTTTATAACATTCCACTCGCAATTTTATTTATGTATTCTATTTTTTATACTTTAAAGCTATTAAAGCAATTCGCCACGGCGCGCGGTGTTTAATACCGTCACTTAACACGCAATGTTGAAAGTGGAGAACAGTGTGTCTTGACACTAGGGTATTTCTGTCCAACCTGCTATGCGGGAAAAAGCGTGAAGCTATATTAGAATGTTTCATACTAAGTATATAATACGTACGAGGTTGCAGATTCAAATATTATCTTAGGGGTCTCTAGTAGCAAAAATATGGTTTCTCGTGGTGCAGTGGTTTGACCATAAACGCGATTGGTTATGGGTTCGATCTCTACTGGGAAGAGAATATTACACTTAAATTATTTTCTTTTCCCGGTATGTTAAAAGAAAACTCGGCGTTGTGTTATGCCATTTAACAAATAATGTTTTTTAACATTTTTTTTATAGTATCAGTCATACACTTAGGAAATTCAAAAATATATTTTTAGAAAATGTATAAAAACTCTCTGTCTATCTCTACAGAGATGCTAACAACAAAAATAAGTTGTAATAAGCGTATAAAAATTTCGACGCAGCTGGATGAAGAGCATAGCTTAGCGGTCAGAATTTTCGCGCGGGTTCGGACGGAGGAGGCTTCAGAGAGAGATAACATGCTTCAAAAACCGTGAAGCTGTATAAAATAATATTTGTAACATTCTGCTGTGTAGACAAAGAAAACCAAGTGTCAAGACACTCCGTTTTCCACTCTCCGCCTTAAAGCGAGACTTTCATCGCCGCCCTTTGTATTTTGCTACCAGATGTTCATTTATTTATACTATTAAAAAGTCAATTTTTTATCACTTATTTTAATTTAAAAAATATCGCTAGCCAAAATTCTCCCTAATAGGTAACATTTAATATTCTAGGAATGTACGGAGAAAATTCAAAACGATTTACACTTTTTGTCCGCACTACCCTACTATTGTCCCTCCATAATTGCTCGCGAGGTCGTTTCGCAAACAATACAGCAAATATTTATTAGGGTCCCAAGAGATGACAGTAGTCCAAACATTTCTTCTAAATAAATCCTGTGCAAAATTGTGGAATAACGTAACAATGATATATAAAATAATTGAAACTTGTATGAATCCCATTCTATTTAAGGATATTATTTAAAAACTTTTTACTTTTTTTAAAGCGTTATTCACACACTTAGGAAGTTGAAAAACATTTTTAAAAAACGTATAAAAAATTGATTTCAGTGGGTTTCGAACCCGTGCGTCTTGGCTCGTCCTCTTGGGTCAAGCAAATTTTTATAAGTTTTCTAAAAATATAGATAATTTAAGTGTTTAAATAATTTAATACACTACGCCTTTCACTTTGAGACATTGCATCTATCAATCAAACCAGGAGGGGAAAATTAAATTCCCATCAAAAACATAAATGTGAAAATGAGAGTTAATTCATACTGTGAGGTTGTAAAACAAAGTGTCTTCTCACTCGACTAGTTTCTCTCTGTGTACCTTGCTATGTGTATTAGTATGAAGCTGTATAAAGTGAAGTTCAAAATTACTAATTGTGAGGTTTTCGTCTTCGCCGATAAAAAATGAGTAATAAAGAAAAGCTCTGTAGATAATAAACAAATTAAAGATAAGTTAGCTTTATATAATTAATACACGAGGCTGTGTCGTAAGTAAAACTTGATTAGATAGTTGCAAGTGTAGCGTTTGGCGTTCAGTTCTCTCCACCTACCCTGGTAGGAATATAGCGTGGAGCCAAAAAAGGAATAATTTCAATCCTTTTAACATTAATTTGTGGCCACCATCGCGCAATAGGACATCGTCTGACTTGGCGGAATGTAGTGAACGGAGTGTCTCAACACTAGAATTTTTTGACTATCTCGTTTTGCGTGCAAAAGCGTAAAGCGTTACCGATTTAAGAAAATACCACCATATGTCAAAAGACATTACCCAATGGCAACTTTTAAAATATATTTCAACTTCACACAACGAGCGGGCCACCGTGAGCAAACATGACTTTGGATCGGATGAACCTGTCAAATGTGTCACGAAAACGCCACGATACCGAATGCTATTCCATTTTAATAAATAATTTTATTGTATATCAGATTTGTGTTTTTTGAATGAATTATAGCATTTTGTATTTAATTGTTTTTTGTTTATATTTTAAATATTTATTAAGATGAAATGATGAAAATAATTTAGTATGTAGTACAATTATTAATTATTGAAGTAGACTTTAGCACTTTCAATAGTCGAATGACTATAAAGCTACCACAAGCTCAGAAGGCAGTTTTACTTAAAAGAGATGGCAAGAGACCCAACAGTTTCCTCAAAATATCTAATCAGAGACGTTTTCGAACTATAATTTTATTAATCTGTTATTAAACAAAGTCAATAAATACATTTGGGCGGAAACTAAAGAACGGATGCGTCACAAAGTTTGCTTCAGCTTCAATATAAACTACATATGTTTGAAGGTAAAATAAACTTGTATAGTTGAGTGTCTTCAGTAACAATGGCTGATATTAAAATATAACAGATATATTTGTTCATTGAATAAAGGCTTTCGTGGGATAATTCCTGGCTGTAAATTTGATTGTTATACGTTCAATCCCCACTTGGGGGAATGATTATATTTAAATTATTCATTTCCAAGGGCAGGTAAAACTAATCGCAGCGTTGCTTCAGCCATTTAACTTGCAATGTTCAAGAAAGTTGGTCGAAAAATTGAAACTATGTGTGTTGTAACATATGCAAGAGATTGTTGTATCCAAGAGAACCGTGTATTTAAAACATACATGCATACTCATATATATTGTATCTATTCATACAGATGTGTTTGGTTTATGATTTTTACTCTTATTCAATTTACAAGATTTTAATTAAAAAAATACAACAATATATTATTTTAAAAAAATATGTAAATTTCCAACCATATGTAGTAAACGTTTATGCAACGGTAAATTATTTAAATAACGACGCGATTTTTGACGTTCACATATTTTATGATTTTATTACGACTGATTCGTCCCTTAAAAGATTTTATTGCAAATAGAGTTTTGAAACGCAAGCATTTTCATACATACAAATAAATATATATTATATATTACGCTTAGTTAATTTAAGCCATTGTGGCGCAATAGAAAAGCGTGTGACTGTAGACGCGATTGGTCGTGGGTTTGGTCTGATTGTCCTGAAAATGTAACTTTCTCGCTTGTCCTAACAAGCGCAGCCATGAGTTCCGCCACAAGGTTGCCTTTGCCTACACTGTTTTATTATTATTTATTTAGGAAAATTCCTTATTCAGCTTTATTTCTTATTTATTGTATTATGTAAGATTAATATCTTAGTGGTGGCAGTAATTCTTGTTCACAAAAAGTTGCAGGTTAAAAATCGTACTCGTTTCTCAGTTCTCCAAAATTCAGTGTAACTTATAAAAAATATTTTCATTTCAATTACTATTATTAAAACTTTTTCTATTTAATATATTTTTTTGAATATATGCATATGAAAAATGAGTACTAAAATGACCTTTTTAATTTGATAATTTGTTTTGATGTTAAGGTGAGATCTAAGGCTGTAGTAGCTTCTTGTACAACTTTATTAAACCAGGTCAAATACTTAAGTAGCTATTATTAGAACACCTAATTATTCAAGCTGAGTCAAGTCTTGAAAAGCTTTCGTGTATGAATTTATTTATAGATTGTAACAACGATTGGTTGTGGGTTCGATTCCAACTCGGGGAAATGATTATATTTAAAGCATTTTAATTGTTCCGCTCTTATATCTAAGACAAAGCCTTGAGTTCCTCCGTAATGCCTCGATTTCGGGCGGAAAACAGAGAACGGAGTATCTTCACACTAGGTTTTTTGACTACAACGATATGTGGTAAAAAGTGAAAAAGTAAAGTTTGTGTTAATATTAACATATATATGTTAAAACAAATGGCAAATGAAATTTATCATCCACTTTATTACGTGTCAGTGTCACTTGTCTTTTTCAAGATTTAAGTGTCAAGACACTATTCACTACTGCACATTGGGCAGCGGAACTCAACGCCCCTCGCCCTGTTGTACCAGATCAGGGAAAAAAAGTTAATATAAAGCCTTAGAGAAGATATGAAATCCACAACCCATCTCATTTACATCCAGACGTTGTCCAATGGCGCCGCCATGGCTCACTTTTACTATTAAACATATATATTTTTCTTCATATATTACATATAAATAAAAAAATATAATTTCTTGCAGAAAAAAAAACAAAAGCGCTGCTAATTTCGAAAAAAGAAACCACAGCAAAAGTAAACAGCAAGTGCTTCCAACACATATTCATATATCCTACACATCTCGAGAGTAACATACATACTAATAAAATGTTACACGACTGTTTGTAGATACAGGGGGGGGGGGTCACTCAGGGGTCGCGTCCCGTGGCGCCCCTGTATATATCCCATGACATTTAATTTTACTGTCACTTTTTTACAATTTTCAACACTTCAACTTACGGTTTAATCAACGTTATGATAGATACTTAATAGATTTTTTTATTAAAACAAAAATTCACCATATAAAAAATTAATAAACCTTTAAATGTTTTGTAAAAAATATTACAAAAAAAATATCATTCGATCTAATTATTAGTTTTTCTTAGCTGTCACCGTTCCCTGTTGAATGTAGGCCTCCCTCATAGAGCGCAAACCATCTTGGTCATGAGCAGCTCACATCCATCCTCTACCAGCCACTTTCTCCAGATCGTCTGTCCATCGTACTACAGGGCGTCCTATACTACTCCATCGGTTGTCATGGCGGCTGTGTGTTGCGTCTGAAGACGTGACCAGCCCATTTCCACTTTAGCGTGCTGATCCCAGGCACAATGCCAGTGACTTTGGTTCTCTGGCGAATTATTTCGTTTCAAATTCTGTTGGCCAGAGAAACTCCAAGCATTCTGAGTTCCATCGGTCGCTGAGCGACCTTATATTTATGGACCAGGTAGGACGCAATGATTGAAAACTCTAACTTTTAAAGCACTATGTATATATAAATGTGCTCAAAAATGTTTTTTGTATACTTTGTAAAAATATTTAAACAACTATCTATCTATCGTAATCCTTTATGTTGAGACCTCAAATAATACTGAATAGGTGTAATAAATATAATGAATTAGATTTTTTTTTTTGCTTCGCTGATCTCTCGCAGTAATCAGAAGAGGCAATAACAATCTAGTGTAAAATTTTCCGTTCTCCTCTTTATATTTAATTTCAACACATTGTGTGTCTATTCGGAACACAACGCCGCGCTTTGTCCAACTTTTGTACCAAGCTGGGGAAATGAAAATGATATTAATTTAATAATTTCCCTGAATATGCATCGAACGTACCACCGTCACGTGCACTCAGACAAACCAATGACAGCTTAGATACAAACTCGGGAGACACCATAAATATGCATTAGTCCGTAACATAGCTGAAACCAAGTGAGTACCAAAATTGTCCGATTTACGCAACAAAACGTATATTTACAACCTCTTCTAATTTTACGTGCAGACCGGAAATATCAGGGGTTCGAGTTTATCTCCCGTGATCCGTGGTTTTTATTTGATATTTATAAAAGACCATCGTAAAAATATACTAAACATTGCTAATGTTTTCAGATGTAAAAGAAAAACACGATTTACTACGCCATCGTGGCTATACGCGTACGATAATTGTGGGTTTAAAGTTTCCGAGTTAAGTTAAATCAGGCAAAAGAACAGAACAGAAATAATAAGAGCAAAGAAATAAAATAAAAATAAGCCTTTATTCATGATGTATATATATATATATATATACATACATATAGACTCATACGTACAACAAAAATAAAAGCTTATTTTTCTTTCAAATATTGGGAGGAATGTCCAAAAATTTGTATCTGTCATTTTCCTCCAGCGGCCTATTGCAGTGTCGTGACAACTCAATATGTACTTAAAGTGACAGCAAATTCAGGAAACATTTACCGGACATGAAAGTTGACTCGTCAAGTTAAACATAAAGCGAAACAATTGGAGAAAAGTGGCATTTTTTGTAGCTACTCTCGAACTTTTTTTAGCTTCACCTTTTCCCTACATTGTAGTTTCAGTTGTCGAGTGAATCTGGTTTCAACACACTCTATTCTCCACTTTGCTGTTTGGGTGGTGGAATTTAACTTGTTTACTATGCTTTGACTTCTTTACCAGAGCGCTTAATTAAAAATAAACTAATTATAATCATTCCACCTAGAGGGAATTAAACCCACAACCGATAGCGGTTCAAGTCAGATACTGTCCCAAATTAAGAAAATGTCTAAAGACATACTTCTACATATTTCTAATTTTTCATGGTTTTTTCTACCAGTCTTGTAAAAGCTGTTTAACGCAGAGTAGGCAAGGTGGGATTGGACCCTCAACCTCAGTCAGTCACTGTCCCACTCCGCCATAACGACACCTAATTTCACGAAACTCGCTTATATTTGTATCATCTACATTTTTTAACCAACGTAACGGCATATTTAAATTTCAGAATATTAAATAAAAAGCAATTTATTAATAATTCATAAAGAAACCAATAAGCTTTTAGTTTTAAACAAGTATTTCAACGGATTCGAACTAAAACTACCAAATTAGATATTTTGATGTTTACAGGACTCCAATGTACCAGCTGTCGTCAGTATTTACATAATGCCGCCTAAGCAACCTTGAGTTTCGATCGCTCTAATGTCCTTTGATATTTAAGGCGCATATTTTATTGTTTTTTGTGTGTATTATATAATTTAATACTTAGGCTATTCAATGTTTTTTCAGAGGGAACCTATTGTCAAGACACTCCGTTCTTTAATTTCCGACTGAAATCGAGATATTGCGTATTGAGTGGCGTAACCTAATGCCGCTCATTGTATTTGTCACCGAAGAAATGAAAATAATAAAATTTCTAATTAATTATTTGTTAGAAAAAAGTAAAACTGAGGACGACTCAACTCAACGAGAACACTATCCACTATCAGGTAATTTGTAATATGATGTTTTAGAACGCTTAAATGTAAAGCAAATAATAAAGTCTTTTACCTAAGTAAAAATTATGCGACGAGTAAGTGAATACGCATTTTAAATTTTTGTACCTTAAGAGTTAGCGATTTTGTTCAAAAATTGTATGGGACCAACTTAGAGTATACTATATTTTTTTTAAATAAGAATTATAAACATTGATCTACTCTATAAAAAGGTATGCGTGGTCTAACATAAAAAATATACGTTTCGAACTGAGAACCTCCTTCGTACATATTTAAATAAATGTTAAAATATTTTAAACATGGCTTAAAACCATAGAAAGGAAATAGAAAGTTATTTCATTCAATAGGCATTTCACTAAATGATCAAAGACAAAAACTTTATAAACTTTATGCTTGCTATCAAACCTTTGATGTAAGCTAAATTCTTGTGGTACGAGTCAAAAGTTTCCCAAAACGTATAATTATGTTTGATTTGAATTGAAATTTTAATTATTATAATTTGTTAAATATTTAAAAAAAAAATGTATATAATTTTGTCTGGTGTCTAGACAAAGCGCGGCGTTGAGTTGCACTCAACACGCTCTCTTTAAACTCGTACGGAAAGTGGACAACGGTGGGTATTGCGGGTTGGTTGCGGGAAGCTGAAAATATATTAGGTGAGAGAGAACCTAAGAAGAAAGATCTAGTTTTAAAACACTTCAGCCCAATTTCAAACTACTACATATTTATTTTTAACTAGTGATCGATTGAAATGCATATGCAATATACACTAAGTGTTATGAAAAGTTTACCACAATACAATATTCAAAATTGTGTTTCAATCGGTTAAGCCGGTTTTGAGCTTAGCGGTCAGAAACAAACAGACAAACAAAAAAGAAAATCTAAAATCAGTATAATATATTTTTTGCATGTATCTTCCATGTACTGACAGCGATCAGTTACATTTTTATTATATGTATATTTAGGTATTACGTTCAATTTAATTAAAAATAGAACAAAACCAACAGTAGTTTACATAATAAAGTAACAATTAGATTTTGAATCAAATAAACATGTACATAAATTAAATTAAGGTACAAAATAATCACCTGCAAATGTTAATAATAAAAATCAATTAACTAAACGTACTTACATAGTAACGGTCTTACAACTTACATTAACACTTCAAGTCCTTGAGCGATGTTACCTCGACGCCCGACAACCGACAATTGCGAGTGCGGCCGGGCTGCGCACTAGTCTTATACCTTTGTTTTATGGTTTCCCTTACTGTATAGATATAGATTATGATCTCAAATTTTCCTATTCTGCGGAGAGAGAGATAATAAGAGAGAGAGAGAAAATAATTTTCGCTTTCTACTTTTAGTATGTTCTAGATATATTACGTAACGCAACGTCGAGTTTTATCAATTGTGGAATTACAATAATAAATAATTTGATTTAAGTTGATTTAATTTGTACAAGTATTTTAAAAACAAATTGTGGTATGTGATAATATAAAAGATATAATTGAATATTGATACTTTTTCTGGTTATATAGTTACGTGGTTATTTTATAACTCCAAAGAGTCCTTCGTGGTACAGCGTCCGACTGTAAATCACGATGTATTTAGGTTCGAATCCCACTTGGAGAATGATTATTTTTAAATTATTAATTTTCATTTCTCTCCTGTGGTAAGACAATGCAATGTCTCGAATTCGGACAGATAGCGGTTAATAAATTATATTTGCCTCCATGCTGTATAAAGGGTGAAGCTGAAATAAAATCTGATATTTAAATCCCTGTAGCTCTTCTGGTACACGGGGTCGTGGGCGGCAGTGATATCTTACCATCAGGTGACCCGAACGCTCGTTTGCCTTGTCCGTAGAATTAAAAAAAAATAATAATAATAAAACACAGCACGATAGAACACCCGTTTTATTAAATTTGTCCAAATTCGAAACCCATTATGCAATTTCTAGTATTTTAATAATTCTAGAGTGTGAGCACAACATCTTTCTTTGTTTTTAAATGGTACAAATATTTCCATAGAATGAATACAAAGTGAATATGTTCCCGCTATAAAAACGATGGAGAGCGTCTGTTTCACGCTATCAAAACAGAAGTTTGCTTATATCACATAGTGGGTGAATTTCGTGAATTATTCGTATGGAATATATTATAGTCATTGAATTTAAACCGTGGCGATAAATTGTGGGACCGATCCCCATTCGTAGGAATTATTATGTTTGAATTATTTAAACCTCTTCGCTCTAGTGCTAATCTTGCACTAGATACTAGCGCGTTGAATTTGGCCACTCAGTACTCTATATCACGAATTTGGGCGGAAAGTTGAGAATGGAGCGTTTGACACTAGGTGTTCTCTGACTACCCTGCTATGCTGGAGCGTAAAGCGAATTTAAATATATTTTATTTTAAATGTTAGAACTGATGATGATAAAAATGTATAATTAAGTTATTAGTCTGGTAGTACGTCTGGAACTGCAGGTTTGTTCCAAATTTAATTAAAAAAAAAGGATTTTAGTATAGTTAAAAGCGCAGCGTTAGGTTCAGCCATTTAATATTGAATGACTGGTATAATTGGAGGGAATTAACATTACTTTATCTCGATTAAAATATTTTATTGTTACCTTTTCATTTTAATTACCTCTAGTAACACAAACCGCGATGTTGATTTCTTCCACTCATCAGGATTTTTTCTAATTCGGGCGGAAAGTGAATAATGGAGTGTCTTTACATATATTTACCTATGGCTACGCTGCTGTTTGGGAAACAAAAATGCCACCCAATAATTCATTCTGATATCCACATTTTGCTCAAACAGATATTAAATATTGATCAGAAGAGCCCAACTTCACAGAATCTTCTCAAAACGGAAAAAACACTTATATTATAAACATTTACGTACCCTTGATGAAGATTCAAACCCACACTTATATTTAATAAAATAACTGCCGGCCTCGCCGCAATACCGTAATACTATCATATAAGTAGCTTATAGTACCGGCTGTAACTTAACCAACAAAATTAATGTGTGGTTACAAGTTAAACACAAAATTAAATTAGCGAAGCTCGTGTAATGGAATATTTAAACAATAAAAAACACTGTGCGGATTTTATGTAACACGAGAGACTGGTACGTACAATATTTATGAAATAACTTAGTTTATTTATTATCACATTATAATATTTTTATTCATTTATTTAATAGTACCGTCTTATTTAATGGAGTTGTGAAAAAGTTTAAAATCAAGTTATTCATTCATTCATTCTTCATTTCTTCATCATTAGTTCTTCTCGAATGTTTATAAAAATCGTTTTTTTTTTTTAAATAAAACGTTTTCAAAAAGTGTGGCATTTATATTATTTTTTATTTTTTGTAATTTCAATATAATTTTAGAAAGAAATGATACGACACGTTGTATACAATTCTCATCGAAATAAAATGATTACTGGCGCATTTGCATCTCAGTATATTAAAAACTGTGTTTTTTAAATACTTACTCACTGAGCAAAGTCAAGGTTCCTTGACAAAGATATTTCTTCTACTAGATATACTTTTCTGTACACTTGAACCATAATAACCAGTCAGTTTCGATATTTACCAACCATGTCTCTTACACTATACGAAATAAACGTATCGATTGCTGCCAACTGTCTATTTAGTATATAACAACGTTAACAGCTGTAGTAAAGTACATCATATTACCACTAACAGTAAGCTGTAAGAGCACGAAATTGTAGGTCTTATGCGTATTATATTAAGGGATAATTTTGCTTAAAGTTAGGGAACGCCAAAGTTTGTGACGAACTCGATTTAGTTGAATGTAAATCTAACAATAGCGGTGCTAATGTAGTTTAATATAAGGTCGACACCATAATCTAATGGAAGTTATACTGTTTTAGTTGTTTTATAGTACTTAAGTAAAGTGTTTTTGTAACGAGGCCATCGAGGTGCAGTGGGACGTCTGATTCAATACCCCGATCTGGTAAGTACTTAACACACATTAATATGCACAAAAAAAAAAAGTTTGAAGTGTATTGAGTCTTCATACTAGGAAATAGGTATCTCTGTTTTTCTTCATCTTCACTCTTTTACCCGTATAGCAGGGTAGGCAGGGAGAATCTAGTGGTAGAGCACTTGAGCTGAGTGGTACAAGAGAGGGGAGTGAGGGGAGGTGTGTACGAGGGGGGACGTAAATATATTAACAGAATGATAGCCGAGAAGCCATAATAACACGTAGCTCAGCAAATAATGAAATTTTAAAAAATCAGCGTAGGTAATTATAGCGGCGGCAAAATAATGGCGTCAAATTCCGCCATTCAATACATAATTACATAATATTATAGCACGATCTGATATATACTGAGGGAAATAAATATATGTAAATGATATAAATATTTTTGCTCTAGTGTGACAAAGGCGTTGAGTTGCGCCATTTAATACGCAATGTCTCCATTGCGGCCGGAAAGAATACCAGCTCCAGCTCTGGTAAAACAAAGCGTGCAGAAAATAAAGATCCGAGTATCTTGACTAGGTTAAATTCAAGTTCAAGTCTCTAGGTTCTCTCTGCCTACATTGCTGTGCCGGGAAAAGCGTAAAAATATTATTTTTAAATTATAATTATTTCTCCTCTCTGGCAAAAGACAACGGCGTTGTGTTCCGCCACTTAGCACTTAATATCTCGTTATCACAATATTTTTGGGTGGAAAGCAGAGAATATACCGTTCTCCGTATTTACTAGTTTCTATCTGCCTACCCTGCCAGGGGGGACAAAGCGGGAATATAGTATTGGTAAATATTGTGAAACATATCATTTACAACTAAATATATCAGTAACACATACACGGATGCAATCGGCTTTACTGTAACCTACTTAGTTAAATTAATTTGGTTTCTCCACAACCGAGTCACGACTGTCTAATGCTAGTTTGAAATTAGCTTATTAGCTGCTGGAGGAAGACATTATGTAATAACTAGCGACCTGCGCGTAGCCACACGTAGCTGTTTTATATTTTTAGAGGCATTTTCGTAAAACGATGAAATACCTGAAATAACTAAAAAAATGGGAAAAAAAATTTTGTTCATCCCAAGACCGCCAAATATCTCTTTTTTAAAAAGGGGATAACGGTATCAGGGCCGGGCCCCCGGGTCGAACGCCACCCACTAATATGGGTCCGTGGGTTTTTGCTATTGACTCTGGTTTTTAGGTAAATTTGTACCGGTTAGTAGGATTGTTGAGGGTAGGGATATCTGTTCGCTGTCCAGCCAGATGAGACCCCTAAATGCACAGGGTAGGCCCAGCTTGGGCCCAGCATTCACAGACAGACAGACTGAGTTACGGATTATGGATAATACCGCATCATTGGAGTCAAAAAGTCAGACTGCAAACGGGATTTTTGTAAGTTCAATTCCCGCTTAGCGGAATAAATATATTTAAATTATTTTCATTTCTTCGAAAGTGGAGAACAGAAAGTGTCTTGATAGGTTCTATCTGAGTATACAGCTATAAAAGACAAAGCATAACTGTGAAAAAATGCGAAAAACGCGTGTCGTGGCACAGTTGAAAAAGTAACTGTTAACATGATGGTTGCAAGTTCGGACCTCACTCGGTAACGTGTATATTTAAAAATATTTTATATTGTGTCATATACGATATGTAACTTTCAAAATATGTCTCAATTGTAGTATTTACACAATTTACATACTAAATAGCCTTGTTATTAAGCATTCTGTTCTACAAAAATCACATAAAACACAAACTCATATAATTACCGAGCTTTTTTAACGTTTTAAGCGGAAAACATGACCCCTCAAAAAGAATATCAGCACTTGATTGCAAATCTAGATAAGCAGAATAATGAAAGCTAAACAAAAGCCGCGCGAGAGGAACGGCCGGGACGGCTAAAGTGAATTAAAAAACGAAAATTTTAAGGCTTTTCAGCTGGATTCTGAAGCGAAGTCACCTTTGTAAGGCATTCAAATAATATAATACGCAATGTTGAATCAAAAAAACATTGGAATTGTAAATATTGTCCGTCCAGCGCGGCGTACGAATAATTTGATATACGAATAGGTTAATTGCGTGTGGTTTTTGTATTTTAATTTGTATTGGAACGTATACCTATATATATACTGCGTGTATTACTTTGCCGTATGTGGGAAGAATTTTTGGAAAACTCTAATTTAGTGCTTTCTTATACTCCCCAAGGTATCAACGGAAATATCTTTCTACATCCAGTGTTTCTCTCTCTCTTGATATTATTAGTATAGATAAATATTCATAAAATAAAACACATTAATATATTGTAGATTATTTATATTTAAATGTAAGATTAAATTGCTACTAATAAGCTAGAATTGCAATACAATTTAATAGTAGCGCCATAATTATAAGTGTTAGAGAAAAATAAAAGAGCGCGTGTATGGTAACCAACATGGGAGTACAACAAATATTGAAACTTGCCACAGTAAGCGACACACTTTGGAACAAATTAACATAACCAAGCATTGGTTAATGTTATTTATTAATGTTAATGGTTAATGCTATTTATTATTTTTGTTCTTTAACGTCACTATCGTGGCGCAGTGTGACGGGGTCTGAGCTATTGGTTGCGGGTTCGATTCCCTCCTGGGTGAATGATTATATTTAAAATATTTTCATTTCTTCGCTCTGGTACCTAAGAAGAAGCGCAGCGTTGAGTTCTGCCACTGAACACGCAATGTCTCGATTTTGCTAGGAAAAGCGTGAAGCTGGTTAAAGCAGTCCACTGTGCAAGCTTAACGTAATATGATTGGCAGTATTCCTCGTTCTGCAGTGCCGTGTCTATATTTTGCTGGAAATTGCAACGACTTGGATTGAATAAAATGAACAATTTACATTATTTTTCATAAGTCTATAAGAATGGATGGTATATCAGTATCATATATGTCCTTTCCGGAAGTAAGGTCATATAAAATATTTTTTAACGTACACTTGTATTTGTGACAGATATATGTTATCAAACAGTATCCGTCTATAACGTTATAGATTCTAAACGAATTTATGGATACGGTTACTTTTGTTTGTTAATTTATATAATGGAGTTAGCTCTAACATTATAAGGATCAAGACATATTTAGAAAACGTATAAAAATTCGAACCCGCGCCTCTTGAAAACCGTTCAAGCCCTTTGACCGCTAAGCCATGCGTTCTGGTGAACGCAGCGGGTGCGACTTTAAAAAATGTTAAAAAATATTATAAGGATCAGTTATTAGCTTAGTTTATATTGTTTTATTTATTGTTCTCGTAATAATTATATTGGGGAAAATAGCTATGAGTTTCGTCTATTTAACACCAAAAACACACACGACAGAAAAAATGTACACATTGTAAAAACACATAAGGAAACAACAGTAAAAGGGACGAAAATAAAACAGAACACAAACAACTAAAAGTGAAAGTGTAATAAATTTATCAAATTTATATTTAAATTAATCTTACATGAAGAAAATTTGTATAATTAAAATATAATCTTTCCCCCGAAAGAGTATTGAGAACAAAATCACCACATTCGCAGTCAAATTACGGCTTAACGCTTAAAGCAATAACAAATATACATCTAACATTTTTTTTTAAAGTGTTATTCGCACACTTAGGAAATGCTAACAACAATTATAAATTGTAATAAGCGTATAAGAATTTGGACGTAACTGGATGTAGAACGCATGGCTTAGCGGTCAGAGCTAGAACGCTTGAACGGTTTTCAAGAGGCGCGGGTTCAAATCCCGCTGCGTTTAAAATTTTTATACGTTTTCTTAATATGTCTTGAACAAAAATACAGTTTCGCTATGTCGTCTAAGACATCGTATATATTACTAAAACTAAATTAGCATGGTAATGTTCTTGAAAACGTAAAGACTTTGCAAAGAATATGTTACACTAATATTATTTATGATTCAAGTATTTTTGAGTAAAAGTCGTAACATTTTGAAGTGTTATTCACATACTTACATATTTATATATGTTTTTTTAAATGTTTTTAGGCATAAGTGAAAGTCAACAAGGGAATTAATTCTGACTTTCTACTGATCACGTCGGTCAAAATCAGTTTTGGCTGGTCAACGCTACAATCGGACGAAATCATTTCATAAACGATGATTAAAGAATTAATACCAATTCGGGGGGAATCTTTATATTTTAATTATTTTTAGTTCCTCCACTGTCCTAATTATTGTTAAATTAAACATTTTTCTTCAAAACAACATACAGTTTAATATGTCTATATAATTAAGATCTTAATGGATATCTAATTTACAATTGACTTACCACCAGTCCACTTGCCCAATAAATGCACAGAAAAACTATCTAGTACAAAAAAAAAAAAAAATCATATAAGGTACATTAGTTCCACATTTTCACGAACCTATTTGAAGTGAAAGCAGACTATGGACGTGCCTGATTTAGGGTAGTAAGTGCTCCTTTTGATCACCCTTTTAACTCACGCGAGTACTCAGAACCATTGTTTCGAACATCGGATCGGAATGTTTTATTCCTCCAGAGGAGAGAAAAATTCTGACCAATTTGGACCTAAGTGAATAGAAAATTACAATCTTAAAGGCATCCACCGTACCATCTGGCGCTGTTACCGACTTAAGTGCAAAATATGCTCTAAATTCAATTCTCAGCTTTAGTGCGGCTGAACTAGTTTCGTTTAGTAAGCGTTTTATATCATTAAATAAATACGTAAAGGAAAAGCTTTCGGATGAAGATAGGCAATATTTTGTTGAAATTTATGCTGACTTAATGGCATTACCTTATTAACGGGTGTCTGTACGCCACCAGTGGCCAGTTTAAGCTATGCACCATCCCAATTTCTTTAAGCTTGGGATGCAGAGTTATTTCAATTCTTTCCCTTACCACTTTAATTGCCTTTTTGCGTGAAGAACTTTAGTGAGGGCAGCCCCTAGTACTTATCAAAAGCTGTATCATAAGCATTTTAAAAATAGTATTTGGCACCATATCTACTTTGTGTAATACAATCACAGCGATTCGGTTTTATTTATTCCCCACTCCATTTTAATATCATAAAATACTTTACAATATATTGACGCGAAAATAAGAAAATACAATAAACAATCATATAAAAATTACAGATTCCAAATTCAAAAGTAATATTTTGTTTATTTTTAATTATAACAGTATTTATGACCTATATATTTAGTCTATATATTTCATATACGCAGCACTTGATGCTGCATATCAATGTAAACAGAGAGAACCTGGAGTCATGACACTCCGTTTCCGCTTTTCGTTCGAATTCTATACGGAACGGCAGAACCAAACCCTTCGTTTTGTCTTACCAGAGCGGAGAATTGAAAATAATTTAAAATGTTTTTTTCAAATATATTCATTTTTCCAAGATTGAATTGAAGCCACAGCCTGTCACGTTTACTCTCAGCCTGTAATAATTTTTATAGATATATTGCATTTTTATAGATATATGGAAAGTGAGTGCGGCCAAATATTAAGAAGGCTTTAGATGTTTTTTACCAAACATTTCATCTTTGGATTCTAGTAATTTACATAAGAATTGTTATTGTTAAGAATTATTGGTTCAGATAAAACTTATATATTAAATAATTATATACGTAGGTATATTTATTTTATAATTTAGGAACACTTTTTGTATTAAAGAGAAATTACCTGACTTCTTTTCATAGTAGTCTTCCAACCGTGTCCACTCAATTAGAGATTACCTAGCGATAACGCTGACCTACATAAATATATTTATAAGAATCCTTGAAATTAATAAATTTAAGATTTAATAATCCCCTACATTTTTCTGATAAGTATTTAATTAAACATGTGTCACAACTATACTGAATATTACAGAATAAGTTTCGTTTGATATGTATCAGTATGGCTCAGTGCTATATAGTGTGAAGGTCCTGGGTTCCACAGCTTCTACTCTGTGAAATAAATGTGATTGATTTACTTCCATTCCGTTTTGTTTGGTAGTTAAACCGCTCAGTTCTTTATGCATACTTTTATGAACGGGTAAATAGGTGACAAAAAAAACAATTTCGTAAGTTCAAAATTATTCAATTGAACAAAAAAAAATTAACATTATATTAAAACAAAACATTATATTTCTTATATTTTAAAGACAAAAGAAAGACAGAAACAGCTTTACGCGCTTTACCGCATAGGGGGTAGTCAGAGAAAATCTAGTGTCAAGTCAATCACTCCCTCGAGTGAGGACCCACAAAGAATCACGTTTACAACAGTATACTGTCCCACTGCGCCACGATAGTTTTTTACGATAGAAGCTTTATTCTAATCCATTAAAGCTCAGTTTCAAGACAAGATTCAGCAGTACATAATAATAGGAAAATTCCCTAATTAAAGAACACTCGATCCATTCCTTAATCCGTCACGTATTCAGGAAACTTTTGTACGTACGTACTTGTTACTAAAGCTTATTTGGTGAGCTTTGCTGTTGGACGTGTTTCATTTGGTATAGAGGGTATATATTTATTTCGAATCAAAATAGTGATATTAAAATGCTATAGATTGATGGTTATAGTGAGGCCGTTGTGGCGCAGTTTGATATTGCGTATGATTGTGAACGCTGGTAGAAGGTTGGATCTCCACTTGGGCGAAAGATTATTTTCAATTATTTTCATTTTCCTGCTCTGCAACAAACGCAATTTCTCAAATTCGGGCAGATAATGGAGGATGGAGTGTCTTGACACTAGATTCTAACGTACTGCCAACCACCTCAACTTACAACCATCGCGTTCTGTTTGCTATAATATTGTATAGGGCAATAAAGAAGTTTTAACTACCAAGTCGATATATTAGCGTATTCCTTAAATAAAAATTGTTTTAAAAACAAACTGTATTTCATTATCATACAAATATTATCTAACACAAGCATCGTTATTGCCTAACCTCGATGTTTGCTTTAATATTTCCTTACTACATAATATCCTGCTTTAGACGCCTCTTATATATTCGTATTAATATATGAAATTAAGGCTATTGTAGCTAAGTAGAACGGCATCTGCGATTAAACACGATGAGTGTAGGTTTGAATGTCACTTGTGGAAATGATCATGTTTTTTTAGTAGTTTCACGCTTTTTCACGTATAGTCAGAGAGAACCTAATGTCAATACACTCCGTTCTCCACTAACATGATGATATGAAAATTGTTTTCATTTAATTACTCTATTAACATAAACAACAGTGTTGAGCTCCGTTTCTCAACATACAGTATGCCAAAAACGAAAGGGATGCAGATATAGAAATTGATTGATACTTTGTTCTCTCGGCCTACCCCGCTTTGTCATATAGGTGTCTTTGCCTATGAAGCAGTTAAGCGTCTAATTGAACACGATAATTAAAGGCTCAAATGCCTATAGCCGAATATTTTAACGTTTCTAAGGTTTATAACCGATGGCTTTCATATAGGCATTTATATCTAATCGAATACTGGTTACAGAATAGACACTATATACAGGTTTTTTTTTTTCTTTTTCTTGCAACATGCGGTGGAAGTGTAAATAAAGACAAAAAGAGGTGTAAAGATCTCTTTATTTTTATATTTAGCTGACAATAAGTATTCAGCATAAAATTAAAAAAAAAAAAAAAAATGTTTATGAAGTGCTAGCAGCTTCACGCTTTAACCTGCAAAGAGAATTTAGCGTTATGATACTCCGTTCTCCACTTTCCGCCACACTTCCACTTTTATCGTGTGTTGAGTGGCGGCACTCAATGCCACGCGTTATGTTACTAGAAATAAAATAGATGTAAAAATAATTTAAATATAAATCATTCTTCCGTGTTGAGTTCGAACCTACAACCTACAACGTTTACAGTCAGACAAAGTCCCACTGCGCTACGATGGCCACGATGTCTTTATGTATATTGTAATATATAGTTTTTGAAGCTGAAAATCAAAAAACTAACTACATTTAATGATAAAGTTACATGTTCATTTAAAAGCAAATAACCATTTTGTTTTAACTTAATTTTCGTAATACACATAAGGCTCTTAGCGAGATGAAATATTAAAGAGGATATATCGGTCCCTAGAGTTTAATACGCCTGGAGGAAGTTTAAATGTTTTATTTAGAATTGAATTAAAGTAGGTCTATACATGTTGTACATATATTTAATATTTCGCAAAGTAATTTCACTAATGTATGAAAACATACAGGTTGTGAAATTAGACATATATTGGAGGCCGTTATAATGCAGTAGCACAGCGTCTGCATGTAAACCCGATTGATTGTGGGTTTCATTTCCATTTGGGAGTAAGATTATAATTCAACAATTCTCATGTTCTCCGCTCTAGTATGATACATAGAGTTCCACCAGTTACCACTCAATTTCTGGAAATAAGGCCGAAAGTTATATTGATTCTATCTGACTGCCCTGCTATGAAGCTGGTAACAATATATACTTAAATATTATTTATAAAGCTTTAAAGTTGACATTTATGATTTAAAGTTACATACGCTTCGATTCATTAACATTTGAAAGTTTAAAATGAAATTAAAGAAGTTAGAAAGTTCTTTTAAAAGTTTCGAGTAAATCTACTGACTATATTTAACCAGACGATGAATGAACTTAGAATTATTTTGTACTTGAATAAAATCTTTTATAAAGTTGAATTTGACTGATATCAAATCGGCCAATGTTAAAAAAAAGCTTTCAATGAAAATAGAAGTATCTTTTAATATGATTTCAATAGCTCCACTCGGCTAAGCCATACATCCCTATGTACGTCGATATTTTTATACGCCGGTCAACCCTTTTTTTTTCTTTGTTGACATCGCTATAAACATACTTTTACAAATTTCTCCTACCGAAAGAACGTATGGCTTAGTAGCCACTACGCTTGGACGGTTTCCAAGAGGCGCGGATTCTTGTCCCACTACGTTAATTTTTTTATGTTTTCTTAAAATGTTGGTGAGGGGAACCTTGAGGAACTCCAATGTCCAAGAGAGCATTATATCGAGTTGGCCAGAATAACCAGGATACTTTGGTAATAATTTTAGTTTAGCTAAGCGTATGCCTTTAAGCTCTTTTCTTAAACTACTTTATTATTTGTAAGTCTAACATGAGCTATTTGGAATGGTTCTAAGCAAACGCTATGGCTATTATAGTACGCTAACTTGGGCAGAATGTAAAATTTTTTTACATAAAGCAATCCATTAAATTAAAAGTGCTTCACATTACACACACAGTACACATTGTACAAAATTAATCCAATTGTCTATACAAATAAATATAATTACAGTATCTGTTTGTAATATTAAAATAACCGCTTTTTACTAAATAATACATATACCAAAATATATTTTTTATAATTTTTGTCTGTCTTTCTGTCTGATTGTTCCGGCTAATTTCTGAAATGGCTCTACCGATTGTGACGGAACTTTCACTGGCTAATGAAATAAGGATATAGATAGCTAATGTAATAAGGAGTAATTTGGGCTACTTTTGTTTTAGAACTCCACGCGGAGGAAGTCGCGGGCACAGCAAAGTTATATGTAATAACAATTTAAAGTCCACAAAAGCTTTACTTTTCTAGACTTTATCCTACCTATTTAAGAGGATAACTGAGAGTTAACTGCTAAAAATAAGTTCAATATCTTTAAAACGAGCGTAGACTGTTCTATAAGGGGAAAGAAGAAAATAACTCACATTTTTTTGATCAGCCCGACATTTATCTGCATAGTTCACTTACATGTAAAAAGTCCAAACATATTTGAAATTATACCATATAATACGCCTGGGTTTTGTCATTTGCCCAGTTTTAATATGGTTTAATTACGTAATTGCTATATAAATTGCAAAACTTAACTATTACAGTAAACGAGCCGTTTCATTCACCAATTTACCGTCCCCTAGGTACGGAACAATACACATAAAATTATGTACCGCGCCATTCTCTATGTCAAATGAATACATTTGACATAGAGAATGGCGCGGTTCCGTGGCTAGTACTAACAGTATTGTAAATGTACAATACCGTTAGTAGTAATAAATGTACAATAGATTAGTTAAACATACTGTTGTTTTTCTCTATTTCGGGCTAGATATGCAGAATGGAGAGTTGTGACACTTCTTTTTTGTCGCTGGGAAATAGTGTTTAGGCAGAACACCCTTGTACAAGGCAGACGAGCTTTGCAGGTGGATGATACTGTGGGATACATCAGTGAACACAGTACTACCCACTAAAACCCAACGGAAGCCCTCTCCACCTATATGAGACGTCGCAGGTCGGTCTTCGGCCCTTTAAGCCACCGTCGCTTTTAACCGCTCACCGCGTACCGCTCCGGGGCTTCTGGAGTGTCTAGGCACTAAGTTTTCCGTCTACCCAGCCATATAGGGAAAATTGTGATGCTCAATTACTATTATATTACAAGAATTTTAATATATATATTCTTAATTTGTTTCCAGTAATTCTATTGAAATTGTAACAAACAGTTTCTTTTAGAACACTCGTTAAAAATAAATAGATTATAACAAAATATATTACAATAGACATTGACAAGTTCGATGTAGTACAGGAATTGGGTGAAGGTGATCTCGTCTAAGAAACCTCGCTCTCATTAATCACTGGAGGGATGATGGACGACTTCATTTTTATATGGCCCTTTCTTTTCCTAATGACCGAGTGAATTTTACTTTTTTTTTTATTATCTGGATCTATTTTGAATACACGCATGGCCTATATTTTTTTATAAGGACTTTGTTACTTACAAAAATATTTAATAAATAAATAGGTATGTATATTAATATGTAAAGATAAAAGTTTGCATTCCTTTTTTGAAAATTGTGTGGGCAGAGGAGTATGACAAGTGAAGTTTTATGATTGTTAAACTTTAGACAGAAATCCAATATTTTATTAAAATTGTTCATGAGATATATTTATATACAACTAACAAAATATATACTAAACACACTGCCATATATTAAATATATGAACACTTGAAAAACATTTTCAGAAAACGTATAATAATTTGAACGCAGTGTGATTCGAAAACGCGTCTCTTAGAAATTTCGACGCAGTCGGATGTAAAACGCATGGCTTAGTGGTCAGAGCGTTTGGACAGTTTCCAAGAGGCGATGGTTCGAATCCCGCTGCGTTCAAATTTGAAAACATTTTTCAATTTACTAAGTGTGTGAACAACACTTTAAAATGTTAAAAATATCTACACTTTACTAAAAAAATGCTGAGGCAACGTTGCTACGGCAACGCGTGTGTTGCTCGTCAACGAAGTTACTAGTATAAATATTAATTATATTCTGAAAATCATACTTGGGAAATTTAAAACGTTTTTCTTATATTAAGTATGTGAATAGCTTTTTAAATATATTAAAGACCACATTTCATTTATATACAATTTTTTTTCGTATTAAAATTTTTACTATATTTTGTATATCTTGGATATTGTATGGGTTTCATATTGGAGTTGTGACAAATTCATATTGCTTATTCTCTCGCAGAGACATAAGTACATCAATTAATATTGTCATAAGTTATTTTAAAATAAGTTAGTTTAGATCTGTGTGTATACATATTTTCTTTCTATTTCCATTTCACGTTTTTTCCACGCCACGACTTGTCTTAGGTATCAGAGCGGAGAAATTAAAATAATTTATATAAAACCATTTCTCCGAGTGGTAATCAAAGGTGGTAAATTGTTTGACGTTCAAAAAGCATAATGAAACCTGTGTACCCTTATTTTTAATAAAATTATTTAATTTAAAAAAAAAAATTCAACCCACAACCAGTCTCAGTCAGCAGTAGTTTACAGTCAGACGCTGTCACATTGCGATTTTTTTTTATTCTATAGACAAAAACAAATAGATACGATACATAGAACCTGCTAACCAGTATTAAGCATTTTGCCATCTACAGACATAAAAAGCTGCTGTATCAACTACTGAATAAAATACACGAACAGTTTCGACAACTTGATAATGAGTGACTTCTACACTTTCCAGTGACAAGCAACACGAATTTCCCATTTACCTGTTAATATTGGATGAATTTATTTTATTCTATCTTAATTTACTTTTAATGGGTTAATTTGACGTCATTGAGTGCACACACAATAGTTGTGGGTTCAAACTCCACTTGAGAATGATTTATATGTAAAACTATATAAATTATTGTTTGATTTTGCCACTCTTCAGCTTCACGCTTTTTATCACATAGGAGGTTCGTGAAATCAGAGAAATTAAAATATTAAAATATAATCAATTCCGTCAGTGAGATTAGAACTCACTACCAATCGTATATACAGTTAGGCTACGCGCAACAAGCAATATTATTAAAATGTGCGGAAAATGGAGAACAGAGTGTCGTAACACTAGGACACTAGGCTCTCTAATGATTCGGCTTTGATGTATATACAAGGTACGTGAGAAAATTTTACTTTGAAATTTTCTCTACTAATAGAGCTATGGATATACGATTTCATCTTGTCCGCTTTTCAATATTACAATAAAATGTTAATATAAATTTTACAAAGTAGTTAAAGCTTTACAGTCTTTTATCCGATGAGGATATTTAAAATTGAAATTGGATGCGCTTTTCATTTTTGTCTGAGTATTTTGATATTTTTATATTGATATAGGTGATTATAAAGATGCATACTTTTCTTCCGCATAGCAAGGTATTGAGTCTGTCTAGTGTAAAGACGCTTTGTTCTTCACTTTTCACCTGATTCAAAGACATTGCGTGTTGAGTGACGGAAATCAACGCCGCACTTTGTCTTGTCACCAGGGTGGATAAATGAAAAAGAAGTAAATAAAAAAGGGATATATTTAGAAAACGTATAAAAAATTTAACACAGCGGGATTTGAACCCGCGCCTCTTGAAAACCGCTAAAGCTCTCTGACCGCTAAGCCATGCATTCTACCCCGTTGCATTCAAAGTAGAACGCATGGCTTAGTGGTCAGAGAGCTTCCTAAGTGTGCGAATAACACTTTAAAAAATGTTAAAAAAAAAAGTTAAGTAAATATCCCGAGTGGGAATCGTAACCATAACCATCGTCTATTCAGTCAGATGCTGTCCTCTAATTTTTAGTTATTACATAATGTAGACATTTGGGAATGATGGTGCTGGCCTCAATATGTAAAAATAAACTATGACTTTGGGTTCAATTCCCTACCTGGGAAACAAATATATTTAATAATTGAAAAACCTTTCTGATTCTGACGTTAGATTTCCAATAATATAGTAGTCAACTACAATTTTATTCTACGAACTTTAAATAATTTACTTTATACTTATAAAATATTGTAAAAAGCTCCTATTAAAATGACGTTAAAGAAAATTATAAAAACTAAGCTTATTACTTCAAAGTAACTTCTTGATTGAGAAAGATAGTCTCCCCCGACATAACGTTGGTCTCGATATCAAGACTAATCGTTGACACACTGACTTAGTGTTGGCCGAGGATGATATTTATACCTTACATACTAGTCTCATTTATTTATATAAGAATTTATATTAATTTTATTAATTAATTTATTGATTTTTTTCAAATAATTTATATAAGAAAAAAATCAATCACTATTTAGGTATTTTTTTGTATCTCCTAACTAGTTAGATAAGGTGCAGCGTTAGGTTACGTCACTCAAATATACAAGTCACTAATAATCTCTATATATGGAAAATGTAGAATGGACGATTTGAACTCTGAATATTGTGTATATAATACTATACTGCGAAAGCTACTTTCTAAAGCTAGCAAACAATAACAGAGACATAGTCTACAATTAGAAATTAATTGTCGTTGTACGTGTTGGTTACGAGTTCGTTCTTTATTCAAGGTATTCAAGGAATTTTAATGATCAATTAAAATTCCTTGAACTTTATTGTGTAGAGACAGACATATCTGGTTTGTAAAAATGCGGAGTTGGGAGGAAAGTGTGATTTGGAAATATCTTCTAGCTTTACTCTATCAAACCAAAGTCTAGTAAAATGTTGGAATTTATCTCGTAAATATGTCAATAAGGAGCTCTCCTTGATGGTTGGAAATTCGACTCTCACTCAGTGTAATGAACAATTTAATTATTTTAATTTCTCCACTCTGTTGAACAAGAACAACAAACAACAAAATTTTTGTACGTTTTCTAAATATGTCTTTTTCAAATGTTAAAAATATTTAATAAATGGCATTTTCTCTTGGCAAACGATTGTTCGTAGAATAATCTTTGGGTAGCAGAAATTTGTAGATATATCTTTACAGATATGCTAACAACAAATATAAGTTGTAAGAATTTTGACGTAGCTGGATGTAGAACGCATGGCTTAGCGGCCAGAGCGCTTGAACGGTTTTCAAGAGGCGTGGGTTCAAATCCCGCTGCGTTAAAATTTTTATACGTTTTCTAAATATGTCTTTGTCAATTTCCTAAGTTTGCGAATAACACTTAAAAAAAATGTAAAAATTATGTGGATGTGTGTGATTTCAATAAAATATATATTAGGAAAACGTAAAAATTTTACGTCGCTACGTTTGTGTTAGCGGTCAAAGCGCTTGGACGGTTCTTAAGAGGCACAGGAACGAGAAAAATTTTTTATAAGTTTTAATAAAAGATTTTTATAAATTTCCACTACCCAAAAAAGAATTTAAAATATTATTTTTACAAGTTTCTTTCATAATTTTCGTGTCCTGATCGTGGGAATTAAACTTTACAGATAAAAAATATTCAAGAAAATATTAATCTTAAGATTTTTTCTCTAAAGGATTAGTTAAGCCAGTACAAAGTTGACCTTCATACCCTATTTATGAGAACGTATGAAAGCGCTTGGCATGTGCCCAAACATTTTCACCATCTAATATAAATAAGGAAATGTTGTAAAAATACATTGTAACTTTGATCGTTAGCCCAGTAACAATGTAAGTAATAATTTAGATTTATATTTAATTTACACTTTTAGTACTTTTATGTTTCAGTTTGTTCACTAATATCTAAAAGTTTTGCTCTAAATTTGCCGACTTGCAGGTCATATGCAAATATGGGTAAGTGGAGATTCTGGGAGAAGAGATCCTTTTTATATTATTCAGAAAACTTTTTTTTTTATGCCGGGAAATCCATTTTACTCAGACCGCCCATTTGTACTGTGGGATTCACCGGGAACCAAAACCCGATACTACCCACTAAACCCCAGCGGAAACCCTCTCCACCCCAAGTAGACGTCGCAGGATCGCTTGGCTATCGATTATTATTATTATTATTATCATCGCTTACCTTAACCTTTAGGCCATCGAGGGGTGGTGGAACAGTAACTGATTTTAAACGCGATTGGGTGTAGGTTCCATTCCCATTCACATCCATTTCTCCGCTCTGATACCTCAGAAAAAGCACGGCGTTGTGTTTCGCCACTCAACACAACGTCTCGATTGCAGGTGGAAAGTATAGAACGTGTCAGTTCAACTGGAAACTGCCAACGGAGTTACTGCCAACGGATTTAGATTCACACATCTCGCGCTATTTAAATTTCGATATGAAATTACGTACCACAGCAGGAAAAACCAAAAATAATTTAAATATAATCATTCCATCGTAGCGCAGCGCGTCAGCCTTTTACTCTAATTTAGACCGATTAGTTGTGAATTCGATTCGGGATTATTTTATTATTAATTCGATAATTATTATGATATACAAATATTTTCATTTCGCCTCTCTGATACTAAATAAATAAATAAAAACAAAGCACAGCGTTGAGTCTCGCAACTCAACAATCAATAACGGAAAGTGGAGAAGGAAATCTCTTGACTCTAGGTTCTCTCGGACTGCTATGCAGGAAAAGGTCTGAAGCTGCATAAATCAATCCTGAACATTCACCCCTAATTTTTCATTAAACCCTTGTGGGTTTGTACTTGTGTTTGTCGCGCTTATTATTTATTGGTATTTAGACACTACCTCACTGAAAACGACAACTAAACATAGGTATTTAAAAATAAAGTACGACGATTTAACATGTTTACTTTATAAGCGTAGCATAATTTTATGTATGAAATTTAATAGCGTATAATATTTTAATATTATCGCTTAAATTTATCGATTCATTTAGTATCTACGATAATTAATAGGTCATTAGGTAAATGAGCTTTCACTACCAATTATAGATGGATGGACAAAATTCTACATGTAAAATATAATATGAAATTTTGGTGCTATTGAATATTGTTTGTCAGCTGCACAGTTTTATTTGCAAAACAGGCCATTCAGACAGAATCTCGCGTCAAAACACTCGGTTCTCCGCTTTCCGTCTATTTTGAAGTCCCAATTTTTTTTTAAAATTAATATTTGGAACTATTATGGTGCAAAGCTGGTTAACAAATGCTTATCGACTTGTTAATGAGGTTCATTTATATCTATCAATATATATAACGTCCCTAAGCAAACAAAACCGCTTATGTTATTTTCACGAACTTTACAGGAGAGAGAAGTTTGCAAGTAAGTTTTTTCTGTCTCCTGCAAAGTGAAAATTAGATGAGCGGTGTTGTTTGCTATGGGACGGTATGTAAAAAAAGACTTGTAACGTTACTTTGAAATATTTCTAGCCACCTGGTTCGCTTTAAATAAAATATTTTTATATCATGAAGAATAGTCCTTACCAAGACTACCTGGAAAACAAGAAAATACGTTCTTAAGATTGTATATTTTTATTTTTTTAACATATATATATCTATGCATAGATATATTTTACAAATGTGTAATTTAGATAATTTTTCCGTTTATATACGTTTTATAAATATGTCTTTTTTGTGTATTTCTTTTAACTATTTCAAGATTATTATTTAAAATATAAGTGCTTCATTCTAAATAAACAAATCTTTTACATTATGGCTTTGAATTCGTATTCTACCATAACCGGGCTTTGGATCACCAAAATGATACGTCACTATGAATATAAAAATGTCATTGGGTTTCCAGGCCATCGTAGCGCAGTGGGACACAGTCTGGCTGTAAGCATGATTGGTTGTAGGTTCGATCCCGACTCGGAGTAATGGTTATATATTAATTTATTTTATTTCTCCGCCCTGGTAACAAACAACACACAACGGCTCGATGTCTGGTAAAAAATGGAGAACGAAGTGTTTTGACACTAGGTTTCCTGACAACCCTGTATCAGGCCAATATGCGGAAAGATAAAATTAAATCTTTATTGTGTTAACTTGAACGCATAAAATACACAGTCGGTTGATAGTACCATACATACGAGTAAACCCTCTTTACTATATATTATGCATAGAATAACGACGTTTCTTAGATGAAATGTTTAAATTTTTACTTGTCCAACAGTTCCGTTGCGGCCCAAATCGAAAGAAATTGATTCATTGAGCTGGACGCTAGCGTGGCTGACTTATTTCTAGGTTCAAATTTGGGAATGGGCCCAGTAATACTATATTTTATAATTTTCGTAGAAATTTGGAACAGCAACGGTTGCTTGTGGACTCTTATATTAGACAAATTATACATATGTATATGAAGATAATTCTTATAAAATAAATATAAAATCGACTTTTTAGTTTTATATACCTACATATACATGGTGTAAAAAAATAACAAACAAGCTATATTTGGTATTAAAAAATAACAAACAACCTATAATTGGTATTTTCTACATGCACTCGTAGCAAGTGTAATTTTAATAAAATGCAAAATCAAGTTGCGAAAAGCGTTATAACATGGTGTTTTGAACACTTTTTCATAATAGCCATATAGTCAATTTACACCAGTATATTTCACTCGATACTTGAACGAATATTTTGTTTAAAATTTTAAATTGAAACAGTAAATGTATTCATATTTAACCTATGAATTTTATTATCTTCACATATGTGTTACAGATTTCTGAATTATATGAGAAATTCTAGTGACAAGCCACTAGGCTCTCTGTGTCCAGCATCATTTATTTTTCACGGAACCCATATGAGAGAACCCATAAGAAACTCATTAGCATTCTATGGATTCGCCGTGTGGGTGCCCATCGCGTTGCGGAGAGAGAAGCTTTGACCAGTGCCTGGGACTTGCAACCCAAGTCAATACTTAAGAAACCCCTTTAAAATACAATTTATTACGCGCTTTCACTGTCCTAGACCTTCTGTCTACTAGGCCATATCTAAAACTTTTCCGTTATTCACTGAGTGACAGACAGACAACATCTTGAACCCACTGAGTGTAAAAATTACTTCAAGTGCAAAGTTCCTTAAAATGTAAATTGTTTAGAGAAGTTCTTAAATGTTAGTGTAGGGAAGCACGAAATAAGGATTTCCTATTTTTGATGGGAACATAAAAGATTGATTGTACGTTTCATATTTTGACAAAGATATAATTCTACTTCATATATATACAAATAAATAAAAATGGAGTGTCTGTTTGTAATATTAAAATAACCGCTTTTTACTAAATGCATATGTACGTAGACACGATACATACCCAAAATTATTTTGTTAGCAATTTTTGTCTGTCTGACTGTTTATCGATTTATTCCCGCCTTAGGCTACTTTTATTTTAGAAATATGTAAATATACATTGTTTTCTTTTGTTTTGTTTGAATTTTTTTTGTTGTTTTCGTTCTGTTATCTTTTTTTTTCATTTTCCCGCATAGACACTCTGTTCTGCAGTTTCCGTCTGAATTTGAAATATTGCATCTTGAATGGCGTGAATTCAACGTCGCGGTTATTTTTACTACAAAATAAAAGCCACTCTCAACTTTGCTATTAAATTCAAGCAACTAGCTTTTAATAAATCTCTAGAAAGGTTAGAGATTGAGAAAACGACTGTAAGAGTAAATAAAAAAATGCTAATGTTTTTTTAATAATCATAATATATATCAAATACATCAAATTATTAAATTAAACATATCTAGTAAATTATACACCCTACCATGTTTTCGACATACAACTTTGAAAAAGTAACACTGATTCTATTAACATAGAATTAGTAATAGTTTAATAAATACTTGTTATTATTTTAGATATCTTTATTTATTAACCAGTTTCTCCTAGGTCCTTCTTCTCTCAGGACACTAGTGTCAGGACATTCCACTACCACTTTCCACCCGAAGATGGACGTTGAGTATCGTACCAGTGCCAAAAAATTAATTAATTTACATACAATAATTCTTCTGAGTGGGGATCATACCCACAATCAATCGCCTATACCGTCAGGCGCTATCCCACTGCGCGCCGTAGGCCTCGATACAAATATATTATACAATTATAAAATAAATCAACTTGGTTTGGCCACTTTAACACAGACTGGCTTATATGTTGAATAAAACAAAGCACTACCCACTCGTGTAGACCTTACTTTTTGTTCACAAGAAATCTAAAAACAGTCTGGAGTTTTGTTACAAAAAACTATCAAAATGTACTTGCTCCAAATAACGTGACATTTTTGGTTCATTCTTAATTGGTTGATTATAATGTATTGACAACATCTATAAACATTTATTACGTGAAAGTAAAAATATCGACCCCTTTTTAAAAAAAATATGCAGACGGAGAAGTAAGAAATTTAGCGTAATTAAAAGTAATATGGAGAATAGTAAAGAGCTCTTATATGTTTTTAATTATGTATTAGACATACACTTTTGTATAAATTAGCATACACGTTGAAAGGAAACAACTAGCGTCAAAAAATTTTATTATTAATTTACGTGATGTAGCGTATTTTAACGCTGTACTTTGATTTACCAGATCGACTAGCTATACATTATTATTACATATTCAGATTCAGATTAAAGAAAAAATGATGTCAAGTCACTCCTTCCTCCATTTTCCGCCTGAATCGAGACATTGCATGTTAAGTGGTGGAACTAATCGCACACTTTGTCTTGCCACTAGAGCGGAGAAATGAAAATAGTTTAATAATCATTCCTCCGAGTGAGAATTGAACCCGCAACCATCGTTTATACAGTGAGACGCAGTTTCGCTGCGAGACAATACAACAGAACGATGAATTGAAAATAATTTAAATATGAACATCCAAATGGGAAGTGAACTCACCATGACGTGTATCTTCAGTAACTTTTCAACTGCGCTATAATAGTGTCCTCTTATTTAAGAGATATTTTCTATTATACAGGACAATACTATTGTTCATATTTGTATACGTTTTCTAAGAACAATTTTTTTTTATTTATATATATAAAAGGTTTTTAGAATTGAACACAACACACTACACAATGTACCTAATTACATAAAACCATTTTCCAAATGTCGTGAAGGTATTGTTTGATAAAAAAAAACTAAACTTGTTCTCATTGATGTCCACCCCTCTGTTAAAAATATCGTAGAGGAAAAAAGTGTAGATAGACTCGACTCCAACTATAAATAACCCGCAGAAAATATACAAGAGGGTTAATCAATAGCCATTTTACCCCTGGGCACTCGTACTAGAGAGGTAAAATCTTATTATTTTTTTGTTTGGCAGTTGTGGTAAAGCAACTTGGATAGTGGAAGAATTTGACATAAACAGAGAAACAGGACTCGGTAGACACAATCACAACGGAAGCTGCCAATTAACTTAAGAAGACGTTGTAGGGAATCTGGTTAGGAGTAAAATTTGCACAATGGCTTCAATGCTGACAAACGGGGCTCGAAGAGAATCAGAAAGGTGCAACTGGCTGATACTTGCCAAAGCTCCGATCAACCACTTTGGAGCTATAGTGATGGCAGGAAGAATTTTGCGGACCACAAATATTTTTTTTACTCGAGATTGTACACCAGCTACCCTATGTAAGCCGGGGTAACCTCTTCGAAATGAATTATACAAAAATAACTAAGGCACTGTGGGACTGCATCTAGCTATAGAATGCACGAATGGTTGTCTGTTATTCAAATTATTTTCGAAGTTTATTTTCGAATTTTCAAAGAACGAAGTGTCTTGACACTAAACTCTCTCTGCTTACCCTACAATGCGCAAAAAAGCGTTAAGCTGAAAGAAAATAAATAAAAATATATTAAAAACGGCCCTTGTGGCAAAGTAATCTATAGAATTTTATAAACTGTAATTTATATACAGTCTTTATAAGCATATGTAGCGAAAAATTTATTATTTCACCGCTTCCATTCCCATGATATTAAATTATAGATTTCCTTTGATGTGGCATTCTAAAATACAAGTATATTAGAGAGAATTTGTATTTTTTATATTTTGCCTAGATTACTCAATAAAATATTTAACAAATACTGAAATTAATCGCCATGGTGACGCAGTGAGACGCCGTCTGAGTGTAAGCGCCGTCTGAGTGAGATCACCAGAGGGTTGCAGACCGATTATATTTAAATTATTTTTCTTCCACAGCTCCGGATAGACTAGACACGGTGTTGAGTTCCACCACTTTACGTGCTACCCTGGAAAATTATCGTTATATTAAAGAACAAGAAAATGCTATGATAAAATCAACCTTAGGCCCCCTTTGCTTTCTTTGCTAAATATATCTGATGCGTAACTCCAATATTTTTAAAGTCATAGGTTTGCGTTAAAGATTGATTTCCTTGTTTATCACATTAATAAAATATATATGAAACCTATTATTAAATATATAAATGTGAATATTTTTAGTTAAATTTAACATCTAGACTAGAGAACACTATATTTCTGTATAGCGGAGACGCATGGCGGGCGCCATCTGCAAAGATTACTTGTGAATAATGGGAGCATTTGTACTGAGCTTTTACGTTTGCCTGAAGACAATGTTTAGCTTTAATATAACTGCAATAAGCTTTATTTTAGTGACCTCAAGTGATTTAGAGCTTTTTGTGTTTTATGAAGATTTAGTTAAGTGTTTGTGTATGGTAATAGTGTATTTGTTCTAGAAGGAAATTATATTTTATTTTCTTTCCGTTCTATTTAGGTTATTTTATATATAGTATCGTATAAGATAGACAGAGAGAGAGAGAGAGAATCCAGTGTTATGATACTCCATTTTTCACGTTCGCCCAGACTGTTGGAACTCGAATCGCAACGCAGAAGATGGTAAAAAAATGTTATTTTTAAAATTTATATAGTAAAAAGGTACGCAAAACAAAAATTTATAAAAAAAAATAATACACGCTACCATATGTCCGATATACACTTATCTCGAACGACATACACGTTGCTAAGGCAACGTCTATTTTCTCGCATATCTAAGTAAGACAATAAACGGAGCGATATTTCACTAGGCTCTTCATACTATATATAATTCAATTCAAATACTTCTTTTTTTTTTTGCAAATGTATATTTTAATTTATTACATAATAAACGTAAAACACTACGCATTTATGCCAAAACTCCCATTACACTTTAGTCACTGTACTGATAACGGTGTTATCATATAAATAACGCTTAAACGGTTTATTTGTTTCACTATTAAAATTTATTTTATCGCGAGCACCGTTGTGGCGCAGTTGGTAAGCGTTTCGTAATACATTATGGTTAGGAGTTCGAAATAAAAATACAGTATTAGGTTCCGCCACTCAACAAGCAATGTTTCTAAGATTGGCAGAAACTATAGAGAGGCCGTTTTCGTGTTACAATGAACCTTACGATAAAAAAAAGTATGAAACTAGTCCACGTTTTTAAAGAGAGACATCCTTTTTCTTCTATTGTGCTGTTTTTAAAAAACATACAAAGATTTTATTACATACTAGCGATCCGAACGCGGCTTCACCCGCGTTTTCATTTAAATCACAAACTTTGCTTAATTTATAATTTAAATAGTTGTAACTTTTTTTATTTTTGAACCTATTGAAATGAAGTAAATACAAAGTTAACCAAAACTGCGTTTTAATCATTCAAGGTGTTTCTGAGATAAGCGTGCACAAACGCACAGACAGACTGATCAACAGAACGGAAAATTAAAAATAATCGTTTTCTATCACATTGACAAGAGCCTCCAATAATATATTTTTTAAACGTCTTCCATGTATGTACAGACAGTGATCAGTAATATTTTTATTATATGTACAGATTTAATATTAATAATTGTATTTCTTAACGTCATAACGTCTCAGTTGACAAAAGCTTATGTTGAAAACAAAAACACGTTCCCTAAGGCTCCACATACTTTACCTGTTACAGGTCTACTACGTATATATTATGTTAGACGATGTTGACAGTGTACTCTATTTTTAGAAAATTGCGGGGTTGAGTTCCGCTAGCCTATATAGTAACTTTATATAGTATGGAAGTAGAAACATTCACACGTTTGTACATATATTGATCTTAAAAATTTGAATTCATTATCATCATAAAGCCGCAAAAACCAAACAAGGACTAGCCTAGATTTTGAGATCTTTAAGATTCTTTCCTGTCGCGCCTGCTTTCGCAAACATAATCTCGACGACGAGATTTCCCTTTGTGCGATATACGAGAGCCCTTTATGGAAGAGCTTGGCTTGGCTTAGAACTAACCTGCGCCTATATTTTGTGGTACTTTTGCGAGTTAGTCATTGGCCTATCAATGAATTAGGAATAAGTGCCACTTAGCTAGTAGATAGACGGTTGTAGTAAGTATCTTTTATCTTATATATTTTTTACTTTTCTTTAATGTTATGGGTATATGGGAATAAGTGTAAAGCAGTAGTATATAGTTCTGTTTAAATTGCAATATGAATTGTTTATTTAATTTACTATATCTATAGATGTGCAATATTACTTTTTAAGTCGCAAATAAATTAATAGACACCATCGAAGGGCAGTTTGGAAAATTGTTTGATTGCATGCGCAACGGTTGTGGACTGAATTCCTGGAAAAAAATGTCAGCGAAAAAACTACTGCCGTTTTTTACTTTCTATCCGACATCGAGGCATTGTGAGTTAGGTGGCGGAAATCACCACCGAGCTTTGCCTTAATTAAGGCGAGAAAATGAAAATAATATAAATATACTCCTTTCCCCGATTAGGGATCGAACCCACAACCCCACCAACTTGTACTCGAACTATTTCAGACATTATAACCATTTCAGACTAGCAATTGCTATGATAGCGTAAATATAAAATAAATACAAAACACGTAAGAAAATAGCTACAAAATTAAATGTAAAACAATTTTTTAAGTTGGAAAATAAAAGATACTTTGGCTGAAGAATTGAGTTCATTCTTTCCCGTAAACAGTTGGGATTGCAAGTCATTTTTCAGCTTTATCGACTATGTGATTTGACCTCCCTGTAGGAAAATATTGTGTTCCTGTATGGTTTGTAGTAACATTTCTTTAGATTCAAGAGACATAACCTATTGTTCAGATACTCTATTCTCCACTTTATGTGTATTTTTGGCTAAAATATAGATCCATTGAAGTTATCGTCGCACTGTGGGATAGCGTCTGACTGTAACCGCGATTGGTTGTGAGTTCGATTCCCATTCTTTCATTCCTTTGCTCTGGAACCTAAGACAAACCGCAACGTTGAGTTGAGGAGGCCCCACTAAATATACAATGTTCGATTTCGGGTGAAAAGTGGAGAACTGAGTGTCTTGACACTAGATTATCTCTGGCTGCCGTGCTATACCGGTAAAAGGATAAAGCTGAAAAAATTATAAAAGTCTTTTCTATTTTTTTGATCAAGATAAAGTTGTACGTTCAAGATATTAAACTAAATTAATTATTTTTAATATTTTTGAATTGTTATTTAAATACATAGGATATTTTATAAAAACATCAGCCCAAAGATTTTGTGGAGAACGGAGTTTTTTAATACTAGGTACTCTCGGTTTACTGGCTATATGCTCAAGAAGCATAAAACCTATATATTTGACTGAGAATCGCATATACTACCAACGCGTGTACAACCAGCCTTACGAGTACTTACTTACAAACTGAATTACTATCTAAACAAACTAATAATTTTACCCCAGCAAATCTCACATCGAAGCTAAAAACCAAAGCTACCGAACCAATTCTAAAAATTAAAATTAGACAGCGACACGAGTATTTATTCAAAGCCGTGCAATGGAGTTATGGCTCTAATAATTTCCCCGACTGCATATTAAAGTTAAAGAGAATACATTTGTTTTTATAATACTCTGTCGTAATATTTTACTGTGGAATTCTAGAATCAGATTCTTATTTTATAACCGATGCAATTTTTCAAATTCTTATCCAAGTTTCGCTGAATGCAACACCGGCACCCAGTGTTTGTGGGTTCGATTCCGAATCGGGAGAGTAATTACATTTCAGTTTTCATTTCTATATACTGGCAATATATGGCGGCGGTGAGTTCCGCCACTCAACATGTAATATTTCGAAGTCTTGTAGTAAACGGATAACGGAGTGTCGTGACACTAGCTCCCCTCTGCCTACCATGCTATACGGGGAAAAGCGTAAAGCTGACAAAGTTTTGCTTTGACAATAGATTTTCCAGGATATTCTATTCAGTGTAGGTTTTCTTTGCGAATTCTCTCTCAATAAGTTAATTTCTTTTGATTAATCACTTTTGCTTCCCAATACTTACTTTACAATATATAGCTTTTTAGTTTCTCCATCAAATGGGAATCGAACCCACAACCAATCGCGCTTACCATCAGGCACTGGCCGACTGCGCCACGATAGCCTTTCTACTTATAGTTTTACTCACATTTTTCTAATAAATAGTCTACATGTTAAGATTAAGCAATGTTTTATTTTATTTATCACTTAACTAATGTAAGTTCCGGTTTAAACTGTTTTATTTTAAACGTCATTTGTATTTTATTTCTTAACGCTTTAATTAAAAGTATTTTCGCACAGAAAATTTTACTGTCTGTCTGCAAATAACACTATTATGTAAATAAGCGCTTTACTGAAGATGCTGTGAAAGATAAAAATAAGATCAGCCAAAGTTGTAAAAAGCTCTGGGTTTCGTGTTATAATGATATAAAATATTTCTTTCGAATTCTTATTTAAAATATTTCACATTGTATACGAAGAATGGAGCATTCGTTAAGGGAATAATGGCAACACTTAAATATTTTAAGCAAAGCATTATATTTTTACACGTTTATAATAGTTTATTGGAAAGAAAAATTCGTTCCCACACACAGCTAACTCCTTAACTAAATTAGAGATTACACCAAGCGAAATTTGAACTAATAACTAAATGTCAACTACATTGGATAAACCCATAAAAGTTGAATGGGTGCAAGAAGCTAAAATTCGCCAGCTTTTTTGAAGAATGTACTGGAAAACTAAACTAAACTAAACGAGAATTTCTTTAAATTTTCACAGGAACGAGAGAAACGTTATTTTACGTTTTATAGTCGAAGTTACGAAATATGGAAATGGAAATAGTATGGCGAGGCATGAGTCCATCCATGAGGCAGTTGCAGGTGGCAATTCGTATAGTATAAACAATTATATTCAGATATCTATAACAATAATAAGAATGTAAGTGATCGCTGTCTGTACATTGAAGATATATGAAAAAAATATATTATAAGGGGCATTTATCAATGTAATAGAACCCAAAAAAATGCTTTTTAATTATCTTTTCTGTTTGTCTGTCTGTTTATTTGTGCACGCTAATCTCTGAAATGGCTTAACCGATTTAAATGCAGTTTCAACTATTGTATTTTGGTAAGCTTTCCTTAATATTTGGTGTTTATTTAATTGGTCATTGGTTATACATAAATTTATGATTTCGTAAACTATTATAATATATATTATTGTCTGAATAATATATAACAGTTATGGTTGTTTTCGGTTTCGGTTTAGGTTCAGTTTTATTATATTGGATTTGTGCGGTCACGTGATCTAATATTAAACAAGAAATGTTATTACTATAATATATTTCAAATGATTTTTGGGGTCCCTAAATGTAAAATGTAAATTTTGTGAATTCAGAAAAACAAAATCAGAAATTTTTCCAAATTTTACGTCATTAATTACTGTCTGTCTCTTTGTATACTGCGCCCATTTTCTTCTATGTGCTGGAATTTTTATAATCTTATAAGATAAGCTGCAGCGTTAAGCACCACCAGCAGGTTCTGTTAAATAGGTGGAAAAGGGAAAACGGAGTAAATAGACACTAAGCTCCCTCAATCTATGCGGTGTATCTAAATATAGGTATTAAAAAATGGAAAAGGACGTTCGTTAGTCTTGCTAAAAACCCGAGAAATCTTGGGCCAATTTTGCTAATTTTATTTTTCAAAATATTTGTATACGTCCAAAGAAGGTTTAAAAGGTCAGAAAACATAAAGAAATTGCACGCAAAAAAATAAAAAATCTATTTATTATATACTCATATTCTCTCACTTCCCCTCGGACCGCGAAAGCGTTTAGACGCGTCCACTTTACAAAATAATAATTCAATTTAATTAACTCTTTAAAAATAAGTGTTGCAATGTACCAGGCGTGCATAAAGAGCTGTTAGGATGTGTGAAATAGATAGCAACAGTTTAAACAAAGATATAGTACAAAGCTACTCGAAAACGTATTAGTGATCGTCTACGGCGTAGCTTCTCGGCGTAGCGCATCAAGAGTCTTTGTAACGCATAAACTATCACCTGTTATAACTCTTTGTAATATTTTTGAATAATTAAGCCGCTTAGAAGAAATCCTGCTGTCTAATGCCGACTCGACCGGTTCCTCTTCCACCGGTCGAAAATTAGTGGTGCCTGGAATAGACCCATTGCATTATTGGAACTCGGCCCTGGGTCTGTCTACGATTGCTGCAAAGAACGTGGGGTGGAAGAAACGGAAGTACAGTGACGATGACACCAACATGTTAATTATAATAAAGGAAATATTTTCTGATTTCACAAGGGAAATGGATAGAAATTTTTATGGATCTTTCAAATTCCGTCGAAGTAATGAGTAAAGAATATGATATTTTCTTGTCCAATATGTCCTCTCTTGACAAAGAAAGAATTGAAGACAGATTAATCTTTTATTTAGCAGCTCGAAGATAAAATAGAAACACTAGAGCTCAAGTCACGTGTTACTATTGTAGAAATTAGAAACTTACCTAAGTCACTGGGAGAGATAAGAGAATCTCTATGAGTCTTAATTATGGAGCTGAAAAGTACATTAGATGTAAATGTTGAATCCAATGTTATTAGAGATTTATTTAGAATTAGCTCAGAAGGTAACTCGCAACTTGTTATTGTTGGTTTCACCAGCACGCTCTTAAAAGACAAAATTATAAAAGAAGTTAAAAATTTTAACAAAAGTAAGTCTACAATTGAAAAACTCAACACTACGCAATAAGGCTATCAGGTGCATGTGAAACCTATATACGTATATATCGGAGAGTCTAACTTACACACACAAAAACTATACTACTTGGCTAGAACTTTTCAAAAAGCTCACAACTACAGCTTTTTTGGACGTCAAATGGCGTAGTCAATCTTCGAAAAAACCCTATTTAAAAAATGTGAAGTGTTAAGCATCAGACAATTATATTTACTAAATATTATTTTCAAACAAAATTCTTAATTATACTTTCATCCCAATTGCTTTTCTAAACGTCGTAATCATATGGTCTGTGAAATACCCTATTTGAGAACCACTTTTGCTAAGCATTTCTTCTTCTACACTGGTCCGTACATCTATAATAAAGTCAATGAGATTCTAAATATGTATCCACTAATAAAAACTTCATGCAAACGAAAAGTATATAATCTCTTACATGGACTTTCTTACGAGGAAACAGAAGGTTTTTTAACATTTGTTTAAATGTTAATCGCAAACTTCCTCTCACATAAACTTATGCACACACCATAACACACAAAGGGGTCTACTTACACAAGAACTTATCTTGTAATTTCATTTTTAATAATATATATATAAGCACTTTTAAAGTAATTTCTAAAAATTGAATAATACTGCTGAGGGGATTAGCGCTGCATACCGGAATACAGGCAACTAGTCCGGATACAGAGGTCTATTTTGTTTTGGTTTGGTTTTGTTAACTTTATGATAACTTTTATAGTGCGTAATAATAATATTAACTGTTCAGCAAGATGTACCTAACTAACTAAATGTTAATTAAGACTAATAAATCTAAATAAATATATATATATATCTATTACTAAAAGTAATAGAGCAGCCATAAACGTAAGTAATAAGAAAATAAATTTACATGTTACCTATTTTGCAAGCATTTTCATTTCTACGTTTTTTTTCATTATTTGAAAAGTAATTAATACTCATTAATTCTCAATTCTCTCAATTATATATACTGTGCGTACCTGTTAAATAAGGTGTATTCAGAGCTAAATAGCTTAGAGTATGTAATATTAAAACACCTAGCATAAGTCAAATTCAATAACTAATCCGATCAACAGTTTGGCCGGTCCTTTGATCTGTAAATTAATATTTCTTTCTTTCTCAGAACATTTTTGAATGAATTATGAATATTTATTTGACATCAAATATGTTTCATCTGCAATAGTTAAAGAAATGACACAGTTAGAAATCATGAGAATTTTCGTAGTGAATTTCCTTGCGAAATATAATTTTTGGTTTTCTGTTATTTTTTATTGAATTTTGACATATTGGTTAAAGTTCTGAGGCGGTATGAAGTTTGCCGGGACAGCTAATCATACACATATTAAATCAAGTGCTTGGAATAGAGAAAATAAACAAAATTATATAAAACAAACAAATGAAAAGTGAAATCAACACCGTTTGTTACGTTACAAAGCACTTAGCGAATAGTAGAGAAATATTTATTTTTACATTGATGCGTTTTATCCCGGTCCACAGTTTTACTCCTGTAGGATTGATCTAGATCTGATAGGGGGATTTGTTGAAACGGAAAGAAATATTTTAACACATTTATATTTTATTAGACCAGGGAAGCTGTATTAGGTACGAAAGCTGTACTTTTTTCGTGTCGCTGGGAAATATCTTTTACCGGAATGAACAGTACAGTAAGACTCGTCCTTTACTAAGACCGATACGAGCCGCTAAAGCCAACCAGAAACCCTCTTCATGAGACCACCACACAGTGTTTCGAGGTTTCTTTCAAAGCACTTGTAGCCTCGTTGACTTGCGAAAGAATCATCACCATCCTTTCACAGTAACTCCTATAGAGTAAGTAAAAAAAATTTGTTTTAATATTTTCTTTCACCATATATATGAAAGATGACACAGAGTAGCCATTACAAATAAATGAGTAGAACGTCTGACCGCAGTAAGGTGCTTCTCGTATTTGTTATCATAAAATAACTATTTAACAAGTCTTTAGTAATAAATGTAAGCGTTACTTAAACGATATCGTGTTTTAGCAATTTTAAGAACTTGAAGCATATATATTGCATGTTATTGTAAAAAAAAACAATTCTCATTTCTTTTTTATTGAATACAATGATATATATTATAACGAAACAAAAACAAATGAGGGTCACAAAAGACGACCTTTTCGCTAACCAGCCATTTGTTACAGAGATTATTAGGAGGCTTGTTTATAGTGATATTAAGATATTTATAATGTACATAAAAATGTTTAGTAAAAAATCTCTCTCTCTCTCTGTTATCCCAAATTTTAATTTTTTCCTACATTTTAATAAGTTCATAAGTTCACAAATTCATTTTAATAAGTTCATAAGTTCACAAATAAGTTCATCAAATACAATCAATCAGGACATAATTATATGAATATAAAGAGTATTTTTTATCATTTTTATTATTCTCACACTTAGGAAATGTATTAAAATACTGAAAGTAGCGGGAATCGAACCCGCACCTCTTTAAAACCACCCAAGCCTTCTGACCGCTATACGTTATATCTGCTTTCTAATACACTTGTAACTTTTTTGTTTTTGAATAGAAATATTTTTCCAAATAATCATCATTTTCTATCAGAAATTCACCCCTCGCACTCGCCACTCTACATTGTGTCAACTTTCAGCAAACTGTAGACAAAGCGAGTCGATACAGTTTCAGCCCCTTTCTAAGACTTACAGTTTAAGCGAATGTTCAGGGTTTTGAAGGTGGCATTGTACCGAAGTTCAGGTTTTGGATGGGAAACAATACAATTGTTCTATTACATCTTGATTGTAACTACATTTAAGTGCTCTGCAGTTAATAGACTATAGATAGGTAGATGTTAGTTTATAATACAATTTCCTTAAAGGCACATGGTCAAATACATATAGGACAACGAATACGAGTAGACTTTATTATTTCTATTTTCCTTTTCACTTAGGATATGAAAAACGTGTAAAAATTTTAGACTCGAACCTGCACCTCTGTGATACTGACTAAGCGCTCCGACTGATAAGCCGTATAGATCAATTAATATACTTGAACGCCGGAATATGAATGTAAAATTCAAATTAAAAGTTAGCTAATGACCTCATTGTCGTAAAATACGCGTTGTCTTAGCAACATGTATTTGTTTTTATACAAAAGTGTATATGAAACAGAGGATACTGCAATTTTTCTTCATTTAACTTTAGCCATGCCAAACTCCTTCGTCCGCATGTGTTCTTGTAAGAAATGGTCATGGTTTATGTGTCAAAATGTATATAGATATAAGAACATTTCTAATTCTAAACTACGACTTATTGATGTAAACAAACAAAACTAATTAAAAGCTATTTTTATATTATATTTCGCATGCAATCAGAAAGTGTCAGACACACAATTGTTGGTGATTCAACTCTTACTTCTGGGAACAGTTATTGTTATTTTCGAAACACAGTGCGACATTTACCTTCGCCACGTAGAATCAGTTTCACAAAAACAAAAACGGCCAATTTATATGCTTAACACAATCTTTTTCTTTATTTGTTTTATATAAAATCTTTTTTAGTTCTATGGAGTCAAGGCAAACGAGCGTTCGGGTCACCTGATGGTACCACCAACCACGACCCCGTCTAACACCAGAAGAGCTACAAGGATGTTGCCGGCTAATATGTGTGTCTTATAATCCTAAGACAAATGCTATGAAAGTTCGAGTATTGCAGTATTTCTTGAGAATTGCAGTGCCTTGTCTCAAATTTAGTTCCAGTACAAAAAAAAAATCCACCGACAAAGAAGCTTTTAGGTTTATTAATATACACTTTACTAAATTATTCTAAGTATGCAACAATGCTCTAATAATCTTCTAGAACCAAATAATGATGAAAGACCCTTTTCCAAACTTCCAAAAGTTCTGAATTATGAAAGTTTAACGGTAATTTAGTGTCCCCTTCTAATATAATGAAGGGTGTCAAGAATTGACGAACAAAGCTTTACTCTTAGCGTCTGCGCACATATTGATACTTTTAAGTGGTTGACCAAATATCACTTTCAATTATATATAATTAATAAAAAAAAGTGTGAAAGTTCAGAAATGTTTGGTTATAGTAGATTCAAATACACAAATGTTGTTTTTTGGATATTTTGTTTTTAAAATTCTTGTTAACGTGTCTTCAAGTTTATTTCATATTCTTTAAGTTATCTATATAATGTAGAAGAGATAAGTTGTGAATGTGATTAAGAAAGTTATTTTTAAATATATTTATTAAATATACAGGGAATATATAAATTTGTACTGTTACTTATTGACTGACTGGCTGACTAATTTATTTGTATATTAAGTATATATTATTCCACACTTAATTTGAACCTATGACAACCACAAATACTATAGTCTAGAGTGTGCGTGCGTTAAGCCTAAACTAACTTACAATTTCTGACTTATCATTTCATGAAATTTGATTATATTTCATTGTAAAGATGCTAATTTATTAACATTGCTACGAATATAAAGTGGCCGAACTTATGAATCAATTATGGCAATAATTTTAGGGGTTACGTTTACAAACCTACAAATTTTGAGTAATTAATATTTTGTATATTAATGCATATTTTGTATTTTCCAAGGACGGACTAATACGAAATGATAAGATCTTTTTATTTCTCTCTAACATTTTAGATGGCAGAATTCAATCATGTCAAGGAATTTTGGACTCTGTTTTTCGAAAAATATGCGCATTTTTACTGCATTATGCATTAGAAACACATTAAATTAAAAAAAACTAATTTTACACACACTAGCATGTGTATCACATAAATTTTTCTGTGTTACGCGTAAATAGATCTACTAGTAAATTATATAAATATTCCTCCTAATGGAGTTTTAGGCCATCGTGTACACTATTAGGCAATATTCAAATGTACCACAAAGCTCTTCTTTAAAATACACTTTTACACAGCTTAACGCTTTTCTCCGCATTAAACAGTAGGAGAAGAAACCCTTGTGTCATGACATTCCGTTTTCACCTTTCAGCACAAATTCTAGATGTTGCATATTGAGACGACGTGCTTTATCTTATCAGAGCGGAAAAATGAAAATAATTAAAATATAATCATTACCCTAAACCGAGATTGTTTTGACAACTATCGCAGTTACAGTCCCAATGGATGGTCATGAAATACTTTTAATACAAAACAGCTATAGGAAGCTAACATATATTGCTAAGACAAATAATAAATTTGGCCACAAAGTGAATATTTAAATGAGTAAACAATTTATATTTTGGAAGCATTTCTAAATAACAAAGGGGAACCTCCGTCAAATATTTCACCTGTCGGTTTCATTCATTGAACTGAAAATCGAAATGATAATACTAATACAAGATATTGGTCATTATTGTTTGATATTATGACCAATGACAATGGTTGTAGGTTCAATCTATATTTGGAATGAAGTCCAGCGAAGAGAAGTGGGACAGTGTCTGACTGTGATCGCGAATTGTTGTGAGTTCGATTCTCACTCGGTGGAATGGAATAAATACTTGGATTATAAATTGAGGTGCGATTGACAGAGTGCGGTGTTGAGGCCACCCAATATTCGAGTGGAAAGACGGAGAATGAAACAGCTACCCAAAAGTTATTATACGAACAATCGTTTGGCAAAAGAGAATGCTATTTATTAAATATATATTTTATAACATTTTTTAAAGTGTTATTGCTAGACTAAGGAAATTAAAAAAGACATATTTAGAAAACGTATAAAAATTTGAACGCAGCGGGATTTGAACTCTACCCTGATTTTGAACCCTTTTGAAAACCGTAACCTCTCAAAGTAAGCCTCTTGAAAACCGTAACGTAAAAAAAATATAACAAAAATAAAGCTTTTTTTTCATATCACCGTGACGGTGACGAGTAAGTTATTATAACAATGATATTGACCATTATTTTATCACACAGTTAATACGGTTGTAAGCTTATACATTATCTGATCGTAATAACGTAGCGTTAAATCATAAAAGCTACATGGGAATTATACTAGAAGTCGTTGGTTCAATATTTTTTCTTTGTATAAACACTAAAACAAGATTAAGTAATCAGGGATGGTTGTTAGTTCGACTGTCACTCGGTGGTCGGTGGTAAGTCCGCCACTCAACAACAATTACTCCAATTTGGGTGGAAAGTGGAAAACGCAGTGTCTTAACTAGATTCTCTCTGACTACCCAGCTATGCGGGAAAAAGCGTGAAGCAGATAAAAAATAGAATGTTCATTCAGTTATTTAGACTGGTAAAACGAAACGGAGCGTTGGGTTACGGTACGCAAAAGTTAGAGAGTACAGCTCTGTGTCTTAGTGGTAAGACGGTAAAATATTATATATTTGGTAGAGAACCCTAAATACAGAGATAAAAAAATAAAAGATCCATCATCACTGAATGATTAATGTCTGCAGCTCTCTAAGATATTACCTGCGCCTAATTCACATCGAATTGCCCAAGTTCTCCCATACATCTTAAGCGTTCTTAGAAAAAATTGTTTGAATTTTCCATCGCTTTTACTTTATTTGTACAGTTTCTTTTTTAAATGCTTAAAATAACAATCACATGTGAATATATGAATATTTGTTTCATATCATATACATATATAAATATCTATTGTAATGTCATTTTTTTTTTGATATTCGATACATTTTTAAGTCAACGCCGTACTTTATGTAATCAAATAACTTGAACTAAAATATTACAAAGCGAGTTGATATACTTTGATAAAGTTTATATTCATATAATTTTTTTATTTTCCCAATAAAGAGAACCTAGTGCCAAGGCATTCCGTTCTTCCCATGTTACGTAACTTATGAAAGCTCTATAATAAATAAATTCCGCTAACAATTTCCTCGTAATGTCTCGCTAAATCGGTGACTACAGTAGGTTATTTCATATTTCAATGCATAGCGACTTGAAATGCTGTATTTCTCCAGAGATTACTGCGGCTCGGAGCAGCGTAAACGCTATTTACATATATCGTTACGGAGTCAAGTGGTCTGCTGTTCAAGTGCAATTGTATTATATACATCAAAATCACATATAAGTCAAGAATTTGGTAATATCGATGAAATCGGTATATATGTATTGAATATAAGGCATATATAATATGTATGTTGATTAATATTTTTTAGAATAGGTTAGATTTACTTTGTATACGGTAGAAGTAGGCGAGAGGTAAAACAGTGCAATCTGACCATACTCCTATCTACTCAAAGATTTTGCTTGTCTTGCCTGTCATCAGTCCATTACTAGAACATACTTTGAAGGCGGCAGTAGTTTTTTCAAATTTAGTTAGGTATAGTAGAGCGGTAATGCCCATTTCAAAAGAGCCCCTTAAGCCTACGTTTCGTTCGCAAGCACTGCCCCGAGCTTCTCTACCTGCAAAGCGAAGCCATGGACTGCTTAAGAGTTCCAGAATAAGTTTATACTTGCCTGTATTTATATTTTCTATTTTCATATTACTACTAACTACTAAGTAGCAGAATCCAATGATATCATAGGCCATCTCATATCTCGCACAGTTATGGTACATCTTGAGTTCACAACTCCACAGCTCGAACTACGCAGCTTTCAAGATTTTATTTAAAAAAAAAATACAGACCATCATCATCATCATCAGCCCTTCTCCGTTCACTGATGTACGTATGTCTTTTCATGGGACGCCATTGAGCACGGTCTTCAGCTTCGCTCTTAACCGTTTCCAGCAACTTAAATACTGATACACGTATAGTAATTAACTTATGAATAACTAATTAAAAGCTTAATCAAGCTTTTATTAGATACATAAGTTAAATTATACATAAAAAAATTACAATAAAATATTATATTTTAACATGCTTTTTTAAACTTCATCTATCTATCAATCGATATATATATATTTATTTAAGTAAATCTTGCAACGCTATTTTATTCACATCTTGTCATCTGATTTACATGAAAATTTACACATGCATCTGAATGTGATAACAGTACAATATATTTATAGCATGAACCTAATGTATTTGCCAGAAATACGAGGATATCACCTTAAGCGTTTCATCTTTTACTTTAAATTTTTAAACTATTTTTTACTCATCCACTCACTGGTACTTAAAACAAAGCGCAGCGTTGATTTCCGCCACTCAATATGCAATATCTGGAGATAGGGTGGAAGGTCGAGAACGGAGTTTCTTGGCACTAGGTTCTCTGTGTCTACCCTGCTATGCGGGAAAAAGCGTGAAGCTGTAATCCTATCCATAACGTCATACCTAATATAAATATTCTAACTTATCTAAAACTATAGTATCGTGTTTACTAAACATTTGTCTGACTTTAGAAGACGAGAAAAAATAATGAAATAATGTAATTTATGAAAAGTAACTTTTAAATCATTAGTTTTACAACCAAGACAAGACAATGCAACATCGATTAATTATTAACTTGGCTTCTTGTAGTATTTGGCAATTCTTTTGAATTCAATATTATCAAGACTTGCTTCTTTTTGTAGTGGAAAGGTTCATTTTTTAAGTAAACTGACTTGTTTATTTATGTTTCAATTAAAACATACAATAAATTTCCAAGGCAATTTTCCACTATACTAGTGGTATATCTAAATTTAGAAAATTCATATTCTAATAGCGGTTTACTTACTTAATCCCAAAGCTACTGTCTGTCTTAACTCAGCCATAATCTATGCGAAGTTAGTGTATTCGAGACGCGTTTCCTTAGCAATAATCCGATACTATATAATAAGAGGTTTAGGGTTTAAAGCATTATCTCACAGCTTATGAGATTGGAAGTCGATATTCAAATTAGGTGAAGTGATTTTCACTATGGAAATAGTTTGGTGACTATTAGTCGTTCTAAAACTAAAGGTGTTCTAAAACTAACTAATTAATTAAAGGTGTTCTAAAACTTTCGGAAAAGATTGTTAAAATATTTATAATATTTTTATAAGTTAGTAAGTATTAAAAAAATTTAAATGAAGAATTCATATTTAACAAAGCTCAGGATTGACTGTACAAGAGAGGCGGCCCACTATTTTATGTGAATTAAATGAACGCCCCTAGACCCTACGTTTATTACTGTAATAACTAGCATCTGGTAGACTTTTTTTTTTTTACTTTTAGTATATTTACTTCATTATTACTTTGTGCTTTTACAATATAACCGTAAAAACTTAATATCTTTTCATACTAATTCGGTAAGCCATGGACAAATTTCATATTTAATTAATAGCGCGTTCTTAATTAGAGTGAGTAGTAAAGAGTAAAGCCTAAATGAGAAAAAAGTTCTGCAACATTCAAACTCTTACAGAGCTTTTAAAAAGACTACAAATATATGGATTACTGATCTCGTCAGAAAAGTATTGTACATTTGTACTCAATTCTCAAAACCACAAACAAAGCCACAGTCAAAAGCTAACAAGCTATGTTCCTAATAAGATTTATTATTCCACTACGAGTATTTCGATACAAATTAGATGACCAGCATACAAAGTATCCTATTGTAACGGGGCTAGTTACGTCAAACGCGGGGCTGGCCGCACGCCAAGCGACGGATTAACTTCCACATAGTCGTACATGTCGTAAAACTATAACGTACTTGTGAATTCTCGTAAAAAAACAATATTATAATTGTATTTTACTAATAAATTAAATGTGCCGTGTTTTAAGTTCAGTTAAAAATAAAATTGACATAGATTTAATATATATATTTGCCCAAAGGCAAAACACTCCAACGTCCTTTTTTCATTCAAGATATTACGTGTAAAAAGGTGGAGTCCAACACCGCGCTTCGTTTTACCAAAATGGCGTATGTCATAATCGAAATATTGGGTCTCCGAATTGAGATCGGACCCATAACCATCTAGTTTACAGTTAAACTCTGCCACTGATGCTGACCACAACAATTCCTTTAATAATAAATAAGATTCATAGAAGATTCTTTATATTTGTTTTGTATTACGAATTTGATGATGCAACCCAATATTTTACTTTTCGTTTTATTACGGAAAGAAGAAAATAGCGGACTCGGCGAACTTCGTACCGCCTCAGAGTTAAATAATGTGTCAAATTTAAAAATAACAATAAACCAAATCTACATGTACGCAAGGTTACTCACTGCGAAAAAATACATAAAAATATTTTTTATTGTGGTTGGAGAGGGATACTTGATGCCATAAACTTGGGCAATTGTAGATGCTTAAAATCAAATGGTACCTAAGTCCGTTGGAATCATCAGTATACGCAGGATCGAGACATCTTCTTCTGTGTATTTTCTGCTGATTATCGTTTTTTCAATTACATTAGCTTTTTCAGTTGTTCAGATGATTTTTATTGCACAATCACAGTTTAATCGTATCCTACTTTTAATTGTAAATTGTAACGTGAAGTCCAGAAGTTCTACTAAATTCTAGCCGACTACACCATCTTGGTTTATATCTGTGTCAACTAATAATGGAAAGAACTATCCCAGGACCCGGTGTCATTTCTCTAATCATTGAAGATTTGTCAAAAATGAATGACATATTTATTGTAAAATATTTATACTGCGTTCGGAAATTGACTTAGAAAGATAATAAATGTTAATTAAAATATTAATCTAAACATCGAATGACGGGACAAACTTTTGAATGGATTAATGTCACGTGCAGTATTTGTTAGTCTAATCGTTGGTAAGACCATTGAGAGGCAGGAGAGAGTTGATAGGCTTTAAGAACGCTCTTGGATTCCTGGTTAACCAGCTGACGTTAATCGGTGGCAGTCTTCGTTACTAGGCAGGACGGAGCTCGAGAGTATTAAGATTGTCCGTAGTCTAAGCTTTTATATATTTATAAAATAGAAGTAGCAATATTCAAACTATTTCTCAATCTGACTGATGACCGAAGCTATTTCTGAATCAGAATCCAGTAATTCTGAACTAAATTTATATTAAATTTAAGTGAACAGTATTTGAAAGGTATACGGAGAAATACTGTCTGATACATGCCAAGTTCTTTACACTTTTTCTTTCGTATTCGGTACATTTACGGTCAGCATGTCCTAGTTTATGGTTGGAAAAGTACACAACACGGTAGTATCGTTCGATGAAGACCGAGCTTTTGTTTGGCAAGTACAAACACACTGTCACCTCTATTTAGATGTAAAAGCCTTCAACGTATAACATGTTGTTCCCATTGAAATACTTAACACTTGTTTTTTTTGGTTAAAATAAACAAAATATTAGTTAAATTATCCATTGATGTAGATTTATGATTTTAAATATATATTTTTTATTATATTAAATAGTGAAATATTTTGTTTTATGTAATTAGTTACAATCCAGCGCCAAGATTTCAATATGCTTCGTTCTCTTCTTTCCACTCGACATGAGGATGGAGTGGAGAGCGATATGGAAATATAAATATCAAAAACACATTTTAAGAAAAGGTTAAAAATTTTAACGGAATTCTCTCGATTCTCTCACGGGAGGAATTCTCTCACGGGCTCGAATCCCGTTCAAATTTTTATACGTTTTCTAGAAATGATTTTTTATTTCCTAAATGAGTTATAATATCATTAACAATCATGTGCATTACACAGAGTTTTGTATAAAGTGACATACACGTTGCTGAGGCAACGGCTGAGGCAACGTGTATGTGTGGCGTATTTTATGCGACAAATCTTCTTGCATAATACAAACACTACCATATAATTTGTTGTGGCTATTATATGGTCTTTTACCACCTAACAACCCAAATAAAAGAAAAACTGGAGAACGGAGTGAGTGTACTTTTGTAATTTCCATTTGACCATAGTCAAAAGTCGCAACCCATGGAGGCCCTCGTGGCACAGAATAACAGTGTCTCTCGGTAAATACGATTGATTTTTGGTTCGAGGCTTTTAAAGTTTTGCCACTTAGCACGCAATGTTGTTGTTGATTTCAGATGGAAAGTAGAGAACGGGGTGTTATGATCAGATAAAAAAAAAGAAAAATAAGTCTCAGACATATTTAGAAAACGTATAAAAATTTGAACGCATCACATCACGGGATTTGAACCCGCACCTCTTGAAAACCGTTCAATGCTTTTCTAAATATGTCTTTTTCAATTTCCTAAGTGTGTAATTAACGCTTTTTTAAAATGTTAATAATAAGTCTCAATTTGTATAATAAACATAATAAGTAGAAAAATAATATTATTTTTCATTAAAATCTGTGCTGTAAAGTTAAGATGACATTAAAGTTATTAATTTAGATGTATATTTTGGCACTTGGTCTTCGTAGGTAATGTTGTTAGTAAAACTAGTGCTGTAGACTAACGAAGTACAACTGGGCAAATTGTACAAATAAAATTATTAAAACATAATATTTTTTCTTATCTCTTGCTCAATTATTTTAGCGCATTTTTTGTCACTTTGCAAAAAAAAACGAGGTATTATGGCTGTACCTGTATATATCGATCTACCAATTAATATAATAAAATCTTCTTACAGGGCTGGCTACGGAAATAATTAATAATTTTAAAAATAAATTTTAATACTTTTAACTTGTAATTTCCTTATTTTTTATTAATTTCGATACTATACATTATCTATCCTTTAAATACAAAAAAATATTTCTGATCGTTGTCAGGACGTCGAAGATATATAAAAAAATATATATTATTCATTGGGGGGGTTATTCTTCAATATAATAGTAACTAAAACAGTTATTTTTAACTTTATCTTGTCTATTTGTCTGTGTGTTTGTGCACACTAATCTCATAAGTTATCAGTTCAGTTTTCAGTTTTGACTTTTGTATTTTGGTAAACTTACCACCATTTTAATTATTAGTTTAAGCAAAGTTTGTGATTTAAGTGAGAACGCGGGCGGGGGAAGAAACAAAATAGTTAAGCCGTTTAGTTTACGCAGGCGAAGCCGCGAACTGGTCGCTAGTTAGTATATATTGTGAGTGCAATTTGAATACAAATACTATTTGAATCTTCTCTGCCAGTTAGCACACTTTACCTTTAAATAGGCGTTTAAATTCTCTCTGACCACTAAATACTTTATATTCGAAAATAAAATACCCTTTAATAATGTATCTACTGTATTTAAATAATAAAAAATAAAAGCTAACTTTACCTAAGAACGGTTAATTAAAATGTATAAAAGCGCTTCCGATCCGATTTGTAATGGCGGCTGATTTGGAGTCTCTATTACGGGGATAAGGTACTGTTTGATATCTTCGCTTAATTTTCTTAAGAAATCTGTTATTTTAAATCTTTTAAAGAAAATTAAGGTTTATTTTATTAATCCGTGCCTACTTAATATCGTGCTTTTCAACTTTATTATTTAAGCCATGAATGAAGGAAAAAGCGCATTAAAATATTTATACATATAATAAGAATGTAACTGATTTCGGTCTGTGCATGGAAGATGTATGAAAAAAATATTATTTAGGGCATTTATCAATGTAATAGAACCCAAAACAATTATTTTTAATAAGTTCTTTGATTTTCGCGATTATTACACATTTTGAAATGAAACTATTTTAACCGGATAATCACGTATAATTTTAATATTCGAAAATACATTTCAGAAACCCGACGTTTCGAACACTTTACAGTAGTCCATGGTCACAGGTAGAGTCTACCTTTTATTTCATTTCAAAATGATTTTTAATTTTTTTTTCTGCAGCTTATAGTATTTTAATTTATTTCTCCTGCAAATAGCTAGATAGATGGAAATACCCTGTATTAAGACACCCTACTCTACATTTTTCACCCATATTACAGACTATTATTGAATGGAACGCCGTGCCTTGGCTTGTAACCAGGACAATTCATATTATAGAAATTGTAAGTATTGTATTAAAGTTGTATAAGGCACTGAATCCACAGCCATCGTATACAGTCACAGACTGCACCAGGATGGCGTGATCTACATACTATAGGTTAATATATAGTATATAAATAGTTTCCTCTTGGCCCCTATCCAGGCTACTGTCTGGATTCCACACGTGTCGGTGATGGTTCGTGTACAATATGCTTTATGGGGGCTTGGCACGTCGGTTATGTAGAGATGGAGTTGTGTTGTCACTAAATTATTATATAGAAGCAATCTCTGTACTCTATTATTAGGTAATGACTTTAATGATAAGGACTGTTTTTAGGCATTCCAAGTTTAAATGATGAGAAAATTATTAAAAATCGTATAAAAAATCGTTTAAAAAAATCGTGTAAAAAGTTGAACGTAGCGGAAATAAGGTCTTATCTAATTACGTCGAATTATTTAGATTTTAAAGCTGAGATTGAGCTGGCATTGTCTTCTGAAGTATCAGACTGGATACACGACAGTTTTGGGTACCGTTTAGTTTTAAAAATATTTTCGCTTTAAAATATAACGGCGTCTTCTGGTATTTATCGTAAAATGTGTCTAAGAAATGCGTAAAATAGAGAACAGAGTATTATAACACTAACTTGTTACTTGTTAAGACTCCGTTTTTTTGTATGTTCAAATATGGTCTTCCAGAATTACGCATCAGAAGTTCCGCACCTTTGATTTTTATATGTCATCGTAAACTGCCCGTAATATTGTACAACTTTTGGTTATAATTACATAAGTAACTATAAAGTTATTTCTTATAGTTTAGCAGGTCTGTTATAGTTCTACACCAAGAGTGCCGGTCTTCAAAATCAATTACAATACGCCAATTTTGATCTAAACAATAAAAAATATTTTGAATTGAATCATTCAAATACACCCACTTCTCTTAAAGATTAGCACAAGCTTTATTATACAATTTAGTTAAGCAGAAGTTAGTATGTCTGTATGTACAAACAAACAGACATACTAACAAACAATTTGTTTGTTACGTAGACATATTTAATGTACAGACACGTTTTTAACAGGTTTATTACAGTATTTTTATAAAACATATCTCAAAATCAATTCACTGGCAGCCTCAATAAATAATAAATATATATTAAAAAAAACAACGAATATCTCATCTCATTTCGTTTAAACCATTTAAGAGATCTGATTGCGAACACAAATATGAAGTGAATAAAATAACACTACAAACTGCCGCCAGAATTAAGTTACAAAAGAATTTATATTTTCATTAATTTGTCTGTTTGTGACAAATATGTATTCTTTGTTTACGTAATAAATTCCATAATATTCCAAATATATTAGGGTAAAGACTGAGAGAACGTAGAGTTAAAATATTTTGTTCTCCACTCTACTGCATTTATCTTACCTGAGTGGGTTTATTTGACACGTGTTGCATGACATATTTATTTTAACGGAAAATTTATTTTTGTTTCGAGTTTATTTTAGGCACTCAATCCAATTATACTATATTATTAACTAATTAGTTTAAATTGAATTTATTTATTATTCAAGTAGTCAGGTTAATTTTGAAAAATGTCATTTTACCAATTCAGAAAAAACGTACCTACTATCTGAACACTCCGAAACTTTTGAGATTCGGGACTCATCCGAAATCGAGACATTGCGTGTTAAACGGCGGAACTCAACGTGGTCGTGGTGGCTGGTCTTAACAGAGCAGAAACATGGAAATTATATTAGTGTCATACTGCGCTGAAATTTTGCTATGCTCGTGTTTACTGTTAATAGAAGTGCAAACTAGTATACATAGTTCAAAATACTTATATAGATAACTTTATAACAGAAACTGGAACAGACGATAAACAAAACCCGATTAAAAATATTGTCATCCGGATCCGAACACATGTAAAATTTTTTAAAGGTCAATATCATATATAGATCATATATATTATAAATAATTTGACCTAGATAACATTATACAGGGCTGGCCAAGTCTTGAAAGTCCGAGCAATTTTATCAAAATTTGAAAACCTGAAAAAGATTTGAAAGCTATAATTTCGCAAGCCGTAGTATGCAAAAAAGGTTTTTTTTTAATTTCAAATATGATAAACCCAACAATGATAAAGAATCCTTTAAAAAGCCGTACATAGCTCGCGAGCCTCAGGTTGACCACCCCTGGTTTATAATATTATGAGACGAAGGCAATGAAATAAAAGAATTGAACCTATGACCTCTAATTTCACAAATAACTCAAAAAATATCAGTTCTTCGAGACCACTAGGTCATGGAATATCCTTAGTTCAATTTTGTTAGACTAAGTAGAGTTTATAGGTGGGTCCTAGCACTCAACGAGGCCATCTAAATTCCATAACATCACGTACAGTTATAATGTTCTGGTGAGCGTACAGTGTTCATGCAATATTTATATACGAGATGCTGTCTAGATAGAAATATTTAGGTGGAAGCTCGAGAAACCAAGCATTTGACACGGAAATAGACTATTTGAAATAGGTTTTCTTGGAATTACAAAATGTTTACGATTTGCTACTAAATATGTTAAATTAACAACACATATCTTAGGTTAATTGAGGCTATCGTGGAGGAGTGTGACAACGCTTGACTGTATACGTGATGGTTGTGGGTTCTATTCCCACGCGGGGAAATAATGATATTTCCATTATTTTCAATTCCCTGTTCTGGCGACAAGACAAAGAACTCCGGGGCGACAAGTGGTGAACCCTACTATGTGGAAAAATGTGAAAAAAATGTGTTACTATCTAGATTCTAGATGAGTCTTATAAAATTCTAAATAAAAAAAACTAAACTAAAATTAAAATGTGTGACCTTATATTTGCTACTTTTGCTGGATGTAATTTAAATCATAATCAGTTTATTTTACGATTAAACTAGTGTCAAGATATTCAGTTCTCCATTTTTCGTCCGTTGAGCGTTGAGTGTTGCAATAAAACGCCGCGTTCTTGCCAGAGCAAGAATTGTGAAATTAAAAATATTTTGAATATTTTATATAGTGTTATTTTCACATTCAAGATATGAAAATGGTTTTAAGAAAATAATAATTTGTACATAGGGGTATTTAAACCTGCGTCCCTTGGAAATCGTCCAAGCGCTCTGACCATACATACGTTCTACATCCGGCTACGTCAAAATTCTTATACGCTTATTACAACTTATTGTTATTGTTAGCATCTGCCAAAGCAAAAACTATCATACGGTTATTAATTTATTGAATATTATTTGTATATAATAATTCCTTCAAATGAGCATCGAACCCACAACCAACCGTGACTTCAGACGCTGTCCCACTGCGGCAAACTGACCTCCTTAAGCATTAATTATACACTCAAATGAAATCAACATGTGCAGACGTCGTAATTCAAATAAACGTGATTAGTAAACTACTATAACTGTTATGAGCTTTGATAAATACACTTTGAAACTTAGTTGATATCAATTTCTCTCGCGGCACAGTGGTAATGTATGTAGTGACTGTATGGACTACAGATGTTGGTTCCATCCCCAATTGTTTTAAAATAGTTCATAGAAAAAATGTACTCATAAATACATTGAAATCATATTTCTTAAAAAAAAGACATATTTATAAAACGCATAAAAATTTGAACGCAGCGGGAGTTGAACTCGCGCCTCTTGAAAACCGTTCAAGCACTCTGACCGCTAAGCCATGCGTTCTACATTCAGTTATATTGAAATTCTTATACGCTTATTACAACTTATATTTGTTGTTAGCATCTCTGTAGAGAGATTTTTACAAATTTCTGCTTCCCAAAGATTATTCTACGAACAATCGTTTGGCAAGAGGGAATGCTATTTATTAAATATTTATTTATTTAACATTTTTAAAGTGTTATTCCCACACTAAGGAAATTGAAAAACACATATTTAGAAAACGTATAAAAATTTGAACGCAGCGGGATTTGAACCCGCGCCTCTTGAAAACCGTTCAAGCAAATATTTCTTTTAAATCTCTAGTTTCAGAATTTGGTGACGGTGTAAAAATTTAAGTAGCCTCGCTTGCGTAGACACGTTTCTTTCGAGACTGTACAGCGTTTTAAGTGGTTCAACAATCGTTATACATGCTTTGTAATAATTGATATTTTTGGCAATATTAATGTAATAAATTATGTATATTTTCAAATAAATTACAGTAATTTATTGACTGACCGATTACGCCAGAGCTACATAGATATTACGAGTAAAGATATTACTGTAAGTTAGATTTCAACCTAAAACAATTAGGTCCACAACAGATAAAATTAGACTTAATTAAATATATTTTTTTGACATTGCATAAATATTATAGAAATCGCATAAAAAATTTAATGTATCAAGTTTTAAATTACTTTACGTTTTCTAAGATTAAAAAAAAAATGTTACACTACTTCAGTCACTACGTCAGTTATACTACTTATCGTTCAAATTCAAGTAACTTAAAGAAATAATTGTATTTAAATTATTATGATTTCTTCCTATGTAAGATCAACCGCGACGTTGAGTTCCGCCACTCGACTCAAGTATACACGCTTTCTTAATATCACGATGGCAATGTTTTATTATTAGTATAGACTAAAAGCTTTAATATAATTACAACTGGATTTATCTTCATTTGCGTATATAAGTATATATGCATATATACTATATATATAAAACTGCATAGGCATATGTATATACGTGTCGTATAGAAGTACCTTGATAAGGCAAAGTAGTGTAAAAGAAAGCCATGCTTTGTAAGGATACTCAAGGCACAATGGCACTAGCGCGGTCGCCTCACCTGCGCTTGTCCTACTTCCAAGAGAACGAGCTCCGTATTTATCCCTACATTAGCTATGAAAATAAAACCTTCAATCGTCTGGTCGCTTAAATGAAAGGTATTGTGTGAAATACTTGTGAATGAATATATTTTGAAATATCAAAAAGAGAACCAAAGACTAAAAGCGGCGTTGAGTTCCGCCAATCAACACGCCTTCAATAAATTTACCTCTTAAACCTAAGACGGTTCTTTTATATATAAACTATGCCGAGATGGCGGTGAAGTATTTAATATATAATTAATAGAAACTTGCGCTAACCCCAACTACTCGTATATGTACTTTGTTTACAACTAAATATACATACTTATTCGGCTTGAAACTTTCCCATAAACCTGATATCCACACCTGAAACTTTGAAGGAAACCAGTGAGCTTTATTTTAACATGTGAAGGTATTGGTATATCTTTAAGCTCATTTTGGGTGTGACCCAAGACTTCTTGAGTGAATTAGCTTCCTTAGTTAAGTTTCCACTACACACTTTACATTGGTTTCTTTGTATGCGGGCAAAAGCGTGCAAATTTCCAAACTAGGGAGCTTTATTTTATCTTGATTAAAAATTTATCTGTATCTTTTTATTCTTATGGTCAACATATAAATACTCTGTTTGAAAATATTAATTGTAAGATTTTCAAAACACTTTGATAGTTTTTCATCTCTATATATCTAATACATAGACAGTATTTAGAAGTGTAACACAATTGTTATGAGTTCGGCCTTTTCACGATGGTTATGAGTTCGGGTTTAAATTGGATCTAGATTAAAAATTATTTTTTTGACATAGTCTGTTATGACAAAATAATATTTTATTCTTAATTTTAATTTTAGCTATGTCTTTATAGAAAATAAAATAAATAGTCCAATTCCTATGAAAAATATTTTATTTTTCATTTTCACGATTTCTCCCATATCTCCCAAAGTAGGCAGAGAGAACCTAACGTCAAAATACTCCGTTTTTCACTTTCCGCTAGAATATGAAACATTGTGCGTTGTGTGTGTGCGGAACTCAACGCTGCATTGTTTGCTTACCAGACGTAAAAATAAAAATAATTTAAATACAACTATTTCTTATTTTCAATATATATTTCGAAATTGGGTGGAAAGCGGACAACAGTGTCATGACATTAGCTTCTATATACTTAAGCGATTTTTTTAATTTTTAAACTATTTTTAAATCTGAAATTCGTTCCCATGAATATTGAATGATAAAAATACATATATTTCGCAATTACAATATAGTTCGTATATATATCATAGCTTCACACTGATTGGGGACTCTCACTGACTTTAGGGAACCAAACCCACATCCAATCCCATCCACTACGCATACCTACCATGATGGTCTAAACTTCCAGTTAAATTAATTATTACTTGAAGCTCAAAATAAGTTGCAAGTCTAAATAATCTACTTGAATATATAGGAAAATTAAAAGCAAGTTTTATTTGAATAGGCTTTAATCTTAAAAAGCGTTATTTACACATAAATACGAGAGCTCGACAAATCTTGCGAGTGGCACTTACAAGCTCCACGTTATAAATAAAGTTTCTTTGAAAGTAAACGTTCTTGAAATACGAAATGTGTGTTAAATACTGGCGACATTTTTTTTATTGAGATTAACGTATTAAATAATACGCTACGAGTTTAGATTCAATTATTTTATTTTATATACTTATATTTATTTATTTAATTCAGTATCACACTTTTCCCGTATAGCAGGGTAGTCAGAGAGAACGTAGAGTCAAGGCACTTTCAACTCACTTTCTCAAAATTAAGCCCGAATCGAGACATTGTGTGTTGAGTGGCAGAACTCAACACCACGCTACGTCTTGTGACCAGAGCGGAGAAATGAAAATTATTTAAATATTATCGGTTCCCGAGTGGGAATCAACCCACAATCATCGTGTATAAACACGTCAGACATCAGACGCTGTCACAGAGCGCTGCGAGGGTCTTAATTTGTTTTTATTTTTTATAAAAATCCTGGTGTTTATTACCAGTAACTCCGTTGTCCACCTTTTGTCTAGGGATAAAATATTATATTAATAAATTTCTAGAACGTAGAAAAGTATTTTAAACGCAAAAGTTTCTGCAGTGAGAAACAAACCCGACACCGTGATTTATATAGAATAGCATAATTTACTTTTAGTACAATCTTACGCTATATACGTAATACATATGGTACAGACATAATGGTGGAGTGGAACAGTGTTTGGTTTGATTGTAGGTTCTATTTCGACTCGGGGGATTAATTACTTATATTTCAATTATTTTCATCTACCCTTATATCTTCTTGAATTTGTACAGAAACTGAAGAGAAAGTGAGGTCCTCTCTTTCTGCCTACTTATAAATAGAATACCTATATTTTAGCCTAAATATAAGTACATTCATATAATGTTTTTCACTAACCAACTGATTTACATTCCAGTCGCAATTCCATAATATTTATCTTAGAAATACCCTTCGGGCGCTCATCACTCACATCGGCGTTATTCTTACAAAAAAAAATATATCTACTTCAAAACTTTCATATTTCGGTGAAATCTTTGGTTATTTGTTAGATATCTCATATATGTAGGTCGTATAAAATTGAATTTTCTATATTTTTGGCAGCTTCATGTTTTTTTGTTGTAAATTAAATTAAATTTAAATACGGCATTATTAATGCCTTCGAGTAGGAATTTAACCCACAGCCATTACATAGACAGTCAGACGTTGTCACACTGCGCCACAATGGCTTCAAACTTTTTACTCACGTCTAACCCATTTTGAAAATAATGCGTTTTAATATTTTTAACACTTTAAAGTTTTATTATTAATACACTTAGGAAATTGAAAAACATATTTAGAAAACGTATAAAAATTTCAAATAATCTATGAGTAGCAGAGATGTGTAAAAATCTCTCTACAGAGATGCTAACAATAAAAATAAGTTGTAATAAGCGTATAAGAATTTCGACACAGCCGGATGTACAAGGCATGGCTTAGCTCTCAGAGTGCTTGGACTGTTTCCAAGAGGCACGGGTTTGAATCGTTGTGTTCAAATTTTTTTTAAATGTTTTGGGAAAATGTTTTTCAATAATGCGTTTTAGTTAGTAGAACTGAACAACACGATTTGGTTGAATTTTATTGAAAAATCCATGTAAGCAGCGTTTGTACATAAAGACAATCAATAAATTATTACAATGAAATGAGCTTATTAAAGCTTAATTTAATATTTGGAGTCCCATATCCTCCTTGGAGTTACATTTCCAAAAAATATTCTTAAAGAACGACTCATTTCATACCGCATAACTTTCGTAAAAAGGGTGTTCAAGGGTTTCCTTTACATATTAAATTAATATATATAAAATCAGTGAATTGCACTTCTGAATCATAATATAAGATTTAAACTTGTAATCCATACACATAAATTATAGACGCTAGAAGATTAACTTCTGCTCGCTAACGATCATTCTGAATACAAATTCACATTCTAAATTTCGGTACGATTAATTACTATTCTGTTCGTGTAATACTCGCACGACACATTCCATAATATTAGTAGCGTTTGTAAATGATAAATGACGTCACCGGACGTCCCAGTGATCAAAGCGCTTTATAGATGTCGACGAGACGTTATTATAGACTAAATACATTATATATATAAAGAATCTACATAAAGACGTATTGTACTTTAATTATTCAAAATGTTACGTGTAAAATATGGTATCACTAATGGCGCGCTCCGTCACCTCCCCAGGCAAACAGTTGCAACTCTGACCAGACTCTTTAACGGGACCCTGCGCCTGGGATATTTTGCACAGGCGTCGAAAGAGGGCCTGATCATAAAGATTCCAAAACCAAGCTAGACCCGATTACTCTTCTCAGCGCATTATCAAAGCTGTCTGAGAGGTTAATACTACCCTTCGTCCAGACGCACCTACAACCACGCCCCGAACAGTTTGCTGCTGATTGCCTAGCTGGCTTAAAGCTCACCCTTCTCATCCTATTACCTCATCCCCATTTTCCGATCCCACATACGGGAAAATCCACAAAATAGGCCCAAAATGGCCGTACCCAGTGATACGCTCATTTTAGTGGGCGGTGAAGACCTTCATGGTCAGAGGGCCTAGCCCTGGAACCATTCCTCCACTCCCCATCGAGGAGAGTGAGAAGACAGCACGAATCGAGTCAAAATGTAGAGGAATTGAATCCATATCAGGCAATTCAGTTTTTTAATTATGGCGCTTTGAATTGAGCACAAGCCAAAAAAAAAGTTTTTAAACCAAAAACATAAATTCATGTTCTGTTAACTCTAATTCGGGAAAGTGAAGGATAGAGTGACACTGGTTTCTCTCTGAATGTTAAGCTGCGTTTTTTATATATAAAATACTACACACTCTTTCAAATATAATTTCTGTTGTTTATGGTGTGTGTGTGTAATTCAAGATTACTCTTAAATAATCTAACATGCAATACAGTTCGAAGACAATTTTATAACTGTATTAAGGCAAACACAGCTTGCCAGTTGTGTCCGTTATTCAAGTGCTTTTAATATTCATTCTTAAAAGCTAACAATTACATAGTTATAGTGGAATCAATGTGCTGTTAATTTTATATAGTTAATTAATTAATAATATTGACGCGACATTCATTAATTACATTATTTTTTTAGCAGTTAATTTTGAAATCCATTCATGAAATCATCAAATATGTCGGTAACCATATGGTACCGACATATTTGAAGAGTATATACTCTTCTTATAAAAATTTTACTTATATGAGAAATCGTTGAATTAGCACTAAGTGTAGTGCGACGAAATGGTATATGCATAGATGAAGTTTTAGAACTTTGACGACAACGAGGTACTCTAAAGTTTAAGCTACTTAAAATTTGAAGACAGCCAACATTGTTTAAGATTTCAGATTTTATAATTAAAACGTATATCTAATAATATTGTATGAATATCCAATGACGTCATTTTAAAATATTATAATCACACGTTATACGAACTTAATTTTTTAACCTTTCCGGCAGAAAATCCTAGGTTCCACATAAATCGGTTTTGAAGACATTCCAGCCTCAAAATGTGTTGCATAATGTGGTCGCCATATTACAGTACTATATTCCATAAGACTCTTTACGAGACTATTATACAAAATGATTATAGTGCGTGGATTGTGAAAATTTTTTGACATGCAAATACTGAACCATAATTTTTCCGAAGCTCTTAATAGTTTGTTCAATGTGTGGTACATAAGTTAACTTTGAATTTATAGCTTTGCCTAAGTCCTTAAAGGTTAAAGTTAGTAACCTCTTCAAGTGTCACTTTATTATAAATGGTGTAAAGAAAGATAAATATGTTATATTTGTAAATTTTATATGTCAACATTTAGCTACATTTGTTAGCTCATAACATTATCATCACACCATTCAACGACGTGATTGATGTCCTGTTGAAGTAGAACTGATTCCTGTAATTTCCTACCGCTCTAGTTAATTTAAGATCATCAGCAAATATAACCAAAGTAGAATTGTCAAAAAACACGACAAATCATTCAAGAAAATATTGAATAGAGAAGGACCCAAGTACTCCTGATAAGATAACTTGATTTAAATCCATTCTTTACCACATAAAAGGAACGACGTTTCAAATATGACGAAAGTCACCTCAGTAAGGAGCCTGTATAGCCGTAAGTGGCAAGTTTTATTAATTATATATCATGTGGCACACGAACAAAAGCTTTTCTTAAATATGTATAGATTATATCTATTTGTAGGCGTTTGTCCATCACTTGAATTAAGGCTTCTGTGAAAGTTTAGAAAATTCGTGTTGATGATCTGTCATGGATGACTTAAAATTGATAATGGGACATATAAGATATTTTTTTAAGTATAGTTCAATCATGTTCTGCACAGGAACGACTTTAACCTCTTTCCATTTCTCAAGAAATATGCCTGTTTTAAGTAATTAATTGTACAAATAATTAAGTGGCAATGAAAGATTATACGCACATCTATCAATAAACCAAGAATATATATTATCGGGCCCGGCCCCTTTAGTTATGTCGAGAATTTTTAATTTGTCAAGTATTTTTTTTCGGTAACTTCTATGTGAGATAATCAGGTATTAATTTTTTCAAAGTTTCAAATCCCAATCTATATCTGCTAAATATTTATTTATAGAATCAAAGTCTGCTTAAAAAAAATATCGTAAGGACAAACAAATATTACTTTTGTGATGTTTGTTTGATTGTTTGTCTAGTTGAATGAGCTTTTTGGTATTGAAAAATAAATTAAAATTGTAACGACGTTATATTGACCGAGTAAAAAGCTTCCAGTATATTATATAAAGTGAGGCAGTCCCACTGCGCTAAGGTAAACTTAAAATGAGCTGTAGTGTTGATCAGTACTAACCTATCTAGGCTTGCTTTAATCTGCATTAGATTCCTTTGAAAGAACTTGAAGACCTTGTTCCATTATAACACAGTGGGGCAGCATCTGACTGAAACATGATTGGTTGTGGGTTCTATTCTCATTTATATTTTAATTATTTTCCTTTCTCACCTAGTAAAATCGCACCATTGAGTTCTGGCACTCAACACGCAATGCCTCGATTTTGGGCGAAAAGGTGTAAACCAGACTCTCTCTGACTACCCTGCTATAATTTCCAACAAGCAAATTGACCAAACCGCCCCTTGTAACAAGTTCCAATTCAAAAGTTGATATGCACTCCACGACCACGTAAATTAGTCTTTGTACGCAATCCACATTGCAATGCTTCGCACGAAGTCCGATAATTGCCTGCTGTCAGTCACCTAGCTAACACAACATCTCATCAATTCTACCAATAGCTACCATTTAGGGTGCTATTGACTGAATATTTTATTTTCGTTATATCCTCGTGTATCAAAATGCCATCGTGGCGCAGTGGGACAGCGTCTAATTGAATTTGCGATTGGTTAAGGTTTCGATTTCCACTTGTGGGTGGGATGATTATATTTGTATTATTTTCATTTTACTCTCTAAGCCTGCTATAGGAAAAAAAAAGCTAATTACTATCAGTAAATTATAAAGTAGCCTAATTAAGCAGTGGTAGCATAACACATATTTTATGTACGATAAGTAAAATATGTAAGGGCTTTTAGAAAAACAAGTATCAAAAGATTGATAACATTGGAAGAAATGTAGAAACGCTTCGTTACCTACGCAATTAGGCTAACCTAATAATACAAATACCTCATATACTTTCTCCTTTAACAAAAAATGTATCATATATATATATATATATATATAAAAAAAAAAAAAAAAAAAAAAAAAAAAAAAAAAAAAAAAAAAAAAAAAAAAAAAAAAAAAAAAAAAAAAAAAAAAAAAAAAAAAAAAAAAAAAAAAAAAATTTTTTTAACATTTTTGAAAGTGTTAATCGCACACTTAGGAAATTGAAAAAAAACATATTTAGAAAACGTATAAAAATTTGAACGCAGCGGGATTTGAACGCGCGACTCTTGAAAACCGTTCAAGCCCTCTGACTGCTAAGCCATGCGTTCTACATCCAGCTACGTCGAAATTCTTATACACTTATTATACGCTAACAACAAATATAAGTTGTAATTCAAATCCCGCTGCGTTTAAATTTTTATACGTTTTCTAAATATGTCTTTTTTTTAACCTAGTGTCAAGTCATGTTTAATTTTTAAATACAGTAACTTCATGCTTTTCACGCAGAGTGTCTTATATAGTGTCGAGGCACTCTTTTCACTACTTTCCGCCTGAATCTCAAACATAGCGTGTTGAGTGCTGGAACTCAACGCCGCGAAATTTCTCTAAAAAAGTCATATAAACACTGTATATGGACCAGTACAAATATACATCCAGTTAAATACCCATTAAATATCTAACCATGGTTAATAGACCTAAAACAAACAACCTACCCATGACACGGTTATCAGCTCAATTGGCGTCAACCATAAATTTGACAAATTTTCATATCGCGGTATAAATTGATGATTCGTCGTCCAAACTGCTCGTTTCAGTTGTACAAACAATAGTATATTATTGGCCTATATGAATTGCAATTAAATTGATAGTAGCTAAATACTATAACTGTTTTCAATTACATATCAAGTATTTTTTTGGTTATACGCTTTACTCCGCATAGCACGGTAGTCAGAGAGAGTCTAGTGTCAAAACATTCCGTTCTATATTTCTCACCTGATTTCATGACGTTACATGTTATGGATCGTGCACGACTGGATTGCAACGCCATGCTTTGTCCTATCAGAGCGAGAAATTAAATTAAATTTACATATGTTCATTCTTCTCAGCGCGGATCGAACTCACTACCATCTCGCATACAGTCGCTCACTACAGTCGCTCACTACAGTCGCTCACTACAGTCGCAAAAAAAAAAACAGTCGCTCACTACAGTCGCTCACTACAGTCGCTCACTACAGTCGCACACTCTCATTTCTTTTATTTCCTTATATTAATTTTAGCAGAACATCTCATTCTCATTATTTTGCTTTTTCTGTATATATGTGTTTCTGGGTTCTTTAGTTGTTACCTGATTGATGACTAGAAACATCGATGGTTTATTTCCGTATATATATCAAAGGCTGTATTTAAGGATGTGATATATTATTTATTATCTGTAACGTAATTAACCCCTTATGAGTCACCGAGAACTAGAAGCCTCTCTTAACACTAATTCAAAGTTAAGTTAAATAACAATAAAAATAGCTGAATTGACGACAAAACTTTACTTAATGTTTAATTACGATTTCGGTACATTAGTAATTTTGTATAGAGACGTTCACAATTAATCTTTTAATTTTCAATAGCGCTACTATGATTTAACCATACACTTTCTAAACACTTTGGAGAGATAAGCTATATAGTATAATTTAGCTTTTGGGTTCATCATTCATCGTTATCAAAGCATATTCGATGCTCGATGCCCGATGCCGATGTTTAGATAGGATTAGTGCAGTTTTAACCAAATTAATAAAACATCAATTGACTTTACATTGCACGTACAATTGTGTTATGCCAATTTGCGTGTAGCTTACTGTACACTGTTGCGTATTTGATTCGTGTTGATATTGGCACAGAGTATAAACACGAATTAGTTATTAAATTAATTTCGGTTAGGCTGAATAGGTTTGGATGTTTGCCTTTGAATAATATTATTGTGAGCCTTTAATTGCAACAAGAGTTTTAATTATATTAGGGTGCCGAATAAAGTGTAGTTATTTTGTATGTAACATAATTTAAGTCTAAGACTGTGTCGTTTATTAAAGTATTATTTAGTTGAATATATTAAAGTACGGAATTAAAATACGCAAAGAATTCGTTTTATACAATTTAACTTAGCGTTCCTATAAAAACCTTTGAAGAATTAAATATTAAAAAAAAAAACTTAATATACTCAAATTATTAATTTAAAGCTTTTTTTGTAAAGTTCAAGCTCTTTTCCGGTATATAGAACCTACTGTCAAGACACTCCGTTTTTCACTTGCCGCCCCAAGTCAAACCATTGCGTGTGCGTCGGAACTCAACGCCACGCTTTGATTTGCCAGAGCGGGGAAATTAAAATTCCCTCCAGTGGAGGCGGAACCCACGGCTATCGCGTTTACAGTACTACGCTGTCCCACTTCGCCACCGTGGCCTCACATTAAGCATTATAATACAATTATTTTATTGAACGTGTGTATTTTAAATTTTTAATTTGTTTCAAATATTACGATATATTCACATTAAGAAATTGACGGTCATAGTTTCTTAACGAGGATCTTTGTTCTTACATATCACAAGAGAGTCTTCGCTTCAATTAGAAATCTCTTAGTATATGGGGGGATAATAGAATATGGTACAGCAATATTTAATGAAGAGCAGATTAGATACTTACATTGGCTATTATACCATATTTAGTCCACTTACTTTATATTTTGGATGGCTATCGTGGCAAAGTGGGAGCAACCTGCAGTAAAGACGATGAGTTTAGATTCGATCCTCAAATGGGGGAATGGAAAAAAATGCAAATATTGAAATTATTTACATTTCCACATTCGTCATAAAATAAAACAGTCACAAAAAATTTAATTACGCTCTTACCCGAATAGGATGGTACGTTCTTTCTGCTTCCGAATGGCGGAACTCAACTTCATCTTACCAGGGCTTTATTATACATACATTGCTTTTGTAATAAAATAAACTTTTCAACTACAAGTCAAATACTTTTCAACACCACCTCCTAAGGTCTCCCAAGATTACTCAAGGTTTCCCCTCATACATTAGTTATAAAATTTTACTTTTTATATAAATCCCTTTCAAGCAATATCTCATGTTTATACGACAGCGTTTCCTGCATTTGTAGAACTTTTGTGTGTACAAAGTTCGTAGCGTCGTCGCGCTACACCTCATGATGGCATACAAATAGCGTTCTATGAAGGAAACGATTTGGAAAAATTGTATTACAAGCTACTATGAAAACTAATTGTGTTGAATAAAATAAGTAATTTTAGTGTAAAAAACTACTTTGTATATTTATAGAACTAACTATATATATGTAAGGATCGTTTATTGAGGATTATTTTTATTCTTATTGTCTATACATATATGTGTTTATTATTATATAATAACCATGCAAGCAGATTTTATTATATAGAATCTAAATTTGTATGTATCTTTCATATATTAAGATTTTTTTTTACAGTTTTTCGCTTTTTCCCGCACAGCATAGTAGTCAAAGAGAGCCTAGTGTCAATACATTATGTTCTCCACTCTCCGCCCGAAATTGAGAGGTACCAGAGCGGAAAAATAATATTTATAATGCCCTAGAGAGGGTATCGGACCCAAAACCACCGTGGCTACAGTCAGACGCTACCCTACTGCGCCACGATGGCCTGAATTGAGTTTTATGGTTTTATGAATTAGTGATAGCCAAATAGAAAAACATTGTAATGAAATAAAAATTTTTTTTAAAAGATTTCTATTATATCTATCCTAAGTATGTTAATAATATTTTAATTTTTTTAAATATACCATAATGGTGCAGTGGGATAGCGTCTAACTGTAAATTTGGTCAGTTGGTGTGGTTCCCCCTCGGCGGTATGATTATATTTAATGGTTTTTATTATTTCACTCTGGTCACAATGTCTCAAAATGAAGCGGAAACCGAAGAGTCTTGACACTAGATTAGGGAAAAAAACGTGAAGCTATTTAATTAAATAGCTGTAGATAATTTTCCGCAGCGCCATAGCGGTTTTTCAAACAGAAAAACAATATATTTCCAGCAATAAACAAAACATGGTGAGCGTTTTATGACAAATGAAACAGTGAATTAAATTACACAAACTTCCGTAAACTTATAGACGGTTTCCGTTTCGTTTTCTTTGTTCGCATTCACGTACTCGCAACGCGATACGAAACGAACGGAAATAAAGTATTGAACTTAGTCGTGATTCTGAAATATTATAAGGGTTTTCATTTTATTTATAGGGTATATATAAAGATATATTTAGAAAACGTTATATTATATAATAACGTATACTTAGAAAATTGAAACGCAGCGGGATTTGAAACCGCGCCTCTTGAAAACCGTTCAAGCGCTCTGACGGCTAAGCCATGCGTTCTACATCCAGCTACGTTGAAATTCTTATACGCTTAATACAAGTTGTGGGTGTGTATCATTGTGTTGGCTTTCTATTATTGTATTAAACGAAATGGTTCGATTTAAGTTCTACTCATTTAATAAAAAAAATTCTGATAAAATTTACATTATGCAGCTAAACGCGAGCTTGAAGCTTTTCACTCATCCTTCACTCTGGATAAGGTATTTTTTTTAATCCTGGTCATTAAACATGGACACAAGGTTTACTAAGAAAATATATAAATTAAGCAAGAGTGGCGTTGAAATTGCGTTGCGAGTTTTTCTTACATTTTTTTTTATTTATTTATTAAATAATAATTTATTAACTAACAACGTAGATACAGGTTATCTACATATTAATTCATGATGCAAAAATGTTTTACCTTGTAGAAAGTACTAACATCTTAATAAAATAATGCATTAAAAACACGTAGTAAAATTAAAAGTACGTATACATTAGGAGGATGTTTTGATATCGGAATTACATGTTCTTCTTAAGTCGCCTCGTCAATCATGCCTTAGTGTCGACTCATGGAGGATTGATTTACAAATATTGAGTAAACACATTCTTAATGGAACAACAAAAGGAAATTAATTTAATGGAAAAACTTATAAAATTATAATACATTTTGTTTACTTTAAAAAGGGTATTCAATTCTAAAGAGATTTATAACAAATATTGGGTCCTAAAAAGATAATTCAGTGCTTTCGGGTTCGATACCCACTAGGAGGAATTGTTGGAAGACAAAGCAAGTTCCAACATTTAATACGCATCGTCTCTAATTCTGACGGAAAGGTGAGAGCGGAATGTTTTGACACTGAATTTAATTTGCCTAAGCCACAGGGAATAGACAAATTTCATTTTTTGAATACATGATGCTTGGGATTTCAATTCTCCCAAAAAAAACATCTAATCTAAAATTCTTTCTCTAAAATTTTCGCAAAAGCTTTCCCAATAGTTTTACGAGTTGGATTTCAAAAACCGCCGCTCTATGTAATGGACGTTAAGTGGAAGAACGAAGTGACATCTTTAGGCACTCTTTTCCACCAAATAGTATATAAGTAATAAAATATGATCGTCAAAATAAAAACAAATATTTCAAATGACTTGTCTATTAATAAAATCAATAAAAATTGTATGGTTTTGTTTTAACCTTAAATATTAAAAGTAATTCAATCAATATAATTGTTTTTCAGCTTCACCCTGTTTTTGCATAGCAGAGAGGGTAATCAGAGAGAACTATGTGTCACGGCACTCCGTCAGAAGTCGAGGCACTGTATGTTGAGTCGGGACTCAATACCGCGATTTGTCTTAGGAACTAGAGCAAAAATAAAAATACTTTGAATATAATCATTCCTCCGAGTGGCAATCGAAACCATAACTAATCGCGTTCACAGTCAGACGCTCTACCACTGCGTCACGTCCTCATTGTGATATTACGAGATTTGCTGACTACAACATTTAATTGTTTATATATTAACATCTAATTTATTTAATATTTTTAAAGAACTTTCAGCCCGACATGCCTCCTAAGCCCTCAATCCTCAATACTCGTTGACATATAAGAATTTAGTATCCCCTGTACATTGTGGCTCTGGCGGGGAGCCAAATATTGGACGTCAATAATCTAACTCTGTTTATTCCATCTATTACAATTTCCATTGGAAATGCTCTTAGTGGAATTTTGGGATAGTATAATTTAGATAAATTTATTATAGCTATTGTGGTATAGATATAGATGAGAGTTTTTGGTTGTCGCTGATAGTTATTGGTTCGAATTCACATTTAAATCTCTAGTCAGGCAAAGCGACGTTGAGTTATGCTATCATCGGCATACCGGAAATCTTTATAACTAAAAAGTTTCAAATATTCGTTTAGTCAGGCTGTACCTCAAAGTGCGGGGTGAAGACTAAAGCTTAAACAGTATTAGTTTGTTTTATTAAAACAACTCTAACGAAATATCCGAACACTATATACTCGCTTAGCTTTGCTCTATGCAAATAATGTGTGAAGCTAAAAATAATTTAAATATACTTTTTTCAGCTCCACGCTTTTTCTCACATAGCAGTATAGGCAGAGAGACCCAGTGTCAAGACACTCCGCTTTCCATTTCCGAATTTTCCCGAATTCTATAAGCAAGATATGCCTATTAAGCATCAGAATTTAATTTACCAGAAACCGCGCATTGTTCGAATAGAAATTTTTGATCCCGCAACCAATGGCGTTTTCAATCAGACGCTATTCCAACGACGGCCCCTAATACCTATATATCATTTAATATTCCCATTTTATTATACATTACTAAGCTCGTAATCTAGCTAAAAGTAAAGTTTAAAATGATAGCAGTCTAGAGTGGAGCTGCCCAGACCTCATCATATTTGGCAACGGAAAATAAAAATAAAACGTGCATTCTACGTACTTTAAATATTAAATAAACGTTCTATACTCAACGAGTCCCTCTAGAGCTTTTTGTGGAAAGGAAGGGACAAAGCTGGTTGGTCATTTTTTTGTTTAATCTCATCTAAAGTTGATTATTTATACTCGTAGTAAGCTTATGAAATTCTACTTAGTCTCTTTAAAAATATATTTTTTTTTTTATGAATAGCTACTAACTTACAGTGATTGACTGTAAACGCAATGGTCGTAGGTTCGATCTTGTTTCGGGGAAATAATTATATATAATTGCAACGCAACGTTGGATTGATTCTGCCATTTGATATTTTAAGTTTCCAAATTAAGCGTAAAGTCAAAAACAGAGTGTTCAAGCACTAGTTTATCTTTGCCTACACTATTATAAATGAGACGCTAAATAAAATTAAGACCTAATTTATAGTATATCAGGACACTCTAACTAAGTGCAAGAGCGCATCACTACGTTATCTCTTAATAATCAGACAAAACTGATTGACTAACAGACTAACAGACTAAAAATCTATTAACAATAACATTTTGAATTTCAATACATTTCAATAGACTTAGTTATAATATATTCTCGTAGTAAGTTAATTGAATGGCGCGCCTCTCTAGAGGATGGAACAAAAATATTGTTTTATCTAATTCCCCCCGTGGCACAGAACGTGCAGAGCTGTTGGTTTTGTATTCAGTACGAATATTTTATTAGGAAATGCATTTATCTTTTTCATATTTCTTGTATAGTAGCTTTTTGCCCGATTGCCTCAAGAGAAAACTTCCTTGTAAAATCAATTATATACAAAGTTGCGACCCACGTGTTTACGTACAATTTAAATACAATCAGTGTTTTCTCACTTTTTAACATATAGCGAATATATTCCGTTCACCGCTTTTCGATTATGTAGAGAAATGAAGTGTAAAAGCTAGGTATTGGATTCCACGAGACCTAGCTTTGTCTAATATGAAAAAATATATACATAAGCATGACGTGTCTATTTTATCGACCAACCGTAATTAAAGTCTTTGGTATTAAAGTTATCACCAAAACCAAACCCAGCTTACAAAAACACTGTAACACACTCCGGCTCAGACCTAACTAATATGTACTAATCGAACGCACTCATCTCATAGGTGGGATTCAAACCCATATGCTCTAACCAGCAAATAACATCACTATGCTAACAAGTAAAGCCTTAAAAGATATTATATTAAATGTAGTAGTGCTTTCAAATATTTATACGTTTTCTAAATATGTCTTTTTCAATTTCATTAGTGTGGGAATAACACTTTAAAAATTTTTAACAAAATAAATGTAGTGTCCTGTCACTAAACTAACATACTGATACAATAAAATGCCATAGATGTTTTCAACAATAACATTTGTTGTACAACAGCCAATCGTAAAGCGCAATATATTAGAGACGCTAGAGCTCAGACAAGCGAAAATTCTATACAAATTGAAAATAAGAATCCGCACCGGAAACGTACAACTAAGTAACTAGGGTATTTGATATACGTCTGATTGGCACTGGTCTTGTATGATGCAAGGTATTGTCGTACTCAATATAAAATATTTTGTTATATTTTATAACAGAGGTATACTGGAGCGCAGTATATTGGCGGCGCAATGGAACAGCGCCTAACTGTAAACGCAATTGGCTGTGGGTTCGATAAATCGTTGTAATTATTATATCTTAACTGTTTTTGTATTTCCGTGGCGTAGAGTTCCGCCACTTAACACGTATTGTATCGAGTTCATCATGTAAATTTCGTATTTTTGATGTAAAGTAAAAAGACATAAGCGTAGCGCAGCATAGTTTATGGGTTGAAATCTCATCCAGGGTGCGCTTAGGCCCATTCTGATGATCAAAGAAAAATCAGCAAAAAATCGAAAAAGACATATTTAGAAAACGTATAAAAATTTGAATGCAGGAGGTTTGAACCCACGCCTCTTAAAAACCGTTCATGCGCTCTGACCGCTAAGCCATACGTTCTACATCCAGCTACGTCGAAACTCTTATACGCTTATTACAACTTATATTTGTTGTTAGCATCTCTGTAGAGAGATTTTTACAAATTTCTGCTACCCAAAGATTTATATATAATATAAAGATATATATATAACTACGAACAATTGTTCAAGAGGTTCAAATCCCGCTGTGTTCAAATTTTTATACGTTTTCTAAATAAGTATTTTTTAATTTCCTTAGTGTGCGAATAACACTTTAAAAATGTTAAAAAAAAATCAGCAGAAAAGGAAAAAAAAAAGAACAGAATAACATATTACTGCATTTTAAAAATAGTACCAATAACGTTGTACTTTGTAGGTAATGAATTTAGTGAATTTTAATTATAATAATTATTGCATGCCAAAATGCATTCTATTGACTTAATAATGAGCTGTACAGCACAATCGGGTCCCAGTAGAGACGTTTCTAATTAAATATAAGGGTCGTGACTTCAAGTCTAAAAGAGAAATAAGTATTTATATTATTATTTTGTAATAAATATCTCTATATCTTATAGAGGCCATTGTGACGCACTGGAATAACGTCTTACTGTACACATGATGAGTTATGGGTTCGATTCTCACTAGAGGGAATAAATTATATTTGAAATAATTTCATATTCAAAGCACGGCGTGGAGTTCCATCAATCTGCTGCTATGCGAGAAAAAGCATGAAGCTGCTTTTTATAAGCATATCTATATAAGTTTTGTCTATACGAATAATAAAAGGTAACTGATCGCTGTCTGTACATGGAAGATATATTAAGCAAAATATTATTAGGGGCATTTATTAATGTAATGGAACCAATTATATTAATGTAATGGAAATAATTGTCTTTGTCATTTGTATTTGTCATTGTAAATTAACATTTAGTGTTCATTTCATTTCAATCAGTAACAAAAATGTTACAGCCGTTTAAATTATAAATTTAAGCATAGTTTATGATTTACGCGAGAACGCGGTCGGGCGAAAATCTAAATACATTAATTATATAGTAACGCAGGCAAAGCCGCGAGCGCCCCACTAGTATAAATAATATGTTGCTTTTTTTCAGCTTCACGCTTTATCCCACATAGGCGGAGAGGACCAAATGTCATGGCAGACTCCGTTCTCCACTTTCAGCCGAAATTTTCATGTCAAAATGGAACAATATTAATAATGTAAATATAAAAAAAAAAAAAAAAAAAAAAAAAAAAAAAAAAAAAAAAAAAAAAAAAAAAAAAAAAAAAAAAAAAAAAAAAAAAAAAAAAATATATATATATATATATATATATATATATATATATATATATATATAAATATATAAGTAAGTTAATACAATACCTACATTATTTCGCTCCCACATTATAAACGAATGACTGCATCAAAACGATATACTCGTAATTACGTGGTCAATGTAAACTGTAAACAATATTAAACGTGATTACTGACACAAAGCAGCTTTGAACTTACGACCACCCGTCGAGATACTGTCATAATAATTCCACAAATTTTCGTTACTTTGTCCATTATATAAATTAAAAACTTGTTGCAGTGGGAAAATGATGGTCGTGGGTTCGAAACGAACTTAGGGGATTGATAATATTTCGAAATCACCTTAGTCACCTCTTCGCAGCTTCGCCTGTGTGAACACTCGACTATAATTAACTGTTTAGTTCTTTCGCACCTTGCTTAAATTTGTAATTGTAATTGTAATGAAATCAGTAATAAATATTACGGGAAGCTTACCAATATGCAATAGTAAAAACTGCATATGATAAAAAAATACTGTTTTGGGTTCTATTACATTGATAAATGCCCCCAATCATATTTTTTTCTTATATATTCCATATACAGACAGCGATCAATTATATTTTTATTATATATATAGATGTATAGATATTGTTTTTTCTGTACTTATACCAATATTCTATTAATAAAGCTTGCTGGAAACTAACTTTGCTAAATATATGCCCTCTACTTGTTATTCTGCTCGTCATACACTAGTATGCTGAAAGTTAACCAATTTTAAGATTTATTATCATATGAGCACTAGAAAACACTCAAAAACCAATAATTCCAATATTTAATAATTCAAGTGTAAACAACATCTTCTTAGTTATATATCAAAAGTAATTCTCTTTTGTGATATCAAAAACAAAATATTTAAAAGTTTAACTGTACAAGTTTAATGAAATGTCTTAAATGGATAAGTGGTTTTGTAAAAGCTGTAATCGAAAAACTTTTTAAGTAATACTTACTTTGAGATTTGTTTCATACAAAAATTAAATAATCATTCTTTAAGAAAAAGCACTGAGCGTATAAACGGTAATAGGGTACCCTTATCCTTATTTGAGTCATCTGGTATCTGAGAGGTATTGTGGAAGCTGCAGTTCTATTGAAAAAGTTCGTCGTAAACATTATTTTCGTATAAAACGTATAAAACGAGTTTGAATATTTTCTTTCTTATTCATTTACTTGCTTTATATTAAAAATACAAAAAAAAAAAAACGTGAAAGAAAGGGAAAAAAGGAAATCAAAATATTCTAAAATGAGTAAAATACAAAAATATAAATCTCTAACTTAAGTCACTTTGGTAATTTACATTTAGTTTTTGTGAGGTTATATATAATAAATTTTATAAAATTACCAAAAATTATTTCTTACTCTACTTGATAAAATTTATATTTTAGAGTTTAGCCTTAAAATTTTTATAGAAATATCTTAAGTTGTAGTTTTGTACCAAGATTGGATATGTTCCGGATAGGTTCCACTGAAAGTGCGGCGTTAAGCTCTGCAATCGAGCACATGTTTCTTAAATTGAATGCCAGTGTCGAATGGAACGTTAGCTCTAACGACATTACATAAATAAAAAAAAGTAAAACAATTGCATTTGGTTACACATTTAAAATGAAATGTTCAAGGTAACTTATTTTAAATTTCGTCGAATACGAGATTTTATACCAAAGATATTGTCATGAAAGTGGGTCAAGTTCAATGTCGGAGTAACGGGAAGCACACCTAAGAGCTTTTGTCATATCGCTTATGCAAATGAGCAGCTGGCTGTATACAAATGCCACCCTTACAGACATTTTAAGTAGTTTATTATTAAAAAAGTTCATTTGTTTCAATGTGTTCAGTGTTCTCTACATGCAACATATACTGAAAGCTAATATAAAGAGGCCAAGTTTCAGAATTTCGAGCTTTTACACGTAAAATTGTATGTTCATTATGAAGCGCGAGTTAAATTCATAATAAATTTATTTTTATATTGTGTTTAAACCTATTTTTAAAATTCAAACTACGCTCTATTTTTTTAATTAATTAGTACTTTTATATATAATTTCCATTTGTAATATAGAGACCTTTCAATTTATTGTCAAATCCTCCAAAAAGTTAGCAGTATATATTCATAGATCGTAAGCGGTTGCATTCGGCATCATAAATCTAGGAATATCGCGATAATATTGCGTGATTCACAACCAGCCACTGCCGAGTGGGGTCTGCAGTGAGGGATCTCGAATATCTTTATAAGTACAATCACATAAGTACACTATGTACTTCGTCAATACAATCAACTAAATCAGTACAATCGTCTTATTTACTTTCAATACTATATGATAACGATTGCCAAATACCAATAGTTAGTTAGTCTTGTACGCGATAGTTGTAGGTTCCATTTCTAGTATGAGAGCTTTAAGGGTGCTGGTTCTAATATAATAAAATGTGATATCTAATTCTAAAAAATATATTGTTGGATAGTTCTCGTAAAAAATAAAAGAGAGAAACAGAGATAGAGAGAAACTAGTACCAAAACATTCCGTTCTCAACTTTCCGCACGAAATCGAGACATTGTTCAATAAGTTGCATCACACAAGGTCGCGATGTATAAGATCGAAAAAATTACAATAATTTAAACATACTGGGATCGAACTCACAACCAATTGTGTGTACAGTCAAAGCTGTCCCAATGCGCCATGATGGACGAACCTTTTAACATATACATAAAATAATTTGAAAACGAAACCGTATAATTACGTCAACACTGTACTTTATCTCTCTTATCAAATTTCTACTGAAGTCACGAGAAAATTGTTATCGATTGATGGTAATCAATCTCAGTCCCATTAAGCGATAACGCCGGCTTGAAGGGTCGTAACGACACCCCTACACGTTGGCCCAACACGCTGTCAAGGGCGTTGAACCACGAATTTGAAGGTTTTGTTATTTTTCTTGGTATATTTGTTTATTTATATAAAATAATCAATTGTAATTATAATAATATAATAGGAATTAAAGAATGCATGCATATTCCATGTGCAGTGTAGTAAGGTGCAGTGTGTGAATACATAAATATAAAATATTTAGTAAGAAAATAAAAAATAAATAATATTTGTAATAAATCTAGAGCCCAGTATAATCAGACATTTTGAACAGAAACTATTTTTAACCGGATTAATCGCGTATAATATTGGTATTCGAGATACATTTTAGGACCCGACGTTTCAAACACTTACCGTGGTCACAGGTAGGCTGAGGTGGCATTTGTCTGTCATTTGATACAATTATTATATCAAAATTATATTAAAATTTGATATAATAATTGTACCAAATGACATTGACACGCCACTATAGTGAGTTATGGAATTGTGATTTTACAATGTTCTGGACATGCTCTACAAAGTTTTACACTACACATTTCACGTAGTTAAAGAAAACTTAGTGTTAAGAGTGTCTTGACTTGATCGAGATATTACACGCTTTGTCTTAGTTACAAGACCTGAGAAATCAAAATAATTTAAATATAAATCATTCTAACGAGTGGGAATCGGACCCACAACCGTTCGTGCTTACACACATTGTCCCACTGCGATGGTAGAACAATATATAAATATATATATATATATATATTACATTTTTTAAAATGTTATTCGCACACTTAGGATTTTCTAAATATGTCTTTTTCAGAACCCTAAATGTCTATTCTTTTATGTCTTAAAAACTGTTAAATGATATATTATATTTCAAAACGAACTCCTTTGTAAATTACCCCAACGGGGACTCAAACCCGCAATCATCGTAAAGAAACCCTACTACTAACAACTATTTTACTGTTGTGTATACAAGTTTAATTGTCATATCAAAGACCTGACAGCGCTTTACCACTGACCTAGAGCTAGTTTGGAAGTGAGTCTGCAGTAATAATGGGTATGAAGCTCTAGGGATTGTAGAGTAAGATGATATTAATTATAGTATTATAGAGGAAATTATTTTCCTAATTATTAATGCCGTATCATGCGCAAATAAGTTCATAAATTTAAAATGTATTGGGGCAGCCATTTTTATGCTTAAATTTGCATTTTTTTTTGCCTAAGTTACTAAAATTTATTTTTGCCTGAACGCGTTGGATTTGTTTAATTTCTTTTTATTTAATTATTCTTTTACACCAGAAATAAAGTATTACTAATGCCTTTTAGGCCTGGTACGAATTCTATAATCTACAGTGGTGGAGTTGTCAGCTACTGGGCTGCAAAATGTGGAGGTTTTAACACTTTTAAGGGGAATATTTTCTTAATTTGATTAGAACAATACATTGAATAACTCTACTCAGTGTCATGTTTCTAAAATAATGGAAGTAGAGAATTAAATAAACAGTTTATTTTTAATTGTAACAGCAACTATCGAGACGCATTGGGACGACACCTAATTATAATTTATATGATCGTGGGTTTGATTTCTTTTATGATTGGGGTAATCAATTTTTTTATATAGATTCACGCTTTTTATTCAATAGCCGAGTACTCAGAGAGAACCTAGTGTCAAGACAATCTGTTCCCTATTTTCCGCCCGAAATCGATACATTGTGTATTGAGTTGCGAAACTAACTCAACGCCGCGCTTTTATCTTAAGTGCCAGAACGGATAAATGGAAATGTTTTAAATATATTAGTATAAATATATTAGTAATTATAATAACTTCTCCGCTCTCATAAAAAGAGTTGCGAAGCTTCGAATTCCACGCAATCAATACTCAATATCTTGATTTTGAACGAAGTGTTTTGATACTAAGTTTTCTTTGACTAATCTCTTTTAGAAAAAAAATATGAATTTGCTTGTTGTATAACCAAAGTATTGAAAATTTATATTCAATTTTAGGTACCTAAGCTAAGTCAATTATGTACAATCATATGATATGGCTTCAATTACAAGTGAAATAGTTTACCTTACCAATAATTGATACTAATCACGCTGTGCGTATGTATGTATTGTATAATTGTATTAATATACTGGTAGTATCCAAATTATGTTATAGGTTTCGCCAATTACCCTTAATTACATCTAATTTGATACTATATATACAGTACACACTATGTAAACAGCTAATGTAGCTACTAATTCAGTTAAGAATTTCACTAGACAAGACTGTGGGTTTAATTCCATTTCATTTAAAAAAAATCTGTATCTATATCTAAGAACTAGCTTCACTTTGCGATTTCGCGTGTGTTGATAAAAAATAGGCTATATTTTTGCTTCGGTTCCAGACTATTCATATTAAATTTTATCAAAAATAGCTGAGCAGCTTAGCTACAAAACAGTCATTTACACACATAAACAAATGGATAGAAAGACAAAAGTAAATTTAAATTTTATTTTTATGTCAAATGAGCAGTATGTATGTATACTTAAGTGGTTACTTTCAAAGTATTCGTTCAAATTACTTGATGTAAAGATTGAAGTCTATATTCAGTAATTTAAGCAACAAATATATAATTCTAAAGGCAGTTTAATAAATACTCTAAACTAAGCATTGTTAAAGATCACTGTTTTCTTTTCCAATAGCTTTATATCATAATCTTATCATAGATGTATTTTGATATACGCATTTAGATACATACTAACTGCGCTATCATAAACATCATAAAATTAAAAATATAAAAACAGACAAATTCATTACTAACTTGTCTCAACTTTATCATACCTAAAAAGAGAGTGTAAAAACAGAACATGTAAAACCCTTCACTTATAACTAATTGATTTCTACATACAATTCAGTGCGAGAGCGACGAAACCGGCGTAAATTAAGGCGGTATTTTATGTTAATTTTCCATAGTGTTTATTAGGCTGGTTTTGTTAGGTCATGTGTTAATATGCAATTATTGGTAATAATAAGGTTTCGAGCTCTAATATACTTTGGTATTGAATGTAGCGATATGTCACTGTGTTGCTTGTGGTTTTTAATTGTTTAAGTGATTATATTTAAAGATTCAAAACAAAATGGAGTAATGGGCATATTTTGAAAATATAAACGCATTTTTGAAATGAAACTATTTTTAGCCGGATTAATCGCGTATATTGATGGTTTTCGAAAAAAAAATTTTAAATTCACGTTTCGAACACTTTACAGTAGTCCGTGGTACACTGAGGTAAACGTATTTTATATGTAGATTCACGTTTTCTCCCGTTTAGGAGGATAGCTAGAGAGAAACTAGCGTCATGACACTCCGTTCTCCATTTTCCGCCTGAATTCAAGGTGAGAAACACAACGACGCATCCTACATGCAGTTCCCAATAATACTGCCTATTATATACTGTTTTTTATCCCACAGTTTTGTTGAACATTTTTGGTACCAAGCAGCAAGCAGGTGCGAGACGCCGCTTACGCGCCCACGGCAGAAAGAGCCAACTTTGAATAGAAAAGAAGAGAGAAATTCTGGGAGTCAATATTTCGGATAGGGTCCTGTTTTGGGGGTCATTTGGAGAGCAAAGCAAAATTCGCTTCGAAAAACTTCTGTGTACTGAACACGGCGAAGCAGTACTTCACATTAGGACCTAGACTCTTACTTTATAAAGCTCACGGTCCGTCCCCATGTGGAGTACTGTTCCTATATATGGGCAGGCGCCCCACAGTTTCAATTTCAACCACACAGAATCAATTCAACGCCAGGCAGTCCAAATCGTCGATGATCTTACAGACGGCTTAAAATCCTTGAGCATATGGAGAGACGTTGGTTCTCTGTCGGTATTTTACCATCTCTACAATACAGAATGCTCGAAGGATCTATTGATTTGGTGCCAACATCTGGACGCATGCTATGCATCTAACGGTGTCCATGGGTGAAGATAACCACTTACTATCAGATGGTTCTTCCGCTCGTTTGCCTCATTTTTAAATACAAAAAAGTGCTAACCCAACCGTATGTGATTCAATCGTAAGTGCCAAAGTGCTAGAAGTCGTACTCAATGAGAATGCGTGAACCGGTTCTCCGGGCAGTGCCAGCACCTCCAGCAGCAAGCAGGTGTAAGACGCCCAACACACATCCACATAATTTTTTTATTTACATATTTTGTTCGCTTAAGTTTTCAATCAATATTTTAGTTCTTTTTTCATCTTTACGCTTCATATGTCCCGCATAGCAGGGTAATCAGTGAGAAATTACTGTCAAGACACTCCGTTCTGCTCTTTCACCCGGATTCGAGAAATAGAAAGAGAGTGTTCAGTGACGAGCCTCAACGACCCTTGTCTTATTCACAGAGCAGAGAAATGAAAATAATTAAACTATTATAATTCCTCCATAGATGAGAGATGAGATCAGACCAAACATTATAAACTAAAGTAAACTTTTTTTAAAAATAACTTATAAAAATTTGAACGCATCAGGATTCCAACCCACGCCTCTTGAAAACTTCAATGCACTTTAAAAATATTTTCCACATACTAAGTGTGTAAAAAACACTTTAGAATAAGTAACACTTTAGAATCTAAAGATTAAAATGATAACATACTCATACATATATATACGCGAAATATACACGAAGTCAATTACAATAAATATCTCCTCGTCCCAGATGCAGCAGCCTGGTCACAGTGAACGCTGAAAATGTGAAAACGTGAACGTGTTTTTATGATAAAAAAAAAAACAATTTGTAGGTTTTGTATTATTCTTCTTTCTTACATCAGTTTTTATTATATTTACCATTTTCCAAATCCAAAAAAAAAGTCATATTGTGAAAATGATACTTCGCTAGATTTTATTGTTACCATGCTCTACTGTGCAGTTAAAAAAGCTCTTGAAAACGACTTTTGATATATATTTACTATATTCTAACGCAGCTTTCAATATATAATATCAATATATTACACAAAAGAATTTTAGAAGTTTATTCAATTTGGACCGAAGCAATTATTAGAAAAGTTCGTAATCGAATTGTTCCCTTGAGATATACTTCACTTCAGGTATTATTATCTGTTTGTTTTTCTTTTTATTATCTTTATTTATGTAAGTGTCACGTTTTTCCGCTTAGCGGGGTAGTTAGAGAAACCCAAGTATCAATCACTTCTTTCTCCACTTTCCGCCCGAAGTCGACGTAATGCGTAACAAGTGGCGGAGCTCACCGCCTCACTTTGTCGGAAGTAGAATAAAAATATTTCAAATTTATTCATTCCCCCTATTAGAAACCCTCAACCAATAATTGGTTTACAGTCAGACGCTGTCCCACTGAGGAATGATAGCCTCGTAAATCATACTGTAAAGCTACTATAATATTGCTTTGACTAAAGACAAAATCTTTGACTAGACTTTAAATGTATAAGTTAACATAAATAACTCTAAGCTCTTATTATTAATAAGCCATTAACTGACTGACTGATTCATTGAATGAGTCCTTGATTATTCAATTCATTAACCTATATATCGACAGACCAATAAATTAAAATAAAGCAAAATACTATGCAAATGTAGTTGGATATAATATATTTTTTTAATTTATTATATAAGTATTTACATTTTTTATATGATAATATGAAATGACATAGTAATTTAAAGTAGGCAAACGTGGCGCAGTGAGATAGTGTTTAACTGTAATTGCGATAGGTTGTGGGTTCGATTCGTACTCGGTGGAATTTGGAAAATGGTACGGTAGGTTCTCTCTGACGGGTGCTTGGCGGGAAAAAAACCATGAAACTGAAAAGAAACTTTGATAATAATAATAATTCGACCCACCTTCCAATAAAACAAATATCCCTAGAACTTTTCATTTCAGCATTTAAACTTTTTCAAATAGTACAAAATTCTAATATACACGAGTGAATAACTTTTATTTACCATTACAGTATTTGAAATTGACATAAAAAGTTAAAGAGCAGCCGGACCGTGGCAATTTGCTGCATGCTTTCAAACAGCAAAATATATTTAAACTTTTACAATCACAAATAGAATCTAGTGAGTCTGAAACCCTGAAAATCGACATATCTGCGCCCGAAATTAATAATGTCTATCCGATCTAGGATTTTCATTAATATTCGATTATTATATATCTTTCGATGGATCTGTAATCTGCATGCCAATAACTAATCCTAGCAATGCTAGCACTTTCCGATTATATATACAGGGCAATCCTTGCCCTCTCGATAGTTTCGTTTTACGTAGAATGTAACATAATTTCTAATAATTTTGTCAAAATTATAACTATCTACAAACAAAATTACTTTTATAATTGTTTTCGTATAAAAAAATACTTTTAAGTAAAATTATATTTTGCATAAATTGTAATACAAAGGATAAATTTTAGGAATATCCAAATTTTAAATCAATATGCATAGGAACGTAAAATGGAACGCGGACATATCGTTGTTTAACGTATTAACTTTGTTTGACAACCAACTGCAATTGTAAATAATATTTTTCTTTCCAATATTTTAATAAATAAAAGAGACGATACTATTATTTTGTAAATATGGATTCGGAGACAGTAAGTGGTGTGTTAGTTAGTGTATATTGAATTTGACTTCCATAACACCGTTACTCGAAAAAACTGTCATATTTTTTATTTTCAATAAAATAAATTATCAATATAAAATTGCCGATTATCCGAAGATATGAACCCGGAAATGTCTAGGATGGAAACTTGCGATAGTTTAGGTTATCGGACTAAATGTCAATATTGAGAGTTCGTTTAATAACAAGCACAAACTCGCATTAGCTTACAAAGTACAATCTTAATATCCAATCTATCTTTCAAAAGATTATTTGATTTTACCGATCGAGCGTATTCCTGCGATTGGTTATTGACAAAGTTTGCTTAAAAAATGGATTGGTGGGTGTTAGACGACGCAACGTCCTACTGGCATTTTCACACTTTAAGTCCAATTCTCGCTATTGTAACTAGAAAAATCATAACAGAGTAAGTTATTACGTAATATGATATCCATATTGTTTCTTTTTACATTGAAGATATTTATGTGAAAAATAAACTTAGTTTTTCGTGATTTATAAACTTTGTTTTATACGATGTAATGAATTAAGTGCTTTATTACAAAAACCTGAACATAACTTCCGCTTTCACAATGAAAATTAAATCATTTTTAAACAATAAAAGGAAAAGTCTTAAGAAACGTAATTGGATATTAAAATTAATATTTTGTACCAGCTTCACACTGTTTCCTGCATAACAGGGTACACAGAAATAATCTAGTGTTACGACACTATTTCTCTATTTTCGGCCAAAATTCGAGATAGTGGCTTAGCTCGACACCACGAAACGGAATTTGTCTTGTTAATCGAAAAAATTGTCTGAATTTTTTTATATATGCATACAAATTTAAAATCCAAAACAATGCGACATCCCTTATAGGTGTCTTCAAATATTACTATTCATTAAGCAAACTTCCCAAAACGGGCAAGGTTCGAATCGCGCCTAACTAAAATTGATATCTAGTTTATTATTTCCTAATAATACAATACTCACATACTGAGTTATTCATTTAATTTCCGTACATGTAACGGTGTTGTAAAATTAAATCGAATCATTATCGCCGCCTTAACTCTAATCTTGTGGATTACGCGTGTGAATGCAAGCACATTTGAATTGCAAATGCCGGACACGTCTCGCCTTTACGACGTGTAAAGAGAGCCTTCTGATATTGGGATTTAGAACTGTCGTGCTAGATACCTTGTTTTTTACTTGTTTCATATTAAAACGAATTGTAGCCAGAAACTTCTTTTGTGTAGAATATAAAACGGAAAAACTTATTCTTCCGTTATTCTAAGAATTTTGCAAAAAAACTGCTCAATATTTCTCGATATTCTTCAAGAATTTACATGCATTTCATTTTTCTACGCGCAGTAATTTCAGCTGTGCATTGTCTATCAATCAATCAGTGTATATATACATATAGATAAATGAAGTTTCAAGTTGTTTGAAGTAGCGCATGTGCTCTCCACAACTTTCATTCGTCTATAGGTAGCTTTTGACATAAGCGGATAATATTTTAGAGTTTTATGATCTTGTGTTAATAAAGATATATTTAGAAAACGTATAAAAATTCGAACGCAGCGGGATTTGAACCCGCGCCTCTTGATAACCGTTCAAGCGCTCTGACCGCTAAGCCATGCGTTCTACATCCAGCTACGTTGAAATTCTTATACGCTTATTACAACTTATATTTGTTGTTAGCATCTCTGTAGAGAGTTTTGTACCAATTTCTGCTACCCAAAGATAATTCTACAAACAATCGTTTGGCAAGAGAGAATGCTATTTATTAAATATATATTTTTTTAACATTTTTTAAAGTGTTATTCGCACACTTAGGAAATTGAAAAACACTTTTAGAAAACGTATAAAATTTTTAATGCAGCGGGATTTGAACCCGCGCCTCTAGAACGGTTTTCAAAAGCGCGAGTTCAAATACCGCTGCGTTCAATTTTTTATAGGTTTTCTAAATATATTTTTTTTAAAATTAAAATCTGCTCTTGTAATCGTCTTGGTTGCAGATTTCGACGGTGATTAAACGTGTGAATACAAACCATTTGAAATGCAAATGTTCAGACACGTTTCGTCGTAACGAGCTACTGAGCACTCAATGGCGGAGCTTCGCTGAACTCGCCGTCTTGAAACTATTTCTATTTCTTACATTTTTTGCTGTGAATGGGAATCGTTGTTAAATCCTTTTAAGTGACGACCAAAAGTGTAATTTTATTTTGTTTTTATTTCTTTAAACGTATTAGAATTTCGACGTGGCTTAGTAACTAAGATTAAATATATAGATACACTTCCAAAAGTCGCCGGTTGAAATCCTGCTAAACGAAACGAAACGTAACGTTTGTAAATATCACTTTTTATTTTCAATTGAATTGATATGTACATTGAAGATGTATAGGAAAAAACATTATTAGGGGCATTAACCAATGTAACCATGTAATAGAACCCAAAATTAATATTAATTGTTTTTTTCTGTTTGTCTGTGTGCCTGTTTCTGCTCGCTAATCTCAGAAACGGCGTATTTACATGCAGTTTTGACTATTGTACTTTGGTAAACTTCTCTTAACAGTCAGTGCTTATTTAATTTCAATCATATATTCAATCATAAATTTAAAAAAAACGTACAACTATTTAAATTATACATTTAAACAAAGCTTGTGATTTAACTGATAACGCGGACAGGCAAGAAACCGAAATAGTTACAGCCGTGTAGTTTACGCAGGGTCGTCAATATATCGCATCAAAACCAGTAACGATCATTTTTTTTAATTAATTTAATATTGTCATTAGTTTCTCTAATTTACACGACTCGACAAAAAAAAAATTAATAAAGCACAACAAAAATAAGTACAAATATACCATATCCATTAACATACCTACATATAACTGAATTCAGGTAAGTTTAGCGCTGACCTATCATAATATTTCTTAGCATAAATAATTACATATTAATTATATTTAGGTAATTACGCCATTGTTACGATCAGGTTTTAATTTATTCTGATGTATACCTATAGAGTTTTGTATTTAAGCGCCTACCCATCAATAACTGCGCTGGAGAGCTCTGCAGCACTCCATTACGAGGAGTAGATCGACCGTTAAGAAAGTCTAAATTCAAATCTGTCCTTGAAATTATAGATTTCTTAATAATATTTCTAACAGGTCACCCAGCTCGTTCACTGAAACCCATTAACTTGAGCATAATAAGGAGAAGCTGTCGTATGTTTTGAAACACCAATGTAATGGAAATTGCTAAATTCTTTAAACATATATGCAGGTCCATTATCTGTTATGAATTCAGAAGATATTCCATGTCGGGCGAATTGATCTTTCTTAGCGTTTAATACAGCGTTTGACTCTATATTCCTTAATTCACTCATTTCAGTGAAATTAGAAAAATAATGAATAATTCATTCTTTTTCGGAGCCGATTTCAGAATTACGGAAACTTTGATCGGACGGAACTAGTCAATGGAAAATGATTTAAATAAGACATTTGACGAAAATTCTATTATTAATTATATCTAATTTATTATTCACTTTAATTTCAACAAGTTTCAATCTATTACAAAATTATTGTTTCTTATTATTTTTCTATTTATTGGTTTTAATTTGTTATCATATTTAACCAATTATTAGATTTTTTTTTACCATTATTGAACTATTATAGCAATTTTTACACATTTTAACAAAAATATGATTTGTTAAATAAAAGAAATAAGTATTTTTTTTAACATTTTTTAAAGTGTTATTCGCACACTAAGGAAATTGGAAAAGACATATTTAGAAAACGTATAAATTTTAGCTGCGTTCCAATTTTTATACGTTTTCTAAATACATGTCATTTTCAAAGAAATAAGTGTTTAAAATTTTAAACTTGGCATGTAATTAAATAAGTTGACAAAAGTCTCTCATCACGTCAGAGGGACATTGAAAACAAAAGAAATATTAAATATGCTCACGGGGCCGCACTCAGTGACACCGCTGCCGCGGCCGCACCTCGTTGTCCGAGCACCGAACAACACGTCCACCGTTCGAAATACCGTCGCTAATTCCATGCCCTTTGATATTTCTATTTGCTTATTCTTTGCTATTGACATTTCGTTCGCCTGAAAACTTTTAATAGTTTTTTCTAAATTCAATTCCTCTGTACTTACTAATCTATAAGGAACTGTAGTATCGGACACACGGATACATATGCATCAATACTTTGGCCTGCTTCTTGAACGCTTGAAATTACGAGCCTAATCTTGGTGCACCAATTATGAGAGGTGGAGACTTTAATGTTGATGTCTCACGAAACCTCTCATTGCCCGACTTCATGCTCAGCGACTTCAATTTGTCTTGTACTGAAACTTCTCCAACTATGTTTGTACTTCCTTCGTATATCGGTACACTCCAGATGCTTTTATAAACACTTGAAATATTTTAGCTTTGATGGAAGTCTAGCGTGTTCCATATTAATGAAAACTTTGGTGTTTTCAATTTTTTTATGTGTTTAAATTGAACCAGTGTTCAATCTGTCACCATGTAATAAAACGACAAAACCACCAGTAACGTTAATTTATTTTCTCGTCTATATTTTATTCATATTTACTGTACAATTACAATAACATATATAATAATATGAATATCATATCAAGTATGAATACACCATATCTATTTTCGCAATACATTTTGTACTGCTAAAATATATACGCAAAAAAATTACAACTGAAAATACACACAAGTTTTTACTCCATTTTATATGACGGAGTGTCAGTGGCTGCAATGCAATAGGCATCACGTCGAAATTGACAACAATAATATTATATAGGAACTTTTAGTTAGATTAACAGTGTCTTTGAAATATACAGTTGTGTAGTATCTATATTTACAAACTGTTAGAAAATTAAATGAAATGAACTAATAATCCACTATTAATATAGGAAAATTATAAAATAACTAATAGAATGACTACTATTGACGTCGCAACTTAATAAAGGAATATCCCATCCCATATATAATTGTAATTGGGGTAGATAGATCGACATGCGCCAGGATGATTCTAGGGCACTTGACACTTATCACTGGGGGCACCGGGCCCATCACTTTGCAAGGAAAGTGAGGACTGAGGCAGTGCCTGGGACTTGAACCCAAGTGTAGGTAGGGTGCCCATTAAAATGGACAAACACTCACCTTCACAGGCCGAGCTCCTCTCTCTACGTAACAATTTATAAAGTGACACACGGATAAAGCGTCCCGTCTTGTAAACTGTTAGCCGGCAACCGGGAATTCAACGAGTGTTTACAACGCCTCTCCCACATCTCATTGGCCCTACCAACGACTAGTCGTTAGTAAGTCGTTAGTCGACTAGTCTCTAGTATTGTCTATGGTGTAACTGGTCTAGCCCAGCGTTACTCCATAGACACCACCATAGATAATCTACTGAACTATGATAGATGAGGCCAAACTAAGTATAATGTAATACTACAAGCTATGCCATTTCATACTTATGTATGTATAATCTATTGCACATAAATGTATAAATACATAATCTTACACAACTATTTTAAGCATAAATGAATGCTTTTATTTAGTTAGGCTTGGATTTTTACGTTCGAGAGGCTCTCGACTGCTGCAGTTGGGTTCGACACCCATTCAAAAACAGATACATATCTAATATCTATATACAAATGTAAAAGTATTTTTTTTTATATGTGTCCAATATACGCAGGGCGTATAGCGTGAGGAACAAATAAAAAATATAAAACATGTAGCTTGTACCAAGCGAGAGTTTTGCTCGCTAGGCTCACGTACCTGGATTTCGACCGCGAATTTACTATAAATGTTAAAATAAATAATAAATAAAAAAACCACCACATATAGATTTTATACTAGACATTACACACACACATAGTGCACTCTAGTACAATAGTATTTAGTTTTATTTTTTTTATACAATGCTCAAGCCTCTTTTACCTAACTTTTTTTTACGTGAGGAAATCCTTTACGGATACCAGCCCGATTGGGGAGTCGGACGTTTTTATGTTGGACTCCGGACTGTCAGATAGGCCGTCAGGGTCTACTACTCGGGCCAGGTGACTAGGCGATCCGCTTCCTTAAGCTGACCACCCTCTGGCCGAATCAGGGCGGAAGGTGGCGATCTTTTGCCGCCCTTCAGCGACCCGGTCGTTTATGGCGGAAGGCGAGGTCTCCCTCGCCCGTTCCCCCGCTTTCTTCTCGAGCATCACCGCCTCGCAGAAGGTTCCGACCGCCTCTTTTACCTAACTAACCTAACCTAACCAACACCCAGTACTTTTAACTATTCTCTTTTGTGTGTCCTCCATTCAACGTGACGTCACGTTTGTAGCACTATAATTAAAGAACTGAACTGATGTATAAATTGAATGATAGAACAATAAGAAGATGGAAGATAGAATAGAATTATATAGTCAACTTGGTCATCACCTAGTTGACTAAGTAATTCTCAATGTAGCATTGAATTGCATCATCACACAACGTATATATGATAGAAATATCAAGGAAACAGAATAATAATAAATATATATATTCATTTAAGAAATCAAATTTTTATTTCTCCGTTCTGACAAGAGAAAGCGCGGCGTTAAGCTCTTGCTGCTTATCACGCACGTTTCGATTTTTGGCTGAAATTGGAGAACGGAGTTGTATTAAAAAGCGTAAAGCTGAAGAATAAAAAAAGATAATCTTTTTCTATATTTATTTACAAGTATTTCAAATATAGCTTTAATTTAATATGTATACATTGTTACACACAAAAATTGAGCCGCAAGAACTTGTTTGACATTGAAATGGGTATTTTTATAAACCTACAGTAATGCCTGTTAAAGTGTTGATTTATATTTTATGTATAAAATGAAATACGAAAATAAAAAAGCAATTATACAAAGAGTTTCATTTATTGTGACAAATATATATAAGTAGGTTTGCTGTAGCTTTTGTTGTTGATATTTATGTATGTAGGAAGGTTTTAAGGAACATCTGTTACTTTACAATAATTTCGTAAAAGGACACTTGTCAAGTTCATACGCAAAAGTAAAAAATAAATATTTTGTCAGAGGCTTCACGGCAAGACCTCTAGCTCTGCCGAGTACTACAACCGTCAGATGAAAAATATGCTAACATTCTTGAATTTCAATTTTTTATTAAATAAGATACTCTCTAAAATTGAATCCAAACATTTTTTAAGTCTAATTTTAAGTAAAATAAATTTGTACAAGAGTAAATGTATTTATTATTTGCCTGATTATATTCGAGCTGATATTAACTGTATTGAATTTTGTTTTCAACAATTTGATATTCGATATAGTTTTTATTATATGGAAAAAACTGTTTTAATACAACATTTTCTCTTTTTTCCCGTACCCTGCAATTAAAAAGCGCCGCCGTTTTGACCACTTTACAGCGCTCCATCTATCTATAATTATTGTAGTCTATAATATAAGTAAAGCGTTCAAAATGAAAATTTGAAATTAATACTTAACAAAATAAAATCGTAAGCAACAAATATAAATACTGTATTTAAAATTAAATTTAGTTCTAAATTCTTAGACAATCGTCGAACTTGAAATACTATGAATTGTTCTAGCTCAGTATGAATGTACGGCCGTCCATCACTGTTACCAGTCTGCGTTATCCCTTTACAGGTAGTTTGTGAAACAATTAGGCACTACGCATATATAGGCACTTAAGTGGGTTGCAAGCAACCAGTCAATATGATATGGCGCACCCTGGCCAAATATAGACGTTTTTTGTGTCCAAAAACTTCCACTTGAAATATACTTGTAGCCGATTAACAAGTACCCGGTACCCTTAAATTTAGTTGAAGACACAAGCAACATTCGATTAGCAAATTTCTATACAATTGTATTAAGCTTTGCATTAAATACAGTCTCTGTTTTCTGTGATGGTGTACCGTGTCGGTAACAAAAAGTGCAGTGTTTATATTGTTATAAGCAAATATACTCATAACTGTATAATTAGGTGGATTCAGTACTAATTGTATTTTCTATCAGTTGTATGCAGGAGACGCGAAAAGGTAACAACAGGTACATACAAAGGTAGGTAGTTGTAGGTTCTCGACTGGGACTGGGACAAATATATGATGTGTATTAATTAATTAAAAATATACCTGTTTATTTATGTATTTCTAGAATAATGTACAAAACCTAACCTAACATTGTCATTTATCAGTTTCATTTATTTCGATTTCAGTATCTAAAGATCTATCTTGTAGCGCAGTGGGACAGCATTTGACTGTTACAGTGAAGGTTGAGGGTTCCCTCTCTACTCGGGGGAAACAATAACTATATTTAATAAAAGCATTTTTCTGCGACGTAAGTAATTAATCCATACATATATTATAAATGCAAAAGTAGCTCTGTCTATCTATCTATATGTGACGTCAACACGGTTAAGCCGCTGAATCGATTATGATGAAGTTTTATACCTGAGGGTCTTAAGAGGAACATAGACTACTAATTTCTTAGTTTTTTCTGGGAGTTTCATTGTTTTATGAAAAGTCCGCAAATAATGTGAAACAGCTACAGTTCACTCGGGCGAAACCGTGAGCTGGTTACTAGTATATTATAAGCACATTTAGTACTATTTTGCTAATATCAAAATGATTACTAAACTAAATACGATACTTGATAAGTATATAAGTAAGTGTACCTTTGTGTTAAAGTAGTGGATAAAGTACACGTAGATACAAAAAGATACCTATTTCATTATAATTTGAATTATGTAATTTGGTTATTTACCTGTAAATTATTATGAATTTCTTCGTTTTAATTTAAATTATATTGGTTGTATGTATATAGGAAATTGGTCCTTTTTTGTTTGTTTTGGTTCATTTATAATATAATAATGTGAATAACGTAATAGCAATAATAATGTAAAATTTATAATAAAAAATATTTACTGACTCACGGAAGCGTATATACGGTATATTCATGAAATACAGGTATATACATGAAACACAGGTATATACATGAAATACAGATATAGGTGAAATACATTTATATACATGAAATATATTTATATACATGTAATACATTTACGTACATGAAATCCAGGTATATACATGAAATACAGGTATATACTACATGAAATACAGGTATATAGATGAAGTACATTTATGTACATGAAATACATTTATACATGAAATGCAGGTATATACATGAAATACATTTATATACATGAAATACAGGGATATACATGAAATACAGGTATATACATGAAATACAGGTATATAGATGAAATACATTAATATACAAAAAATACATTTATATACATGAAATACAGGTATATACGTGAAATACAGGTATATAGATGAAATACAGGTATATACATGAAATACAAGTATATACATGAAATACAGGTTTATACATGAAATACAGGTATATACATGAAATACATTTTTATACATGAAATACAGGTCTATACTTGAAATACATTTATGAACCTGAAATACAGGTATATATATAAAATACATGAAATACATGTATATATATGTATATATATAAAATACATTTTTATACATAAAATACAGGTATATACATGAAATAGATTTATATATATGAAATACATTTATAACGTAACAGCAATAATAATGTAAAATTTATAAAAAAAAATATTTATTGACTCACTGAAGCGTGATTTTGTTTTCTAATTATCAAATCAAAATAGTTTTTTGCCTATTTATTACTATTTAGCTATAATTTTTATTCAATAGGCAAGTATTGCATTTTTCAAGTATAAATAAGGAAGTGTAGAAATACACGTACGTAGCACGTACCTCCTAACAATTATGCCGCGAAAGCGGTCTTAATGTCTAATCTTTCCCAAAGCTCTAATAAGGCTTGAACTATGAAAGTAGCTAGACCTAACGAGACGTTTCCACAAGCCGAACTGCGAAGGCATGAACAGGCAGAGGATGAGGCAACTCATAGAGCTGCCGAGACACGAGAGCAATCCCTGGATTGACGTCGACAGCATGCTGAGTATCTACCATCTTAACGGGCTTCTGAGACACCCGGACAGTCTCAAGCTTGGCATCTTCAGCTACTCACATGGCCGAAACCGTTAAAGCTGCTGAAGTTCGCAGACGCGCTGTTATTGATAATGATTTCGGCTGGTGAACCGGGGGTCGCTAGTATATATATATAAAATTCAACACGTAATATTTCGTATATGGTAAGTGAAGAAAAAATTTATAACGGAGTGTCTTGACACTAAGATGTAGTATATCAGTTGTAATATACATGTCAAATAGCTTATGTAATTAGTATTCTCATGAAACTACCAATATTGTTGCTTTACTTAAAACAATATAGATGATATAAGGGCAGGGCGGTACAGTTGCGTTTCTGTAGCGAATTGTGTATTGGCGGACTGCCAGCGGCTGATCAGCGCTAATGGGGTTGCTTGTTGACGGCCATGCCATGAAATAATCTGAAATTACTGAAATGACTTCTATTTGGGTTACGGAATTAGAAATTCTTTTTATTTTTTAGGGCTTAGCGGACTCTATACCGATATATACCTACATGGTAAAAAATAATGTATTTCAATCTTGTAAAGAACTTTTTTATTTCCCCTCATTTCCACTCTGTTTTCCATTTTCCGTATTAAGTACCTGAAACTAACGGCTCACATTGTCTAACAATTTCGAAAATACACTTACAGTTTGAATATTTGTTGAATACAATATTTAAATTTAGCCCGTCGATTTAGCCTTAAAAATAAAGATGAAAATAATTTTTCACTCAAGAGACGTGGGTTCGATTCTCACTGAGCTCAAATTTTTATACGTTTTCTTTAATTTAAGATTATGGTTTCTTCAGAAAGGCGATTCGGACTTCAAATGTAATTTTTTATTGAAATAGACATATTTACAAAACGTATAAAAATTTGAACGCAGAATTTGAACGCAAATTTTTATAAGTTTTCTAAATATGTCTTTTTCAATTTCCTTAATGTATTTTTCAATTTTCTTAGTGTGCGAAGAATAACACTTTAAAAAAATGTAAAAAAAAAGTTAATTTTTATTATCAAATAATAAAATTATTTAGCGCCATCGTGGATCAGCGGAACAGTGTCTAACTGTAAATGGAATTGATTGTAGGTTCGATTCTCACTTGGGAAATTATAATATTTAATATATTTTAATTTCTCTGCTCTGTACCTAGAACAAAAGCGTTGTGTTAAGTTCCGCCACTCAACGCGCAATTTCTCGATGAAAAAGATTCGATAGAAATGAACGGAGAACGGAGTGTCTTGACAAATTCTCGCTAACTACCTTGCTATACGGAAAAAAGCGTGAAGCTGAAAAAGTACTAATAAAAAGAACCCGTTACCTTCTCCTAACTACAAAATAACACTACAACTTTACAATTTCAAAATGTAGACACGTAGTATAAAGTGCTAAATCGTAGAACAAACAGCTTAAGTAGTTCAATAGTTCGTGAATGCCTCTCATTCTCGTCCTCTTTACTTTACGAATACCTCTTTCATAAAAGTTTACTTGCATAAAAGTTTACTTGCACGTGTTTTGCAAAATTTCAGTAATTCTTGCTTATTCAAGAATTGAGAAGCAAGGAAAATTGTTTAGAACTCGTTATTTTCAATTTTAAAAAATATATCAAACGTTCTCTTAGCTTAGAGTTACATTCATACATCTCCCACATATAGCAGGATTATCACTAGACATTGGATAACATGCACTTGCATGATCGCATATGCTAATGCATAGAACGCTATTTTAGACTTTTTATGTGCAGTGCTAGTTAAATGTGTTAGGTGTACTGTATTACGCAGAAGCAGGAGCATAAGGCAATAAATTAATAAATAGGTGGATTTACGCAATGGCAACGTGTCTGCAGAAAAAATTACAAGTTTCCAGGTTTGCCTAGTGATCCATCCAATGTGGATGTGGAGACGTAATTGTTTAGTATTCAAATAAAATATAAAGTATCCAAACTTTACAAATTTGCGTTAGAAAGTGTAGAGATGTTTTTTTTTACATTTCTTAAGGTGTTATTTGCACATTTAGGAAATTGAAAAAACATATTTAGAAAACGTATAAAAAATTAAGACAAAATATTTAATAAATAGCATTCTCTCTTGCCAAACGATTGTTCGTAGAATAATCTTAAAAATAATCTCTCTACAGAGATGCTAACAACAAATATAAGTTGTAATAAGCGTATAAGAGTTTCGACGTAGGTGGATGTAGAACGCATGGCTTCGCGGTCAGAGCGCTTGAACGGGTTTCAAGAGGCGCCGGTTAAAATCCGGCTGCGTTCAAATTTTTATACGTTTTCTAAGTATGTCTTTTTCAAGTGTAGAGAAATATGTATTTATATATTACCATAACAAAGAATGAAATATGCATAGTCACACTTACCTATTATAATATAAATATTTTATTATTAATAGTGAATGTACATATTTTGGCGTTTCGCACTGTACTTATATGTTTGCAAGCATTCATAGCTTTGGAAATTGAATAACGTTTTTAGAATTACTATAAAAAAATTAACGAAGCGGGATTCAAACCCGCGCCTCATGGAAACCGTCCAAGCGTTCTGACCACTAAGCCATGCGTTCCACATATATCTACGTAAAAGTAAATTATACTGATAAGCTTATTAGGAGTTGTTTTTGTTATGATAATCAGTTTTCAAAATTTCCCAAGTGTGTTTATAACACTTTAAAATGTAAAAAATATTTAATAAATAGCATTCAGAAATTTTAATCTTTGCAGAAATTTGTAAAAATCTCTTTATAGACATATATATACAATTATTATTTATACATTTTATATAACATTTTTTTTAACAATTATTACTCCCGAGAGCGTATTTGACCCACGATATCGCGTGCATAGTCAAACACTGCCACTGCGCCATGGCGGTATCAAAACTTAATCTTAAATAAAATATTTAACCTAAAACCTAGAAATATATAATGAATTTATCTACATTCTATTGAATTTATGTAATAATATGTTATACCTAAATTGTATCACTCGTACGATTCGTGTCAACTTATTTGCAAATGGCAACACGTGACTATTTCAAACGGGGCTTATATTGATATGAATCCTAGAGTTTTCATTCATTGTTATAAATTTATTACGATAAAGATAATATAATCATAATCGTGGTATATTGAAGTGATTGACAGTACACGTGATGGTGGTGGGTTCGATTCTCATTTGGAGGTATACAAATATTTTTGTTGTTCGATCTGGTTGGATACAAAACTGGAGAATGCAGTATTATGCATTAGTTTTCGCTATGTATAATTTATTATGTAAAAAAATAATCGATACTATTTCATTATATTGACAGATAAACAACAAAAAACTTTATTCCTTTTTTAAAAAAAACATTCTAAGAAGAATTGCTTTATATATGAGGATCTTTCCTCATATATAGGAGGTCAAATCAGGAGCATCTAACTTGGCTTGTTTACAGTTATATGAGTAATTGCAAAAGGCTAAGGCAAAATGATATTATTATAATAACTCATTAAAATAAATAATAACTCATCAAATTAATAAAACAGTACAAAAAAAAAGAACGCTCTCAAAATTATTTTATCCTTATCTCGATGGTCCTGGCAAGGACACTAGGTGTATGCCGTTGGAATATTGTGTTATCAGCCAACCGAACGACGCGCGACGTGTGCAAATTTTGAAACAAAATGGACGACAATAAGTGGATAAAAATAACCTTACAAGTTTTAAATATTTATAAAGTGTTACCACACACTTAGGTAATTGAAAAACATTTTTGGAAAACAAAAAAAATAAGTTGTAATAAGCGTGTAAGAATTTCGACGTAGCCGGATGTAGAACGCATGGCTGTAAGTGCAGAGAAGTGGGTTCGAATACCGCAGCATTCAAATTTTTATTCATTTTCTGAAAATGTTTTTATTAAAATGTCACAAGCTTTTTTACATTAATGGGTACTGCTGAAACTAATAAAAGCGTGTTTAATATACATTTATGATAAAATAAAGCACGGCATTGTGTTCCACCACTCAGGAGGGGAGGGGAGGGGACAGAAGATGTAGAACGGAATATCTTGATACTAGGTTCTCCCTTGCTGTACGGGTAAAAGAGTGAAGTGAACCAAATAACCAAACCAACCAAAATAAACAGAACACTAAAGAATGTCGCCACTTCGCAAGTTCTCTCAAAAGAACCATCATGTTTTAAAACATTATAATATAATCATAGCTCCACTATCGTAGAGGATTCATCATGAAGTACGCGAGAATTACGCAGACTTTAAGACATATTTTAAAAGTTATTAAGAGTTGAGAACTTCCGGCTGCGAATGAAACTTGAACTTGACAACCCAACTTTAATACTTTGACGTGACCTCAATATCTAAGAAGCTTGATAAAAAGCAACTCTGTCGGAATATTTAAGTAATAAATAATCTTGACATAAGCCTAATAATGATTTCCCAATTATTTTATTTTAATAAATATGACCGTTTTTTCTGATAAACTCTTTATATTTTTTCTATAAAAAGCCATTGGTTGAGATTTTTGTATTAATACAATATACATGACTTAATGTTTAAAGAATATATTGATAAAGCTATATAATCCTAAGCTTTTTTAATTACGTAAGTTAATGCTACGAAATGTCTATATACGCAAGATAACCTACAATTTTACTAATAAAACCATCCTTCTTTCCCTAATAGAGATCGAACCCATACTACCCACTAGTTTAGGCCCACTAATGCACCTCTCACTAATGCACCTCTCACGTATGCACCGGTGGTAATGTTGCAAGGAAATTCTGATAATAAATAACTCACACATCATACAAGACATACAACGATATGTACAAATATTCCCTCTGAGATTTGAATCAATTACCAAGACGTATATCGATAGTTCCTCTACTGAACACCTAGTGCCAGTAGTAATAGATTGCAGAAAACGGAATGTTATATTATATACTTTTCATTTATGGCATGTCTGTAATTTTTATATAATTAACTAGCTGTGCCCGCGACTTCATTCGTGTGGAATTTTAATATAAAAGTGGCCCAAGTACTTCTTATTATATCAGCTATCTGCCAGTGAAAGTCAAAATCGGTCCAGCTATTTCAGAGATTAGCCTAAACTAATAAATACACAGACTGACAAAAATTGAAAATGTTTTTTTGCTATTTATGTACCGTGTATACATGTATTATTTAGTAAAAAGCAGTTATTGTAAAATATAAAGAGACACTCCAATTTTATTTATTTGTATAGCAGTAATATTTTCATACAAGTATACATATCATAATTTCTGCAAACAAATCGGGCACAACGACATCGTAGCGTAGTTGATATATGATTAGCTATTCACGATGATTATAAGTTCAGTCTCCAACTGAAGGAAATATTATAAAATTATATATCTTTTTAACATTTTTTTAAAATGTTATTCGCACACTCAAAAACTTGAACGGTTTTCAAGAGGCGCGCATTTCAAATGCCGCTGCGTTCAATTTTTTTATACGTTTCTAAATATGTCTTTTTCTCATATTATAAATTATCTAAATCTAAATCTAAATTACACATTTGTATAATATATATATACATCATTACATATAGATATAGTTATATAAAGTTCGATTAAATAACGAATGGAGACCACAGTGTTGTGCCACTACAATTTGACTACCTAACCTGCATCTATATCTTTATCTTTATTATGTGGAGGAAAGTCTTTGAAGTCCCATTTTACGAAAATTATGCTACTATGAAATTGGGTAGACCAGTACAGCGCAAGGTGTAAGGCTCCAAGAAATCACCTACACGAAGCCTATCTTATCCAGAAAATTCAGTTATACGTTTATTGGCTAGACGCTTGGTCATTCTCCCAAGAAGCACGGGTTCAATCCCTCCTGCGAAGAAATTTTCATATATTTTTAACATAACAATAAATATTAATCAATAAATGTACGGCCATCGAGGCGCAATGCGGAAGAAGCTGCGTCGGACTATAAGCGATGCTTGGCAAGAGCCACTTAGGGGAATGATTAGGAAGGCGGAAGGTGAAAAACGGTCATCTTGACTCTATCTACTGGGCTAGTATGCGAAAAAAAAAAAACGTGAAGCTGGAAATGCCACATCAGAAAATATACAAACAAGTGCTCTTATATTACGTTATCAAATTTTAAATATCCCGGATTATAACTTCTGAAAAGGCCATTAATTAACTTCATTTCACGAGGTTGGGTCTCCACCGCGCCTTTTGTTTAGCTTTCATTATTCGGCGCTAATCCTAATTTTGAGCTGCAAAATATTATTTTATTCATAATATTTGTATAGAATTTTTGTATTTACAAAGCTAAATCAACTACAAATATTGTATGTTTTTTTGTTAAATTTATTGGACAATGAGCATTTCAATTAATATATTTATTTGTTCAGCGTTTTGAATACCCAACGATTGCATGTAAATTGTTTTGTTATATTCTTAATTTATTACTGTATTATCTTAAAGAAAAGATAATATTGAAGTACTAAGGTAAGTTCTGCAAGAATTATAAAGAAAATTGTACCAGCTAAATGAGAAAAAATACATTTAAATGTTTCATATATTGTTATAACTATTTCAGTAATATCACCTGGCCTATTAATCACGTAAGGACACAGCGGTGTAACGTCTTCTTTCTTCTTTATTTTTTTAGGGTTTATATTTTCCCAAACAACTCAATTAACTCTATTCTCTCTCTATTAACATAAAGAACATAAAGCGCGCGGAGTTGAGTTCCGTTAGTCAATACACAATATTCTGAATTCGGCGAAAAAGCGAAGAACGGACTGTTTTTATACTATGTTCTCTATCTTACTCTTTTTGTTCTCTCTTTTATTCTCAAAAGCGTAATAAAACAAACTAAACATATACAATTTTATTATTATGATGACAACGTATTCCTCGAGTATATATTTAGTTGAAGAAAATTTTATATCGCATTTCAATTTCCTTAGATAGATGGAAACGAAGATTAGATACGGAAAAGCATTCCACCTTTGATGGTCGCGGAAATACAAAATTGCAACGGCACTGTAATTTGTTCGCAATTGTGGTACCTCAGACGATTTCCCTCTGATTTTAATAGAAGTCTTCATAAAAATTCTAACTTTATTTTGTAAGTGCAAATATTAAACCGTTTGGAAAAATAGTTGTGACTTCTTTCCGGCTTCATGCATTTTCCCATTTAGCAGGGTATAGAGGGAAAACGTAGTGTAAAATCACTCCGTTCTCTGATTTGCATTTGAATAAGGGTATTGCGTGTTTAATGGTAAACATTAACGCCACGCTTTCTCTTACTAGAGGGGAAAAATAAATATAATTTAAATAGATGGATGGATAGACGCTACCCAATATTGTATATGGAAGCGATTGTGTATTGATTCCATATACAATGTAAATTCTATATATGATGTGTTAAAAAGTGTACGCGATAATAATTAACTATTTTTATATTGATTTTCACCAATCACCTTACAAGCAGCGAAGGTCTCCTTCAGCTCCTCGCGGCTGCTGCAAACATGATGGAAAGTGCAGCTGCATCCTAAGGTTCCTTGATGAATGAGGAAAACCATAATCGCGAAGGATCTACGAGTCTTCCTTCTCCCTCCCCTTTCTTACCTCGAATCTCCATTTCCAGTTTTGGGCCTATGACCCACCCCAAGGACCGCTCCATATTTATGGACTGAGTAGAAAGCTACGGTCAGAACGCTCAGCCCTGGCACCATTTCCCCTCTACCCAGGGTGCGAGAGACGACCCAGTATGTCTGCCTAATTTTTATATCGATATCCTTTAAAAACATTGCGTTCTGTAGATTTTTGAATGAGCTCTGTATTTTCTCTAAAAAGACCGGAGACTCCAAAATATTTAAAATGTTATCGTTCTCATGATGGAATGTTGCTACCTATAACCATTTTAGGTAGGCACATTCCTACTGCGCCTACCTATAATGCACGAAGGCATAAATAGTTCGATTATTTTACTTTTTTTTATTATGTTAGGGTTTTATGAAAATAATAATAATAGTGATAAAACTAAAAAGACGATTCCTTTTTTATATAGTAAAAAATTATTGACCATTAGTCATTTAAATACATACTACAACTCTTAATATATTACCATTTAACTACATAATAATAATCGTGGATAATAAAAAGGATTATTAAGCTTATTAGGACCAACTAGATTTATGTCTGAAGGTAGATTAAAATTAAGGGGATGAACCCAACAAAAAGCTGCCATCTGCGTCCCGAGGACAACACATATAATGTTTCCATTGTTACGTATTCTAATGTCAATGACGTGCGAGGTAATGAAGATTCGATTTTTTTATGTAAAACATTATATTTTTCTTATTATATACTAATTTAATTTTCTTATTATATATATAGTCTTGGTCTTCTTTCTTTTAAAATATTTTGTCTTCCTCTATTTAAACGGCATCAGCATGTGTATATTTAATTAGTTATTAAGTATTTAAAATTAGTTTCACAATTTTTGGACTTGCTTTAGTCTTCTTAGAATTTTTGCAGCTCTCTCCAAACATTATATAAATTTATAAGTTTTTAAAAAACATTAATAGAACACGTTTAAAAGTTTAAACGCAGCGGGATTCGAACCCGCTCTTCTTGTTTTTCAATTTCCTTAATGTGTAAATAACACTTTAAAATGTTAAAAATACAATAAGTTATTTCTCTAAAGCTAAAGTTAAAGCTAAAATGTATATAGAGCTATAATAGAAACTCAAAAAACAAATAAAATATAACGGCCTATACACTCATTAATGCTGGCGTGAATATAAGCCGATTTCACAAAATTTCCCTTAATTTGATACCCAATAAGGTTCCAAGAAATATTAAGCTTGTTTATTCTGATTGGACTTTCTTTAAGTAAGAGATTTGTTATCTTACATGCTACACTCGAATTCTGTTTCAGCTGTAATCAATGACGTCATATAAGAGATTGACGTTACTTACATAGGCTTATTAGAAAGTTTGTTGTGTTTATTTTGTGATATAACAGAAAGCAGTCTGTCATGAAGTGTGTAAAGTTTTAAATGGTAAATAGAAAGTCATCAGTACATTTGGCTTGTTATATTTATTTTCTTGATTTGTAGTTCTCTTTTTCTCACATTTTTAGCTACTGTGATGTAGATCTGAGAAACGTTTCATCTATTTCACACATTTTTTAACTATATCAGAAACTTAAATGTAAAAAAAAGTATTGTAGAAATATAAATAAGAGTCTCGTTTCGGGTAGTATTCATTCGCGTCGCGTCGCGTTCAAACCACATGCCAAATTTACATCGATAATCTAAGCTGATAGAAAGATAAAATATTAGGCCTTTTGAAAGCTTTTTATTCCTTGACCAATCCGTAGAATCGTTTGTCACTATCAGGATGGAATATAAAACAGGTGCGGTCTTCTACGACAGTTTCAGTTTGAGGCAAGCGCGTCGTTTTTCAGATGTCACCCGAAAATACCTTTCTATGACTTACCAGACTTAGTGTTGCCAGTGGAAGTGGAAATTGGGTATAAGAGAATATACGTTTTTATATATTAATAGATAATAAATTGGTTTTTTCTAACCACGACCAAGTAAAGTAAGGATTATAACTTTAACAGTCTATATATGGGTATATTCATTGGTCCCTACATAACTACAAATGATCCTGCGAATAATGCAGACAGCACGGCAGAGATGAAACTAATAAAATCCTGGCAAAATTAGACAATACTAATACTCAAAGACTTGATCAATAAAAGAAAACGATAGCAAATAATTTTTTTTACAAAAAGTAAAAGAAATTTAATACCATAGTTCATTTTTAAAAAGTTATAAACAAATTAATAAGGGCTCTACAATTCCCGGTTCTAAGTAAACTAATTTCAGCGGGCTACTATGCAATTAGTTCCACACGATAGCTCTGAATCAAGTGCTTAGAGTTTAAACACACATCACTACTAACAGTGTCGGGGTTCAAACTAATTACTATCCTAATTACCCAGGTGCTAAATCCTAGAACACTGTCATTACACGAGAAGAAACAGTAGCCGAACTAATGAGCTAACTTCGATTTATCATATTATCTAAAGGGTTCATTTGTAATTTGAACGTAAAATTATAAATTTTTATGATTTATATGAATAAATAGCTTTGAAGTGAACTAATAATAAGTAGACTTGACTGATTTTTAAATTTAACATTCGTTATATAAATATATATTAATAATGTTGAAATATTGAAACAGAATATGATGTGCTTTGCTATAGATATGTACACATATGAAATAATAAATGTCAATTTTAAATGTTGTTTAATGGCAACATTTACAGCTATACAATAATATATAATATTAAAATAGCTAACAACAGTTACAGCTAGCTAGGAGAACCTAGTGACACGACCACTGTTCTCCGTTCTCTTTCCTCCTGAGTTCAAGATATTGTGTGCCTTATGGTTGAATTCAACGCCGTAATTTAGCTTACCAGAGCGAAGAAATCAAAATAATCTAAATAGGTACATTGAAGGTCCGGGACCTATCGCAGACACAATTCCACTAAGCCACGACGGTCTTTATAAAATAATAAGGTTCTAAAATTTTTCAACATGCTAGCTATCCATCACCATCGAGAGAGGCCATCGCGGCGTTGTGGGACAGCGCCTTATTGCTAATGCGAAGGTTGTTGGTTCGATTTCCACTCGGGGCAATAATTATATTTAAATTATTTTCATTTCCTTGCTCTGGTAAGCCATAGTGTGGAGTGGCGTTGACTTCCACTACTCAACAAGCAATATTTCGTATTCAACGGAAAGTGGAGAACGGAATGTTTTGACACTAGGTTCTGTCTTACTACTCCGCTTTGCAGGTAAAAGCGTGCTAGCTCTAACAAATAGATCGGAAAGAAAAAAACTTACAATCTTAACACTCTCCTAACAAATCAGTGTAAAAATAACTGAACAATACGGAAAGTGTAAAAATAACTTAACACTAAGAAATTCGCTTTTTTACTCTAAGACGCTATTTTAAAAATAGTGTCATCCATCAACCACTATATGATTAATGACTTGAGAACTTTAGCGTTAAGTTTCAAACAAGAGCTTAGGGAAATTGTATAGTTTGTTTGTTTATAGCTGTGCTGATGTGGATGCTATAAGCAATTCATAATTACTTCTTAAAACATTATTTTTTAAAATTATATATATATATATATATAATATTATTTGTAGATTTGGGAACAGTTCGTAGGCAATAATCCGTACGGTGCAGAGATCCGGCTTATATTAGTATGAAATATGAAGAGTCCTTATTTTGGAGAATAGCAATTGGCGAAAATGGTACAAACATATGCCATGAAAGTCCCATAACTAGCTTGGCGTCGTCTAATCGTAAAAATAGTGCACCTTAAATGGGAAGGATACGTTTTGAATATGAACCTAGGAAGGGCTGGGAGCTGCCGAAGCTGGATAAGACCTAACCTTCTTCGTTGAATCTGATCGACGCGTATACGTTGTAGTTGTCAAGATAATGGTGTGACAATACTCCAGTCTCCACTTTTCGTCTACTTTACGTATACTTCATTATGTTCTCTTCGCATTCCCAGTGATATAATGCAATAAAAAAAAATACTTTATATTATTTATGTGTATGCATGACTGCAGTGATCACTTTAGATTAACGATATTCATCAATTAATCCTTGGATCAAAGTTAAGATGCCAATGAACCTTTTTTTAACAAAAACAATAAAGTTCAATAGCCTAACAGCTATGATGATATAGAGCTTAAATTTATTTCAAACTAGCGACCCGTTCGCGGCTTTGGCCATTTGAACTATATGTATTTTCAACGGCCTTTTCGTAAAACAATGAAAATGGAAAAATGAAAAAAAATGTAAGATAAATGTTGCCTATGTTATAAATCCCTAAACCTTCAAGTATCTCTATATAAAATTTCATCACAATGGGCTATCTCTATCTAGCTAGGCTAACCAAGCTAGATAGAGATAGCCGATTGTGACCTAAGTCTATCATGGTTCTTTGTTAGATTTTCCAGATCTTTAGTTGTTATATGACAATGGAAAATGCCTATAACGTTGAAAAGTTTTTGTTACGGAGGATTATTATATTAGCTTTTTTCTAATAGTTTAGCCAGACTTTATCAGATGTTCCAGATCATCTTATGTGTCAACGGAAAATATTCATCACGTTGAACAATTTTTAAAAACGTTTCATTTCCTTATTTCTTATAGTTTAGCTGATCCATTATGGATCTACATCAGGAGTTCCACTTGCCACTTGCCAAGAGACACAAATCAATTGTGCCGTAAAGCCTGACCAGGTTTAACAGGTATACAACAAAAAAAAAGGAATTCAAATCGGTCCAGTAACTACGAACATGTGCGCATACAATCAGACAAACAGACAGACAAAAATTTCAAAAATCATAGTATTATATTCTATTACATACCGCTAAAGCAAGTTTTATTCATAAATATATTCAATGTACAGACACAACTTTTTTACTGTTTTATTAGATCTACATCAGAGTCACTCAGTGACTCTTGCGAGTCCTAAAATTAAACACATCAAGTCTTCTACAATCCTTATAAGCCAATAAACATCAAATTTAACCTCCACTTATATTATTTTACACATATAATACAAGTAAAACTATACAAGTCATTTATAAACAACTAAACTTGGGATATTTGAGTTAACGAGGCTTTTCATACCAATTAAGCGACCCTCCGTACATCGGGTCAACTACGCACATAAAATTGCGGAACAGACTGTCATTTTGTATGACATATGTACTTGGGTTGAACTTGTACATAATTCTATATTGTAGTTTAAGTTTTTCGCAAGTAATGGAGTTTTAGACTGCGTTTGTTTACTTCAAGTTATGGAATAGAGGTAACCGTGGTGCAATCGACAGCGTCCGGCTGCAAATGCGATTGGTTGTGGGTTCGATTCCCACTCGGAGAAATGAATGAATTGTAATCAATTGTTAAATTATTTTATCCATTTATTTTTAACTAATTCTCGCAAATTATAGTTAAGCAAAGAATAACTTAAGCTACAATTTAAAGAATTTCACCAATAAAATACACAAGGAAAATTCATATTTTTTCACTACAGATTTTTTAAGTAAAAAAATATAGAAAAAATATTATATAAATATAGGTTCTATCTGCTTTTTTTTACGAATTTATTAAGATATATCATACTTGTTATCAAACAATTTCAAAATTGAATTTTTTTTTAATTATTTATGTTACCTTAAGAATATTAAGATTACACAGATTCGATGAAATTGGCACTTAGATAAATTATAACCTCTATCTGTATATACAAATTATACAACGATAGCAAGCAAGGTAGCACAAGAAACGTTGTATTATTGTAATTTTAAAAAAAAATCATTTTTTAATTTTATCATATTAAGAAAATCTCGTCGGAAATAAAACCACTTATTTCTTTCGCCTCGCTTAATCAAATTAACCTCCAGGGGTTCTCATGTTTTTTACATGACCTTCCTCCAGCACCATTGATACTAACCTTCTCCTTTATATCCGATAAACTCAACTTTCAGAAGCAAATTAATTTGACGAAAGCTTAATGAATAAATTATAATTAATCAAAAATGTTTTTGTAAAACAATGAAGTCAAGCAATCGTCGCAAGAGTACAATAGGAACTGTTTGAGAAGGATTTGTTCCTTAATTCTTGACACCCTTTAAGGGTGAATTACCCTTGGACGGTAACTTAATTGCTTCAGTCAAACTTTTGCAATTCTGAAGTTTAAGCTTAGAGGACAGCTATGATGATCTCGTTTCAACTCTTTGTTCTAAAGACATTGAAATTGATTGAAAATCTTTTAAGTGACTTTAAAGATGGAGAGCTTACATAGAGCTTTGTGTGCTTTCGACGGAGAAAATTTTAAGACAATTTATTGGGACAGCTTTCATGTCTTTGTTTTAAATACAAGGAATATAATCTATGTGCAGCTAATATTTTGTGGCAGATATTTACGATATTGGGTTAAAAAGCTCACAGAATTTACTTATAAAGAGTACATTTATAAAGTTTAGTAAAAATTTAATCATTAATCACTTAGATACAGTGTATCAATAAATAAGCTTATCCGAAAGAAAGTTTATAATATAACGAAATTAAGTTTTGCACAGTCATTTGGTTCCTTACGAAGTCGTGAAAAGTCTTGAACTATTTTGGTAGATAATTCCCTTATATGGAATCGTATGGCTTAAAGGTGATATAAGTTCTAAATTGATTGATGATTCCTAATGTATAATTTTTTATCCAATATGTACATAAAATATTTTCGAGGTAACAATTTTTACATAATCTACTAATTAATAAGTATATATATATACAGTAATATATAAATCATATTTAAACCATAAATGATTATAGGATGAATTTGTACCTATATACTTTCAGTCAGCCACGAACACGACTGTTGCGTAATACTAAAGCTTATCATAATACAATTTTACATTATTTTAGCAATAAGATTATGTTTTATTGAACTTTCAACATTTTCTTGTTTCATTATTTCTAAAGATCCGCTTTATGAGGCTTCCTTGTACAAAGTACGTCCTTATTGTGTGACAGAAAAGAGCCGATTGTTCGGAGACGGTATTGTTGTCAATATGTCCGACTATTCTCTTCAGGATATTAAATCTTCTTGAAAGATTTTTAAAAATTTATTATTATTGCCGCAGTGAAGATATAATGGAAAGAAGCTCCATTTCTCATTATTATTACAGCTTAACGCTTTTCCTACAGAGTAGGGTTAGACAGAGAAAGCGTAGTGTCAAAACACTCCGTTCTCCACTTATCACCCAAATACAAGACTTTGCGTGTTATGAGGCGGGACTTAAAGCAACTTTTGTCTTACCGAAGAACGCACCCACAAACAAACGCGTTTACAGTCTGGCCCTTTTCCACTGCCACTTGGCCATGGCCATTTTGCATTGCGGGTGCCATTCAAAATGCAATGTCTTGAATCTGTATTTTGACGCTTGATACTCTCTCTCTCTCTCTCTCTCTCTGTATAATCCGCTGCTATGCGGGAAAAATATTATGTGCTGATTTTATGTTGTTAGAGTCAACCCTTGGCTCAAAACCGAATGAGACCAGATATAAGATTTGTGATTATCATGATAACTTTACATAGCACCTGAGTACTAAAACTAGGTGAAATTGTCATGAAAATGTCGATAGCAAGCTTACCCGTAAGTACTTGTTATCAAACTTGAGATTTAACAGTTGCAAACTTTCACCAACTAACGTCATGATAAGCTATGAAATGTACGCGTTCTCTACGCCTCACTTGAATAATTTGTTGTTCAAATTTTAAAATATATATGATATATACATTGAAAACGGGCTATTATACGGGTTTAAAACCTGTAAGCTGCTTCAAGCTATCATTTTGGAGAGTATTGTCGAACAAGTCGATTAAGAATTATAAGTAGAAGTGTCTTTTTGCGTATCAGCTGCCTAATTGTGTACAATTTAGTACTTGTATATATTTATATACTAAAAAAATTAGTTGCAATGAAGTTGATGAGATGACATGACATGAGTGAAGGAAGTATGCAGGAGTATCCACCTCATTAGAGAGATGGGGATAAAAAGAGAAGCTAAAAAAATTTGTTAAAACGGTCAACTGGTCTGGTTTCCTTGATATAGTATGAGTATAGTATATATATCCTATGAGTAGAGTAAAACAGAGAAAAATGTATACTAATATTTATATTTATATTTGGAAATAAAACTTATAATAATCGTGGCGCAATGGTACAGTGTCTGAATGTAAACGTAATAGGATATGGGTTCGATTCCCAACCGGGGGAATGATTTTAGTTGAATTCCTTTTAATTCTCCGTTCTTATGGTAAACTTGCCACTCAACATGCAACCCAGGTTCGCTGTCACTACCCTGCTAGGCGGGACAAAGTGTGAAAATGAAAAACCAAAACACGGGTACTGCAGAAAACCAACTTTTGGTTTACATTATGAAAGTCATTATGATAGCAAACTATTTATAAGTTCATTTAATATCATATTTTATTAAAAAATACATATTTAGAAATTACAAGAAAGACGTATTATGATTTCCTTAGTGTACGAATAACACTTTAAAAAATGTTAAAAAATATCATATTTTATTCTTCGGTGGTCTATATTTAATTAATTTTTACTGAGACAGTGCTGCATCAGTGGCGCGATTATACTAATAGAATTGTCACGAATAAGCTTGCCGGATTATGTAAATAACGTTTTTCTATAATATTTTATTAGAATTTTTTAGCTTCAGCTTTAACCTGCATATAAAAATGTAGGCAGAGATAACCTACACTCCATTCTCAACTTTCTTTTCCTCCTTCCTCCTACTATAGTAGATCGCCATTCGACCAATCTATTTATTTAATAATCGGTTATTATATAATCGCCATTATATAATAACCACCATGAGGTCAGTATGATACGGTTACAGCTACGCTGACTTAGACACTGTTCCAATTTTATAATGAATTAAAGAAAAGTTGATTAGCTCGTTCTATGGTGACAAACCGACGATTAAGTGACACAGGGCACGCCGACCGACAATGCGCCAGCAGGCTTGTAGTGCTGCAATTTTTACAGGGGTAGAGTACTTTCATCCCGTCTTCGCGTAGTGTCACTAATACCGTTGTAATTGATTTGATACGCTATAACATATAACTGTTGTGTGTTAGTAGTGATTAGTCACTTACATCTATTACTATTCTATATTCTGGTCTACTCAATATGTAATTTCTTGATATTAGATGGAATATGAACAATGGAATTTCTTTACTTTCCAATTTCTCTCAGACTACAATGCTATATAAAGGAAAAACTTGAAGCTGTACGAGAAAAACAAAAAGATGGCAGCAATTTTCCATACTTTTTTTTGTAAAAACACTTTTTACTTTATTGCATCAGCATACACCATGCTTTACCTATTATAGAATTCAACTTTTATAAACTATAATGTACCTATTAGAAGAAAAAGGCAAATAAACAGAATTTATAGAACTGTGTAAGCTTTATATTTCATAGAAGTTTATATCAAATTTAAGTTATGAATACGTTAATGAAGGTACTAGGGTATAATGTGACATTATACAATTGTATAAGCATTTTAGTTATATAATAATATAAGCCTATTTTAAATGTAGAGAATGGAGTGTCTTGACACTATAATCTCCGCTGCCGTGAAGCTACACAAAAACTTATTTACAGAAAATTTTATATATATTTTTTTTAACATTTTTTAAAGTGTTATTTCCACACTAAGGAAATTGAAAAGCCATATTTAGAAAACGTATAAAATTTTTTATACGTTTTCTAAATATGTCTTTTATATATATTTTTTCTATACTTAAGAAATACGTAAACTGACTAAATGAATAATGAACCAACTAAAATTCGGAAAACGTTCCTGATATGAAACGCCCTAAGCTTCTCTTCTAACCTAACCAAGGGTTTACTGTTACATATCGTTTACTTAAACGTAATTTAAGTTACAGTGTCGTCCATCAGATTAGACCTCTCATTGTATTGATTGAGCTTAAAGCTCTATTTACACTTGCTTTGTTTGATACATTGGCATATCGAATTCGGTATTTGCATAGGACGATTATTTACCATAATCTATAGTTATAGTATACGCAATACTCCAATTTTGGAGCTTTGAGCAGCTTCTGACTCTACACGTGATGGTTGTCAAAATCTATCCCTAAGGTCTTTACCTAGCCCATACAATAGCAAGAAGCTAAAAATATTGTATATGTCAGAGGTCGAGTGTCCTATCCCGCTTTTTATTTCTATATTTACATAAGGCTAATGGTGATCATTCTAGTTTGTCGTCGAGTTATCGCAGCCACAACGTGTTCCAATCTCCAACTTAACTAAATACGGCAAGAAAAGAAAAATCTATTATTACTTTTTTTTTTCAAGCACCTATTATACAAACATAACGTACAAACAGCCTTTGAACGCAAATATTATTATATATAGTATTATATATGTCGTGTGGACTTAACCTAATTCCAGTAGGATCACTCCGAGGAGGATTTCGGTTACAGCAACGTTACTCCTACCTAACCTGTATAATCCAGCCGTTATGGCTCTGATCCTGAAACGCAACGTTCTAACATACCATGTCAGCAATATACAGCTTATAGTTTTGAGAAATTGTATAAACATTTGACGAGTATTTTTTTTTGGCTTAATGCTTTTTTCTACATAGCAAAATGGTACCCAGGGAGAACCCGGTTTCAAGTCACTTCTTCACTTCAGCGGAGCTTAACGCTTGCCGTGCTTTGTCCTGTTCATCTGTTGTATATATGAAACTTTTGCGTTAATGACTGACAACACACAGCTTAAACTACTGGCGTGGACTCTACTTTGTAGAAAGCTATGAGATTTGAGCATGAAAGTTCCTTAGGGGTAAAGAAACACTAAGAGAGAGGATTTTCAGAAAAATTTCTACGGGAACGGGAACGGGATTTTACGTTTTCTAGTCCACACTAACAAGGTTATGGACAAATCGTATATCACAACTATTATGTTATACATAATGACTTTGAAATTGGTTCAAATTGATTCTAAAACAGTTATACATCAGCTGGGTAGCAAATATTCTATATATTATTCCAGGTCATAAGGTATATTTTAGTATTGACTTTTTTCAGTCCCTTTTTATCCTATTCTAAAACATTATTTTTTAAGTAGTTGATATGTATATGTCAAACTTTTAAATTATTTTAAAAACATATTTCAAAAAAATATTTTCTTGCTTGCCATTATTAGACCATTCTTAAGAAGAATACCCGCAAAAGTGGCACCGTTTAATCCTGTGACTTAATAAATCAAAGGCTAACCATTTGCGTGCGTGCAAAAAGGCGTTAATAAGTGTCATGACAAATGTTCTAAGGTCTCTCATAATGTGAAAAAGCAAACATATCGCGTGTTATATTTACAACTTTTGTAACATACAATTAAACTTGGTGCTAATATTTTATATTTAAAGACGTTACGATAATACAACCTATTGTTCATAGTTCTTGATGGTAATTATTCAGATTTCTTAAGCAGTTTCACACATTTCCCACACTTAATGGAGGAAATCAAGAAAAGCATATTGAGAAATAGATGCATTGCGTGTGGGGAGAGTGGCCCAGGGCTCAGTCTTACGAGCGCAGGTTAACAAAAATAATTTCATAGTCTCACGAGTGAGTATCGAACCCACAACTAATCGCGCTTACACTCAGATGCTATCCCATTACTACGCTACCACACTACCTACGGTAGCCTCAACGAGCTTTAAAGTAACCTACGAATGTACTGTAAAAAAAACCTAATAAATATTTTACTAAACCTAGAAACAATAATTTTTTGCTTTCAAATAGAATAGTATCACTAATGCCATCGTGGCGCAGTTAGAACATGTAGGACAGTACGATATTTGTAGATTCGATTTCCATTCAGAGTTATGGTTACAATTTTGATTTTTTTTATCTGGCTTCGTAAAGTCATTGATTTCTTTGTAACAATACATAATTTTTATATTTTTTTAACATTTTTTAAAGTGTTATTCACACACTAATGTAATTGAAAAAGACAAATTTAGAAAACGTATAAACATTTGAATGCAGCGGTATTTGAACCCGCGGCTCTTCAAAATCATTCAGAACTTGGAAGGCTTGAACGATTTTCAAGAGGCGCGGGTTCATATCCCGCTGCGTTCAAATGTTTATACGTTTTCTAAATATGTCTAATACATCAGTTTTCTAGAGTACACTGATAAAAGAAACCGATTCCTAGGTAAGTATAGAGACTGTCCTGTTTAAGGAAGATAAGATAGTACCAAGATCTTAAACATTTATGGATTCTAATAAAATGTGTTTTCACCAAATGTATTAAAGGGAAGGTCAAACAGAATTCCTCTTAGGATTTAACACGCGATAGTTGAACTAGATTTGTTGAAAATTAAATGAAACCTTTTTTATCCTTTTACTTTCGACCAAAAGATATAAATAAGGTGTTCTATATTTTCTTAATAGAATATGAAATTATGAATTTGTTTTTGGTAAAGTAGTTCAAATAGTAATCTGATGAAACTGATAAGTTACAAGAACGATCAACTTCCATCCCAACTTAGGACTTTAAAATTTAATATTTCAAACTGTCAGTAATGTCAGTAAGGGAGCTATAGCCTGTAACCATACATACTTTAAGTGTACTATACTTCTAATATATGAACATATATTATAGAATGTAACTATTTTAGTTTGGTTTACATGAAAAGTGTAAGACCGGCAAACTTTAATTAATACGTCTGATGAACCGTGAACTCGCCTTGCAGCGAGCTGACTTTGCTTTCAGAACTTCAGTCTGAGATGTACAGAAGATAATAGTGTAATTACAACTATAACTAACTATTGGCTCAGTAAAAGCCTTATCGTCTTATACTTGAAATAGTATATTAATTGCTGTTTCGCATAGCTGACAGTAGAAACTATTTAAAAATAACGTGCTCCAAGGCCTTAATTTAGATTATTTATTGACTTTCTTCAGCTTTATGCATTTTCTTATATAACAGGATAGTCAAAACCTAATTTCCACAGATTGACTGTGAGTGGAAGTCTTGCGAAGTCAATACCGCGCTTCGTCTAACCAGAACAGAGAAAAGAAAATAATTTATATATACTTATAATTCTGTCGAGTGGAGATTAGCCAACTAATGGCGTTAACTCGTACAGTTGAACACTTTTCCACTTGAAACGGACAAACAATATATTTTTATTCAAAATAAGGAAAAGGGAGCCTATTTTACGGTGTTTTTTGTGTATTTTTCAATCTTACCATAGAAGAATAAGTGACAAGTTACTTTACATTTTCATTTTAACTGCCTATGGACTGGTGAAAGCCAACAGTATACAGCCCTTAGACATCAAAAAATGTATATTTATAGATACATATTCCTACAAATGTGAATTAAATCACAGTACTATCTTTGTACGCAAATTATATAACACTCCTACACCATTCTTTAGAAGACCGAAAAATTTTATATAAAAGGAGTTCTAAATCGTATTCTAGCTTCTGAAAGTGATAATATCCATCCATCTCAAGCTAAAAACAAGCTTACTTTTTGACGTTTATCTTAGAAAATTTATCGACTTAGTAGGCTATCAAACCCTGGATATTATTGTTATTTTAGATCGAGATTTTCTTGTTTTAATTTTAAAGTGTCTTTTGCATAATATCGCTCGTTTTATAATTATTTAGGTAGAGTGGGCTAGGGCAATGGAGGGCGAGCACATTTTAAAAGAATTTAAAAGCACCCCACCCCTTTAGCTTACAAGTCGAGGCACTGCTCCATGCTCTCTCTCTGCGAAGTGTCTGGTAACCGCAAGAATTGAATACTGAGGCGTTTCTTCTCTCATATATATTAATAACCACTAATATTTCCCACAAAAATATAAAACTTTTCTAAAAATAAACAATTCAAATAGCACACAGCACAGTTTACATGTGACAACATCATTACGACATGTACATACAAGTAGCTGTAGCGGAAAAGCTAAAATATGTTCAGATCTGGGTCTTGCCGGAGAATACGAAACGTCTAACTGTTTACAAAGATGCTTTTACGTAAAATGAAAGTCATTTCTAGCTTTTATTATTATTATCATGAATTTATAGCTCTTTTGTTGAGTATAAAGCTTGAATCTTTTGATCAGACACTCCGTTCTCCTTCCATTGATTTTTAGTTGCACTGTGTATAGTAAACCCCAACCGCGTTTAGTTTACGGAAAAAAGAAAATATTTTTCTGGACTTCAACAGGATGACTTTCCATATAATTTTGATATATTTCATTTCAATGTACTTCTTATGTAAAGTTTGTTGTTTTTAAATATTGAAATATATGTTATATGTGTTTATATTTTTAATTGCAATATGCAATTTGAGTTTTGCTGGAACTCTATGTATATTTTTTTATGTAGAAGCTATAGGAGGTAGGAGGAATAGCATCTGGTTGTAACCGCGATTAGTTGTGAGTTCGATTCCCACACAATGGAATTAATATTTGAATAATTTTAATTTCTCCGCTATTGCAATACAAAGCACAGTTTTGATTTGTGCCTCGCTGTCGACACACCAACGTCTCTAATTCGGAGAATAGAGTGTCTTGACGTTAGGTTTACTCTAAATAAAAAAGGGATAAAAGCATCATATTACTTTCTGTGAGATCACAATATATTCATAATGGTTATATTTTGATGCCATACAAAACACCACACATATGTAAAAATAGTCCTAGCGACTAGTTTTAATGATCGTTTTTTTCCTATTGTTTAATCTAAAAACCCTTATTTACCATTATACATTACGCGTGATATAACATACATATGACACATACATATGGCTAGTAAATAACTAAATTGAACCCACGATCGTCGACAAACTAATCAATGATTTCCTAAGTAATACAAAACAATATATTAAGATAATGTGATCGTCCAATATCAATTTCCAATTAAACAATCGAATATCATCATTAATATTATACAAATAAGGTTATAATACAAATCTAATCAAAGTTAAATGTTTGACAAAATTCGGAAATGGTCTGTCTAAATAGAAGTTTTGCTCAAACGGTTGATATCTCTCACGTTAAATTATTTCGAAAGTGGAGGCACTTAATTACCTTACAAAGACTTTCGGTAAGAGTATTTAGTGAGGAAAATACGAGAAAACGTATTTCCGTGTTAATTCGCGAAGCTTTAATGAAAACTCATAATAATAATATTTAAAAGCTCCTTATTAAGTGCAAAGCATATTATATTATTTAAATTTCAATAAAAAGTTAATGGAAATATGTAGTTCAAATCATGGCATTTTCTTTTGAAACTTGCTCTGAGTATTGTATTGGACTAGTTTAAACAAACATATTAGAAGTTTATCGTTTTTAAAAAGCATATAAAAAATTAAGCGCGGGTTCGAGTACCGCCACGTCCAAAAATGTATAATGTGAATAACAGTGTAAAAAAATTTGGATTTGAATGAAAAAGACATTTTTTTGTACATTTAGATATATTTCAGGAATGTTCCCGTTCTTACGAGTACAGTAAGGAAAAGTTAGACGATACTCATTTTGCAAGCTTCCCTATTATTTTAGTAAAATATTTCCACGAATACACTACTATCATCGTAAAGAGCTTAGTGTAAAAAAAATCTAATAAACATAATATAAAATTATATTTTACAAAGATTTTTCTTACATTTTAATTAATACAAGTATTCCTCTAAGGAAATCTTGACTCTTAGAGCAAAATAATTATGTGAATAAATCACGGTTGCGATGGAATTTCTAGTAATAATAATGCAAAGGATTTAATAGATACTTCAACTGGACCGCGTCGATGTGGTTCAAGTTAAATGGTAAAAAATAGTCGGTGGAGTTAGACAATTTACTTCATTCACCAATTGAATTAATTTTACCACAATTTAACATAACAAAATAAACGCCGTCTTACCGAAACGGCTAATTGGGCACGATGGTCGTGAGTTCGAATACTTAATGGTCATATGTGTATATTTAAAGTAGTCAGTTTATCAAAATATCATATATAATATGTATATACATAAAAAGTAAAAATTAATTTTACTATGTATATTTGTCGTTACTAAGTAGAGTGTATCAAAACCACTATTGCGTGTGCAATGATTTTGTTTGAAATACCTTCCGCGAGCTAAAGAACTAAAACTGGCACAATAAGCTCTGATCTCAGCGCGACCTCACTCTTACAGCACTTTAAGTGCTACAGACCCTTGTTATTTTATATATACAAAGTTGATTGTCTATCTTTTCTTAGTTTTATTTGTATTTTATTGGATAGGTGGAACCCTGTTTATTATACGTACTCGAATATGGAAAGCTTATATTTTTTTCACCTTTACACTTTGTCCCGCATAGCAGAGTATTCAGAGGCATTGCATTTTGAATGGTGAATAACAACGTCACGCTTAGCCTAACCCAAACAAAGAAATGAAAATAATTTAAATATAGGGATCCATTCCACCGCGTGGGGATCGAACCCGAAACCATTACGTTTACAGTCAGATGTTGTCGAACTGCGCCACGATGGCCCTAATATAATCATATTTTCATAGAGTAAATTGGTCATAGAGTGCTCGGTCATTATAAACAAACTTGTCTACTGCTATTAGTTGGCGGAATTCAATACACCACTGTATCTAACCAGAGCAAGGAAATCAAATTATATTCTTAACACCTTTAATTGTATACAATCAGACACTTTCTCTACCATAGTTCATTGAATACTTAATTTTTCTTGAACTTCCGCCCCTTTTAGACATTTTAAATAATATAGTGGTGGAACAAAAATATTGATCGAATGGGCATCGAACCCATGACCATTGTATTTATTCACTTTACATATGCGTAAAGACAGACCCGCTAAATTTTTCAAAATTTAGCGGGTCTGTCAGTAAGCTACTTCTCCGAATAGGGAGAGGTGAACGAACTAGCGACTCTCAAAAAAACTGGCTCGCCTAAATCCCCGTGCGGTAATTTCCACCGCTATTTCCATCATACAGCTCGTTGTGAAATACACTATTCACTTGACTTTGTTTACAATGTAATCAAAAACTAAATTCCATTTTGAAGTTATTACAAAGCTATTCATAGTTTAGCATATAATATATATTAAATTTGTAAAGAAAAATTAAGTATAATTTGGTATGTTCATAGAAAAATGTATGAATTAGAATTTTACTGGTTTTTGAATACATATATTTAGAAAACGTATAAACATTTGAATGCATCGGGACTCGAACCAGCGCCTCTTGAAAACCGTTCAAGAACCATTCAGAAGAAGAAAATGACGACTGTGATATTTTTTCTCAATATTACATAAACTTAACTTATAGTTTACAAACTAAATTAAAACTTCAGTTACAAAGTAAACAAACAACACGTAAAGAGAGAGCTTATTACTAACTGGCAATTTGAAAGCAACTCCGCTTTAAGATGCAACGATTAAAAAGAACCACGACAGAACGCAAAACGAATTCATCAACTTAACTAAAATAAAAAAGAACGACATCGTAGCTCCATACATTTTCAGTAACCCAGCCTCTTGCTTGTTATTATTTGTTTATAGCTCCATGCGTCTACCGCTCATAGACAGAGAAAACATAGTGTCCAAACACTCCGTTCTTAACTTTGCCCCCATATTTGATTTCAATATTACGTGTTGAATTGAAAGTAACTGAATGAGTAACGAAAACATTATAAACTATCGAACCGCTCGCGGCTTCACCTGCATAAACTACACGACTAAAATATATAGTCTTTACGCCCGCCCGCGTTGTCACTTACATTACAAACTTTATAATTGCAATTGATTTTAAATTGACCTTATTTAATTATAAACCAGTTGAAATTAAATAAACTAAATAAAATAAATGTTAAGCCAAGTGTACCAAAAGTTAAAGTCAAAGTTAAATGTCAAATGTGTCTGTTAAGTCACTTGCGATTACCATGAACAAGCTCACAGACTAACTTAAAATAAAATTAAAAATCATTGTTTTTGTTCTATTACGTTGGTAAATGCCCCAGATACAATTTTACAGACAGCGATCAAATACATTTTCATTAAAAAAAGACATTAAAACTTATGCTAACAACAAATATAAGTTGTAATAAAGCGTATAAGAATTTCGACGTAGCTGGATGTAGAACGCATGGCTTAGCGGTCAGCAGAGCGCACGAACGGATTTCAAGAGGCGCGGGTTAAATCCCGCTGCGTTCAAATTTTTATACGTTTTCTACATATGTATTTTTCAATTTCCTAAGAGTGCGAATAACACTTTAAAAAATGTTAAAATATATATATATATACATTTTTATTATATATATTTAATATATGTATAAATTTAAATATAACCATCCCTCCGAGTGGAAATCGCACCCACCAACATTGCCTTTACAGCCAGACATTGTCTCACTTATCACTAACATGATATCATATTAGCAGCTTGTAGCGCCTTCAAATTCCATTGAAATGTGTATACAGTTCAGCTGGTTCCAAGTCATAGGGGTGATGATAATTCATTCGTTAGAAGCTACCTTCAACTCTATTAGATACACGTAAGACGTAATCGATAATTAGATATTTTGATACTGACCGGTTGTACGATTTTTGAGTGAAATATGCCTATTATTATAACGCCATTAATTATTTATTAACAAATAGTTTATTTTGTTTTTCATCTCTTTGTGTTTCGCGCATTTGCTAGAATAGAGAGCTGTGTCACACTTAGCGTGCAGAGAAGCCGGATTAAAAGACTTCTTTTTCTCAAGTAAATCAATTTATAAGATGTATACAGATTTTCGTGATTTTTATATAATTTACGACAACGAAAGGAGCATTTTAAAATATGATTGTCCCAATTACATGTGATTTGTCTTAAAAAGGTCGCAAGTCGAGATCGGAGTGATGTCTCAACAGAATTTATTATTCCAGCCCAAGAACGGCGGTAAGACAAATAGAATCTATATTTGATTTTATACTGTAAGGCGCACAAGCATGTTACTTAAAAGTCAACGTGATATGGTCCCAAATCCCTAACCAACCTCATAGAGCTTGAATCACGTCGTTTTGAAATCGTTTAATGAAGGGGAAGCAGCGAGAAAAATAACTCAGGGTCTTCGTAATGGCAGCATTGGAATTCCAGATCTATATAATGGAGGCACTAAATAATGCCACAACTTTTATGTAATATTATAGCGTAAGCTATTTCAGTAATATGAAATTTAAATATTTACTTGGTTTTGGTTTTGTTAGTTTAGATATAAGTGTAAATATAAATGTCACCGTGGTGAAAATAACAGTAGCAGTAATTGTGAGTTCGAAATCTGATTGGTTATATTTGGTTTTACTAAAATACTAGTTAATTTATAAAATACGTCAAGTTCTAGGCAATGTTGATTCTTTCAACTGGATATCGGATGTTAAATTTTAATATTTTTTAAAGAATGTAATTATTAACAATAGGTACAGATGATAATTATGTCCGATGTGATGTGAACATATACATCAATATATCATCATCATCATTAGAGACTGTGCATCCGCGGGTGGGCCTTGGCCTGCTACAATAACTTTCTCCAACTAGATCTGTTTTAAGTCTGATCTGCCTACAATCTCCAAGAGTCACATTTCTACGTCTTGCTCAACGCCATCCAACCATTGCAGGTTGAGTCTACCTCGGCTTCTCGCTGGCCTCGGCCGTCAGGCATTACCATAAGCAGTTTCTTTGGAGTTCTCGCTCGTATTACCCATTCTTGAAATGTGACCTGCCCAACGAAGGCGCTCAATTTTCATTCAATATTTTCAATTTTCAAGTTTCAATCAGTGTAGACCCTTTAAGTAGCTCTTGAAAGTAATCCTTCCATCACTGGAGAATATCATTCTTACGAATTAGTATACGAATATATTTCATTATATATATTCGTATACTATATTAAATGGCTTAATTCAGTTACAATAATGTCATGGCTTTTGCCGTCTAATAAATAGTATCTAAAGATAATTAGAATTCGGACAAACTAAATAAACAGATTGAATGCCAATAACTTTTCCTATAAGTCTTTACTTTGGATTTTTTTGTCTCCATCTATTATAAGGTATTTTTTTGATGATATGATATTTATTTAATAGAATTTGGCAAAGTGCGTTGGATACGCAATAAACAGTTTCTAAAACGAACTGAAAGTAAATACCAATGTCATATATTACAATGGAAAATGATTATAAGTAATGTACGGGTGAATCACAATATATCATTATATGTTAGCGTTTATAGCGTTTCCTCTGCGCTCTGGCAAGACAATCACACACAGAGTGGTTTGACACTATTTTTTCTCTACCCAGCTACTTCAGATTAAGTTGAATTAGTTTTTTCTTAATAAGTTAATTTTATGTACCAAAAAAGTGTTTTTGAGCAAAAGTCTATTTTTACTATAAAAAGATTTCATCCTACATTATATATATATACCAGCTGTTAATATAAAATATTTTCACCAATTACCCCATGTTTTTGTAGGTTAATGTAGATTGATGACTTTGATCTTCGTGTATTGAACAAGTGGACTAACAGTATGAAGTTCTCGCGGGATTTTGCTTAAATAAGGGATGACATATTTAAGAATTGTTACATATATACATTTATAGGCTGCTACTAAAGAAAATGGTGAATTCTTACAAAAGATAAGGTAACAAAAGCAAGTAAACAAAAAAAATCATTGGCATCGAGGCGTCTGACTGTAATCTGAATTAGTTTAATTTAGCTCTCCTATTAAGTCAAAGTAGCGCGGTGTTGAGTTCGGCCACTCAACATGCAATGTAAATATTTCTCAAATCGAATTCAGGTGGAAAATAGAAAAGAACTAAATATCATGGATACTAGGTCCTCTGCCTGCTGTATATGATAAATCATGAAACTGTAAAAGAAAAAAAATCATTTCTCCTACTAAAATTAATTATGTAGATATGTCAAGAATTAATAGAGACGCATTATTGCGCTCTTTCAAAATCTAATGGCAGTTAAAGTCAGTGATCACACCGCAATAGCATCGTATACATGAGTGCAGGTTTTTAATTCTTTCCAGCGCACCAAGATGTATTTAGGTTTTCAATTGATAATAGTAGAAATATAACCTAACCTATGTAACTAAGTATATTTGTTGTTAATGCAAATGCAATTGTAAGTGCAATTAATTGGTAAAATGATTGTAATTTTTATATAAAAATTGCAGTAGTTATATAAGTAGTTTGAGGCAGCATCTGATTGTGTACGCAATGGTTGTGGGTGCAATTTCCACTTGGGGGATGATATATTTATATTATTTTCATTTCTGTGTTCTGGTTGTCTGGTAACATAAAGTCCGGCGCTGAGTTTCTCCACTCAACACGCAATGCCTCGAATTCGGGTAGAAAGTTGAGAATGGAGTGGCAAGACGACAAGTTCTCTTTGACTACCCTGCTATGCGAGAATATACTGTATATATTCATATTATTTGAACACAAACAAATATGTATATATCAGGAAACGAGTAATATACCAACCCTAGTTATGATAATGAGTTTTATCCGAAAAGTTGGTCAGCCCGGTCAGCCCGGACGTCGAGAATAATTATAATTATTTTAATGGAAGCTCATGCGTGATCACATTTCACGCTGGGGGATACGTTTCATACATTTTTGTGTGGCGTGAACGATTTTTTGTATGGAACGTCCGCTTCAAACATGGTATCCTGTACAAGTATTTGTATATCTGATAGCTATTTTAATTTCACACTACGTGATAGGCAGGATGTGATATTACTCTTTAAATGTTGAAGCATTTATTATTGGACGATATTGGTTGACATTTCGGTAACTGTAATATTTGGGCTGTTGTTGTTTTGTTTGGACATGCTTAAAAGATGATAGGTTTAAATCCACTTGAGGGATTATTTATTTTTCCAGTAAAAAGATATAGAATTATAGTATTCTTTTAAATGTAAAAGATACCCTTTAACAAGACATTGTTTATTTTGCATGTCTATTCAAAACTATAAATTTACGTTATGATATTTTTTAAACTTTCTACTTTTTACCCGCATAGCATGGTTCAAGGCAATCAATTCTTCTGTTTCCGCCTGGAATCGAGACACTATGTGTTGAGTGCCGTAACAATACGTCGTGCTTTTATTTTTGTTATTTAGCCTAGCAGAGAAATTAAATAGTTTCAATATAATCATTCCTCCGAGTGGGAATCGAACCCACAACCAATCACTTTAACAGTGGAAAGCTAACTGAAAAAATAAATAAATAATTCAAATATTTACAGCAATAAATATAGAGAGACATAAGATCTATTTTAAACGCAATTGTTCTATAAATTTATTCCAAACGAATCTAGCGATATTTGACATCCTTGCAAAAAACGTCCAAGATCAGGTGTGAATAATCTGAAAACTCTAAGAAAAATACGAAAGCTGACTTACCAATATTGCTTTGAGGGACTCAAATGAATGCCTCTGTCAATATGAGTGATGGCCGCCAAAAGGGCAATCCGAAGATTAATGCCTGTGGTTAGAATACGCGTCATGCGATTTATTACCTTTGTATAATATTAAAAACACATATATTTTTATAATCTATACCTAGTTTATATTTAATCTAGTCTCACCATTTGTGCGGGCGGGTAGAGAAAACCTGATAGATACCTGGAGGTATAACCGCTTCACGCTATTTTCCGCATAACAGCGTAGTCAAAGAGAACCTAGTGTCAAGACACTCCGTTCCCCAATTTCCGCTCGAAATCGAGACATTGCGTGTTGAGTAGCGCAACTGAACGCTGCACTTTGTCTTAGGTACCAGAGCGAAGAAATTAAAATATGTTAAATATAATTATTCCTCTGAGTGAGGATCGAACTCACAACCAATCGCGTTTGCAATTAGACATTGCCCCACTGCGTCAAGATAATTTTATAAACTACCTGGCATACAATCTATCACATGATTGAATTCTTTTTGAAATGAAACTATTTTAACCGGACTAATCGCGTATAATCCGGTTACGCGATTAATCCAGTTAAAAGGGTTTCATTTCAAAATGTGTAATAATTGCGAAAATCAAAGAACTTATTATAAAGTATTCTTATTTAATTGTTTAAATATTGTGTGTCAATATTACTTAAGGACTTCTTAATACAATAAGATGTTTAATATAATATTTTATAAATATTTTTAATGCTTCCTGCCACTTTTGGCCGGTAATGTATAACATACATTACAATATCTTGTAACATCAGCTATTACAGTATCAAGCTACCGTTTCACTAACCCACTATTAATTGTTGAATAGAGTTACTGAATCCACAATCGCCTGACTTGCAAATACGGGATAGATTACTAAAGAAATTAAACACAGCTCAATTTAGAGTATGGCTCCCCTTAAAATAGTGGTTACGTTGGGAAAAACTAATAAAAATATACTTATTTTCACGCATCTACACATATATTAGAGTAGGATAAGATAATTTAGTGTTGAGACATTCTGTTTACCATATTCCGCCATATTTCAAGATTTGCACCTTTATTGATCTAACCCTACAACATATCCTACCAAACTAATCATAAGATTATAACGTAACTCTGAGAAATGTTTGTATTGACCATAAGGTCAATACAAACATTTCTCAGAGTTACGAACCCACAACCATCGCTTGTAAAGCGAGGCACTACTCTACTAGATCACGTCATGTTGGTTTCTAAATTAGATTTAAAATTTTCTTTTTGAAATCCTATATCGAAACACTATATTCATGTCATCTGTATTAGAATAATAAGCATATCACGCTGAGCTACTCATCTTGAACGCTTGAACGGGTTTCAAGAGGCGCGGGTTCAAATCCTGCTGCGTTCAAATTTTTATACGTTTTCTAATGTAATATGCCTTTTTCAATTTCCTTAGTGTTCGAATAACAATGTTAAAAAAATATATACTCATCTTTATTAATTTTATATTGATTACATTATTATGTCACAACAAATAACAGTAAATGAAAACTATGCTTTGTATTCTTGCTCATACTTTGTATTCGTATATGAGCGCAAATTTTTTATTTTCTCATTAGTAGTTTTTCTCGTCTATATTCGAGACACTGTGTGTTGAGTGGCAGAACTCAACGCCGCGCAGGAAATCGACCCCACAACCAATAGTGATTACAGTCAGGCGCTGTGCCACTGCCCACATTGGCTTATAATTTTAAATATACATAAGTTGCCACAAGAAATGAATTCCACAAATTACCATTACCAATAATCTAACAAAAGACAATATCCACAATTTCTGATGTCAAAATCTCAGGAATTTTACGAAAGTCAAAAATGCCTTCTAAAAATATTACCCGAAACAATATGGCAACAAAAAAATCTATACATAACCTTATTTTACATTGCTTCATAGATAAAAGTATTGCTTGTTTAGTTTGCTTTGTTCCTATGAGCATTTCCATAGAGCCACTGCGGTACACCAGTTTTCATGGCTGGCGATTTTTACTTTTACTGCACGCGAGAGCATGACAAAAATATTGTATGCTAATTTTAAAAGTTAAGCTCAAAAAATATATATTGGATTAAAATAAAAAAATATTGTATTATATTAGTATAATAGACGAACACACTTGACGTTCCTATAAATGTTTTGCCTTGAAAGAACTTTCATCATAAATTTGAAAGCTATCTACTCAAAATTTGATAAACGCCCATATCCATCAAATGTCAATTTATTTCATTTGCTTTCCTTAATTATGACTATTAGTTAATAGTTGTAATTATAAAGACATATTTAGAAATCGAATTTCCTAAGTGTGCGAATAACACTTTAAAAAATGTAAAAAAAAAATTGTAATTATTTTTGTTAGTTTTCTTTTAGCACGGCACAACAACGCCACCAAGTAAAACTTCATTGCTTCAAAAGTAATTGTTCTTTAAAATAAAATATAATATTTATGTAAATGTTATATAATCATTTTATATTTCTTACTTCTTCGCATTATTCTCACAAAGCCAGCATTCACGATCAAAAAACCGCATTACTCAAACAAATCTATTTTCAAATAATATATGTGCTTTATGATGCCTGGAAAATAATTTAGTTCATTCAGTTTCAGTATTCGAGTGCATTTCACATATAAAACGAGAAGAGATCACAATCTCTATGGATCTGAAAAATAGCTGGCAATTCAGTCTGTGTATGGGGAAGAATGAAAGCGATTTTTCTCAAACAAAAACCTCTTTTATCTTGCAAGACTTACTTCTAATACAATTTGTTTTATTTTTCTTGGTAACGGATTTAAAAAATATATATTTTAGTGGTTTTAAATTATACTTCAAGTATACATGTCAGTATATTTTGATGATGGATTTTTTTTTAATAGAAACAAACTGAACATATAAAATATAAGGTGGAGTATTTTAGTATTATTAAAAAAATTAAATTAATTTTAACGTTATAACCAAATATGTATGTATTTTTTTTATTTTATTAACATATATTATGCATTTTTCAAAGTTTGCAGAAAGGATTTATTCAAGATTTACAAAGTCTGCCACTTTCCACCCATATAGAACCAAAGCGAACCAAAATCTGGATAGGTTTAGAATTACGTACGTTTAGAATCTACGGTTTATTCAATCAAGTTTCATTCAACCAGGTTAATTTCATTAAGCATCATGTTACATACATCAGTTTATCACCAGTCAAACTTGTAAGTCTATAATCCGTTATAAAAACTAATCCTGTAACTTTAAAAGTCTCAGACATCTGTTGAAAAGGAAAGAAACGTTTAAAAATTAATTCTAAAAACTCAGATGAGAGCTCGCGTCTGAGACCAAGTCCTTTTTATGCAGAGCCTTACTCTTCATCAACTGGACAAAAACTCCTAGGTACTATATAAAAAAGACATTAGACGACAGAAGCGTTAGGAGCAATTTTGTTACTGTAACGAAATAAACTTTTTAGTGACACTCGCTTGTTAGTAATGCAATGCAATTAAATTAAAATTATCTTTTTTTACTGTAGTGATTGTCATAAACGTACTGACACATATTGTTTCTTTAACTTAAGTGACAACATATATAAATAAATAGGAATAGGGATCCAACACAGAGAGACCCTTGGTGACTATAATGTTATTGAATGTAACATATAAGCTGAGTACCCAATTATAGGGTAAATAAGACATAATCAGCAATCAATTCATAGGAGCTATTGATCAAATGGAAAACTATTCTTGGTCAATGGAAAAAAAATGGATATCCTGACAGTAGTCAGTCAGTAGGACTACAATCAAGTGGCCCAGTAGTCGCACTACCGACTTCTTTTATGTCCCCATAATAAAAAAAAATACCGTTTTGTTAAGAAATTTCCCACTTATAAGCATATAGATGTTGCTCTTTTCTCTAGGCTTAAAATTAGGGCAAGCCAAACGGTGAGGGCATCTATTCTTTTATCTCTTGAAGATCTTTGGTCCGTCACACCATTAGCGGTTCCATCTACTAGCTCCTTAGTTATTACCCACAATCGTCTGCACAATATTTAATGGCTCAACAGCACTAAAACGGCGTTTCAACTTGTTCTTATCACTTAATACATTACATACTAGTCTGATGCAGACGCGATCGGTTGTAAGTTCAATCAGCACTCGGAGGAACCATTATATTTAAAAATAATGAAAATAATTTATTTTTTATCTTTCATATAAGCAAGCAAAAGCGCGGCGTTGAGGCGTGGCGGAACACTCAATACGAAAAATTTTCGGTGGAATATTCAGTAAGGAGCCTCCATGACATTAAGTGCATTTTGACTATGCTGGATATGCGCTGAATGTTTGAAAAGGCATGAAGGATTTATAAAGGTAGCAAAATGTGAATCCAAACTCTTATATAACAAACCTAAATAACTCCAACATTCTATAATGAACTGAACTTAATTCTTCTAGCCGAAAGCGAATCCATTCCAAATATCCTAAAAACACGTACGGTAATAATGAGCGTGGGGCCACGTTCATACAATATTCATAGATATGAACCCTCGAGGTGGTAAATAGAAGGTTGCTTAAGTTGTTACTTTTATTACAGATTAAGTCATTTACTTGCGCAAGTGGATACTTTTGATGTACATAAAATTAAGTTGAAATATAAGTAAATATTACCAGGTTATTTTATATAAGAGGCCATCGTATCGTAATGAGACAGTGTCTGGCTGTAAGCGTGGTTTTGGTTTCAAATTTCACTTAGGGGAATGATTATATTTAAATAGTCTTCATTTGAAACAAACACGAAGATGAGCACAAAGAACGTAGTGTCTCGACCTCTATGTGGGAAAACGCGTAAGCTGTTTTTTTATAAAGAAATCACAAATACATATAAAATTTTAGTCTCCCATAAACTTTTCCATTAAGGGTGAAATTTTCAAAAACACCAATACCTATACGAATAAATTATCTGGTAAAAAGCCTTAGTAGCAATGTTTCTGTAGTTGATATTGATTATTTGAGATTGAATATCCCCTCGAGGAGCGCCGTCTATCGTGCAGAATTTCTTCTAATACGACCATTTACATAGTAACAATTTATTTTGGATCAGATTCTAATACTTAAAGTTAATATACAAGCTTTCGTTGGGACGATGACAAGCTGGATCTGGGTTCGATTCCCATTAGAAGATCTATGTTTTAATAAATACTAATAATTGACGTGAAAAACACACATTGCCTTGGCAAAGTGGAGGTGACGAGAGAGAGAGAGAGGATACAAGAGTGTATGGCAATGCCATTGTGCTTCTAACATTTTGATCTGTCAGACGAAAAGTGCGTCTATAAAATCAAAGTCAAATATTATTATTCAAAATATAAAGTTACATGCTTCACTTTTTGAACGTCAAATTATTTTGCACCGGTTAACTAAAGTTAATCCCTCGAATCCCTGAGATGAACCGGCGCAAGAAATTCAACAGGCCTTCTTCTATTTTTCAAAGCTAATAATTTGTCATCATCAGCCATTCTCCGTCTACTGCTGGACATAGGCCTCTCCCATGACACGCCACTGAGCTCGATCTTGGGCTCTTAGCTCCAAACCGTTGCCAGCCACTTTGCGTATGTCGTCACTCGACCTAGCGGCTCTTACACTACGCTTGCCAAGGCGCGGTATCCACTGCAGAACCTGTTTACCCCAACGGCTATTGGTTCTGCGAAAAATATGACCACCCCACTACCACTTAAATTGGTAATTTTTGGTTCTCTGTCTGATCATCTATGCTAATAATTTACAGATTTACAATTATTTAAGCCTATTTCTAATATCCATATTAAATACTTTACATACATTACATTTTCAAAGAGATTTGAGACTGACGACTGTCGATATATTAATTTCCTGATATTTTTACCTCAAGGAATCTTGAGTTCCTAAGTTGCACGATTAGCTCTGATTGGCAAGACAAAGATTCAATGAATACCGGCTGCATTACCCCAAAGTAAAAGTAAAGTCATAAAACATAATACTATGAATTTACCTTAGTTAATAATCTATTTTTTTAAGTAAGTCTAAGTAGCTTCGCTAATCCATTTATATAAATATCATATTAAAAAACACATCACTTTCCCATCAACTCATTACGGGAAAATATATTAAAGAAGCCCAATGCTTCTTACTGTACTGTATAAAACACTCTTCGAATACGCGACAAAGACAAGACTGGGCGAAAACAAGAACGGAGTGTCTTAACACTAAGTTCACTCTGACGAATCTGCTATAAACGTGTATTCATTAAAAAAAAAACTCAATCAGGACTCGAACTAACGACCTTCGGCATGCACTATTCTATAGAGAAATTATAAAGTGAAAGAAAACACTTTTAAGCCGTATTATATGATAACCAATGCTTGTACTTTCGTCTGAAAAGTTCAGTTTAAAAATAGAGGTAATTTTTTTACGAGATTTCAACGAGCTTTGTAGACATTGCGGCGTTTTGAAAGTTCGTTCAACTCGGTTCTTTTGAAAATGAAACCTGCCATTGCCCAGATTCAAATAATCGTGCGTTTTTTAGTAATTTAAACCATTTATATGAGTTTGCTTTTTCAAATTGTATGGATTATTGTATAAAATATGAATATAAAAGGTTTTTTCATCGTGCCATCATGGCGCAGTGCCCACTTAAAATATCTACATTTCTCCGCTCTGGTAATTAAGACAAGGCGCGGCGTTGACTTTCGTCACTCAACACGCAATGTCTGAATTTCGAGTGGAAAGTGTAGAACGGAAAGTCTAGACACCAGCTTCTCTTTGACTACCCTGCTATGCGAGAAAAAGCGTGAAGCTGTAACAAAAAAGGCTTTATAATACATCTTGTTAGGATATATTAGGTTAGTCTGAGAGCACTTAATGTTAAAACACTGTGTTACTTCACATTCGCATAACTTCTAGACATTATATATCGAGCAGAACACAACGCCGTGTTATCTCAACAATCATTAGAAATGAACTTACTACTATCGAGTGTAAGCAGACACAGTCGCACTGAGCAACAGTGGCCTATAAAACAATCTGCCGTTATCACTTGTCACGCTTACTTGGTGGAGGTAACAAAGCGTATATATATATAATTCACGCTCGCTCGTCCCTCGAGTAAACATTCCCTGAACGGTATCTAACTGCTAATTAGTGATAAAGTTATCATAGCTAAAATTTCTCTGGCGTCAGCCTATTATTTTGAACTTGTATACAATTTAGAAAGTTTTGTATGTGTATGTTTGTATATAAATATCAATTATTTCAATTTATTACTATGTCTGTGTTATATGAGCAATTATTTATTGAAATATTGTTATTTAGTTGAACATTTATTTATTCAGAAAACGTATGAAGAAATTCAAAATGGAACGGATGGATGTAGCGGTCGGAGCGCTTGGACTGCTTCCTGCTACCTTTTTTTTCCTGCTACGTTCTGTTTTATATATATGAAGTGTGTGAATAGATAATACTTTAAAAATATTAAAAAAAAATTGGTAGTAAAACAATTTCATAAGTAGCCTTTAATGTTACACTTTTATACGATATCTCGGTTATTGAGTTTCATTCAGTATTTTTTTAATTAGGACCGATGAACTTACTAACTTAGATCTATACAGAAATTGTTAAAATCAAAACCAACCATGGATTGTAATTATATACACTGGATGCAAACTACGTAATACAATCAGAACTACAAATGAGGCTATCGTGGCACAGTGGAATAGCATCTGACTGTCGTGGGTTCGATCCCAGTTCTAACGAATGATTATATTTAAATATATTTTCATGTCTCCGTTCTAATGATAAGAAAAAGGCGTTGAGTTGCGTCTCGAATTCCGGCAGAAATAGGAGTACGGAGAGTGTCGACACTAGGTTACCTCTAAATGCACTGCTATGCGGTAAAAAGTGTGAAACTTAAAATAAACTATAATTAAGGTATACCACAACAGTATTTTATAATAAATAATATTTTAGTCCATTCGTTAGCTGATAAAAGGTTTAGTTATAATACAATTTTTACGACCCGCATCGAATAGATTACATGCAAATCTCATTTTTCTCTTCATAAAAACGATAAGTCATATTTCCTGCTTCGATGGATACAATTATGATAAAAGCTTGCCCATAATGCTTTTTCAAGAAAGGTTCAGTTTTTTTTTTTACATTTCTGTACTATTTGTTGTTAACTGTATAGTAGGAAAAGTGAAGTTCATATTTTACCTAAGAAATTTATACGAAACAAAACAAAATAAATTTACTAGCCAAAATATGCTAAACACGTTGTTACTACTAGACACGTTGACGAGTAAACTACGCGTTGCCTTAGCAACACGCTTTGTATAAAAATATATATCAAACACACGGTAGTGTGTAATATTTATTTTATTCATTTAATATGTGTTTTATTATGAAATAACTTGGCATTTTGCACTTTTTCTATATATAAACTAACTAGAGGTACCAATTACGTAACAAAAAGTCTTCTTATATATATATATATATCTTAGGAACTTCCTTCTACATGCCCCTCAACTGTGGAACGACCCACCAGCGACAGTAGTACTTCAAAAGGCGCGTCTCCGCTTCTCAACTTGCACATGTAGCTCCCCTGGTATTACACGGGATCGTGGGCGGTGTTCACTTACCATTAGGTGAACCGAACGCTCGTTTGCCTAATATATTTAAAAAAAAACATACAATGAAAATGACGCATTAAGGTACTGTCTGACTGTAATTGCGATTGGTTATGGCTTCGATTCCTACGTGGTGAAATAATCATGATTTGAATATTTTCATATATCCTCTCCGATAAACCAGACACAGCGCGGTATATAGTCCTCCTGCCACTTAACACGTAATGTCTGAATTAGCGCGGAAAGTATTGAATAGACTGTCTCGGCACTTGGTTTTCTGTAATTGTTATGAATTATATAATGATAATTTACCCAAAGCATTATTTTATTGATTTATATTTCAAAGTAATATTTACACAATTAAGACCTTAAAGCCCGAGTTCGTATCTCAGAGGATCAAAATCAAATCTGATTTATATTAAATTTTGTATAAAGTATAGAAATAATTTGTGTACGTTTAATAAGTATGAATATATTAATATATTAATTTCTTAAAACATTTTTTAAAGTGTTATTCGCACACTTAGGAAATTGAAAGAGACATATTTAGAAAACGTATAAAAAATTGAATAAATACCATAAATATAAGTTGTAATAAGCGTATAAGAGAATTTCAACGTAGCTGGATGTAGAACGCATGGCTTAGCGGTCAGAGCGCTTGAAACTTCAAGAGGCGCGGGTTTTAATCCCGCTGGGTTCAAATTTTTATACGTTTTCTTAATATGTCTTTTTCAAGTATGAATATACCTTTAACATATTTAAAGAGCGCGACAATGAATAGTTTTCATACATAATATTGTACTTTCTATACATTTCTTATAATTGACTGACGCAGTAATCGAACCCAAGTCCAATTAACCGAAAACTTTTTCCAATGCGTCAAGAAGATTTAGTCAGTACCCCCCCAAATTTGCTTTTCAATAAAGTGGAAAAAGTGAAAGCAAACAATTCGACAGCCAGTGTCAAAGTCGACTAATTTGCGCCGTTCGCTTCAGGCGCACGTCAGACACATCTGTGGATGTACAAGCTCTAATACTCTAACGCTATATTAAAATTGTCTAAGTTTACCGCCAGTAAAGTACTGTACTGTACATTTCATATTATTTTTATTATGTCTTATATTACTCTACTCTATACTAAGACACTATGTTCTCCACATTTTTCTTGTTTTAAAGGCATAATGTTTAAAATTCTGCATTTCATTTTACCCGATTTATATAACAAATATTAATATTTAAAAAAAATAACCAAAAAGCAGCTTCACGCTTTTCCCCGCATATAAGGGTGGTGAGAACTTAGTGTCAAGACACTCCGTTCTACACTTTCCGCCTGAAATTGAGCCATTGCGTATTAAGTGGCGGAACTAAGCGACTTGCCTGGGCGGAAAAAGGTCATTAATTCCAATACAGTCATTTCTAATCATTGGAACCCTGAGTGAGGATAGAAACTGCAACCATTTACAGTCAGACGCTGTGCCACCGCTCTAAAGATTAATATTTCAAAATTAACTTAAATTAAGAAAGTTAATTGAATTCCCAACGACGCTCAAATTTTATCACGCTGACTTTATATAATATATATAAGATAATTTTATTCTATAGTGATTTAAGACGACAGCCAATGAAACACTATTGAGTTTCTCTGTAAGAAAAATATATATTTTTACAAGTTTTGCATTGGTATTACTTAAAAATACATATTTAGAAAACGTATGAAAATTTGAACGCCGCGGCATTTGAACTCGCGCCTCTTGAAAATTTTATTATTATTATTGCTATGTCAATAACATAATCACAATAGTGGTGCTTAGCCCTTACCATTTTTAAAAGGAATTATAGTTCTCACGTTTTCTTTTGACAGTTGGCAACCACAATAACCAAAAACATAAGTGATTTATCGATATCTATCGAAACACCGCGCGTTAATGAAAAAAAACTTATTTTTATTAAAGAAAATACGTTATAAATATTTTTCTTTACGTACATAATATAACAACTCCATACATGATAAAATATTATTCCGTTATTCCCTTATAAATACTAATTTCTTACAGAATATTCTGGATAAAATACTCGACCATAAATTATGTATAATCCACTTTGACCGCATGTCGATCGATTCGACGTCGCCATCGCCGTCGCCAGGGAGTATGCAAATGTGCCACGACAACAGATTGGGTATTTGATTAAATGCAGCTATTTCCCGTCTCTAACGAGGAACTATGATGTAATTTTAACATAATTTAAAACGGAGCGTAAAGAATGACCTAAAAACTTATATGTAGAAGAATTAATGATAAAATATTAATTTTGGAGCACATTGTGTCGTAGTGGTACAGTGTCTGGCTGCAATCGCGATTGGTTCATAACCAGTTTGATTCCCACACGAGGGAACGTTTATATCAAAATTCTTTTTATTTTTCTGCACTGGTAGCTAACACAAAGAGTGGCATTGAGTTCCGCCATTAAACACGCAGAGCCTCGAATTCGAGCAGAAGGTGAACAACAACGTGCATGAGACAAGCTTTTTTCTTAGTCAGAGACTGACTTGACACTTTGCTATGTGAAAAAAGCGTAAAGCTGAAAAAAATATTAATTTTGAAGGTCATCGTGGCGAGTTGGACAGTATGCGACTATAAACACGATTGCTTGTGTGTTCGAACTCGCTCGGGGGATGATTTTATAAACAATATTTTCATTTCCACTCCACTAGTGAATTTCCGTCATTCCGTCCGCATTTTATGTTAATTTTTCCATTTATTTATTATATTTCTATATTATATTTCTTGTTTTGATTTTCATTTACTATATAGTGGAGAGGCCGAACAATACGACACTCCGCTGTCGCAGTCGACCGCTGTTTGACTACTTAGACTAGTATAGCCTATTGCTTTGTAGTCTTTTATAGTCTTTTATCTGTAATGAGAATTTTCATTAACAGGAATTGAACCTTTATAGGTTTTTTTCAACGTTTATACGTTGCGTATATATAGAAAAATATTTATCTTTTATAAAGAGAGGTCACGGACAGACGGGTCATAAGCCGATTTGTTATGCAAAACTTCTATTTACGGGTTCACAATTAATTGACATCAGGCCAAAGGGATCAAACACTGAATAAGAAACTTGACGCAAATCTTATCTTTGTATCTCATTCTGTTAAATCGATCTCTGGAAATTTTCAATGTAGATGGATGCAATGTAGATTTCAAATTTCAATGTTTTGTAACCTTTACTTTTGTTATTTAAACGCAGTACTTCTGTATTTCTTATTAGTATTGAAAGCATAGAAACAAGCATGCCATCGTGGTTCAGTGGGACAATGTTGGACTAAAAACGCGTGGTTGTGAGTTTGATCGCCACTTGAGGGGACGGTTATATTTAAGTTATTTTTATTTCTCCTCTCTGGAACTACAAACCGCGATGTTGAGTTCCATCATTCAAAATACAATGTCTTGAGTTCAGGAGGAAAATCGAGAACGTATTTTCTTGACACTAGAAATAAATATTGCTTGATTGAAAACACTGCATTAAATATATTTTTTGTTCCCTCCCAAAAATACTATTTACTAACTCATTGCTAAGGCTTTCATAATAGAAAAAATACAACTTTTACCCGATCTAGAATTCAAACCTAGAAACTCGGCCAAAATAAGCCAGTAACTGTACTAAAAATACATAATTCCATATACACAAAAAGTAAATAATATTTGCCTATTGCTAGTTTCCATACCAATTAAAGCGTGACACTTTCCGGCCCCTTTGAAGCTCGTTATACTTTGTGCTGAAGTGAATAAGGGTCCAGGTAACTGCACTGTCAGGAGACTATAGAGTTACAAATGCATAGAAAATACAGTACAATATTTTTAACACTTACGAAATTGAAAAAGACATATTTAGGAAACGTATAAAAATTTTAACCCGCGCCTTTTGAAAACCACCACCAAATTTTGATACGGTTACTAAATATGTCTTTTTCAATCTCCTTAGTGTGCGAATAACACTTCAAAAAATGTAAAAATATATATATATATATATATATATATATTTATTAATAGCATTCTCTCTTGCGAAACGATTGTTCGTAGAATAATCTTTGTGTAGCAGAAATTTGTAAAAATCTCTCTACGGAGATGCTAGCGACAAATATAAGCGTATAAGAATTTCAACGTAGCTGAATGTAGAACTTCATGATGGGTAGTGAAACTTAACGCGGTTCCTTTTTCAACTGTAACACCTTTTACTACAACAGAAATGAAAATATTTAATATGCTACACCTAAAAACTATCCAATGAGTTGTGTTTCACTCAACAAGTTTTGCGTATAAACTAAATTTAAACTTTCCCGACTCAATATTACACCATATATAAATATAAATTATTCAAATATTTATTATTCAATAATCGCTAATCTGTTTTGTTTACTTATAGTAATAAATCAACTTTATGTATGTGATCGAAGAAAAAAAAAATATAATAATATATTTTCTTACTATTTTATCAAATGCCGTATCTATTTTATTGTTGGTCTATGTTTAGTACAGTTTTTTTTGTCTATGCATCAGTCGCGTATAATCATATTCAGTATGCCAATATCATATTGAATGAAAAACGTAGATTAAATGGCAACTAGATAGACATTAGTAGTAAACGACCTAAAGTGTCTTCATAGATATTGATGCAAATTTGACGAATCATGCAATTATCCATATAAAGGATCCTGACACATTTTCTATTACGTTCCTCTTCTTATCCTGCGTACAAGTTTGTGGACTGCTGCTGGTTATATATATAGTGGACGTTTAAGTAATATATTGATATAATCCTCACTGTAAAGGAATGCAACTATGTATACTTGGAAAAATTCACAAATATGCAGGATCAACCATTGATGTTCAAAAATAAGAACGTTACTGTAACCGTACAAGGTGTAATTGTTGATGGCACCATGATTGATATTGTATCTATTAATTTCATGCTTTAAATGCAACTATATTAGAAGTTTTCGCGATTTCTACTAGTTTCAAATGAAATGTCTAAAACTGGTAGATGTAACAGTTTCGTGAGAAACAAACATTCCTCAAGATTTGGACTACACTTTAAAGTAGATAAAGATAGAAGTGATCTTTCTAACGAACTGACTAGGAGTGTATTTTGAGTTAATTTATATGCGGTAGATGTAGGCGCGATAGGTATAAAAGCGAAATCTCTCTTTATCTCTCATATGTTTTTTTGATAAAATAAGTGGAATATAAATATTTTCTTTTTACATCTTCTCTTTTTTTTTGTCCTCTCGCATAGCAAGTCGCAAGTCTCAAGAACCAAGTGTCAAGACACTTTGATTGCCACTTTCCAGACACTTGAATTAGAATTGAATTATTTTTGCCATCAAATAAGGATAAAGTAATGTTTAAAAGCATAGGGCTTAAATTTGGCGAGTTTAATATTTCCTGTACTCCTTCACGCCTTTCCTTAAGAATATTCAAGAGTTTAAACTTTCTACTTTAAATTTATCACAAAATTCGCGATGCACGTCATCTTTGACGGTAAGCGGTTCAATGCATAACAATATATCGTTATTTTCTAAGGCGAGGATAATATTACTTTGAAGAGATACTCAAAGTTGAAACTACTCTATTAAATTGCAGCATTCGTGTGAAAACTTGCTCACTTATGAGCTTGTGAAAGTTCTATGTCTAGATCATTGCCTTATAGCAATTTTCACGTTAGGACTGTTACATTTTTGTGACAAGTTCCTGGTGCGACTTATAACTATAGTAAGTGTAATAATTTATCAAACTAAATTCTCATATTTTTTTTACCTACACAATACATGTAACTTGCAAAATGTGCAAAGATATATATATATATATATATATATAAAACCGAAACAAAACTTAATTCACTGATTATAACTGGACCAAGTTGTTGCACAAATTGCTTATTGTCAATCAGTGAAATCCAAAGCTCTCTCTCTATCACCAGGATAAAAAAGTATTAGCGCTTAGCAGAGTAGTAGAAGAGGACCTAGTCTAAAGATACTTTACTTTTCGCCCGCATTAGAGACATTGCGTGTTGAGCTTCAGAACTCAACATCAGTCTTCCTTCTAGTGGATAGAACCCAAAACCAATCGCGTTTGCAATACACGTTGTCCCACTGCCCCACGATTGCCTCTATGAAAATATGAATAAATTAGGAGCCCATGATTCTCTAAGTTTTGTTCATCAAAGGCTTGATTAATCTATTCTCGAGCAAGCATTTGGAGATTACACTCATATTATATTAGGCTGTATATGTAGTACCTCGTATACATTCAGAAAATATCCAAACACAACCTTTAGGAATAGTCGAGAAATAATATTTTACGACCATACTCAGCTTTATATGAAATTTTAAATAAACTAGAACAAAACATAAGCCTCTTCGGCACAATTGCCACACTTTAATCTCAGACTGTATAGAAAATAATATTCAATATGCTTTCAATATCTTTGTTACGACACCTGCAGCGATCCCCGGTGATATCCAGCGGGTGCCGAATCTAATATTTATTTATGAGGGAATCTATTCGAAACTTTAAACCTATTTAAGTTTTAAATTGAAATATTTTTGCGTTTACATATTTGCAAGTCAATGTTTTATTTACTGCTATGCTGGTAAGAGGTTCTATTGTAGGATACGCGTAAAGTACGCGCAAAATATTTTCGATAGCACCCTGCAGCAGCAGAAAATATAAATTTAACACTCCGTTTTCTACTTTTTATACATTTTCAGTTACATTACATATTGGGTGGGGGACATCAAGGCCGCATTTTGTATGTAATAACTTGAGTTCACTATAAATATATTCAAAATATCTTAAGTTCATATTAAAATTATTGTATTATCTACAATATAATATCGATTGAGTTCATCGTGGTGTAATATTATTTTCCACAATTAAGTTCCGCCACTCAACACGCAATGCCTCGATGTCGGACGGAGAGTGAGGTGTCTTGACACACAATCTCTCCGACTATTATGCAGGAAAGTTTCACTACTAAGTTCATTATAAATAATGTAAAGAAAGGCAACATACAGACAAAATTTCGTAATTATAATGTTTGCGTGGATTAGATAAACAGGGCTCTATTGAATCACTCGACCTCATATCAAACTAAATTAACGCCGCTATTGTTACTACTTCCTTTGTGTTCTATCGAATTACGTCGAAATTGAATTTCGAGTGTTGTATTGTATAACTTAAGTCCTGAGCAATAAGAGCGAATTTTGTTCAACTTCATATATCTAAGTTAAGAAAATATGTATTCAATTATATTAAATTCAATTAAGATGGGTAATACTATTTTTAAATGTTTTATTTTTATTTTAAGTGATGAGAGTGTAGTGGCTCATCAATTCGCTTCAAAGGTAGCCTTACTGTAGTATATAAGTATAATTTATAAAACATAGGTATTTCTGTAATAATGAAACCCCTCACCTTGCCAAAAAATATAAAGTTAATGGAAGTAGCTTAAAATGATTTTCTCGTGGTCCTAGTCGTCTTACAATAAACATAACTACAGGTTAATGCTGTAAAAAATATTGCATTGTATCCGGAGAGGTGTGGTCGAAAAAGTTGTATGACAGACAAGACGTTAGTGAAGGTTGCATGAATTTTACAATTTTCAATAGATATACAAATATATAAGCTAATAAAAGAGTTAATGAGATATATCTTTTTTAGATTGAAAAATGTATGACCGTTGTCGAACAAGTTATTATCACTTAGCAGAGCAGGGTTGTCTAAGAGAACCTAGTGACATGACTCTCCGTTCTCCACTTTCCGTTCGAAATCCAGACATTGCGTGCTGAGGGGGGGCCTCAACCTTTGTCTTTAGTACCAGAGTAGAGAAATTAACAGATTTTAAATATAAGCACTCCCCAGAGTGAAACCCACAACAAAACCCGTTTAAGATCAGACCCAGACGCAGTGGGACTGCGATGTGATGGCATCCAATACCTTAACTGTTTATAATAGAACAAAATTTTCCCTTATAATAATAATGCAAACAAAGAATATTCTAAATGACCTATATGAATAATAAAATAGATAAAATCAACAAATATTTTTTTATTATTTATTAGGTTATTTTATGCACCCGACCTAAACGAATTTAGAAAGGGGAAATAAACTAATTTAGGTAAAATAATTTTACCGAGTAAGAATCGAACTCAAAATCGAACTGAGCTAGTTTTTATTTTCCAGCATTTGTCAGATTTTTCTACTTGTGTATGTAGTTCGGTAAGCTATTATCAGTTGGTTGTGACGCCGAGTTCACGGAAAAGTTACCCGGACATACATTTGTACATTTAAAATTTGAATTTCGAAACAGAATTTAAGTCGTGTAGTCTTTATCCTGACCTATTTTCTAATCCTCAGATATTATATAGGTATAATAAAAATATATGTGTAATTGATGCCGTTAGGTGTATAAGGCAAGTGTGTGGGTTCAAGTCCCCGAGGAAAATTCGCAAAACAATGATAAACTATCGATCGAAGCAAAAGAAAATGCTTGAAGAAAATAATAACATAAGTTATTTAATTGTTTCTTTACATTACATACAGTACATTGTCCTCTTTTTAATAGTGCAAGGAAGGCCACGACAGTTGCAAGAGTTGCCGTCCACCTCCTGCAGCCCCTTTCGTTGCGTTGTGCTCGAGGGTAGCCCTTTATAGCTGTCCAACATGGTGCATGCTATCCAAACCCTGTTTACGGACTGGACTTCAGAACACCACATTAAGACGAACTGGTCAGGCCCTCGGTACGTGCCATGCATGCAGATCTCCATATCAAGAGACAACATCGAGCATATGACCATAAGCATGGTCCACCGTGCGGAAGCTTCGGATCATTCGCATATCCGACGCATCGCACCGGACACACCAGCCAACTAGACAGACGACGTCGTCCTCGAGACATCCTACCTTCTCCCTCTCCAGATTCCTGAGTTCCTCCTCCTCCTTTCTGTGATAATAATTTCATCTTCGGGACCACCCGGTCTCGGACCTCCCCAAATCTATCAGTAAGCCAATAAGGCCTAACCCAGGGACCTATCCATATATTTGTGAGTGGCGTTGACCTCAACGTTCTGAGGGCCTCGCCCTGATATGGTTCCCTCTTCCCCGTGGGGTGCAGAGAGAAGAACACACGTGACGTGACTTTTCAATATTATGTGACACTGCTGTACGTTCCGTGTCACGCCCAGCGTCTGATTATTTAACATTCAATATGTATTTAAATACTATTTTTTTATTGTCAGGGCACAAGTACTTATAGCACTTACGAGTATAGTATTTTGACACAAGGTTCTCTGGGACGGGAAAGGGTTCTCACTAGGCGGGAAAAGCTTGAAGCTTTTAAAAAAATATGCATTTTTCATCTGTATTCGCTATATCAAAGTCGTTAATACTGGTTCTTCAAAAGTTACGTTTTTTTTTTCATATTAACTCAAGCAATAGAATTCAGCCTTATTTTAAGCATAATCTTAAGAGCTTAAAATACAAAAATAGATGCAATATCTATTACTACACATTAAAACTACACAATTTACACAAGAAATACACAGGAAATGTCAAATTTCATACAAATTACACATAAAGTAAACGACGAAGAAAATATTCAAAATGAAATATATATGCGTGGGCGGTAATATTCGCGACGCGATGTGTTACGGAACACGGAATTCGCGGAGGCGGCGACTGCAGCGCAATGTTGTGCTCTTTGTAACGGTTAAGTGTAAAAATTGAGGTACGAACTGAAATATTTTGGAAATGTAGCGAACGGAATGCTGTAAATTATGTTAAATTACAGGTATTCATGTTGAGAGAGTCGTAAAAGAATTTAGTGTTATCGTTGTCATAGGATCAAATAATACTTAGATAATTGCATAGGAAAATGTGATATGGACTCTATCTTAACTTCTTGATTTAAATACAAATCTATAGGCACTATCATAACGATTAGATAGCAGTGTTTTTTTTAAATAAACTTGTAAGTAACCAATTTATTATTATTTATTTATTTTAGACTACTTTTGGCCAAGACAATGGCTAAAAATAACCATGTCTCCAAGACTCTTTAAATAATATTGATCTTAAACAACGGTCAATTGTAAAAAAATACATACAAAAGAGACATATTTATTTGATAAATAAGACAAATTCTTAAATAATTGATTAACAAAATAAAAAAAGAAATACTGAATAATCGCATTTAAGTAGTTTAGTGAATATGAAAATTAAATGCAAATGCCTACATAAGATATAGTCCTAAAAAGCTTTTCAAATAAACTTATAATAAAGCTAAAGTAAAAGACATATTTAGAAAACGTATAAAATTTTTGACGCAGCGGGATTTGAACCCGCGCCTCTTGAAAACCGTTTACTCTTGAAAACTTTATTTATTGCAATGAGTCGACGTCACTATCACTTATTAAGATGTATTAGGTATACACGCTACGATAGTGGATTCAAATCATTTATGGGAAATATTTTTAATGTACGCTTTCAAGTGTTTCATATTCATATTATATTCTTTATTCAAGGTTTGAATTAATTTATTTTATAGTTTTCTTAATATGTTTTTTTCAATTTCATTAGAGTGCGAATAACACTTTAAAAAATGTTAAAAAAAAAAAAAAGCTAAAGTAAGTAATTACACAAATATATTAATAAAATATGGAATGTATGTGAACTCTAATATGTGATAGTAGAAAATGAATTTGATTACGAAGATAGATTAGTGTGCTCGTAAAAATGAAAAAGGCTTCATTGAAATATTTATTGTTCTATGATTAATTTTAAGGCTTACACTATAATTCGATTAAGCTGTTTCATATAAGCCAAATATTTTACATCAATTTATTATTATCATATTTTTCGTAAACATGTTTTTTTTTAAATATTATTGGCTGTTTTGTTTATTCTTCCCTCGTTTCATCGAATGAGATGGGTCTTTTTCTGGTCCGATGAAGCATCGGGTGAAGAAAATGAAAATAGTTTAAGATATAATAGCAATTGTCATCTATCCAGAATTGTGGGTGAGATGGTGTAATCAGCCCCACAATTCATTTGTACCAAATTTTCATAAATATAAACACAACTATTCGCACGAAACGCTTAATTGTTATAGGCTATTAATATTCCGTTTCTAGTTTCCGCCTGAAATCGAAACATTGTGTGTTGAGGAACAGGAATAAACAATAAAGCGTTTTGCCCTAAATGAACGGAGGATATATTATCCGGTCAATTTCAATTGTTCTAATGAAAACATAAATATTTAATTTAAATTCATTTCAAGACTTTTCCTTACTGTACGGAACAAATATAACCTAGAAATAAACGCCTTCTTTCACGACTACTCTTGTCGACATGATACGCTTTTAGACGAAACCTGAAGTACTTAAGATTATAAAAATACATTTCTCTAAGTTAAATCCAAACAAAGTCGAAAACGGGATAATGGCCCGTTTTCGAGTACAATTTCGAAATCATTATATATATTTTTTCAGCATCACACTCTTTCTCACATAGGAGTACAGTCAAAGAGAGCCTAGTGTCACGACACTCTGTTCTTCATTTCTCGGCGGAACTCAACGCCGCCTTTTTAGGAACCAGAGCAGGAGAATTGAAAATAACTTCAAATATAATCTCGTGTAGAAATCGAGCCCACAACTATCGTGTACACAGTCAGACGCTGTCCCACTGCGCCACGATCCATACAGTAATATGTTATTTTATATTTATATTAAGAAATAGAAAAAAAGATAGTCAAGATGCAGGTATCAACAGCTCCCAACATTAAGCATTCATGGAATGCCGGATTTTATTTGACTGTTAAGAGCTAAACAAAATAAAATCCCCAAGAGCGACCGTTCCTTTATTGGACAATAAAGTGGAAACACACTTTGCGACGCGATAGCGCCTATATACACTACGAGACGCGTATAAGAAAATTAAATTCGTGTCAGGCCTTTTGTTTCTAACAATTTTGTTACAAAATATAGGTACTATGTAAAATCTACGGACAAAGTTATAGATTCTAAATTAGAAGATTTGTAGATAAAAAGAATAAAAACGAGATAGAAGTACATTATTGATAAAAAACGAAGTGAAAGTGATGGTGGTAATGCCCCCAAACTACATGACTATAAAATTTATATTTTAACAAGTTGTAGCCCACCACTTCGTTTGCATGGATTATTAAATATAAAAAATAATTCCGGCCTTACAGGAAATTCGAGAAATCAAACACCTCCACTTTTTTCCTTACCAACCAAACGTCACGTCAATAAGATAATAAAAAACATTTTTCTTTCCTCGATAAGGATTCGAACCTACAACCATCCCCCACAAAAGGTAACAGTAGCAAACCAGTGCCAGTTAAGTTAAACATAACTGAAATTTATTTAGCTAATATGCTCCTAGAGTAAATTTAACAACCCACGTCGAGAGGCGTCTTCTACAAGTATAAGTGGAATTTATGACGAAAGGACATTTAAATTGCAAATGTTCGGACACGTCTCCGAATAACGAGACGTCGAAGGTGCATATATAATACTTACACGAATTGAAACCTAGAGTGTCGTGCTTCTTGATATATCTACTGAAAACTAATTCTATTTTAGTTTACTTCCTGCAAACAGAATTTTAATTGCAAGCCGAAGTGGAGATTGGATTAACCCTAGAGCATGTGAGAGATATTTGAAGGTAAACAAAATAGGCTTGTTCCTCGCATAACAGGGAAGGAGAAATAAAAAAATGAAACTGGAAATGGAACCCACAACCAATCACATTTATAGTCAGACGCTATACCACCGCGCCACATGGTCTCGCTTGCTTGAATATCTTTTTCTTTATAAATATCTATGTCAAAATGCAGAATTGCAGAAAAGTTTAAAAGTAGCAAACCTGCAGCTATTCGATAGGTCCAAGTGTATAACCAATTAAGCTAGATGTTCAGATTAAACCATGGTGAAATTTCTATTCGGCTGTTACAATTTCGTATAGGTAAATTGGCTAGATTGATTCAACTCCAACGTCCGAACGTCCGAACAGGTAGCTTAGCTGGCTGGAGCTCTTGGACGTATTATTATCCAAGAGATGTGGGGCAATTTTTTTTATTTATGATTCTTTACGTATATTAATACGTCATTAAAAAATTATGAGAACGGAGTATGAATTTTGATATAGTCAAAGTTTATATGGAGAAGAAATGCACAAATACATTATTTTTGTTAATTATACATTAAAAGTGTCAAACACTACCATATTTTGACATGTACTTTTATATAAAGTGTTATACACATTGAATCAACGTGTAATGAACACATCAACGGGACCAATAGTAATTCATTGGTAAAGCGAGTTCTTCTTACCACTCCTTCATCACCACAAGGCTCCTCGACAGGTGTATGTAGAGCTTGGGACTACGACTACTCTTTGGATATAACTACAGGATATAAATATATGGATATAAATAAATAAGACCAAGAAGTAAGTCACTATTATTTTTTTATTAATGATCGTATACAAGTTAGATCTTAGTGAAATTTTAGCTATTAAACATTAGGTAACAAAAGGCACAATCTAAGTCATGTTACATTTTTTTTTATTTACAAACATTGAATTACATTTTTATAATAATTCTTGATTGCGGTCTCATTTTCTTTTTCACACGCCCGCTTTAATTGCAAGATTGCAAAAATAAACTTTTTAAATGTTGTATTTAATGTGTTATATCTTATAGAGAACCACTTTGATTTCACGTTGCTATATTTAGCGTTTTATTGCTTTACATCCGGAAGGAAAGTTAAAACTTATTAATATTCTTAAATTTGAATAATTTTCTCAATTTATTTGAACTAACTTATATTGATACTCCAATTACTTGTAATAGATTCAATTTTGTCTTAATAATTTGTTATTAGATTAGAAAGAACAACTGAATTCTATGTAACCAATATAACTATAGATATCGCGCTGCAGTGGGACATTATGTGACTGTAACCACGATGGTCGTGAGTTCAATCCTCCCTTTGGGGAATTGTTTTTATTCCTCCACTTTACTGGAGTGCGCAATGTGCGTGTTTCATGGCGTTTCTCAACAGATGTATAAGGTGCAGGGGAACTGAGTGTCTGTGTGAGTGAGTAACACTACTGTTCACTCTACAAGAAAGAATCTAGGTTCTTTCTGGTAAATAAAAACCAATTGTTATAGGGTTTAGCTTTACAATTTACCTTAATATCTTTTTTATTTGGATAAAAAAGAATTTGTATGTGCGGAGAAAAAGGTTTGGTGATTAATTTTTCATGTATTCATATAGTGAAATAACGAGCTCTGTGACAATAGAGCTAGCCTTTCCTTGCAAGGCTACGATTTGTATATGTTAATGTAAATAGTGTTTAAGGTTCATTATTAATTTAATTGTTTATTTGTAGAGTAAGAAGAAAAAAGCACTGTAACAAAAATTACTAAACCTAGAAATACAGCCACATATTCAATCAAAATGTAGTTTAAATACTTAAAACATTTCACAGTCCAAAAATAGGGATGTAAAAAGAAAGTAGTATTTAATAACACACGCAATAACAAACACACAAGGGGACGATTCGATATAAGAAACTTTCTGCGAAATTGCCCCGCTTTAAATCGATCTCGCAAAAAGTTATTTGTTTGAATGGACTTTCCCGTTTTACTTTACTTAACGAGTTCTAAATGTTACACTTTACAATTGCGCGTTGTTGACACATAAATTAATATACGAGGTAGTCGATTCGAAGTTGACTTGAATAAATCAATATGGGTAACAATCTCTCGGAGGTAATATTATTATTCATATGTTACTCCATGCTATGGCTATAATGGCACAATGATAGTGTTAGACTATGAACGCGATGGGTGTGTGTTCAATCCCCCCACCGAAAATATTAAAATACATTTAAGTTACTTTCAGCTCCTCGCACTGGTAAAATTCGGCGTTTGACTTCCGCCACTCCAAACGCAATTACTCGACTTCCAGCGGAAAGTGACGAGCGGAGTATCTTAGCACTAGGGTCTCTCTCCTTCTCCTGATATGAGGAAAAAGCGTAAAGATATTTGTTTTAAGAAATTTTATATTATTTAGTAATTAAGGCCAGGCAGGACACTAAATCGTTTGTATTTTGCCATTATACGAAAACTGCGTTAAAATCGTTTCAAGATTTTCATTTACTAATATATAATTAGGAACATACAGGAAAAAAACAGATAATAATTCTAAATGTATGACATAACACGTTTTGACAAAGTCAGCCTATTATGTAAAACGTATATAAAGTTCGGTCGAGATCGCCACACGTAGCTATCAGCGATAATAAAGAGGATTGACAACACTTTGTCAGGACGATAGACAAAATGGAAAAATGTGGGTAAAGCTCCTAAAACGTGACGCTGTCACATAGCTGCAGTTATCGAAATCATAAATCTTTCTAACTGACCGCGGGAAAATAATAGCGGTTGGCAAACGATCGCTTTAGGTTCAGTTCTCAGTTCGGGGTATTTACAAATTAGGTACTCGAGTTGTGGAATTTAAAAATTAAATACTCTATGGTCATATTTTGTTAACATTTTGTAAAGTGTTATTTCCACACTAAAGAAATTGAAAAAGACATATTTAGAAAACGTATAAAAATTTGAACGCAGCGGGATCTCTTGAAAACCGCTCTTGAAAACCGTTCAAGTTCAACCGTTGAACGGTTTTCAAGAGGCGCAGGTTCAAATCCTGCTGCGTTCAAATTTTTATACGTTTTCTAAATATGACTCTACGGTCAGTTGAAATTTAACGCGTGTCTAGTGAATGTTCAGAAAGTGGAGAAAATACACCTATTTCATAATGACGAAATATTGGGTCAAAAATAGGCTTGAAAGGTTAACGCAAAGAAATGAACCCGATTGTAGATTGAACTGAGCTATATACAGAAATTAGTTTGTTGTAATATTCTAGCCGGGAAGACTTTTTAAAACTTCAGCACTAAATGATCATCACAAAAAAACGATATATTATAAGATTATCTAAAAAATATAATCATTCTCTATCATTATAATTAAACTTTAAATGACCTAAATAGAGTACATGCGCAATAAGTTCTTTGATTTTCACGATTCGCAATTAATCCGGTTAAAAATAGTTAAATTTCAAAAAGAGTACTTGTAGTTAAGCATATCTTGGACCTTGGACATAAAGTCCAAAGCATTGGTCATTTATGAATACACAGTTTGGTACAATCTACATACATATTTATCTCCATGAAATTACGATAGACATTATTAGAAATATCTTTTAACAAATTTATCCTCTCTTAGTTAAAAAAAACGTTCTATTCAAGCCGCTTAAAATAATCAGTGTTTTCCAAGGTTATTTGAATTGATCACAGCGGTTATCTAAAGGGATTGCTCTGTCGAGTGTCATTTCTACACTGTCGATGCTCCGACCGCACTCTCGACACTAACTGAGCTACGGGTGTATACTTCTGAGATGGGAAATAAACGAAAACGAATTTATACTGGTGTAATGTGGAGACGGGATGAATTGTTAATGTTACCAAATCCTGGAGTCGATTCCTGAGAGGTCGCCATGTGCTTTAGCAAAATAAGATAACTACTTGACTTCTAGATCTGTTCATTATAGATTAATATGATGATTTTTACGTATTTTTTTATATTTTTAGACTGTTATTCATACATTTAGGATATGGACGTCAACTTTTTTTTACGTTTTCTAAAAATGTTTTTTAATTCTTAAGTGTGAATCGCACTTTAAAAATATTCAATCAACTGCATTCTCACTTACCAAACGATTATTTGTAAGCAATAATCTTTGAATACCAGAAATATGTATAAACATTCTCTACAGAGATGCTAATAACAAAAATAAGTCGTTACAACACAACAAGCGTATAAGAATTTTAACGTAGCTGGATTTAGAACGCATGGCTTAGCGGTCAGAGCGATTGGACGGTATCCAAGAGGTACAGGTTTGAGTTGAGTCTCGCTTCGTTCTATTTTATAAGTTTTTTAAAAATATGATGTTTTGAACGCGCGCATCTTGAACGGTTTTGAAGAGGCGCTGGTTCAAATCTTGCTGAGTTCAAACTTTTATACGTTTTCTAAATATGTCTTTTGTACCTAAATTTTGTAAAGACTTTTTCAACTTTTCCTTTAATAAACATAAGGCGTGTTGATCGTCTCCTAACTAAATGCTAAGTTGTTTTTTTACTTTGAGTTATTCTTCAATTAATTAAAGCTGTGTGAGAGTCATGTTCAGAAGCCAGAACTCGCGTGGCTAACAAATAGATAATAAGATCTATATTTGAAAAAGACATATTTAGAAAACGTATAAATTTTATATATTTTTATACGTTTTCTAAATATCTCTTTTTTTACAATTTCCTTAGTGTGCGAATAACATTTTAAAAAATATAAAAAAAAATATAGATATTTTTGTAGATAGAAACAGAAATTTGTTTATAAGTAAATAAATAACTCAAATTGAACTTGACTGGACATATTGCGGCGATAATATATTATTTCAGATACGATTTCAACATCACCTCCTCCTTCGTACTACAAAGCCGTTTACCATTGCATAGAATATATATATGTTTTATTAAGGTCAAACGTTAATTTTGCTGATGAACACACAGACCGCATTTAGTGTTGTGGTTATGTTAATGCAGTGTCATACCGGCTTTAAATATAATTGAATTATATTTAATTTAACCAAATACATCATATTGCATATATATACTTAGGTAAATATATATACCATTAATCTATGTACAATGTTATATATGCATGTTGAGCTTAGCACTTTTTTCCGCACATAAGGGGAGTGTGAGAGAACCTAGTGTTGAGACACTCCGTTCTTCACTTCCGGGAATGGAGACCTTGCGTGTTGTCCGGCGGAACTCAATGTCATCGGAGAGCAGTATGAGTGTAATTCAAATCGCACAATCAACTTTCCTTTTATATCCTCGTTTAAGATATGAATGTTAAAGGACACGGTGTAAAACGAGAGACATTTAAATATATAATATTTTTTACTAATTATGACTAAACTCTTTAATTTCGAGAATACAGCATGTATGTGATGTGTATGTAGTATGTGGGAAAAAAATGTGAAGCAAGAAGCTACGAAATTTTACAGTACAAAAGAACCTAATGTCCAAGACACTCCGTTCTCTGTTTTCAATAAAACCTTTTACCCGTATCCAGGATATAACGTGTTGAGTGTCGGAACGCAACGCCACGCTTTGTTTTATACCAAAGCGGTTCAATGAAAACAATTTAAATATAATTCCCCTGAATAAGGTTGAAACCATCCCCACATAACCACAACCATCACGTTGCCCTTCTGCGCCGCGATAGCTTTATTTTAATATATGGAACGGCTCATAAGTTATTTTACCCTGGTTTTCACCATCAAAAGGTGAATAAATCATATATGTCACAAAATGTGAGTAATGAATGTATAATAAAATTCCACAAACAATTTCAGACTTGCCACTTGAACAATTTAAAATCAAGATTAAAACATATTATTGAGGAAAGAATAATATTCGTTCCAGGAATACTATTCTGATGTCAATGTGTGGAATTAAATGCTGTTTGTGCTTACTGGGGAGGCTGCTTATTGTAGAACTAAATTTGAAAAGAGCAACTGTTCAGTTTCTCACCGGCTCTTTTCAGCAGAACAGCTTTCCGAGTCGGTGGAAGCTTCCGCTAGGACTGACAATACTGACATTTTATATTAATCGACTGTTCGAAAGTGCTTGCAGTAGCCTATTTGAATAAAGAATATTTTGATTTTACTTCTGTACATTCTCTTATCATGTATACTGAAACTATTTAACTTTATTATTAACGTATTATTTGAAAAATAATTACAATGTTGCGGTTGTGTATACACTGTTACTATGCGGTTCCATTTGGTAGAGTACTAAACATAATATTGATTAAGTATAATAGTCGTCGCATGCGGCTTCGTTTGCGTGGGCTTTACGGCTCTTGATGTTTCATTTTTGATTATATCTTCCATAGATTTGACTGTAAGACTTAAAATATAATAATATATTCCTCTCATCCCTGTAAGTACCCAAGAAATTATTAAATAGAAATTACGTGTCAAATTGTCAAATAAGAAATACTACTTTTCGTAAAACAATGAGATTCCTGGAAAAATTCAAAAAAGGCAGCCTATGTTCAACCTAAGGCCCTCTATATAAAATTTCAACACAGTAGGTACAATGGTTTGGCCGTTACTTTCGCATTTATTCACATATTATACAGGAGATGAACGAAAAAAAAACTTGGAGAACTAACGTTGATCATCCAACTCACTTACTTTAACTAAATCGTTAAAAAACTGCACAAGCACAGTCGCAATACTTTTAAGTGGTCCTATATAAAATAAGTGCCATCACTTTGTTCCAGCATTCTATCAGGAGTATTTAAAATCCTGCCCTATTAGACTCGAACACAGTGTATATCCCAGCATACCTGCTTTTATCCGACATAAATGCTTCGCTCAATTGTACGCGAGCGTATTTCATCTCAAATAGTTCCATTTTCGATACGATAGTCGAAATCGCTGTGCGATTTGTAATACACAGAAAAACGATTCAATATGGCACGGTCTGCTTGCACCCGGCATGCGCTCCTGTATATGTTATTATGAAATTCTTTTACTATAAGGTATATTGTAGTAAAAAGACAAAATGCCTTCTCTAAAAAAGTGAACATCTTGTACGAAGATGTAATATTTTTATATAAAACAACAACTTTTATCCTTGAACTTAATAGTTAGCTTAAATTACTAATACTATAAACCTATAAATCACTAACCAACCAGATTGAAAAATTGAGGTTGATAATACAAAATGACTTCATAGAAGACAAAATCCTTGTCTCCAACGAGACGGGACGGTACGGTGACTGGCATGCAAGTGCATTTGCACATTATGCTTACAATGCTAAGTGACTTTGTTTAGTCCATGTATGAGTTAGTGGAAAGCCAAGGATGATATCCAAAAGCCATATCTACTTATGTTTATATTTATTTATATATATAATAAAAATTTAACTGATCGCTGTCTGTACATGGAATATGTATGAAAAAAAAATCGTTAGGGGGAATTTATCAATGTAATGCAACCCAAAACGATGATTTTCAATTTGCATTTATTTCATTTCAATGTTATATAATTCAATAAGTTACAAGCATTTATCTTATAAATTTAAGCAAAGCAATATGAGAACGCGGCGGGTGAAAAAGTGAAAAAGTGAAATAGTTTCGTCGCGTAGTTTACGCAGGCGAAGCAGCCAGCGGTTCGCTAGTCGTATATATATTTGAAAGTGCCAAGTGCAAGTTATATTTTATGTTTAATTGTAATGTAATTTTATTCTATATTTCATTTTTTTTTATATTATATATTTTTTTATATTACTATAGAGTAATGATCAGTGACAATATATCTAATTACTAATATTTTAAGGAATTTACTTTTAATTCTTATGACACTTTAGACCAAGAAACTGTTTTAATTAAATTTGAATAATATTTATAAGTTTTATTTTCAATGACAAAGTTCCTTACAACATTTCCATAGTATTTGGAAAGGCAAAGAATTTTCTTTATCGCTCTAAGAAAGAAAACATTTTGTTAAACTGTACACTTGATACAGATTGTTGCTAAGCACTGTAAGAGTCTATACTCTTACTCCTGAACTCATGGATGCATGCACAGACCGCGGCCCGCCGGTCGAATACTGGTGGCCCGCCGACAGCAACAATAATACTCTCGTACATTCGAAAAATATTGTATTCTATTCCAGAATAAAACCAAAAAAAATTTAATAAATTATTATCAATTCTTTATTGTCTTTAATTACCCATACTTCTGGCGGCCGGCCCCCCATAAGTTCATGATTTGCCCGAGTGGCCCCTAGTCTTAATAACTCTGTGCAACCCTATACTAGAGCGACGAGTATTATATGAGTCACCGAGGTTACTGTGGCTAATAACCATTAATACATATACCCTAGCCATAAGTTTCGTCAAATTATATCATGCTAAGCGAGTTATAAACAAGCAGTTTAATTAATGTAAAATGATTCGTTTTCCATCTCCCTACATATGTTGGAGCACTGATAAGCTATGTAATAATAGACAACGCAAAGTTTCCTATGTTGAAGACAATTTACATCCTTCTAGTACGCGTGTGACATCATACTAATTATAGAGTGAGGCGCGGCGAGGAGCGGCGGTGGCGCTCGAAGGACCAACATTTGAGTTTGTTATATGTCTAGTATAATATTAAACTGTTTCCACCTAAACTTTATAATTGAATATTCTGGAAGCTCTTACACAATGTGTATATTTATATTAATGTATTTTTTTTTAATTCGGAATTTGCAAATTTTACATATTTTCTTTGAAATTTCCTTTAACTTTATCTCACTAAATAAATGTTAATATATTTGTTACCAGGGTACAATCGCATGAACATGAGGACCCCCCGGAGGACATGTATGAAGAAGTCGACGACAGTTGACCGTGGCATTTGGCGCTCCATCTTCTCTAACCCTACTACTACGACCCCGTTAGGAATAAAGTGTGCAACCAAAAAAAATAATCTAATATCGGCATGCATCTTCTAAAATTAACAGCTTCTCTAGAAGTAAAATTCTAATTAAATTTGATGTCTAATTAAAATGTTTCTAACAATTTAAATTTAAAGGTATATTCCTATATACCTATATCGCTGTGTTTTGTTAAAACTTTATAAGTAAAGTATAGTTTGTTCGAGCAAAGTTCATACAAATCTAACGTTCAGTTAACTACACTAAGTTTTATATTTGTAAAGGGTCCCTTTATTACAAAATTTTACAGTCAATTCCTGAAACCGATTTGCTTGTCGGCTTTAATAAAAATATCGAGGGTAAGCTTTAGAATACATTACCTCTGTAATGACAGCCTTAAATCAAAGCGGGCTTTTCGCCTAAAGCTCCGCGTAAATTATAAGGACCTTTATATAATACTGACCAGTGACTGTGAAACAAGGTAACCTTGGTATTTGTGTAGATTCCTACACTGATAGTCCTTAAAATTAATTCAGTTATTTGGAGATGTGGTTATATTTTCAAAATGTCTATCAGATAGCGATGGTGGTTCTTGTACTGACTGAGTGCACGTGATTCCTTCTTATGGAATTCTGTTAAAACAAAGGCAATTCAATTAATAATTACTGAAAGTAAACGCTGAACACCAATGCATTGCAAAATAAATTGTAATCTCATAATGATACAAAAAAATATTGAAAATTGAAATACATTTCTACATTTATGACAAACATTACAATTCTATAACAATATTTTGAAGCTACAAGCAACGTATCGACCAAACATATCAACAAAATTGCTAATATAAGAATAATAGGTCAAAATATAAAATATTACTATAATATATATATATATTTTTTTAATCAAAGATACTAAAAGAGTTAATATCAAAAGAACATACCGATAGAGTGACAAAGCTTTTTCGTTGTTATTTTGTTTGTACCATTTTAATTGTAACATGTGTCTCATTAGCGGTAGCGTCTTTCTGTCTGCAGTGTAGCTTGCATTACTAATTGCGTTATTCCCGAGCGTTGAAATATATGCACTTATTTAAATTCGTAACTCGGATTTGGTCTGCTTTGTTCCTTAATTTTGGCTGATACAAGCTGGGATTTACGTACAAGCATTATGTATTTGTGGCAGTGCTTTATCTAAAATTGTCATTTTTCGCAGCTGCAAAATATGTGAGTTTTGATTAAGGCTAATAAGATAATGTATGTAGATTTTATTCAAATATTCGTTCGTGCAAAATATTTATAAGAATTTGGCAGGTGATATTCTCATTCAGCGGATATGGCGTTTGAAAGAACAGGAAGAAGCAAAAGAGTTTTTTATCGGAAACGCGATACCCAATGGGCTCGCTTCTTACATTATCAATTATATTACTGTCTAATACAGTTAGTAGACCAATTAATTGGTCTTTATTTTTTATAAATATGTTTATGATATACATCTGTAGCTATTTCTTCTTCGAGATCGTTAAACAAAGTGTATATCGGTTTTAAAAAATTAACAATTCATATATCTAAATTTGAAGGTTGAATCATAAGTTTCTCTAGGTACTCTTCTCCATTACGAAAAAAGATAAGAAATGTGATGATATAAAAAGAAAAATAATAAAACATTGTCACATTTACTAAGTCTTCTTTAAACTCTCTGCATTTCACATAATTTATGTTAAATCCATGACTCCTTCGATATAGAATCGTGTTTGAATCACGTTTATTTAGCGTACTTGTATAATTTACAGCTGTACGAAGAACTTTAAGAGGATTAATTTGGTTAAAAACGTTTCAACTATTCGTACAGTTCAATGCGTGCTTTTGCCGTATCAAGCTAGCTTAAGTTTTGCATATGTCGAGTCGAATTAAGTCCAAATTAAACAACTTGGTGGATGAGTAAATGATTTATTTTATTTTAATTAAAATTTACTATAACACTCGCTCTCAGTTGTACAATTGAGCCACATCTAATGTATTTATTATTTTCATAAAATATTATATTAGGTAACTTGAAATTTTAGAAAAGCTGTTACCGTAAATGTAATATTGTGGGACTCGAACCTATGTCTCTTGGAAACCGTCCAAGCGATCTAGCCAGTAAGTCATTCTTTCTCATTCAGCTACACCGAAATTATTATACGTTCGTTATAATTTATTGTTGTTTTTAGCATCTCTGTAAAGAGATGAACACAAATTTCTGCAACTCAAATAACTGAAAAAGACATATTTAGAAAACGTATCAAAATTTGAATGCAGCAGTATTTGAACCCGCGCCTCTTGAAAACCGTTCAAGAGGCGCGGGTTCAAATCCCGCTACGTTCAAGTTATTATACGTTTTCTAAATGTCTTTTTCAATTTCCTAAGTGTGCGATTAACACTTTAAAAAATGTAAAAAAAAACCCAATAACTACCTACTATGAACAGTCGTTTGGCAAGTAAGAATGTTATTTATTTTAATGTAACGTACATTATTTTTTAACGCATCACCAATATTATGTATGAAAAATATTGTCGCAATGAAACAATTTCACGAAAATCTTGAAAAGCACAATTCTGCGTAAATTCTTCGTATTATGAAACGACATGTCTTCTTAAATGCGAATACCACCGCTTATAATATATTTATTGAATAAAGTATACTTATATAAGTGTATCTAAGAACTTCCTTCCATGTGCCACAGAACTGTGGAATGGCCTACTAGCGGCTGTGTCCCCAAGTCGATACTACATGAGTACCTTGAAAAGGCGCGTATATCTCCACCGTAAAGGTGGCCAACGATCCTCTGAAATGCTGGGGAAATTACATCTTGGGATAATCCCTTATTGATTTTATAAATATACAGTAATATAAAATTGGATGGTAGATTTCTAAGGTGAAGAGTAACTTGTAGCTTTTCTAGTTGTTAGTAACGAATTGTGCACTTTACATAATTCCTAAAAAACCAAGTGTTAAAATACTCTGTTCTCCATCATGAGTGTTCAATCCACAATGAGTGTTTCCAACCGAATTTTGATGTAATGAACCACAATTATTTAAGGATTTACTTAGGACTTCGTAGAGAACCCTACAAATTCAAATTATGTCATGATTTCAAGATAATGCAAGTCAATTTTAAAACGGAATTTCCAGTACACAATACAAACGTTATAATAGAAAAATATTCCATTACACGCCACAAAGCCTCTGTCTAAAGGCTTCACCGTTCCCTATAGTTAGTTTCTGATACTGCGCTAAGAGGCTTTCAGTGATAGCGAAGTTGGGACAAGCACAGTGACAACGCCAAAAGGTTATAATATTTTGGTATTTAGACTTTCGAACTGAAAAGAAACGAAATATTGCTATGTTTATGAAGTTTACGGATTTAATATTTAAAATAAACATTTACAATATGTGCTGATGTAACAATATAATAAGCGTAAAGCTTGCTTATATGTCAGTAGTCAGAGAGAATCTAGTTTCAAGATACTTCGTTCTCCAATTTCCGCCCGAAATCGAAACATTGTGTGTTGAGCAGCGGAACTCAACACCGCGCTTTGTCTTAGGTCCATACATTCCCCCAAATGGGAATCCGCAGCCACCACCAATACCGTTTCAGTCAGACGTGTCACACTGCGTCACGACGGCCTCATATATCAATTAACCAACCAATATATTTAAAAGTCGTCCCTTACTCAATGACTGATAGACAACGTACACCCTAAGTTATAGCTCTTTTTCATTGTTTGGGGAATGTTGGTGAACACTAATAAAGGATTTCACAAATTTCCTAGGGGAACGAAAAAAGATTTAAATTTCGAATGTAAATTATAAGACTTCAGACATTTCTTTATTTATTTTTATTTATTAATAATAAGAAACATAAAGTCTAATAAAATATTTTTAAATATTAAAATTATATATGTGATCTTTAATCCCACTTATAGGAATGATTATATTTAAATTATTTTCAGACAAATCAAAGCGCGGTGTTCTGCTCGACACACAATGTCCCGGATTCTGGTGGAAAGTTAAAAACAAAGTGTCTGGACACTAGGTTCTCTGTGTCTACCCTATCATGCGGGAAAAAGCGTGAAGCTGAAAAAACAAAACAATCGACAGCGTTTTGTTGCACTTAATTTTTTGTTGCGCAGTAAAATACAATTACTCACTTCTTCTTAAACGTTATATTTAGTTTAGCAAACTTCTTTAAATTTTATAAAGAGGCTAACTTATTTAATAATAACGATAATTTTAAAGTATGTGTGTGTATGTGGATATATTGCACAATATTTTTTTATTAGCTTGACCTCTATTTATCTCTCTGTCAGTATAAAAAAGCCTTGGAACGCTTCCTCTTGCAGTCTGATTGATTTGCTTCAGACTTCGTACATCGTGTCCGGTTTCTATACTAATACAGTATTTAGAAGTATGATGACCTGATATCCTCGGCAGGCCACACGCTTCTTAATTACAACACGATAGCATCAAAATTGGACGTAATTAAGCCTAATTAGAATTCGAGTAGAGCAAATTTAATATATTATCAAAAATATATTACAACTATCAAGTCAGAGGGCTGTTCCATTTAGTCTGATAACAGTCATAAAGTGTGGTAATTTACACTAGCGCTGTACTATCTTTTCGGGGCCGTAGGCGGAACACTACGCTTGATTTAATGGCCTATTCACAGATATTATTCAACAAGTCACGGAAACGAGTCAAGAATAGAATTTATATTACTAGTTGTAGTTTTGTAATCATTTTATATATTTCAGAAGGAGAGAATATACTGGAAAGTGATTTTATATTCGATTTTCCCCAATCAATATATTGTATCATGTGGTACATACCTGAAAATAAAGATCGAAATATGAATTGATTTATTAATTATTATAAAAAGTTAAAAAATTTGAACGCAGCGTGACTCAAACCTGCGCCGCTTGGAAACCGTCCAAGTGCTCTGATCGCTAATGCGGCTCCAAGATATATACTAAGCCTGTGGATAACTCTTTAAAAATGTAAATACAACGAGAATGTAAGATAAAACGAGGGCAATTTAAATTATCGATTTTACTTCAATTTGTACCTGTACCTATGCAGGACGACCATATGTCATACCCTCTTTAGATTTAAAGCAGGGCTGTCGCTGTTCACTACACTGACTAATCCAGACTTAAACAGCTTATGTGAGATAAATTTAAGTAATATAATTCAATTATTTTTTTATATTTTATAATTTCATTACAGTATAGGTTGTTCATTTCCAAATAACGTCCTTGGTGGCAGACATATGGCAAGAAAAAACCTGGCCGCCCTCTTACTACCTGGATGCGATCTGTCAAAAAAGGAAGCACCTTCGGGTGGCCTGGACTTACAAGACCTGGACTCGCGAGCAGTGCAAAATCCCTTCTACAAGCCGTCTATATCATATCAATCATATCATCAATATAAGTTTTTAGGCAATGTTTAACGATAGTGGTGAATTTTGTTTCCTTTGAATGAATGTTCGTCTAGCCGAGTCAGATTAGTCCAGCCAGTTAGATACTAGATTGGTAGATTGGTGGCATTAGTCTGTTGCACGTGACCAGAGGAAGTGACGTTCTTAAACGCAATCCGGTTACAATATTTTCATTTGAAAATGTATAAAAGTCGCGAAAACTAGATCTTATCACTATAGTGGCGTTGAGTTTTTTTTATTTGATTTCTTTAAATAGGCGGCCAACATTGTATATTAATGTTAATTATTGTAGACAACATTCTTAAAATATTTATACCAGTGATTGTATACTTCATTAATAGGTTAACTATTTTTGTCATCTAAAGGCTTAAAAGTGACTAAGACAAAGGACAGAAATTTGGGAATTTTCCATTTAAAATATTACATTCTGTAATAAGTAAGATACATGGAATGACCGCAGTGTTCGGGCTTAAAGTGAAACGTCTTGAAGCTGCACACAGAAGCTGATACAGCTATTATTTAAGAGTAATCTTTGAAAGCTGCAATACATCACGGTACACCAGAAATCTTCTTGATCTTGATGTTTTATTTAAGACCAAACGTATACTAAGATCGTTGTAATGTGAAAATCGCTTAATGTACAAGAAACTAATTATATACTTTATAATTTTTTGTTCATATTTAATTAATTTACCCGTTTATTTAGCCTAGTCAATTAAACTAGCTTTGAAAAAATTAATTGAATAGTAACTATTAAATATATGGTGGTATGAACAAAATTTATATTTTAATAGCTTCAGAAGTCAGAGAGAACATAGTGTTTTAGTGTACCACTCATACCTTATGACTATTTAAAATTTGATTTAAGCGCATGCTTAGATAAAGACGTCTCACGTTTATGTTCACCAAACAAGTCTCTATCAAAAGCGTTTGTTTTTATTATAGAAAGCAACCTGTAAAAAAAAAAAAAAAAAAAAAAAAAAAAAAAAAAAAAAAAAAAAAAAAAAAAAAAAAAAAAAAAAAAAAAAAAAAAAAAAAAAAAAAAAAAAAAAAAAAAAAAAAAAAAAAAAAAAAAAAAAAAAAAAAAAAAAAAAAAAAAAAAAAAAAAAAAAAAAAAAAAAAAAAAAAAAAAAAAAAAAAAAAAAAAAAAAAAAAAAAAAAAAAAAAAAAAAAAAAAAAAAAAAAAAAAAAAAAAAAAAAAAAAAAAAAAAAAAAAAAAAAAAAAAAAAAAAAAAAAAAAAAAAAAAAAAAAAAAAAAAAAAAAAAAAAAAAAAAAAAAAAAAAAAAAAAAAAAAAAAAAAAAAAAAAAAAAAAAAAAAAAAAAAAAAAAAAAAAAAAAAAAAAAAAAAAAAAAAAATCATGCGGGAAAAAGCGTGAAGCTGAAAAAACAAAACAATCGACAGCGTTTTGTTGCACTTAATTTTTTGTTGCGCAGTAAAATACAATTACTCACTTCTTCTTAAACGTTATATTTAGTTTAGCAAACTTCTTTAAATTTTATAAAGAGGCTAACTTATTTAATAATAACGATAATTTTAAAGTATGTGTGTGTATGTGGATATATTGCACAATATTTTTTTATTAGCTTGACCTCTATTTATCTCTCTGTCAGTATAAAAAAGCCTTGGAACGCTTCCTCTTGCAGTCTGATTGATTTGCTTCAGACTTCGTACATCGTGTCCGGTTTCTATACTAATACAGTATTTAAAAGTATGATGACCTGATATCCTCGGCAGGCCACACGCTTCTTAATTACAACACGATAGCATCAAAATTGGACGTAATTAAGCCTAATTAGAATTCGAGTAGAGCAAATTTAATATATTATCAAAAATATATTACAACTATCAAGTCAGAGGGCTGTTCCATTTAGTCTGATAACAGTCATAAAGTGTGGTAATTTACACTAGCGCTGTACTATCTTTTAGGGGCTGTAGGCGGAACACTACGCTTGATTTAATGGCCTATTCACAGATATTATTCAACAAGTCACGGAAACGAGTCAAGAATAGAATTTATATTACTAGTTGTAGTTTTGTAATCATTTTATATATTTCAGAAGGAGAGAATATACTGGAAAGTGATTTTATATTCGATTTTCCCCAATCAATATATTGTATCATGTGGTACATACCTGAAAATAAAGATCGAAATATGAATTGATTTATTATTTATTATAAAAAGTTAAAAAATTTGAACGCAGCGTGACTCAATCCTGCGCCGCTTGGAAACCGTCCAAGTGCTCTGATCGCTAATGCGGCTCCAAGATATATACTAAGCCTGTGGATAACTCTTTAAAAATGTAAATACAACGAGAATGTAAGATAAAACGAGGGCTAGCAATTTAAATTATCGATTTTACTTCAATTTGTACCTGTACCTATGCAGGACGACCATATGTCATACCCTCTTTAGATTTAAAGCAGGGCTGTCGCTGTTCACTACACTGACTAATCCAGACTTAAACAGCTTATGTGAGATAAATTTAAGTAATGTAATTCAATTATTTTTTTATATTTTATAATTTCATTACAGTATAGGTTGTTCATTTCCAAATAACGTCCTTGGTGGCAGACAAATGGCAAGAAAAAACCTGGCCGCCCTCTTACTGCCTGGATGCGATCTGTCAAAAAAGGAAGCACCTTCGGCTGGCCTGGACTTACAAGACCTGGACTCGCGAGCAGTGCAAAATCCCTTCTACAAGCCGTCTATATCATATCAATCATATCATCAATATAAGTTTTTAGGCAATGTTTAACGATAGTGGTGAATTTTGTTTCCTGAAAATTGAATGAATGTTCGTCTAGCCGAGTCAGATTAGTCTAGCCAGTTAGATACTAGATTGGTAGATTGGTGGCATTAGTCTGTTGCACGTGACCAGAGGAAGTGACGTTCTTAAACGCAATCCGGTTACAATATTTTCATTTGAAAATGTATAAAAGTCGCGAAAACTAGATCTTATCACTATAGTGGCGTTGAGTTTTTTTTATTTGATTTTTTTAAATAGGCGGCCAACATTGTATATTAATGTTAATTATTGTAGACAACATTCTTAAAATATTTATACCAGTGATTGTATACTTCATTAATAGGTTAACTATTTTTGTCATCTAAAGGCTTAAAAGTGACTAAGACAAAGGACAGAAATTTGGGAATTTTCCATTTAAAATATTACATTCTGTAATAAGTAAGATACATGGAATGACCGCAGTGTTCGGGCTTAAAGTGAAACGTCTTGAAGCTGCACACAGAAGCTGAAGCAGCTATTATTTAAGAGTAATCTTTGAAAGCTGCAATACATCACGGTACACCAGAAATCTTCTTGATCTTGATGTTTTATTTAAGACCAAACGTATACTAAGATCGTTGTAATGTGAAAATCGCTTAATGTACAAGAAACTAATTATATACTTTATAATTTTTTGTTCATATTTAATTAATTTACCCGTTTATTTAGCCTAGTCAAATAAACTAGCTTTGAAAAAAACAATTGAATAGTAACTATTAAATATATGGTGGTATGAACAAAATTTATATTTTAATAGCTTCAGAAGTCAGAGAGAACATAGTGTTTTAGTGTACCAATCATACCTTATGACTATTTAAAATTTGATTTAAGCGCATGCTTAGATAAAGACGTCTCACGTTTATGTTCACCAAACAAGTCTCTATCAAAAGCGTTTGTTTTTATTATAGAAAGCAACCTGTATAGTATTTAAAATATAAATTTGGGAAATGTCAACCTAAGTTTAATATTTTTATTTTGACATGCACATTGTGCGATGTAAGAGGACAGACTCTACTAACTCTACTGAGCAGAAGAAGTTCAGACAGTGACGTCACTCCCTTCTTATTTTATTTTACGCAGCGTAGTAACATTACGACTTGGGTATAACTCAACACTGCACATTATGAACTTTACCTAGATCCTTTCTGCATAAAGCAGAAGCTTTCATAAGTACATTTTATGTAACAGCTTCATGCTTTTTCCCGCATAGCAGGGTAGTCAGTGAGAACCTAAAGTCCAGAGCCCGTTCTCGACTCTCCGTAATGTAATGAGTTCTTATGATAATATTTTATACATATGTATCCATTTTTATTAAGAAAATTCTTATAATTGCAATATACGACAAGTAACAAAGCTTTGTAATAATTGTTTTCGTTTTATCTCTGGCCATTTTTCACTTAGCAACCAATTTGCACGTAGTGCTAAATCACTCTATTCAGCCTTTAAGAAGATCTATTGTATCTAAAACAATATTAGAATTCATTGTCCTTTTCTAATCAAACACAATAAAAAATATTATGTTATATATAAATGCCAACATTGAAGATTTTTACTATCTCATCTTAATACAATGTAAAGTAGCTACTAATGAATACACAAAAATTCGCTAAGTAACCGATTAAAGTCTATATAAAATAATCAGAGCGCAAAAAAAATATTATGACATTTGACTAATTTTCCAAATCGGGTAATTTAAGTAAACAACATGAATAATTCAAGTGTTCCTCGGAATAAATGGCTCCGAGAGCTGTAGCTTGTTATCTGTGCAAATCAAATTAGATGAAATCTGATTTGCTTTTTCATTATAAGTATATATTTTTCGCTTTACTCTTATAAATATTACTAAATTTTTCTTAATGATCTGTTTTCGCGCGGCGTTCAATTCCGCCACTTAACACCTCTTTAGTTTCTCCTCTGACAAGTTAAGCTTTGCGGTATAAGGCGTAAAGCTTATTGGTTTTTCTAAGTTTTGTTTAAATAATATACTTGTAGATGTGACTTAGAACATACGGTGGTATAAAAATAATTAAGACTTACGACAAACTGATTGAAATATACCTTTATATCATATCCGAAGAATCCATTACAAAAAGAAAAGTAAGTCAGGATGGAAGTTTTTAAATCATAACATATCAAAGTACTTTATTTATTTTAATTTAAATAGCTATTATCAATAATTATATTATTAGGGCAAGTTCAAAAAAAAATAAAAATATAGGTACTGTGAGTATAATAACGAGGACAATCGTGGCGTAGTGGCGTTTTATTGCGACTGGTTGTAGATTCGATTCCCACTTGGATGAATGATTATATTCAAGTTATTTTTATTTCTTGGCTATGGAAAGACAAAGGGCAGGATTAAGTTCCACCACTCAATACAATTGAAAAGTAGAAAGTGGAGAATCGAGAACGTCTTTACACTGGGCTCTCTTTGACTATCGTTGATATGCGGGAAAAAGCGTGAAGCTGAGAAAAAAAACATATATTTTTTAATATTATCTAAGTGTTATCACACACTAAGGATATTGAAAAACATTATTAGAAAACGTTTAAAAATTAAAACGCAACACGATTCCGAGCTAAAGATTGCCAAGCTAAAGAAGCCAAGCCATACGTTCTACATCCGCCTACGCCGAAATTCTTGTGCGCTTATTATAGCTCATTTTTATTGTTCATCACCTTAGAGAGATTAGCTTACTTGATATGATCACGACGATAAAAGCCTTAACAAATAATAATAACCTTTTGTTAAAAATTGAACGACCGCCAAGCCGTCTAAGCAGTCCGACCACTAAGCCATACGTCCAAGAGTTCAAATCTTCATACGTTTTCTAAAAATATTTTTCATATCCTAAGTATGTGAATAACACTTTAATAATGTTAATATAATATGTTGACATCATATATTTTTTAATTAACAAACGAAATATATATTATTCATATTCAGGATCATGTTCAGACCTTCCACCCACTTAGATCTCCCACTTAGATCCTTGACAGCTACATGCGTATTTATAAAATAAAACTTGCCTCAATTTTTCACATTTTTGTACGTTTCAATAAAAAAAATTTCAGCATAACTTATAACTTTATAAAATATGCAGATCAACTAAGTTTGAGTTATTCTATTTTAGACTCTATATATAATTAATTAACCGTGGAAGTGCAGACGTGTCTGTTTCAGACCACACGCTAGGATTTCAAATCACGCATAGTGCCTCGGTCAACCACGATATTTGCTATGTCATACTCAATAAATTTTTTGTCTGTTTCAAGTATGGAGTATGTGTGGAGACAGCCAAGAACATAGTGATATATGATTTATTATGTAAAAGTTATATATTGTATTATTCATCTAGATAATCATGGCCATTGTAGCACAGTGGATAAGTGACTGACTATAAACGCGATAATTGTGGGATCGATTAATCTATATACAAAATAATTTTAATGTAAGGGATAGCTTGAGATTCACACTTTTTCCCGCATGACAGAACCTTAGTGTCAAGACACTACGTTCTCCAATTTCCGGCTGAAATCGAGGCATTATCACTAAGCTCATATTATCATATGAGCTTAGTGGCGGAACTCAACGCTGCGCTTTTTCTTACCAGAGCGGAGAAATAAAAATAATTTAAATATGATTATTATTTCGATTTCTTTTCGACCTACTATAATGAGTCCAAACCACTGGTCATATAAGGCAAAGTAGAGCGCTATTTATGTATACCCAAATAATTTCTCTCTCAATAATAAAGATCAAAGCTATTCATTATCTTTTTAATCTGTTACAAAATAAGGTTCATTCAGTATTTCTGTAATGGACAGTATCGTTTTGGGAAAATTGATAAATACAGAGTACAAAATGAAATTAATAACGACTAAATAAATTATTTTTATATTGTGACGAGTTTTGGACGATTCTTTTAATGTTATCTAACAGCCAACGATAATTGCGGATTCAATTTCACTTATTGAGGTTTTTACACGATTTTATGAGATCCATCTGTCTATATAGCCATGGTGGCGCAGTGAGACAGCTCCTGACTGTAAACACGATGGCTATAGGCTCGATATCATCTCGAGGAAATGGTTATATTCATATTTAGTATTATAAATATGAAAGTAACTCTGTCTCCCTTTGACGTCATCACAGCCAAAGCGCTGTGTTTAAATTTTATATAGAGATACTTGTGGGTCTTGGGATGAACATAGACTACTATTTCTTTCTTCTTTTTAGTTTTTTCAGGCATTTCATAGTTTTACGAAAAGGCAGCCAAAAATACAGTTCACGCGGGCGAAACCGTCGGGCGAAAAGGTCGTCTAGTCGTCGCTAGTATAAAATATTTTCAATTCTTCGCTCTGGTACCTACCTAAGATAAAGCGGCGTTGAATTCCACCAGCCAACACGCAATGTCTCGACTTTGGGCGGAAAGTGGACTTGTGTCGGAGTAACGGAGGGTCTTGCCACTAGGTTCTTTCTGACTACCCGGAATGCTATGCGGAAAAAAGCGTTCAGCTAAAAAACGTCTATATATCAATATAAGAAAATCTTGCAACGTTACTTTGACTCGTTTTAAGATCCGATGTCAACACTATATAAACGCTAAAAATAAAGCTAGAATGCCACAATGACCAGAATATAAATATATATATATACAAATGCAAGCAAATGTCTTGCCGCTGTAAAACCGCGACACGACGCTTGTAAATACGAATGGACACTCGGTAAATATTACTTACATCGCAGCGCTACTCGATTTTCTTATTTTCAGCAAAATATATTCTAAATAACAAAATTACTTTAACAACAAGTGTAGTATTTCTCATGGTTGTGGGTTCGAATCCTGCGTCAGAGCTTATTTATATTTTTACATCTTTAGTACAAGTATAATCGACTCGTGGAGTTCCACTGTCTAGTATTGAATGTCTTTACTCCCCCGACAGGGAATCATGCATGTAGACAAAGAGTTACATAATTTCTAGCTTCACACAATTTCCTCTTATGGCACATTAAGCAAATAGGACCTAACGTCAAAACACCACGTTCGCCGACATCCGCCCATCTTTGCATCAAGAGCGAAGAAATAAAATAAATTTAAATACAACCATTCCCATGAATGGTGATCGAACCCACCACCATTTACATTCAGACGCCGCCCCTGACTAGCTGATGATGACTCGCAAAGGTGTATTTAATGACGTAATTTTAATATGACACTGTTGTCTGAGTTCAATAGTAACGTACGAGAAGGGTACCTGTAGAATTGAACCAGTATTAATAATCCGAGACCCTAATAAGCTTACCGTAGGATTTAGCGGAATGGATTTGAGCTTATATGATTGGATGCGAGTAATATTACGTTTTTTAACACATTAAGCGATTTCCAGTCCTTTAGAAAGTTACAGAAAAATTGTGAGAAAAGAAAAGATTTACCGATAATATATAAAATAGTTATATTTTATTATGCTTATGTATCTGTCGCATATGAAAGTATTGTCTTCTAATTAGATATCGAAAACATCTTATCGTTTTTCAAATAGGGCTTGAACTCGTTACCATATGCACTTCTATTTTGCTGTGTCACCATAGTGTATATTATCTTCAAACTTCGTCCTCAAGATTAGGATAATAGGCATATAGCTACACAAGTGCCTACCAGTCAATTAAGCACATAATATTCAGAGGTTTTTTAATCTTTTATTTTAGGATATGATTAGATCACGTAATTCGATGGTTTCTAACTTTCGTCATTCACAGTACAGTACTCCGCCAGTTCGCACTCTTTTCTGGTGTTTTGTTATTATTATTGAAATTAATTTTAGAATTGATACATTTCCAGCAAAATATAGTATCTGATTGGAAAAATGTAATAACATTTTTCCAATCAGATACCATAGGACTGAGGAAGGACACACATACCTTCTGTGTTTGACAAACGATTTGACAAATTTTTAGGATTCATTCAATTAACACTTCAAAAAATGCAACATAATAATTGCTTGTTTAAAAACAAATATTATTGCAAAATTAGATAATTTGCAAGTTTTATGGATAATTATGATAGAACTTCACTTAAGGTTCATTATAAAGTTCATTTAATCATCAACTATATTTCATTTCTAAAAAAAGTAAACACAGGTTGATATAAAAGTTAAAGTATAGCAATAGAGTATATTAATGAAACATATAGAAGGATAAACATTTTATATTGGAGCTTTCCATTAAAGCTTATATACTTTTGAACTTTGAAGCACCGAATATAAAAGATTTTAAAGAAGCAAATGGTCGCAAAGTTTCTTGAACTTAAAAAACACACATTTACATTTTTATATGTTGCTATTTTTGTTAAGTTTTAAAGAAATTGGAAGCATGGATGTTTGTTTGTTTTTCTAATCGCTTTCTTAGTTCTTTTAAAAATACTCGTTTAGAATTTCCATTTGCTAAAAGTATGAAGACAGCATTACTTATTATTTATTGAACTATCCTAAACTGTTTAATTGCATATGTTTTGGTTACAGTCTTATGACAACGGACTATTATACGAAATGTCGAATTTTCTTGAATGTATTCTCTAATCTCTCTCGAACTATTAATATTATTTTAATATTTACTATTTATTCGGTTAAATATTTTCATTTTGTAGCGTGAACAAAAAACACGAAAGCCAACGATCTTGTTAAGTACTGTGATATATAAAGCACATGACCATAACATCCCTTGAGTAATGAAAAGTTGCGTATATTTTTCTCTGGCTGTACTTCGTTTGCGGCAAATCAGCGCGAAAGCAAACACAATTTAACGGTTTCCCGGAAACGGAATGTGGAATGTGATAGAATAACAAAAAATATCAATTTCCTTAAATTACTGGTGACGTCTCACGTCACTCAGCTGTCATTTGGTGTGTAGTTCAAGTTCAGTGGCCAGCAGACAGCCAGCTTACCCTCGAATAGGGATGGACCTCAGTCAATGGTCAAACGCCATGTCAAAGCGCCTCCATAGCGTCAAATCTTCTGGAGATTTAATAAAAATCTAAATTTACGATTTTTCATTACAATATTTTATACTTGTTATGTATTGGATTAATTATGAACTGCAGTAACGAAATATTTTTGAAGCACACGTTACTAGGGTTTTACAGTTAGATCAATTGTTAAGCAAAGCTATATGTTCACATTTTGTTATGTCAAAATTTATAAATCAAATCAAAGAGAATGCTTATTGTTGATTAATTTCTCAAGTTTAACAAAACCATCACTCGTCTAGATTGCTTCGAATCCAAAAAGTCTATATTATAGATATAATTACAGATATAAAGACCAAACCAAGAACAAATACACGTAGCTACCAAAAAAATCGTTGATAAACAGGAACTTGTTGACACGATATCGTTATTGTAAACAATAAAATTGGTGCAGTAGCGCACATTAAAGCGTCGTAAATAGTTTCTGATAATGCCGTGCCCCCAATACCGCCCTGTGTTCCGGACGCGAGCGAACCAATGAACGTAATGATGGAAATTTAAGCGCCGCTTTTGTCCACTCATTAAGTGAATTGCTTTAAAACCTATTTGGATAACCTCGCATGTAATGAAAATCTTAATAAATATAATATGCACATATATTAAAAAATATTACATATGTTTATTTCTCTATATATTTTTGACTAAAATAGATCGTCTACTACATTTTTCTTGCGTATATAGTCGGAAACTGACTCACAACACCTGGCCTGTGGCCTAAATATATATAGTATATAAAATTATACTGTAAGTTGTACTACGATCGCGCCAGCGGGTGCAGACGAGTGTTACAATGTTATTGAAATAAAAGGTTGAAAACAAGTTAACAACCCTACTGTAATGTATAAAAATATGTTTCTTTTATCTCAAACTGTTTTGCAGAATGGAGATGTTAAACGACTCGAGTTGGCTGCTTTGTCACTAAGTGGCGTCGTAATAGCGCGTGCTTTACATAGAATAAATAGAATAGAGAAGTAATACTAATAATTAAAAACCGAAATTTTCTTAAAATATACTATCATCTCAATTTTCTGCTTGCCATGCTTTTTTCCGCAAACCAGGGTAGTCGGACACATCTAGCGTCTTGACAGTGCGTTCTCCACTTTCTGTCCAAAATCGAGACATTGCGTGTTGAGTACCGGAACTCAACGCCGCGCTTTGTCTTAGTTACCAGAGCGGAGAAACTAAAATATAATCATTCCCCGAGTGGAAATCACACCCACAATAAATCTTGAAAACCCGTTCAAGAATTTGAACTTGAACGGTTTTCAACAGGCGCGGGTTCAAATACCGCTGCGTTCAAATTTTTATACGTTTTCTAAATATGTCTTTTACATTATGTCATCACTATTCCCTAAATACACTATGGAGCTAGTTCCACACAAAGCTATCACAGAGTGGATTGAAGGTTTCCAGTTTAGATACTTACAAGATAGATACTTTGGAGTTCCAGTTTAGATACTTTAAAACGCTTGGTGCAAAGGCCTCTAAATAGTGACTCGCTTTACTTACTGAAATATTAGTACTAACTTTTTTTTAACATTTTTTAAAGTGTTATTTGCACACTAAGGAAATTCAAAAAGACATATTTAGAAAACATATAAAAATTTATGTATAGGAATTTCAACGTATCTGGATGTAGAACGCATGGCTTAGCGGTCAGAGCGCTTGAACGGTTTTCAAGAGGCGCGGGTTCAAATCCTTTTTGTGTTTTTTTTAGTACTACCTTTATCGGCAGAATTTGGCTGCGCAACAAACATATTTTAAATATAAATAGTAAATTTATATGCCTTACAAAATAATCTATAAATAATAATACATTTGGTACGTACGCCTATATTAATTTTATTTTTTCTTAATTTTTTCTTGTATTGTCCTTTCCTTATAGTTATTCAGGAAGACTAGACTAGCGAGTGGTATATCTTGTCTATCGTATGTCCAATTTAACGACATTTCTTATACCCAAATAAAAATATATTAAAAACAAAACATTTTCCATATTATTCTAGAGATTTGATACCCTAAACATAACTTTCACCCACATTTAACCACGTCTATACGTTTCCCGATTATTTATTCATATATTCACAACAGAAAAGCTAAGCGCTCAACTTAGCAAACACGATACGTCCTAGTAAGAGCAGGCGTAATCATGAAATAGCAAGTTGAACTCGTATGCAGACGCAGACTAGTACATTTGAATACACGTCCAGACACGTCTCACTGCGGTAACGAGACGCCGTACAAGAAATACGCTGAATAAGCTACTTCATGTGAAGCTTTCGTTCTAACACTAGCTTTTATTCTTTCTTTTCTAAAGTATCAGTAGGGTACTGATTGAACAATCTCAGTCATGCAACGAACGTTGAAATTCTTAAGCAATTATTTCTAGGACAGTGCTAATACAAAGTCTTTGTATGAACTAATAGTTCGATATTGTTTTTTTTCTATTTGTTTAATTTATCACGTTTTTCGACGCCATAAAATAAACTGGGTAACCATCTTTTAAATTTACACATAATAAGAAAATTCTATAAGTTTAACGAAGAAACTAATAGCACTTAAACTATTGTATAACCATAGGATTTATATCTCTCTCTCTCTCTCTCTGGCAGCTTATTGACACCCACTGCTGGACAAAGGCTTTCTCCAAGGATCTCCACAACGATCGGTCCTGCGCTTCCCGCATCCAGCGGCATCCGGTGACCTTGACCAGATCGTCGGTCCACCTGGTAGGGGGCCTGCCCACTGAGTGTCATCCGGTTCGTGGTCGCTATTCGAGATCCTTATTGCCCCAACGGCCATCGCTTCTCCTGACTATGTGTCCCGCCCACTGCCACTTCAGCTGGGCAATCCTTCGAGCAATGTCAGTTACTTTTGTTCGCCCACGATGTCATCATTTCTGATTTAATTACGTAGGTAAATACCAAGCATTGCTCTCTCCATTGCCCACTGGTTGACCTTGAGCCTTCTAATAAGACACATTGTTAGCGACCAAGTCTCACTCCCGTAAGTCAATACTGGCAACAAACACTGGTCAAAGACTTTCGACTTGAAACACTGACGTTATTTGGATGCGAATATATTTCGTAGCTTCCCGAACACTGCCCATCCAAGCTGAATGCGACGAGAGATCCCTTTCTTGAAGTTGGACTTACCTAACTGGATCAGTCCAGTTAGGTAAGTCCAGCTATACGTAATGGTCAAGAACTTCGAGAGTAGTGTTCCCAATACTAACCGGAGCAGATACAACATGGACATTCAACATGATTTTCGTCTTATACATGTTCATCTTAAGACCTACTCTTTGAGAAACACTACTGAGATCTTCGTGCATTGTGTTCAGGTCTACAGGTCTTCCAAAGGTATTTCTACATTGGCAGGTAGACAGACACTCGCGATAGAGTATTGTTTTTATAAACATTTCTCCGAGTAGGAGTAAAATAAAAACCCGCAACCATCGTTTATACATAAAAGCTGTCATCCAGTGCCACAAAGAAGCAGCGAAGCATGTGTGCGAAAATTTAAAATACAATCATTGTATATCTTTTAAAAGGATATACAAGAAGAATCGCTATATCAATATATGTCAGGTCTCATGAAGTCTTGAAAACGGATGGAAATACAATATTGTGTAAAGTAGCGCTAGTTTTACTGTATTACGTTATATACGAGATTTAACATATTCTATGAATATTTTTAAATATGTTACTCTAAAATGTAAGAGTTAAAAACAGTGGAAGGTAATTTATATGTATTTAACTTTGAAACAACAGTTAACAGTAAGTAACTCAGTCCAATCTACGATATATTTTATAGTATACCGGCTGACCTTGCAAATACGATCACTAATCCGGATAAAGAGACAATAATTTTAGGCGTATTTAAGTGCATTTATAAGTATGATTTGATTTTTAAGTAGTTCACTGAGAAAAAAAGCTACTTTCACGCACATATTTACATAACAAATTCATCCCATTACGCCGAGCTTTTTACCATACCCCATTTGATACGAAATTCTCATACAGTTTTTTTTATTTTTATTTCAGTTCATTCGAAATATTATGTCTCGACGCTCCCACTTCAAACATGCATCACGCTGATCTGATAAAGCCTATATGAGGCTTTTAAACAAATTACTCGTCTGTCTGTACTACATCTGCATCTGCACTTTATAATATTCAACGATACACATATGTGAATACGAAATATTAATATCTGAAATTACTTCAATATTATTGCATACGTTTTTATGTAATGTGGTTTTGTATACTATACTACACTATACTATAGAACTGTAGTAGTAGTAACTTCTAGTTGAAATGTAAATTTCAAATAAAAAAAAAATTTAAGTTCCTTCTTTTATTGGGCTATACCATACAATATTATATAATGTATATAGAAATAGATACACTGATTTTCTGGTTAGATGAGTTGTTTGGGTACTAGGTAGTAGGTTCCAAGCAATTCGTTAAATTAACGTAACATACATAAATATTAATACATGATTATTAATAACAAAACAAAAGCTTTTCTTAACGTCACCTGTGTTTTTAAATGATATCCGGACTAATGTTATAAATGCGATAGTAACTCTGTCTGTCTGTCTGTCTGTGATGTTATCACGGCTAAACCACTAAACCGATTGCGATGAAATTTCATATAGAGATATTTGAGGGTCTTGGGATGAACAAAGGCTATTAATCATCTCTCCCATTTATTTTCAGTTGCTCCAGGAATTTCATTGTTTTACGTTAAGGACATCGACAATATGAAACAGTTCATACGAGTGAAGCCACAAGCGAGCTACTAGTTTTTATATAAAATTTAGTCTTAATACAATAATGTCGTAATAAGCCTTAATAAGCACCCAATACGCACTGATAGAACAAAAATAAAACAAAATAACTTATACGAACATATTATAGACATGTGAAGATATTAACAGACACAAAAAACAATTTCACACATATTTACAATTCAGAAGTTCAGTACAAGCTTTTCAAGCTAGATAAACTATAGGTTTGCACAAAAATGCAAGCTTCGAAACGTTGCCATTGTAGTTTTAATAAAAACCCATCACGTTCCTCTCACACACTTTCCTCCTTTTAAGCGTTCTGTAGAACTACTACTAGACACTTCTCGTGTGAACGTCGCCCGAGTTGGCGTAACCACTTGTAATAAATTGTCAAATACACTTTGGAAAGCTTTGAAAACGTCTAGTGTCAGCTGATAATGTGGATAAAGTAAATATTTCACAGCTTCGCGATTTTTCTCCCATAGCAAGGCAAGCTGACAAAACCTAGTGTCGAGACACTCCGTTCCTCGTTTAAATTAAGTGAATATCTATAGATAATATTGTGTTTTTGTTATTACATATAGGCAGAGCTTAGTAAATTCCGTTTTCAACTGTATGCTGATTTACGGGCTAAAGCCCAGGACTGGAAAGTGAAATATTAACGCATACAGAAAAATGACTTCGAATATATTAGATTTCTTGTTTTGATTTACGATTTTACCCGCAAAGCAAGCTGAGAGAACCCAGTGTCTAGAGAATCCGTTTATTGCAACCTGCCCGAATTCGAGACATTATCTGTTAAGTGGCGCAACTCAACGCCGCGCCGCGCTTTTTTCAACTAGAGCGGGAAAATCAAAATAATTTAAATATAATTATTCATTATTTACTGCAGTGGGGATCGAATTCACCACCATCGCATTTACGGTCGGACGCGTATCCATACCGACTAGTTATTGTAGCATATGTGCGTTTATTACTAGATGTGCAAGGTGACTAAGGACTTAAAGAGAAAATTAATAAAAAAAAGTAATATTAGGTACTTGAAATTAATAAAATCTTATAATGATTTAATAAAATATTAAATTCATCTAAAAGCAACAATGTTAGATGAAATTAAAATCGAATAACCAGGCAAAATTAACAAAACATGTTTCCGCCCGGGATCGCACCGGGGACCTTGTGCACGTGAATCACGCGTGTAAACCGCTACACTACGGAAACTATGACTTAAATATTCTATACTATTACTGACATTTTTGACTCCGACTTTGACCTTAAGAAATACTTTTATATCGAAATAAGTATACATTATTACACGATAAAATGTTCAATCAATCAAGACATGCTTGAAACAAATACGAGTAGTTACATGTTTAATTTGAAAAAGACATATATAGAAAACGTATAAAAATTTGAACGCAGCGGGATTTGAACCCGCGCCTCTTGAAAATCGTTCAAGCGATTTGACCGCTAAGCCATGCGTTCTACATCCAGCTACGTTGAAATTCTTATATGCTTATTACAACTTATATCTGTTGTTAGCATCTCTGTAAAGAGATTTTTACAAATTTCTGCTACCCAAAGATAATTCTACGAACAATCGTTTGGCAAGAGAGAATGCTATTAATTAAATACACTAAGGAAATTGAAAAACTACATTTTTTAAAGTTTTTCAATTTCCTTAGCGTGGGGAAAAAAATATATGTTTAATTTGTTTTACAGTTTCAAGCCTTTTCCTCGTATAGCAGGGTGAGCTACGCGAAACCGATGTCAAAACAATCCATTCTCCACTTTCTGAATTTAATACATTGCGTTTTAAGAGACAGATTTCATAGCGCTTTGTCTTTTTCACCAGTACGGGGAAATTAAAATAATAAAACTCATTCCACCAAGTGAGAATCGAACCCACAATGGTCGCATATACAGTCTCACGCTGTCACACTGCGCCACGATGGATGGCCTCTATGGATGAATGGGTAAAAATTCCAAGAGGCGCAAATTCTAAGTGAGGCGCAGTTATTATATAACGCTATCATGGCACAAATACGCGTGCTGTACGCTTTAGGTTTGGGTTCATAGCCCCGGGAAGGAATATTGATACACGGCGTTAGGTTCTGCCACTTCTCCATTTGAGCGATAAGTGGAAGGTATTGTGTTCTATTAAGCAACCGCTATATTACTCACATTGTACGGGTACGGACAGAGATTTTTCTTTATATATTATAGTGTGAACATAAAAGGAATATAACTGTAGTATTTTCAATATGTTTAATTAATCGTACTTAATTTTTAAATTAAACCAATATTTCTTGAGCACTTTTGCCGCATATAGCAAAATAGACACAGACAAGACCCTTCGTTTTCCAATTTCCGACCATTTTAAACGCACTGTGTGGCGAACACATAAACACACACAACGACGAAATTCAAGATCGCTTTTTATCTTACCAATCATAAAAATAAAAACATGTAGTTTAAATATTCCAAACCCACTACCATCTTGTCAACAGTCCGAAGACGTCCCACTGCGCCACGTCGATGTCATTATATATGTACCTATAAATAATTTTAAGTGGAATTTGTTCTCGGGGATCTTGTTTTTCGTTCTAAAATCTGCCGCATTGAACTACTCCGAATAAATCTGATTAAAATTCAATCGGCTTTTCTCGCCCGTATTTTTGGTTGCTCAGTCCCACGTTTAAACTGTAAATATAATTAAATAACAAGCTTACTATAATGGACGGTTATCATGGATGGTATAATGGATGGATAGGTTGTCTTTTTACTCACGGGTCGGGGGTATTGTATCGGGTTCGGTGAGTGCAGTGCAAGAAACATAGTCAATCTGTATTTATTTTAACATTTTTTAAAGTGTTATTCGCTCACTGGAACCGTTGTCACTTGAACCGTTGAACGGTTTCCAAGAGGTGCAGGTTCATATCCCGCTGCGTTAAAATTTTTATACGTTTTCTAAATATGTCATTTTCAATTTCCTTAGAGTCAATCTGGTTTTTTTTTTCAAATATTTGCAGAAATAATATTTTTAACCGTAAGTCGTAAAAGTAAAAATTCATAATTAATAAGATGAGTTCAGGGAGGAAGGAAATAAAAGCCGCTGATCGTAATAAACGTTGATCGCCCGAGGCAATCGGCGTCTAATCGATTTCGGACCGACGGCGACTGACAATGTATTCTGATGTTAAACTCTTCTGAGAAAACCTGAAAAGCATAACATATAGCCAAAATGTAAATTAATTAACTATTCATACTAATTAGCTTCTTTCGGCGCTTTGTGTGTTCACAAAGTAAAACATTTTTTTTAATTAGTGCAAGTGACAACTCATCATTTATATTTTCACAAAGTGATTTAAATTTTAAATCAATAGAACTAAAGTAGAACGCCCTCATCCAGTATTATACTAACAGTGTCTAAGAAGACGAAACCAAATTAAATGGAATTAGATGAAGTTCCCACAACGTTTTCTGTGGCGACAACATCTGTTAATTCTCCGAGTACGAGTAGTTTCTGTCAAAATTTGCATTTTACCAAAGTGCTTGAAACAACTCGTTTTAATCAGAATATTTTGTTTACAATTCTACTTTTGAAAAATACATATTTAGAAAACGTATAAAAATTTGAACGCAGCGGGATTTAAACCTGCGCTTCTTGAAAACCGTTCAAGCCGCAATCCCGCTGCGTTCACCAGAACGCATGGCTTAGCGGTCAGAACGCTTGAACGGTTTCAAGAGGCGCGGGTTCAAATCCCACTGCGTTAAAAATTTTATACGTTTTCTAAATATGTCTTTTTCAATTTCCTAAGTGTGCGAATAACACTTTAAAAAATGTTAAAGAAATTCTACTTTTATTCTTTAAAATATTAGTTTGTCTCTTTATTTTCTTCTATGTTGTATACGTTCTAAGTTATCCTTCTTTTCCTATTGATTTTTAGAACCATCTTATATATCTTTGAAAGATCGTGGCCACCGATGCCTGGGCGTCTATCTATAAACGCGATGTTTGAGGGTTCGATTCCCACGCAAGGGAATAATTATATTTATATTATTTTCAGATCTCCACCGATCTGCTACCAAAGAATACTTGGCGTTGAGCTCCGTTCCGCTATGGGGGAGAAAGCATAAAAGTGATAAATAAAATTTTTTTAATATCTTTAAAATTGGCAGGTAATGGAACAAAATATTTTACCTATTACTTGATGTATGGGAGATGGTAATAAAAAGCATTTTTTTCATTCAATGGGATATTCCTTAACGAAAACGACATAAGTCATTAATACAGACCTACATTAGATGGAAAATTTGCACTGAACACACCCATTGCTTTGAAAAAAACGAGGGGACAGCCCAAGCATGAATGTGGTAACTAGGCCGTCGCCCGCGGCTCTGCGCACCATGAAAGGGCTAGGAAGGAAGTCTCATTTAGATAATCATAGCGACATAGCCTTTGGAATTTTTACAGACTACAGTTACAAAGGTTGTTTTTTTATTTACACCATTAATATAATAATAATTATTAATAATATTATGATTCTCTTTCCTTAAAGTTCCTGTGTTCAAAGGAACGCGGTATTTTGCAAAGTTTGGGTCCCCACCCAGGACGATATATAATATAGTTTTTCAGTTTCGCACTCTATCTCACATAGCAGGCAGAGAGTTCTAGTGTCATGACACTCCGTTTTCCGCTTTTCGCTTAAATTGAAGACATTTGTATAGAGAGCCGCACTTTGTCTTGTTAGAATATAAATAATTTAATTATTCCACAGAGTAAAAATCGATACTACAAACATCGCGTGTACATTCAGACTGCCCCACTATTATAGATTTGACCAGTAAGAGCTTAAAATAGTATAATCTGTTTCACATATTTTCCGTTCATTTATGTACTTAGACAAAACAAAACGAACCTCTAATATGAAGTAGTTATGTGTATAGATGGCAGTGTATACATTTATTGACATTTATATACATTTTCGTATTAGAACAAGAGTTGTAACCTAATGTAGGAGAACATATACTCTATTTAAAAAAAAGTAGTGTTTTGTCACAACTGTTTTTATTCTATTTTGTAACATGTAGAAATATAGTATTTACGCTTGAAATAATATATAAGTGTATTTAGATAAGAGATAAGTTTCAACGCATATCGTAGGATATAATTTGAAAAGTTATAATGATCGTTAGTTTAGCTAGGATTAGAAACTAGTTGTCACTTTATAATTTAAAGTCGTCGCAATCGGCTTATATAAATAAATTATATGAGGATTAAATATATATTTCATCACTTTTCTGCTTCACTCTTTATCCTGCATAGCACCCTGCTATGGCATTTAATGACATATCGTCTACTTTTTGTTGTTGTTTTGTTTAATGGTATGAGTTACAAGTTCAATATGCCAAACTTCTAAACTCATTATCTTCCACATGTTCACTGGAAGACATAGCATCCAGAGATAAGTCCACTTTTAACTAAAAAAAATATTTGCTATAACGGTGTAATATTTTATTAAAATACAATAATAAATATAATATGTATAACATATATTAATCACTATAGACCATCTCGTTGACCTACACGGGTGATAATATTACATACACTGATACTATTCTTGGACCTCTAAATTCAAGTCAATGACATTTTCCTATTGTTTGTAATAGAAACGTTCCTCCGGTTAGGTTAAGCAGGACGAGTTTCCGCCAACACAAACCAGTATAATAGACAATTAGGAAACTTAAAACTATTCTATAAAAGTGCCTGCCTTATAGAACTCTCGTATATCTTTTTACCCCAATACCCAAGAACGGTGGTAATATTTTCGACGTTGTTTTAACAAATTTTTCTTTGCTTCAACCTTACGTAAGAGAACCCTTAGATTACGTTTATTTAACTCACTTCTTAATGTCCGATTGACTTAAGAATCTGCAAACATGTCCGAATCCGATGACAATATTGACCGTGCTAGGAAACCTGGTTAGAGAGACAATAATTTTATAAGATATACATTTTTTTATAAGAAATCTAAAGAAACAACCAGTGCAAAATTCTTAAGGCAAATTCCTAACAAATATCAGTTAAGTTGCACATATACACTTAAATGTACGCTGAATATAACTAACTAACTATTTAAATATTAAAACTGACGTCAATCTAATTTGGGTTAGAAGATTACAGTGCAGTTGAGACTGACGTACTCGCGTCGCGTCACGTCATCTCAGTGCTACGTCGTAGCTGCATACCATTTACATTAAACTCAAACAATTACATAATATACTGAGCTTAAATTTGAATTACTTTTAAAAATACATTAAAAGGAATGCATTTTAATAAATGCATTATTTAAACCTGCTTAATAAGATTTTGTATTGTTATCAGATCCGGACACATGTGTTAATTTTCAAGCAAATCAGTCAGCAAGTAGTTTATAATAGATAGATGGCAGATAAATACAAGTGAAACTAATGAAAATATATTTAAAAATATATAACAAGCTAGGTTTTCATTACAAGAGTTGTACGATCTTGTTTTAAACATCAACTCAAGAAGAAGCTTTGGATTTATAAAAAAAAATGATTTTATATAAGTAAATACGTGTACCAATAGGACAATAATTTATAAGAACATATTAATATAAGCAAGTAAGTGTCAAGACACTCCGTTTTCCATTTTCCGGCCGAATTTAAAACATTGTTTGTTGAGTGGCGGAACTCAGCGCCTCGCTTCGTCTTGTACCGGAGCGAATAAATGAAAATCGTTTAAATAGAATAATTTCTTCTATTGGGGATCAAACCCACAACCAATCGTGTTTGCAGTCAGACGTTGTCACACTGCGGCACTATTCATTCATACGGTAATTTGCGTATAATTTAAAAATATTAAATTTGTTAGTTTTCTCGCTCTCGCATTGGATTTAATACGAGTATATCGTCTCTCGAGTTCCCAGATTCCCAGTTCTCGTTGATTAGGCAAATTAAAATTAGATACAAATGCTCCAAAAGAAATCGACCTTAAGGCGCGTGCGTAATTTACAAAAAATATATTTATCTTTTTATATTTTTTACCTTTTTTTTAAAGTGTTATTCGCACACTTAGGAAATTGAAAAAGACATATTTAGTAAACGTATAAAAATTTAAACGCAGCGGGATTGGAACGCCTGTTGAAAACCATTCAAGAGGCGCGTTGAACGGGTTTGAAAAGGCACGGATTCAAATCCCGCTGCGTTCAAATTTTTATACGTTTTCTAAATATGTCCATTTCTCTTTTTATTATTTTTAAATAACTAATAGCTGTACATTATTCATGAAGACCAAAATTACATTAAAAATTAAGAGGGTACAGGTAATGTAAGCAAAATAATCCGATTAAATTGAACAAGGTAATGCGCTTAATTTTTCGGAAAAAAATAAAAAAGGAAAATTGAAATGCTATAACAATTTCCTGTTCGCGAGTATCTCATGAAGTTTAATGTTATATCAGAAACTGGTTTATTTGCTTTACCGAATGATCTTGGTTTCAACTTCCGTGGGACCAAAAAGCCACTTGTGCGTGTTAAGACTCTCTGTTCTCTATTTTTTTTATGTTATATTGAAACATTTTATTAAGTGGCGTAATGAAACGCCGTGAATGAAAATAATTTGAATATTACTCCCCAAGAGTGAATTGAACCGATCGTGTGTGTAAAACAACCATCTTGTGTAAATTCAGATTGTCCCACTGCAATTATATATATATATATATATATATAAATAAATAAATAAAATACTTTTATCGATATTACTGAATTTGTACAGAAGTAAGCAAATCTTTTCGATATACGAGTATTTTATATGACGTTTCGACTGAAATACTTACGTCGCATGTCGATACGCTGCTATTGAGATTCCTTTGACGGTCGCGGATGTATGAAATACACGCTGCGGATCAATTCCCTAGCAATCTTCGATCGTATACGTTTTCCAAACACGTGCGTGAATAAGTCGAGAGGTTGCTTATTATTGAAGTTTATTAATATATTGAGTTAAAAATATAAATGAATACAATTGGTTTTTTTTGTTTTCTTCATCTTCAAAAGGGAGGCACAGGACATCTGAATAATCTAATAAGTCTTAATTCGTGTTCGGTGGTAGTGGTTTCGCGCACTTTATTTAATCAAACAAAAGGAAAATATAATTAATATATTACACACTTTGAGAATCGAAATCACAACCAACACATGTGATGTAACTTAATCATTGAACGTGTATTTCACTTTATACAAATGGTTTTTGAAACTCAGGGCAATGTGTGTAATATTAACGTTATTTATTTAATGTATTTCTAACGCATATTTTTGGCATATGCCAAAAATCATCTGCCGCATTCTTTTCGTAAAAATGGGTCGAAAGTTTTTCCGTTACAAATTAATATATTATTGCGTTTAGGGTAAGCAGAGACAAGCTAATATCGAAACACTCCGTTCTCGACTTTCTGCCCGAATCCAAAACATTGTGACTTGAGTGGCAGAACTTACCACCGCGATTTATCTTGTCACCAGAGCGATGAGATGAAAATAATTTAAGCAATCATTCCCCCGAGTGAGAGTCAAACCCACAACCATCGCGTTAACAGTCAGAAGCTGTCACACTGCGCAACGACAGCCTCCACTTAATTATTAATTATATTATTGATTAGTTTCCATTCGCGTTGTTTTCGTGACTCACAGGGGAAATCTTTCAAAGTACCCGACCCGAGGGAAGGGATTTCGGACCAAACCTTGAAAGGGCAGACCTTGGCACGCTGAACTTTGTGGGAAATCAAAATGTACCACATCCGGTGACTTGCCCTGGTTCAGTTATCCTGAATAATGTTCAGTTAGTTTATATAATATCCTTTCAAAATATATACTAATATATGAATAAAGACGGACAGGAAGTCCTCGCTTACTATTGTGCCTGATGTGGAAGATGGGTGAAAAGTACTATTTAGAAAGTTACTCTTTGATTTGATTCTCCTTTAGTAGTTGATATGTTTTGTTAATTCCCTAGATTACTCGGATGAATTTCAAGAAACTCAGGCTGAAATCCTTCAACTTATTTTTTTTATACATTTCCAAATATTTCCCTAATCCTAAGTGTGTGAAAAACTTTTTAATTTAATATGCTTGTGATTTACTGAAGTGTATATATATATATTTAAGGCTGTTTAGACAAAGCTCGGCGTTAGGTGTCGTCCTCACGGAATGCTTAGGTATTGTCACTTGTGTCATGTGTCAAGGCCCTTTATACCTAGTATAAATAAAAGCTTTTGCAGATTACTTTGTCACTACAGTATGCACTTATATTTCATATAACTATGTGTGCGTAATAACAAAAAGTTTCTCTAAAAAAAAGTAAAAAAAAACTTTTCAACTTTCAATTCGATTAATACCAGTACTTGGAAAGTTTTATATTAAAAATATTTTCGATATAATTTATTACTATGTATGAATAATGATAATTCAATTATAATTACAAGAACTAAATCAGAAATATGAAGGTTATCAGTCATTTTAAGACTAATCGAGACATAACTTCGGAGTAGTGTATATAAAAGAAATAGGAGAAAAACTTGTTACTTCCATTATTATCCTCTTATTACAATACTTAAAGGAGAAACTTTGGAGGTCTTTTTACAAAAACTGTACTGGAGATAAAGTACAGAAATCTGTGATTTATATTAATAGTAAATAAAGTTATAGTAATACATCGGAAATACATTAAATTAATAAAATAAATTTTGCCTACACTAACATGTATTTCATATATACGTTTATACAAAGTGACATCTGGGGAACTGTTTGACCTGATTCCGGCCGCTGAATTTTCCACTCGCACAATACTTAAAAGACTGAAATACCATCCTCGCCATCTGGATACGTGGCACTCTACTACTGTGCGGTTTTGTAGGAACTTCCGTCCACGTGTGACTCAACTCTGGAATGGCTTACCAGCGGCAGTGTTTCCAGGTCGATTCGATATGGGTACCTTCAAAAAGCACGTGTATTTCCACATTAAAGGCCTTTAACATCCCCGTAACTCTTCTGGTGTTACACGGAGTCGTGGGTGGTGGTGATCACTTACCATCAGGTGACCTTTAAATTAACAACCTCCTTGCCAAATTTCATGTTTTTACGTCAAATCGTTATCAATATTTAATGATGAGCTATTGCTCATTTCGCTTTGAAATATTTTTCGAAGCGTCATTTAACGTCAAAGAACACAGTATAATCTAGAGGCATATAGAGACAGATATAGAACGTAACATAAGAAACTGCGGATAGCATGTATGAATAAATAACTAATATAGATGACAGTAGACAAGGCGAAACATTTACGCCAAAACTGTAACGTTTGGCACTCCATTCTCTGACTTGCCCACTAGGAATACAGCTTGAAGCTAAAAAAAACTCTAACCACTAGGAATACAGCTTGAAGCTAAAAAAATTAGATAATAGACTAGCGACATGCTCGCGGCTTCGCCTGCGTAAATAACACGACTAAACCATTTCATGTTTTCACTCACCCGCGTTCTCACTTAAATCACAAACTGCTTAAATTTATAAATTAAATGGTTTTAATTTATTTATGAACCAAATTGAAATAAATACGTTGTTCAGGATGTTTTCTGATATCAGCGTGTACAAACGCATAGACAAACAGATAAACAGAAAAGAAAATGGAAAACTATTGTTTTAGGTTCTATTACATTGATAAATAATATACCCCTAATAATATTCTTATTCCTGTATATTCCATATACAGACCATGATCAGTTACATTTTTATTATATATATCGATGTGATGTAACATCATCACACATCTTTACTTATCTACTAGATTATGCAATGTAGGTCATAATCAGAGGAAATCTAGTAATAAATAAAATAAAATAAATTATTGCTTTCAAATAGATTGATCCCAACGTGATTTGAAAATAAATTAGATATAATCATTTCCCCCGATAAAAAATTGAACTGACAACCATCGTATTTACACTCAGACGCTATAAGCCGCGGTGGATTTAATTTTTAATATAATTATTGAAAACAAAATAAGCCAATTTTCTCAATAAAATATTTAAATTTGAATACAAAAATGACAACAATGAAACTCAACACACTATAAGTATCGGTTAAGAGTCCTTAAAATACAAGCTAAAAGCGTCGCACATACTTGTGCTTCATTAGACAACTATGTTTTCTCATACCTCACTTGTGTTGGGCACCCTTATTACTATCCCCGGAAATTCTTTGACTGAAATAAAGTAGTTTTTTTATTTGATGACAGAATCAATTCATACTTAAACTAAATTATACTAATAGTATATTTTTTTTAGCTTCACGCTATTTAAGGTGGTTAGTTCCGCCCCTTAAGATGCAACGTCTCTTGGCTTGTAATTTGTAATGTATTTAGGGCTGAAAGTGGAGGACGGAGAGTCTTGACACTAGGTTCTCTCTAATTACCTATGCGAAAAAGGATGAATATATTTCTGCTTTGATCTGTTAGAGAGATAGACTGTGTATGATGTGTGATGACTGTATAGTGTGTTTGATTGGCTGAACTCAACATCGCGCTTTGCCATAGTTTGAATAGTTTAAATATAACCAATCCCTCAAGTGAGTATCGAACCAACAACTGGTTATGCAATACCAGTTAGACACTATTCATTATAGTCTTATATGTCTCAGATAGTCCACATAAAATTAATGTTTCAAATTATTTATTTATTGATTTGATTGGAAATAATACGGCGTTGCATTCAGCAACTTAACAAACGATATTACTTGTTCCTTCGCCCATTAATAATTTCAAACTAAAACTTCTCCATTAATATACTGTATTGTAATTTAACAGTCTGGGATTTAAACATTTCTTAAGAGAAACGACCACTATTAACAAAACCATAGAAATAAAAAGGAATATTTAGTTAGGTATTCTATCATGGCGTCTTTTTATGTCATTCTATCATCTTTTTTAAAATAAAAATAACATCTACAAAGGAAAATAATATTCAAGAAACAAAGTTCCGTACTTATTGATATTCTCCCCCTTCAGATGGGTAAAAGAGACTATGGCGATATCATCGATTTAATACTAGTATTCATGTAATACAATGTGAATTCTATCAAACCTCGCAAACGCTAGCCAAGGTAAAGTATTTGTTTTGGCTGGAAACAACTTTCCCTTCCTTGGAAATGTCCCTTAGGCGGACTATACATGGAATAATGGGAACAAAAACAAAAATACAAAAATGTTATTTTAAGCTAAAAAAAATTGATTTACAAACGTTATTTATTGTTTACTATATATATATATATATATTCCAATTTACATTTAATTTAATGTAACTGAATTGAAACCTATACTTAAGTGGCAGTCTCTGTTCGTTTACACTATTCGGGATAAGCCATAGCGATATTAATTTCCGCCTAATTTGAGATATTGTTAGAGTTCACACTTGTAATTGTATAAACTTTACTATTACAAAACTTCCTCATTACTCATTATTTTCCATATACTCTTTGTTACTTTAAACATTTTTATCGTGAAGTTTTTAATGTTATTAGTCAGTCGAAACTGAGACATTGTAGAGAGCAGAATAACAAAGCTTAAAATATTATTTAATACGTTTATTCCGAAGCCCTTTCTCGTGTTAGATGATAAATCTCAGCGCTGAACTTTCTTCAGACATAGCGGTATAATAAGAATCTTTTGAATATAATTCTTCTGAATTCATTTTTCGAACCCAAAAACCTTACATGTACTGACTTCTAAATTACACCATGATAGGATGGGGAAATCAAATATTATTTTTAGAACTAGACACAAGTGTCGCGCCTTTGCGCGCAGCCTTAGCAAAATTGCACCCGTGTAACTGTCCTCGGGGTAACTTTGATTTGTTGTTTGCTGCAACTCTGCAAGTATTTTGTATTGCGAAACATTTTGCATCGACTGCCACACCCATACAAACTCTTTGTAGCTTGTCCGCTCGAAATAAATTGTTAACGGTGTCTTGACTCTTGTCTATTTGCAGGGCTGTAGGATTTTTATTGAAATTTTATATATCTTTTTCATTGTAATATCAAAAAGTGTAGCTATATATGCGTATTTGTTTATTTGTAACTACATTTCTTTTATATTTTCAATATGAGTTTTTAAATTTTTAAATAATTAAATGAAGATATATTCAATTAATAGATAAGTTTCAGTGCTTCGATTTTGGTAAATAATTCTCATTTTTTTTATTACACCTTGTTGGTGGCCTGGTTTAACACACTATATATCGAATACACAGTTTCTAACTTTCTAAAAACGCCTAAGCTGATATTTTCATACATACATTTGGGCAACATTACGTGTTAAATAAATTGTAATTGTTATTTTTTTTGAAAACAAAGAAGAATTTTAACAGAATATAAAAATTAAACATTTTTCCAGAACAGCCATATCTAGTCAAACCCCTTAACACTCCACTGAGAAAGCAGACAAGCTAAATTTGATCTACAAACATGTAAAATAAATTTTCTTTTTTATTACTAAGCCACATTGGTGTAGTGATATTAAAACCACAATAAATAGCACCGAACACTGCAGTTGTCAAAGTACGAGAAGCGGGCCAAACTTTAATTAATATATGAAGCGTGAACAGAAAGTAACTTCGTTGCTTTAAGTCTTCAGTGGAACTTTCACAATCGAACCGACTCTAACAATAGGACTTATTTGCGAGTTGGTTACTAAATGTTTATTAATTGAACATTTTCCCTATATACCCTAAATGATACAATAAGAAACGTTACGCACCGTCAACTAAATGTGAAGATCGTGGGTTGAAATCTCACACGGTTATATGTTCATTTAAACCATGGCATGCCTACCTTGGTGCTAAATTCATCTTGTTGCCCTTTAGTATTGCAAAATTTGTTACCTTTTTTTTTTACGCTTGGATATGCATTTTACGCAGACTAGACCCTTGCGGGTGGTACTGTGGGACTCACCGGGCACCAAGACCCGATACTACCCACTAAAACCCAGCGGACCCTCTCCACTCCAGAACCTAGTTACCTAACCTAGTAACGGGTTAGAATATAGAGTTATTTTTTGTCAATAAATAATCGTTAATTACAGCAGTGGATACCTAGCGGCAAGACACTTCGTTGTCCACCTCCGTCCGTTTTCGAGGAAGTCAAATAATTTTATTCAAAATAAGATGAAGAACATACTTGTTTCATTTTATGAACGTCAAATAATTTACCACCGGTTCACTAAAGTTAATGCCTCAGACCTGAGAAGAACCGGCGTTAGAAACACAGCGGGACTCCTTTTTTTAAATCAATTATTTACAAATTTATTAGTGACAATGATACCTTTGAAATAGGCTGGAATTTTCTACACCAACCTCTGGATCATTGTTGCTTAAAATATCAGTAAAATTTGATTTCGGCTATGAAGTCGCAAACCTACCACACTAGATAGAAAGATATAGTCAAGTTCTTCTGCAAGAATCCAGGGCAGTACGCGAGGCAAGTAAGGAATCGTTGGGTGTAGTTTGATATAATATTTGTACCAACTGACAGACGAATGCCACCTTAGTTTACCTGTGACCACGGACTACTGTAAAGTGTTCGGAACGTCAGGAGTTCTAAAATGTGTTTTCGAATACTAATAATATACGCGATTAATCCGGTTTAAAAAAGTTTCATTTCAAAAAGTTTCATATTGTTAAATTAGGTTATAAACTATTTGTTTGGTTAATTGAATCCATAATTGTCTTATAAGAAGTTAAGCACTGAATAACAGCCCACTGAATGTAATATTACTGTTAATGTATACGGTAAATACTTCACCATTAAAGTTGGTAAATTCTAAAATTTACTTAGAAAATTCTAACAATTACCCGTATTTCGGGCACTTACAATAACTATTATACATCCATTCGAAACTTGTTATTACAATTTTATTGCAAAAATCAAAAAGCATAAATAAGACGCACCACTCTTTATTTTTAAATAAAGCGAGAATTGAAAGACATAATGGTTTTTTTTTAATCCTCATATTAAATCGATTATACATCTTATTACTTATTTGTAATTTGTATACAAGTGGGCGCTTCAATCCGCTGAGTATGATTAATGACTAAGAACTGTTACGAGTTCCGGCGTTTGAATGACTTTGACCATTACTTACTTAATTCATATCGAATCACCCAAGTTTCGTTCTACGAATGAATATAACGTAAAACTCCGTATATACAAGTTACATATAAATTTAGCATTATTGGACCTAAAATATAAAGCAATATATAACTTTTAAGTAGTATTAAGTATCCTTAAAAGTATGTCAAAATTATTGGTGAATTAAGTTCTAAAAACGATTTTATAATAATTTTATTAGAAAGATTTTATAGCCCTTCACGATATAGGGAAAGGAGCTCGCAGCAGTGTTCGGGACAATTCTCGCAGTTTAACCTGACTTAACCAAATTTGAATAGAACCTACTAATGCCACCTTTGAAATACGTGCCAGAAATGAGCTGATGATAGTTCCGGAAAGGCCAAGAGATTTAAGTCGGTTATAGAGAACTTCCACGATAGGCATATAACGAGATACCAACTTCCTCAGGGAGTTTATACTATATGACTGGACTCAATCTGCAGCTGATTCTAAAATTGAATAAGGCTATTGTGTGGATTTTTACCGTTTGACCGTTTTTAGTTGTTATATTACTTTTTGGCCTTGCTGACAGACAAACTGCATCGCGTAGATTTCTAACATAATTACCCCAAATTGAATTCGAACTTTCAAGCATCGTGTTCAATCACATTTATGTCATTGTCGTCAAAAGAGATACAGAAGCACTAGATTTATATAGAAATATTTATATAAAATCGATAAATCGGTCTAGGTCTTTTAAAGGAATAACTTAAAAAAACCTTAAATCCTATCTTATATTAAATATAATAGACTTAAAGTCTAGAACCCAAAATAAGAGTATTTCCAATAAAAGCTATATTTACCATAAATATAATAATATACTATTATTATTTTGGGATCAATCAAATTTATTATCGACAATAATAAATGAAGGTCAATAAATTTTGAGAACAATGCTCTTGTTTGTACAAGTGACATTAGGATTCGATAACGAAGTTAATCTTCCCTCCTTTGTTATGACGAATAAATCTTGTTAGGCTACTACTGTAGTACATATAGTCAAGTTGATTAGACATTTTTGTGTTTATTTGCTTAAAAACGGTCTTCTAAAGAAATTATGTGAAAAGAAATTTCGATTTTATGTATGCTTGAGTGCCTTTTTCTTTCTTGCATAAAAATAAAAAAGGTGTTAATGTATGTCTTAGAGTAATTTGAATTCTTAGATTGATTTGCTTTTTAGTCCACTAACACGTAACGTCTTGAAATCGGGCGGAAGATGGAGAACGGAGTGTCTTGACTTCCTGCTTCCCTTTGCAATCGAATATCCCATTATATAAGTATTATCATACAAATTTGCAAGAGCTCTTAGACCTCCTTATATCGGTCCTATCGCGGAATTTGTTCTTAGTAGACGCCTCCTAACTATAAACTAACTCCTACCAAATTTAACTTTTATATGGCAAGCAATTTTCGATAATTCGTGATGTGGCCTTTCGCTTTTATATAAATATAAGATAATAATAGTTAGTTTGTTTGTTTCACATATATGAATATTTTTGTTTTAAAAATAATTTTATTTCTCCAGTTGTCTTAAAAGTTTCGAAAAGAGAAGATTCACTTTCATCTTATTTAACAGCCAAGTCCTTACTGAATAAGCAACAAACTGAAAATTTCCAATATATTAAAGAATCAAGTTATCCCCCGACCGCAGTTTGAACCCACACTTTCATGGTTCCTATAACCAATAAATATACAAATTTATACACTCACAGTATTTAAAAGTACTATAAAAGTTACTTTATAGTGTATACAGTACGAACAGTATACAGCTTTGACAGTTTCTCATCTCGTGAACAAAAAGCTCCTGTGAAAAAGTGTTTGCGCTCCGCCCCCAGTGTGCACAAGGAACGCTTATTAACGTCCGAAAAGGAGTCATTTTGTCTCTTCTATGTTAATGGTGAAATGTAGGGAAGGCTCTATGGAAATAGTTATACAAGTGTTTTAGCTCATTGCTCAAAACAAATTTTTAATATGTTTTTTGTGGACGTTAAGGATATCGCGTATAGCGCTAATGTATTAATATATATATTTATACTCGACTTGAAGTTTGATCCCCACTCGCAGGTTTTGCTAAATTGTTTTCATTTCCGCACACCGCGCTAGTAGGCGCAGGTTATGTCTCAAAGTTGGGCGGAAAGTTGAAAACAAAAGAACGGAGTGTCTTGACAAAGGTTAGGTTAGCTTCTCGCAGCCTACCCTGCAACGCAGGATAAGTGAGAAGCTGATTTGAAAATAACAAATGTGTATTGCAGTACAGATTTAATGTGTTTAATACCAATGAACAGCTTTAAGTGCAGTTTTAAAATAAAAAAGCCGGTAGTACAGGACTGTACATCTACTAACATTTTATTGCGAGCCACTTTAGCTGATGCACTGATACTATGTGATAAATTTTGTCACTCATTCGATATTCAATCATTTGACGAAAGTAGATAGAGAAATTTCAAATAAATATAAACCATATTACTTTTCAATAAAATGCTATTTTGCATAACAATTTAGTTAGTTTTCAAGTACTCTGGCTTAGTATGCCATAAACAAGAATTAAGTTTCGTAAAACATGTATGCACTTAATAGTGTGGATCTTTTGACTTTATTTTTTTCTTATTCTGTATATTTTATTATAGAAATAAGTGTAAGTAGATTTTTACTCTTATAAAAACATACGTCCTATTCTGATAACACTTAAGCCACATTATATTTTGACATGATATTTAAATAAAACGTTTACAAATTTCTACTAATCAAAGATTATTCTACGAAGAATATTTTCGCTTTTCATTTATATTGTTAAAGTGTAACTCACACACTTGGAATATGACAAATATTTTTAAAAATCTCTCTACAGAGATTCTAACAATAAAAATAACTTGTAGAAAACGTATAAGCGTTCCGACGTAGCCGGGCGTAGATCGCATAGCTTAGCAGTCACAGCGCTTGGACGGTTTCCAAGAGGTGCGGGTTAGAATTCCGCTGTGTTCCAACTTTTATACATTTTCTTAAAATGTTTTTCAATAGTTAATTACGAAAAAAGTGTTACATGACACATACATACATATTATTTAGCCTATATTTAAAACCTGAGAACTGTATAATTTAAATCTATTAATCGTATTTGAAAACGAAATTTGAATTAACTTTATTACATTAACAGTAACAACCACTGCTTTACGATATCTTCAAGCGTTTCCGATCTAAGAAAAGAACAGGATCTTCCTTCCAGTCCATATTAACGAAACTAAGCAAATATTTAATCGTTTAGTACAGAAATCAAACTGACTGTATATCAAAACCTCAGAAGAAAGCACATAAAGATAAATCTTATAATTCTTTTAAAAGTACAAAAAGTTATGGTTTTCTTAACTTTTGCTTCACTCGTTAATCCCGTAGGGCTTGTCTAAGCTAACTTGACCTTAAGGTTAGGTTAGGTCATTAAAAAAGCCAGATATGATTTGAAAATAAAAGGCAAGATAATGTCTGTGACCTAACCTAGAGACAGGTCCCTCGTAAACAGAGCGCAAAGTATTTATATAAAATAGTGTTAAGCAAAACTTTTTAATATTTTTAAAGTGTAATTCATTCTTAGGGAAACAAAAAAATGAATACTGCATAGGCGAAACTACTGGCCGTAGAATCTTGTAATTTGGCATACCTATAGATACTTAAATGAATATTGCAGACACGAAGAGAGTATGCCCCGAAATTCCTACGAGAACGGAAAAGAACGATATTTTACATTTTACAGTCTTTGACAGTTTACTGAGGAGAACCGAAATGGAAATAGTACGGCATGGATAGTAAAGTCCACTTTAACGACTTGTCATACAAAAATGTTTTTAATAGGTAGACACTAAATCAAACAGTGGTAATGTTATAGTTCTTTTTTCTCTTTCTCCTTTATTTTATAATTGCACAGTTTTCTATCTCGCTGTGCCTAACTCATCCACTTCCACAGCTCGAATAGACAACATCTCTTCAAGAGATAAGTCCATCTTTGTACTTTTTGTTTCTTTCTTTCTTAAAGTATTTTTTCTTAGTATTTTTTTAAGTGCAATAAAGAATATAATATGAATATGAAACACTTGAAAGCGTACATTAAAAATATTTCCCATAAATGATTTGAATCCACTATCGTAGCGTGTATACCTAATACATCTTAATAAGTGATAGTGACGTCGACTCATTGCAATAAATAAAGGAGCGCAATTTCAGTTTAGAAAACGGGGAGCCAAATGAACAAGTTTGTGGATTTCATTGGTTAGTCTACCTGTCAAAACGACTGGAAACATTTGAAAGGACTCAAAAACAGATTTCAAATTTCAATTCAATTGGCCGTAGAGCTTCAACTTATTAGAAAGCGTTCTAGCTGGTAGTTTAATTGGAGTTAATGATCAAAAATCTATGTTCAGTAAATAAACTTTATATTTCTTATGTTCATTATAACTTAAGTTTGCAAGTTACAACTAACATTTTTGAACTAGTCCCATATCTAAAAATGACAAGACACTAGTTAAAGAAGAATAAAGTCGCATTCCGCTGACACAGCACATGAATATTGAGGAAAGGAACAATAGAATAGAAATATTTGCTGTTTAATATTTTTCATTGTTATAAATTAATATTTAAAATATGATTGTCTTCATCTTGTTTTCAAACTAAAAGGTTGTTTAAATTATAACTAAATATTTTTTTAAAAAGCCTTTTTCTCGCCTGCGTAATTTAACTTACTCCGTTCCTAATTTTCCGCCCACTTTTGGACATGTAGTGTTAATGAGTATTAAACGTGGAATATATATATTAATTAAATACATAAATAGCTTTTTAATCAATAGTTAGTTATTTAACAGTAAAATGATTTTTTCGTTGTTATCCACACCTAAAATTTAATAAAAAAAATGATGATTACAAAACTTGTATGAGCACAAGTATGCACCTATGCACATATGTTGTTTTAAAAAGAACCCAAGTGAAAAAATATTATTACAAGTTCCTTATTCAACGTCACTTGAGGAAAACCGATGGGGAAAACAATTAAGAAAAACAAAGCATATTGTATACGTTTAGATGGGTGATGGAGCAGGGAAGGTTATGAGGTTATGAGGTTACCTTACCTCATAAGTTATTGGAAAAGTAAAGCTTTGCTTTCTGTTTTAAAAAATGCAGTTCCTATATATTCTAAATGAAATTGAGCTTAGGTATATTTAATTTCACTTAAGATTTAAGGTACCGCGATGTCCTCGCGAAGTTCCTTACGGCTCTCGTCGACGATTTCCTGATGCTACGATCCTCCAACATGTCATTGATATGCAGAAGAAAGAGAGGAGGGACTTCACACAGCCATGGGGGACATGGGGGCATGTAGCTAGAGCAAATACCGTTGGTAGCGACCATGATGCTATGCCCAGTAAGAAAGCTGGCGACCCACTTGCATAAATATTCGGGAAGCTCGTGTGATGGAAGTTACGCAAGGAGCGCTCAGTGCCATACTCAATCAAAGACCTCTGCCATGTCTACACAAACTGCCAGACTCACTTCCTTTCTTTCCATAGCAGCAGCCAAGTGTTGGGTTAGGTAAACTAGAAGATAACTAGTTGAGCGACTATGGTGGAAGCCATATTGGTGGTCGTAGTTCAACTGGTGATCCTCCAGATAAACCAGGAGCTGGATGTTTACTATGCAGATGAAGGCAAAAGGCTGTTGTAAGATGAATTGGAGCCATCGTATTTCTTCGGGATCGGGTGGATCAGAGCGCTCCTCCACGAATCAGGGACTACGCCGACTGAGTAAGAGTGCCAAAATAATCGCGTAAGCATCAGTGTCAACTCAGGAGCACAAGTTCAGGGCACTAAAGGAGAGATGAGCTTTTTGGCTAAACTTAATTTCGGCCACTGATCTCTGACACAGCGTAATGGTCGTTGGAGTGGTTCCGTGGTCGTCCAAAGTCATATTCGAGAAGAAGAGAGCACCCAGGAGATCGGCTTTCTCTTTCGCCGTGTGGGCCAGGATGTCATTCTCTGTGCGTAACGGCGGAAACGAAGGTTTATTGAATTTGCCATGTGCAGCCTTGGGGAGCGAACAGAATTGATGGATTCCAAAAGGGGAGCTCTCAAGCTACTCACTGATTTCGAGATATACCTTTCCCTGGCAATTAGCCGCTTAAAGTACCTAAAGGCTCGGTTGTACTTCCTTTTCAAGGTTTCTCACCTTCTGATCCATATTTTATTTATGGTTTTGAACTGACTGTATATGTCATTTTTCCGCTTTGGTTTGACAAAATGTGGCGTTCAGGCAGAAAGACCGGAGTGTCAACTTACCTAACTGAGAGAACGAGTACAAAAAGCATAAAGTTATTTTTTTTTATAAAATAGAGTAAGTCATTGGACTTCAAATATTTTTTTTCTTAATTTCTATTATATATTATTATTATGTAAGATTAAAGAAATTTTAAATTAGAATAAAACAAAATAATTACCACCAGAATTTATTGACCTCTTTCTTGCCTTTATATGTGCTTACCATAAATATGATTCCAGCTCCATTTCATTCATTCACTACAGTCTATAAATCCAGTCATTCAAACTTTTATAGCTTATTTTAAAAGATACATTATTATCTCTGTATATTAATGCTATGTATGTAAATGCTACTAATTTAGTTCATTCAAATGAAAGACGTCAGTATATTTTCCTGTTAGTAATCGAAGATGAGGCTAGCTGTGTTGTTCTTTGTAGCAAGTGTCTCGTGTCATCGGCTTCATCATCATGCCAGTCACACCTCTAGCAAGGAAGGTCAGTGAAATTAAATAAAAATAAATCTGAATTTATATTAAACTGTCAAAACTTATCTGCCAGTATTTTTTTACAAGCTATGCGCCATGTCGAGTCGTTTTAGCGATTTATATTAAAATGAAAACAATTAAGTTTGTAAATAAAACAACTATTAAATTATAGATTGATAACTATTCAATATAGTTATTTTACTTTATCACGAGATTGTGTATAGAAATAAATAACCAATGAGGTAAAGGCTAAGTTAATATAAACATTACTTCATTAATTATGACTCACAAGATGATTCACTTTGATTCTCAAGTAAATAATATAGTTGTAATATTTGCATATTACAACTTAAAAATAGTCCCATAAGAAGTTTATTTGATATTAAAAGTGTATCTTTTTCAGCTTAACGCTTTTTCTTACAAAGCATGATAGAGATAGCTGTATTCCAAAACATTGCTAGTTGAGTGGCGAAATTTAACCATTTCACTGAGTGGAATCGAACCCATAACCCTCGCTTTTACATTCAGGCGCTATAAGTGACGGTATTTCTAAGTAGCCTACGAAATACAAAGGTAAAAAAGTGTAAAGTTAAATATATAATAAATTACCTCCTAAGTTAAACATTAAATTAGAATAAGGAAAAGAACGAGCTACCTTTCCGAATGTATTTGTGTTCGTACATTTGTAGAGGATAATAATACAATCAATAGCATTTAAGAATAAATTGTTCAAAGAAGAAATGCCTGCTCTTTTCCTTTGCCAAATGAATATTAAATTAGAAGCAGTGTATTGTTTCACTGTGATTTGAATTCAAAGGTTACAGATTCAAATTCTGTGTGAACAGAGAATTGTATTAAATAAATTAATTACTATCCATCGTATTATGGAGACCACCGTGGCGCAGTAGGATACCGTCTGACGTTAAACACGAATGGTTGTGGGTTCGTTTCGTTTTCTTTTGTGGGTTATGATTATATTTATTATATTTCTCCAATCTGGTATCCATATTATCACTCTCAATACTCAACAGGCACACGAGAATGTCTTGACTGCTATGCGGGAAAAAGCGGGAAGCTGGAAAAAAATACTGAGTTTGTTTAAAAATAAATAAAGACATTTCATATTTTTTTTTGATCGAATCGATATAAAGAGGCGATCTTTAGGAATATCACTGTTTTGTTTCGAACTCAATTGGACAATTTATATTATTATGTAAAATTATATCTGTAAGTGTAAGAAAGATATTAATAAAATCAATTGATAGCTAGCTTAAATCTATTTTTCATATTTGTCCAACAATTTTCAATCTTAAAACACAATAAATAAATAAAAAATATATCCACTCTTGGTTACGTATAGAAAAAAAGCTATTGCAAGTGAGAGGCTGGCACCGTACCGGATAACAACTGGTTATACAGGCACTCACGCGCTTTCATTTATGAATACAAATCATAATATTTATATCAAAACTGCTATTTCCTTTAATAAATCGGTAATTTATAATTTATCTAAACAAAAAAATTATTTTTTTTTAACATTTTTTAAAAAAGACATATTTAGAAAATTCGATCAGCGGGATTTAAACCCGGGCCGCTTGAACAAATATAACAACAACAACTATAATTTGTAATAAGCGTATAAGAATTTCAATGTAGCTGGATGTAGAACGCATGGCTTAGCGGAGCACTTGAACGGTTTTCAAGAGGCGCGGGTTCAAATCCCGCTGCGTTCAAATTTTTATACGTTTTCTAAATATGTCTTTTTTAATTTCCTTAGTGTGGGCATAACACTTTAAAAATGTTAAAAAAACAAATATTTAATAAATAGCATTCCCTCTTGCCAAACGATTGTTCGTAGAATAATCTTTGGGTAGCAGAAATTTCTAAAAATCTCTCTACAGAGTTGCTAACAACAAATATAAGTTGTAATAAGCGTATAAGACTTTCAACGTAGCTGGATGAAGAGCGCATGGCTTAGCGATCAGAGCGCTTGAACGGTTTTCAAGAGGCGCGGGTTCAAATCCCGCTGCGTTCAAATTTTTATACGTTTTCTAAATATGTCTTTTCAAAAATATTACAGATCAACAACCTGTCACTATAACGCCATCAGGTGAAATTCGCGGAGGGTACAATGTGACTCGATATGGACGCAGCTTTGAAAGCTACCGCGGTATTCGTTACGCAGAACCGCCTATTGAAAACCTTAGATTTCAGGTATGTATAAATTTGGTTTCAAATTAACATTTACACTGATTACAGCAATCTATTCGTTTAAGATTGAGTTGTCACCAAACTGTTTAGTTTTTCGCTACTAATATTAAGCTATTGTAAAAAAAGCTTCAGTCGAAACGCTTTTTTAGCTTCATAACTTTTCTCGAATGATAGAGCATCCCGCATTTTGGTAATTTTTATACATATAAAAATGTAACTGATCTCTGTCTGTACATAGAAGATATTAATATGAATTTTATAGCTATCTGCGTATTCTGTCTATGTATAAGTATATAACACAACATGTATAATATATTTTTACTCCACCCACGCTATATAAATTTTCAAATCTCTTAACCTTAAGGTTATCTGGAAGAGATCGCTGTTTAGCGATAAGACCACCTTTTGTGCACATATTTGTAACTTTTAATTATTTTCAGTTATTTTATTTTTAATATCTACTCTGGTGTACAATAAAGCATAAGTAAATAAATAAAAAAATATAGTATTGGGGGCATTTATCAATGTAATTGAACTAAAAACAATCATTTTTAATGTTCTTTTCTTTTTGTCTTGTCCTCTGTTTGTATGTACGTTTGTGCACGCTAATCTCAGGAACGGCTTAACCGATTTAAATACAATTTTTACTGAATATTGTACTTAATTAAAAAGTTATAATAATTTAAAATATAAATCGAAGCAAGTTAATGATTTAAGTGAGAAGAAGTTGAAGAAGAAGAAATTCAAAAAAAACGAAACAGTTTAATTCTGTACTTTACACAGCCACAAATAGGCAACCAGAACCTACAGACAAGACTTTCCGCTCTCCCCTTCGTTTAGTGTGGGGAATCCAAATTATTAAAATATGCTTTTGATATAATATAATCTCGCTACAAGCTAATAAAATCTTTCATTTTCCAGCCTCCAAAACCTATACTGAAATACGAGACACCAGTAGATGCCTCTAAAGACGGCCCTGCATGCCCGCTACCTGCGACCAAAGTCGAAATCAATGAAGACTGTCTAACTGTTAATGTATACACTCCATTAAAAAAAGATAGGTTCGGAAATGAATACTTATTTTTCGATATTATCTTTTATGAAATTTTTAGGTCCTTACGCCAATTTTTTTTTCGAATTATATGATTTAGGTGCACTATATGCAAAAAGAACGTATAGTAATCGTTTTTGGTGCCTTTTTTATGGTGCAAATATAGATATGGCACCATATTTTTCAGTTTCAAATTACTTAAAGATATTGCGTTTTGAATTGATCTATTGACTAGACGGGATTAAATGTTATGTACTAAACATAAATGTTAGCTCAGCTGGCACTTAAAGCCACAACCAACGCAAACGTCATACAAATTCCAACAAGCCTAACAAAAATAAAAAATAAGGTATTTCTGAAAAAAAAACTTGTGTTAATATTTATACTTCATTTATATATAAAATATTTACGCTTTCATGGAGCAGTGAGACAGTGTCCAACTGTCAGCATGATGGATGTGTCTGTTCCCAAACGGGAAAATCATATTAATTAAATTATTTGCATTTTTACGCTCCAGTAAGATGAAACGGGGCAGTTTCTTTTTATGTATCTAAAAATAGGGAACGGTAGGAGGCAGCGTGTTGTATACCAAGTAGTGTTGTAACATTAAGTACTGTAAAGCAAAAAAAACATAAAAAATTTATTACTTTACTTTTCTCCTTAAGTGTAACTTTATATAACATATATATATATTTTACATTTTTTAAAGTGTTATTCGCACACTAAGGAAATTGAAAAAGACATATTCAGAAAACGTATAAATATTTGAACGCAGCGGGATTGGAACCCGCGCCTCTTGAAAACCGTTCAAGCGCTCTGACCGCTAAGCCATGTCGCATGGCTGCGCTGCTTTCAAATTTTTATACGTTTTCTAAATGTCTTTTTCAATATAATATATTTTTTGTAGAAACGAGATTCTCCCAGTAATATTGTTCATCCACCCTGGCGGGTTCTACTCGATGACGGGCCGGAGTGACCTCGCGGGACCACACTACCTGCTGGACCGAGACATCGTACTTGTTACTATCAATTATCGCCTTGGGACACTTGGTTAGTTTATTTGAAGATTTCGTTTGTTTTAAAATTTCTTACAAATGTTCAGAGGTAGACAGTGAGAATTAAATTATAAATACTTTGATATTGATTGACCATAGATATTTTGTCTATTCGGAGTATATATATAATAGATATAAATATTCCTCCAAGTCAAAATTAAGCCCTTTAACTGTAGCATAGGTTTAAGCGATAATACAGTAATATCCCTTCTGCGCTACGGCAGATGGCGTAACATATGACAAGTTTCGTGTTTAGAAAATATATAAGTGAACATTACATGCTATCATTTTGGGATTAACTCTTACAGATAGGTGTGCTTATTTTAAATACTAGTTTTAATATTTTAAAAACTAGGCATAAAATATAAGTTTCGGTTTTCAGCTTAAAGGGAGGCAGAGTTATATCCTTTTGTCGTTCTCCATTCTCCACTGTACATCCGAATTCGAGACTTTGAGATTACAGAGACGGAATACAACGCCACAATTTATTTTACCAGAGTGGAGAAATAAAAATAACTTAAATATGATCCGTAGAAATAAAAACTTATCTGTACATATAATAAAAATGTAACTGATAGTCTGTACATGGAAGATATAAGAAACAAATATGAATGTAAACAATGAATTATACCCAAAAGAATGATTTTTATTTTCTTTTCTATTTGTCTGTGCGTTTGTACACGCTAACCTCAGAAAAGCCTAAATCAATTTGTATGCAGTTTTCACTATTGTATTTTGGTGAACTTTCTAAAACATTAAGTGTGTCTTTCATATCTATAAAAAAGTTAAAACCATTAAATTTTTTAATTTAAGCAAAGATTGTGATTTAAGTGACAACGTAGTAAAGCGAAAAACCAAAAAAGTTTAGTCGTGTAGTTAGACACTCGTAACTTTACCACTCGGGTTATGTTTAATACGAGTGGTAATTGATCCCACAACGAATCGTAAATATAAATAAAAGTAGGATCAAAATTGTTATTTTTAATATTAATTTTAAATATGTAATTATCTTTTTTTTTTACATTTTTTTAAAGTGTTAATCGCACACTTAGGAAGTTGTTAAATACATATTTAGAAAACGTATAAACGTATAAATTCAAGAGGCGCGGGTTCAAATCCCGCTGCGTTCAAATTTTTATACGTTTTCTAAATATGTCTTATGTAATCATCTTTCACAGGTTTCCTAAGCACTGGCGATGAGTTAGCGCCGGGTAACAACGGGTTCAAAGACCAAGTGGCTGCTTTGAAGTGGGTACAAAGAAACATAGCCTCATTTGGAGGTGACCCCAACTGCGTCACTATCACGGGGTACAGCGCGGGCTCTATCAGCGTGATGCTGCATTTGATATCACCTATGTCTAAAGGTGAATTTTAGTTAACCTTAAGAGCTTACTTTTTAAAACACTACGTCTTATGTATCTCCTAAAACTAGTGTATATAACTAACAAACTAACTAACTAAAGTGAGTAATAAAAAATATATATGGCCTAGTTACAAAAAGCGTAAACGTTTCTGTAGATGGCAATTAAGTGAAGACTGTTGCCTAAAGTTCTGTTCGATTCGAACCTACGCTTACCACTTGTCAGCGATTTTTCTACAAAAGACTTCGATAAAAGAACATTTTATAAAAAGTTGCTATCATGAAAGTGTGGACAATATAATGTAGAATATTTTTCCTATATATATTTCATCTGTACTAATCTCATCCATTGGCAATAAGTTCTTTACTTAATTTTACGCCTATTTAAAGACATTGCGTTTAAGGTCGGCATCTAACACATAATGATAACTTTAAATGATAATGAAATTATGTGATAGCTGATATACTTTTGAATCAAATTTAAACTAAAAAAGTCTGATTTGTGAAAATCCTGTGTGTAAATACAATACAAAAATAAAAAAAATCAATAGATATTCATGTATATAACATATAAAAACTGCTCGTATCTCCCAACCGATTGAGTAGTTCCATATCCTTTGATGTCTTCAGGGAAATACCCTTCCTGATAAACTTAAAAGAGCTCGGATAGAATGGAATTATCCAAATCAGTGCATTTCGTAGTTCTCTGCCTCTGAATAATTGGCCGTTTACAAAAAAAAACCTTTTACAGTTCTATATTGAATTAAATGGAGTATCGTTTTACTAAACTACAATGGAAAATGACGAGACGAATATTTGTTACCGCATATGTTTTCATTTTTCTTACAACAGAGTTTTCTTTACAATAAAGCTAAAAAGTAAGCTTTACAATAAAGCTTATTTTTAATGCGTTGCGAGATGTATAACAGCGAAATATTTTTATAATGTACTAAAAGATCTCGGCCTGACTAAAACTATCATTAAATCATTTCTAAAATATGTTCTAAAAACGCAATTCTTTTTTCTTCTTGATCTCAGGATCCTTGAAATTTGTGGAAAAAAGATACAAGCCCACTTCGCATCTTTTTTCCAGAGGGCTTGGACAATAATGGCAAGACAGCCCCGCAAATCCCTACTTGTGTCACACCCCGGCGTTGCTCCGAGCCCCTCTCCCTGTAAAACTATGGACCTATGTTCAGTGAATCCATGGAATGCTATGGAGTTTTTTTCGTATAAATCCGTTGATATTATACTTCAAACTCATGAATGAACTGACCAGGAATAGGTTTAGAGTAAATTGCGGTATACGGTAGAATTAGGCGCGAGAGGTATAAAGAATTACCATCAGCTCGTTTCTAGCACGTATTACGAAAGCAGCATTAGTAAGATTATTAGGAGCTCGGATAGTGGAGGCGAGCGTCAATGCCTTTTAAAGGGCATCCCTAAGCCTACACTTGGATCGCAAGTCCCAGGCACTCTTTCAAGCTCCTCTTTCTGCAATGCTATGGGCCCGGCATCCGCATGGTGAATCCATGGAATGCTAAGGAGTTTCTTCTTCTTCGTCTTGACACATGAAGGAATAGTTTTTCACCCACTTTTACGAATATTATATGGAGGGAAGATTATGACATTTAGCAAAGTTAAAATTTATATGGATTTAACATTTACTTACAGGGTTATTCCATAGAGCAATAGCAATGAGTGGATCTCCTTTCAAAGTGCTACGGACACCAGACAACTTGTACCATTTGGCGGTTAGGCAGGCTGAACTCCTCAACTGTTCTACCACTAACTCCAAGGTTATCGTTGACTGTTTGAAAACTAAGCACTATCGAGATTTTGCTTATTCTTTGAATGGATTTTATGTAAGTAGTTTTAAGCGCCTTTCTTTTTAATTTTAAATTTGTGTTTAAGTGAAAGTTTGCAATGGAAAAACGTTTTACAACTTTTGGTTGCAAAACGTTTTCCACTTCAAACCCCAAAAATTTCGTATGAGGATATGAGTCCCAATGCGGTTAATAGTTTTTGAGGTAATATGAAAGTGATGGATGGATGGTGCAAGTGCAATGTACTCAGAGTTTGGAGGTCCAAATCGCTCTTGGGAAAATGATTTAAAGTACATATTTCGTTTTCTCAATCTGGTCTTACTTTGTCTCAATAGGCAACTTCTCTGTTTGGAGTCAAATTAAGGACCGGAGTGACTGTCTATATGTTTTCACTACCTGCCTTGTAAAAAATCTGAGTAGCTTTCTATGAAAATATATGATATTTTCTCTGTTAACAGAAGTCTTTATATATGACTTATGTATTATGTATGATTATTTTGCATTTTATATATACAAGCAATTTCTTCATTACTAGCGACTCGCTCGCAACTTCGCCCCCGTAAAGTACTGTTTAGATTTTTCGCCCGCCCGCGTTCTCACTTAAATCACTAGCTTTGGTTTGATTTATAATTTAAATTATTAATATTTTATAATTGTTAAGGCAAGTTTACTGAACTGATTATTGTACGTCAGCCAAAACTGTATTTAAATCGGTTAAACCGTTTCTGAGATTAGCGTGCACAAACGCACAGTCAAATAGAAAAGTAAATTTAAAATCATTGAAAACATTTATAAATCCGCCTATTATTTTTTTTTCTATATCTTTCATATACAGACAGCGATCAGTTACATTTTTATTATATGTATAAATTAGTTATTGGTTTTAATAATGTAAAGGTTATTATATAATAAAAAAATATTTTCCATGAAGTAAATAATTAAATTAAAAAAGTATAATTATAATTTACTTTATTGTACAGGAATTCGGTTACGATCCACTGAGCATATGGTTACCAGTCGTGGAAAAGGACTTTGGACAAGAGAGATTTTTACCCACCGACCCCGCGGTCGTTGTCAACGAGGGGAAATTGAACTCAGTTCCGTTCATAGTGAGTCAGACAACAGATGAGTTCTTTTGGAAGGCTTTCAGTAAGTTATGTGTTTAATTTATGAGTAAGGATCCAAATATAGCTTAAAGAAAATTATTATATATTAGCCACGTTGTAGCGTAAAATACGCATTGAAATGTTCTTAGTATGCGTTTGCGTTCTATTGATATAACATGTTTTGACGGTTACTATTATATTTTAGCGCAGTGAAACAGCGGCGGACTGTAAATGCGATTGGTTGTGGGTTCGATTCCCACACAGAGGAATTATACGTACTATTATACGGACTATTTTTATTTCTCCGCTCTAGTTAGATAAAGCACGGCGTTGAAATCAGCCATTTAATTCACAGTGTCTCAAATTAAGGCAGAAAGTAGCGAAATTCATTATATATGTCATTTAAAAGTATTTTAGACTTTAATTAACATACCAACAACAACTGAGTGCAGCTGATAACTTGTTATTGTATATTATAGCAATACTGAGAAACCAAACGTTACTGGACACTATGAACAACAAATGGGACGAAATAGCTCCAATATCTTTTCTATTGCCAAGAAATGATACTTACGGTGCTCGAGCTCTCCGTAGATTCTACCTCGATGATAAACCTTTAAGAAATGATAAAGAAAGCGAAAGGAATCTGGCTCTCTTATACCAAGATGGTATTGAGAGTTATCAAGTTCACAAGTAAGTTAAATAATCTTTTTATGATAATAACTTTTGTGACGAAAAATTAAAAATGTCTGAAATCTTATAAATATAATAAGTTATATGAAATGTAAAAAAAATAATGAATTGGTTATATTTAAATTCGTTATGTTTAAATTAATTTAACAATCTTTTTTACATAGAACTCTTTAAAGAGTGAGGTTTTATTTCGATGAAAACCAAGTTTTTCAAAGTAAGAGCTTTATTTCATCAACACAATGTCTTTAGAATACTTTATACCAAAAAAAAGGAAAAGTGATCTTTTATACTAATTTATTTAACTATTATATGCATTATACAATATGTACCTGCTGTACATACATATGAGTGAGCAGTGTGAAGTTAATAAGGCAGCTCACTCAGGATAAATGCCGTACTGTTTTTGAGTGCTTTATTTAATACAATGTATATTTTTTTACATTTTTTTCAGTGTTATTCGCACACTAAGCAAAATACATATTTAGAAGGCGTATAAAAATTTAAACTCAGCGGCTTTCGAACCCGCGCCTTTGGAAACCGTCTTAATTTCTATTAGAAATAAGTTGCAATAAGCGTATAAGAATTTTGACTTAAGAGGATTTAGAATGCATGGCTTAGCGGTCAGAGCACTTGGACGGTTTCCAATGGGCGTGGGTTCAAAACCCGCTGCATTAAATTTTTTTAAAGTCCTAAAAAATTATTTTCAAGTTACTAAGTGTGTGAATAACACTTTAAAAATGTTAAAAATAACAAATTCAAAATATAAAATATAGAATGGCAAACCTGATGAGTCTTCACTTCAAGGCGCCCTTGTGGTACTACGAATTTGCGTATATCGGAAACCACAGCCACTATGAAGACCCTCAAACTAAGAAACCTATTGGTAACTATCCAAATCAATTAGTATCTATAAAACTCTACTGTCTCTCGCTGATTGACTAGACAACATACAGCCACAGCTTCTTGGAGCAAAAAGCTGAAATTTGGCAAGTCGGTTCCGTGTAGGCAGCAGTAGAAGATTAAAGAAAACCCAAGAAACAAAAAATAACGAAATTGTACTTTTTACAGTATAAATTACGAAAGATATGAAAGTATAATGTATAATATTGTGGCAAGGGTCATAAAGTCCACGCTTACAAAGTTACAGGTGGACAAATAATTTCAAAATTGATTGTTTGAATTTACGAAACCAAATCTTCTCACTGAATTACCTATATTATATTCTACATATGCAGAATATATATAATATTATTATTTGGGAACCACAAATAAATTGCAAATGTACCTTACAATAAACTTTTACATGATCGGAAAAACGCCGAGCGAAATTTATACTAACGTCTATTGCGTATCGCTACTGAGCTTTGATAATATCACAATGGTAACGAGACATTTATGTTTAGTTTAATTTCAGCATTTTTTTATTTAAATGGGTGAAAGTGTGAAAAGTGGAATTAGTCTACCTCTACTTATGTCTCGAAAATGGGAAGATGTGACGAGAACTAGATGATTTGTTCAAATTATAATATACCTTAAATTATAACCAAGTTGAAAAAGACATATTTAGAAAACAGATAAAAACCGTTCAAGAGGCAGCGGGGTTCAAATCCCGCTGCGTTCAAATTTTTATACGTTTTCTAAATATGTCTTTTTAAATTTCCTTAGTGTGGGAATAACACTTTAAAAAATGTTAAAAATATATATATAACCAATTTGTTATAAAATTTGTGTATTTGCAAGGTGTGGCTCATCATGATGATCTCATCTACTTGTTCTCTCTGAACTATCGCTTCCCGGATGTCGGGACTTCCGGTGAGGACGCGGCCATGGCCGACTTCATGACTGCTATGTGGTATAGTTTCGCTAAATATGGGTAAGCTTTTTGTATGGCAAATTTAAGTGTTTTACATTTACGTCAAGTTTGTACTAGACTGATAAGTTCTTTGATTTTCGCGATTATTACACATTTTGAAATGAAGCTATTTTAACCGGATTAATCACGTATAATTTTGGTATTCGAAAATACATTTTAGAACCCGACGTTTCGAACACTTTACAGTAGTCCTTGGTCACAGGTACCTGTGACCACGGACGTTCACCACATTCACCACGGGTTCCTTCAATATTTACAATAAAACAGAATACAATGAAAAATTTTGTATCAAAAATATTACTTGAGTGGCAGTCTCTAACTGCCGACAGAATTTCAAATAAACAATTAAGATAATATTTAAAATCAAATTTATTACTAAATCCATTTGATAAGTCACACAATGCGACTGTCACCTGTATAAATAATTATTTATATCCAATAATTAAATCCACTTAACCGCCTTGCAGATTTGATTACATCAAAAAGACGGGGCTGAAAATCGCAACTAAAGTAAACGTTGAATATTTTCATTCATTTTCACTTACATTATAATTTTATAATAATATAACTCTTAAATAATATTGAACGGTTTTCAAGAGGCGCGGGTTCAAATCCTGTTGCGTTCAAATTTTGATACGTTTTCTAAATATGTCTTTTTCAATATAACTCGTTCTAACAGAAATCCAAACGAGGCAAACCTAACAGAGTTAAGAAATCTGCATTGGCCGCGCATGACGGCCGATGACCGGCGCTACTTGCGCATCGATAGCGCGCGCTCTGTACACCGCAACTTGAAGGAAGACAGGATGGAGATATGGGAGCAATTATATCCGTACTAAAATTATATGTGAAATATTAAATTACATTTGCATAGAATTATGGTATTTTTTTTAATCCTGTTCGATTTTTTTTGCCACATTTGAGAGAATAATCAGTAAGACCATAATTCGGGTAGAGAATTATTTTTATGCATACTAATTATGTAATATGTTTTTAAGGTTCTCGCTTTTCCCCGCATAGCAAAATAGTAGAGACAACCTAATGTCAAGATACTCCTTTCTCCACTCACCATCCGATTTCAAGGCATTGCGTGACAGACAACAACGTTGCGCTTTGTTTGTTCACCAGAGCGAATTGCAAATAATTAAACTATGACAATTCCACCAAGTGGAAATCGAACCCGCAACCTATCGTGATTGCAGTCAGACGCTGTCCTACAGCGCCACGATGGTCTCTAAACTTTATTATGTAATGAAATATTAGAATATACATTAGGTTTGTTTTCTATGAAAACCAATGTATTGTTTTTATTTTTATACGTCTCTAATTTTTTCACTAAGTAGACAGAAAGGAACAATATCACATATACGACATCACTTATGGTCCATTTTGTGCTATGAAGATATATTCAGTTATAAGCTATAAAAGAACTGCCGCTCTCCGTCGGGCATATAACTAAGTTACAACGATATCATAATTCATATAAAAAATCTAAATTATAAGTTAATTTCAGAACGGAGTGTCTTGACACTAGGTTCTCGTTGACTAACTTGCTATGCGGCAAAATGTATGAAGCTGAAAAAAAAGATATTTTTTCCAGTTACGAAATTCAATAACATATTTAACAAATAAAATAATTATGCGTAAAACCAATTTGTCGGGAAACTTCAAATCCACACACTGTTATCAAGTCAGACATTTGAATTTAATTAATAATACACGTTTGATTAATATAAATAATAAACACAAGTAAATAAGAAATATAATTTTTAATAATCTATATAAGTCTATGTATATAATTACTGGACTGGACGGCATTTTATAAATTAAGTATTGTTGGATGCATTAAAAAAATATTTCTATATACTCACACACACGTTGCTAACACGGCCACTAGTATATTTCAATAAACAACTAATACAGTATTACCTGAAAATACATTTAATATAATTAAAATAAAAAATATACAAATAGAAATGATTTACACTATTCTATTATATAATGTCCAGTGAATGTGCAGAAAAATGGCATCGTAATAGAACGCATTAGCCTCATTCCTTCCGTAGCGGCGCGTTTAGTGAAACACGTCTGCGTGTTGAATGAAACTCGTTTTTACTGAAAAACTATCCATTTAATACTATATAATATAATAAGAAAACTTCTTATATAGTTACGATTTATTTCCTTTTGCGTAGTTGTGGGTTACATCCGTCCTCGCACAGCAGGGTCAGGCAGTCAGAGAGAACCTAGTGTCAGGACATTCCATTCTCCACTTTCCGCCCGATATCGAGACATTGCGTGCTGGGTGGTGGAAAAATGGAAATTATTTAAGTATGATAATTACTCCGAGTTCTGCTCAGGATCGAATTCACAACCTATCGCGTTTACAGTGAGACACTGTCCCACTGTGCCACTAAACCCCTAAGAAATAAGTTTATCTTCAAAAACGCTATATAAAAAAACCATGAAGGAGAAACTAAAGACTATACAAACATAGTGTTTGTTTTATATACGTACCTATATAATATTTCACGAATTTAATTTTGCAATTATTAGGGGCAGGCAAAGAGAACGTGGAAGCACTAAACGGGTTCTAAGACATTATCAAGCGTTACTTAATAATATAATTATAATAATTGTGCATAAATATGTCAATAAACAGGGAAATCCTTAGAGAAAACCAGGAACCTTATGTAAATATTTACCCAGTAAATGGATATCACCTATCCACTGAGCCACGATTTTTTGTAAAATAAAATAAGAGTTAAAAACGCTCGTTTTCGTATATTATTATGATCACACATGATTTTTTAACATGCTGCTTGTTAACACGAGGTCCGATCCCGCTTTACGAGGATGCCTAAAGTTTTCTCCCAAAAGTCTTAGTATTTCATTTGTAGACATGAAAATACTATAATGACTAAAGCCCGCTACTCTTTATTGAAGGGCAGAAACAATCATCTCCACTACGGGAACAGTTTCAATGAGCGATCGCGAGAGCTTTTTGGTACATATGAGGAAAAGTTGCGGCACTTGACACGCTTTTGAAATGGATTTGTGGCGCTGAAATAGTCAAGTTATTATTTGTAGGTATTCGGCAGTGACGCTTCATTCTCTTTAAAAGAGAGCTTCAACAATTGATAATAATGTCACTCAAGGTTTTATTTAAACTAAACCAAAAGTCTTTTTGCGAGATTCATACCTCTTGTAAGTTTGCTTAAAATTTTTAATGTGTAATTCAGATTAGTTTTACTTTTATTGACATAATATATAGAAAGAATTATGTAAATTACCTAAATGCTGTCTTTATTTATTTTTTCAGCTTTACGCTTTATTTAATTTAGCCGGGTAATCTTAGTAGTACCCACTTTCCACCAGAAATCAAGACATTGTGTGTTGAGTCAAAAATCACTTAAAGGTACTGTAAACGCAATTAGTTATGATTTCAATTTCCACTAAAGGCATCGGGATTAATATAAAAAACGCGGTGTTTACTCCGGCACTCAAGAGAAGCGAGTGCCTTAATACTAAGTTATCTCTTACTACCCTGCTATCCGGAAAATGTGAAGCTGAAATCGATAATAATCCAAGCAAAAGCTTAGAAACGTACGGACCACGTTATAAAAAAAAAACGAAATTATATTACAGACTACAATTGACTTCGATATTCAACAACTATTACTCAAAAAATCAATTCATCAAGCTATTACATTATAGAACTTATTATTATTTTCAGCAGATTGCAACAACGCTGAAAGATTATTGTTCAAGAGGAAATCCCTCACGTATACAAGTTGTAACGTTACAAGAACTCCAGGCGAGCCTCCTGATACAAAGTTGGCGATATCAACTTTAGATTAGATAATTTGAGCTTTTGTTCAACTAATAAAGGTAAAGCGGTTTTATCCTTATTGCCACCGCTGGGAGGGAACGCTGAAATAAAGAAATTTTGAGTTTCATCATGAATATCATAAAATGTAGAGGCCATCGTGGCGCAGTGGGATAGCGTTTGCTGTAAACATGATTTGTTCTGGGCTCGATTCCCACTAAAAACATAACATACAAATAATCAAATTTTAATTATTTTTATGTTTTGGTTGAATTTTGCCACTCAGCACTCAATATCTTGGCAATTTCAGGCGGAAAATGAAGTAAGCGGAGTGTCTTGTCTAGTTTCTCTCTGACAAACGTGCTATGTGCGAAAAAACGTAAAGCTGCTACATAGGCTTTCGTTAGGAACATTCTGGAAGACATTGTAACGATAAGGTATATTTAAAAGTGGTATGAGAGCAAATCTTGGTGTAGCAACATTTAAAATTATAAAATAGATGTTTTTTCGGCCAGACTAGAGAAGGCTTAGAATTCGATTCCTTAATTAAATAAACTATATATCAAAATACGCCTAAACTGGAGAACAAACTGTCTCGACTTTAGGTTCTAACTGCTATTTTTTTTTTTCGTTTTTAGAGCATAATAAATTAAAACAAAAATATACATCCATTAAAGTCCATATAACACCCACATCACGTGCATATTATCGTAATTGGCGAAAGCTGTCCCTCGCGCTGGCAAGACGTTATGAAACTAAGTGCTTTACTAAGCTTAAAAGCTACTTAGCTAACGTGAACGTCAACGTCTCAACTGAGAATATATAACCTTAAATGCTGAGAACAAAAGAGCGGTAACATTAGATGGGGTAATGTTTATGCCAGTGATAAAACACTCTGCTCTCTATTTTACCTACAATACATATGTTCAATAATAGTTCATAAGCTGCGAATATGAACCGGGTGGAGCTCAGTAGGCAAGGTTGTGAGGTAATATGTGGGTTTTTTTTTAATTAACGACTTACTCATTTAATAGATAGTAAAATTATTTATGTCATATAAATACCTAGCTATAACGCATAAATACGACAAAACATATTATGCCACCATTATCATAAAAGGTATATTTGATAATATTTTACAAAATTTTATAGCCAAAGAGAGCATTTTCAGAACAAATGTGGGTAAATTAATGGCAATATATACCGACATTACAAAGGGCGGCACACGATTGTAAATCAGCGTGAAGTTCACACTCTCATTTAGGTAATTTGGAGGGGTTGGATTATTACAATCCTATTGATTAAGGGATATTAGTTATATTACATTTTTATTTTGTAGCTGCGTGCGCATCTGGCGTAGCTCTACTAATCTTTGCTTTAAAAAGGTAGACGGAGAGAACTTAGTGATACGACACTTCGTTCAGCACTGCTTGTCTTTTAAGAGACATTCCATGTCGTATGGCAGAATTCAACGCCGTAATTTATCTTATGAAACAGGTAAAAAATATAACATTCTCCAGGGAGATAATCGAACTCACTACCATATCGTATACAGGAACTGTGCCACTATGGCATCAGCATTTAGATTTTTCTCTATAAATTAAAACCAGCAAAGTATACCAGCCTATTTAAGTCAACATATTTAGATATGGAAAAAGACATATTTAGAAAACGGTTTTCAAGAGGCGCGGGTTCAATCCCGCTGCGTTCAAATTTTTATACGTTTTCTAAATATGTCTTTTTCCATTTCTTTAGTGTGGAAATAACACTTTAAAAAATGTCAAAAAATATCTAAACATACCCTGTTAAAGGCAGCTCTTTTAAAAATATATATCAAAGCCTCTGAATGATTAAAAAGTCTATTAGCTGCATCTTCTTTATGTACTTAAGTACAAATTATAATATATTCAGCGTAATGTCAATGTTCAGAGGCTGTGTCACTCGTAAATTTTGTCATGTGCCAGCACTCGTCAGTCATCACACACGGGCGATGTGTTAACGGAATTTCTTAATAAAAAATATCTTCAGAGATATGTGCGTAAGTTAATTTGAAATATTCTCTCACACTGTAGCCTACTTGTCATCATTTTCAGTACTTAATAACCTGTATATGATTCAGTATCACATATTTACTCGAAATGTTTGTTTTTTTCAAAATTTAGGCAGGTTTTGCTTTTTTGCCCTGCTTTCCCTGGCTGTGTTGTTACTCTCCGCATTCCCCTTTCACTCGTTATAGAAATATTGCGTGCAGACTGACGGAAACCTGAACACATGCGTTTTGTTCACAAGTCAGATAAAGTAAAAAATTAACAATATTCAATCAAATATCTATTTTATAAGTATTTAATTGCTTACTAGACGATATTTTCATTTGAAATTATTGTGTCAAAATAATAACAAAACAACTCCGTATATAGTATAATAATAGTGAAATAAATACATAAGAAATCGAAACAATTTTTTTTAAGATTCTTTTATAACCTTGACCTGTATTTTTTTTCTATCATGTAGGAACAACTTGCAATGAACTAAACATTTATAGAAAAAGTATAAACGTATAATACGTATTCAAACCCTCGCTTCTTGGAAACCGTACAAGGCCCCCCTCGATGAGCCATACGTACTACATCCGGCTACGTCAACAGTATTATATGCTTATTACAACTTACTTTTTTGTCAGCATCAAAATTAAGCCACCAAAGCCTCTAAGAGGGCGTGAATTCAAATCTTGCTAATTTTAATTTTTTATACAATTTTCGATGTTTTTCATATCCTCAGCGTCTTAATATCACTTTAAAAACGTTAAAACTTTCAATGCTAGTTGAACCGGATTCTTGTCGTCCGATTAGCTTGAAAATTTCTACATAATATACCAAATTTTATATATAATACAAAATTTCCAGGGCATGGTTGCATACTTGCCAGGAAGATAAGACAATCAGTACAAATAAAAAAAATTAAACGTTTGTTTTCAATTCATAAAATTATAATAATACTAATTTATAACTTTTGCTGTAGAAAAATTATATATATATATATATATTGGTTGATAATAAACAGATTTAAAATGGTTGTAAATCTCAAAGCCATGTATAGAAGTGAAATATATATCTACCTGTAATTTGTTAAAAACTAATGTAATATGATTCATCTGCCGTACAGTTACTAACGTTTGCCACAAAAGATACCAAAAGAAACAAACTTCTGAAAGTGTTAAGTGGAAGGGAATTTCAGAATTTGTAAAGTAGCCGTTCGGATAAAAGGTTTCGGAGCCTTCGTCAACAGACCTTTTTGGTTTTGCTTTCGTCGATTAAAAATATTCTACTTCACGCCATTACTACAATGAGCGAGGTATAAAGAAACTAGTGTTAAGACACACAATTACGCATTTTTGTGTCAAAAACTATCCTGTTAGTGTTGAGTTCTTTTGTTGTCAGTACTGTCAGTTAATTAGCCGTTATAATCACATTTGTGACATACTCATACATTGGTTTTTACGTTTAACAGAATATTCTTATATATTTTTACAGTCTTTCCTGTATAAACTTGTTCTTGTAGTATAACAAGTTTTATGTGCTTAGAAATTACAAACTTTTACTCATATATTTAGTAAATATATTAAATATATGAGAAAGGAAACTTTTTATTATAATATAAGGATATACTATTATGCATTGCATAATAGTTTATTATTTTCGTGATAAAGAACTTTAAAGTCAATAACTTGGAATATATATGGAACTTGGAATAAAATACGCAGCTAAAATTTTGTTATAAACTACATTTTAGAACCCAGACGTTTCGACTTGTAAAGTACAGGAAAGTCTACACCGACTTCTCTTTATATATTTTCAAATACCAAGATAATGCACACGACTAATTCGATAAAATTAGTTTCAATTAAAAAATGTGTAAAAATCGCGAAAGCCAAACGTTTTATGTTAAACATTTTTAGACAACATATAAAAAATTGATCTATTTTAGAATTTTTTCACGGACACGTGGTTCCTATTTTTTAATACATTTTCCTGGATTAATAATTACATAATTTTTTTTTATACATATATAAGTAAAAAAAAACATTGGTTCAGTAGTAAAATTATTATGTTATCAACTTATTAAATTCTAAGATTTATCTACACCAGGCTGAGCCTGGCCAACAGTGACCTACAAAACAAGCTGTTTGTGATTTTCTAGCTTGTTGTGATTTTTAAAAGTATGTCAAGAGATTGTAACTTTTCTCATATCGCACGAAAAAGGCCGTCGCGATCACATCGAAACTGCTCTCAGAGTTGAACGGCGATTGTTTCGGCCCTCCAATAAAGAGCGTTCGTGTCGCGCACGTCGAGTGCTTCCAGCTTCAGAATTACGTCCGTATATCGTATCAAAATGATATAACATTGCAGTATTATAACAATGTTTGTAATAAATATATTTTATATCTGACTCGGTCTATATTAGGATTGATAAAATTATAAATTATATTTTTGTTTTAGAAAAGACTCTACTGTCCACTTATTTTAGGGAATCGTAAGTCGTTTGGTCCATTAAACCGAAACCTGAAGAACTGAGTGTCATACCACTGGGTTCTTTGTCACGACCCTGCTATGCGAATAAAAGGCTGAAGCTACAGTAAAGGTATTGTTTTTAGGTTCATGCATGCATGTAGGGAGATTCTCTCTCTCTTCTCTCTTTTGTCTCTTTTTATTACTATTATTGTTCTCTTTTTATTACTATTATTGTTAACACAATATGCACATTTTGGTTTTTGTTTTTGAATTTTTTTTTGTATATCATTTTCAGTACTTCAAAGTAGGCTTATAAGATTCATATGGAGCTTATTATCTTATATTCCCTAAGAGAGTGTTCCTTCTCTTAGTGTTAACACAAAACGGGTCATTTTTATAATACTTATATAATTTTACACTACTATAGTATAGATAATACTATAAGCCTTTTAAGTATTGGATACCTCCATAGTTTACCTCCGCCACCTTTAATGTTTGCCCTTGCGCTTTGATCATAGACAGCGAAACTAAGCTCGATAGAAAATGCAGTCTTTTGAATTAGAATGGAACATCTATTCACTGCACCGGTTAAGATGGACTATTTGTGTTCCGTCCAAGTCGTATGACAGGAAATCTCGTTCGGACTCGGTATTTCATCAGAAAGATTGGTACATCTAAGATTTAATTCCCTGTCATCTCCACCTACAATTAATCTTAAAGAAACTGTGGCGCTTGTTGGTGCAACTTAAATAGGCTGCCGACAAGATGTTTGCGCAGACCACCGAAATTATGAGTTTCTACAACCAATATGAAAATGAGAAAAGTTTCTCATCAATTTCTCAGTAATTATTTACTTTGTTTACATAACTTAGTATTATGTATATAAGTAAACAAAGTATATAAAAAATAGACTAATTACACAATAAAAATAATGAAAATAAATACGGATATAAAAACTAACGACGTATTAAGACTTAAGCCTAATTGCTTATAAACATAACTTAAAAGAATACCTAAATTAATATATATATTAAAATGTATATGAATAAAGCAAATCTGGTATTTACCTCCTAAAGGACTTTAAAAAATAAAATAACAAATACCAACTTCTTACTAAACCCTACCGAAAAAACTTACACCTAACGACTTATATACCTTACTTAAATAAAACTATTTAGCGAGAAACCCTAAATTATCATATCTTAAAACCTATAGAAATAAAATAGTCTAAGTATTTATATAATGAAGGATCAAGAAATTAAATTACTCAATAATCAATATGTATATTTCGTAAGCTAAACTTCATAATGATTGTCTAATAATTGACTCGTCAGGAAACATACGCATTCGCATTCACAAGTACCCACCCGCACCTGCCCTCTCCGCCCCGGAGGTAGACGGAGGAAGTAGAAGAGGGAAAGCGTGGTGTGACGTTCTATTTTCTATGATGTTTAGCAGACGGAGGATTCTATGTAATTAGTTACTACCACTCACAACATGCCGAAAGAAAATTAATAATCAGTAAGAGCCAATAAATAAAGTTTTATATTTTTAACATTAAAAAAATGTTCATATTTGACTTTTTATTGACTTGTTATTTTTTTTTAATTGCATACAAACTTCATATAAGCTTTCACAAACGCTGTAACTTCGACTCATTTATATTCAGAAGCCTATAAATGAACTTTCAATTATCTACTATCAAAATCAAAAATTTTCATACAAATTTTCATTTTCTTAGGGATTAAATTTTTACAATTGATGACAAATAAGTTCACAAAATTTTAATTAATTACCCAGAAATTAAATTTCATGCTTGTAACTTTAAAACTGACTGATTTTCAGGCACAAATTTCAACCCCTATTTCACCCGCTTACGGGTTGAATTGCCAAAAATCCTTTATTAGTGAGCGTCTATGCCATTAAATAAACCTACTAACCAAAAATCATGCGTCTAAGTTCAATAGTTTCGGGTCGACGATGATGAAACAGTCAGTTGGTGAATCAGAACAAGCTATTTCATATATATATATAGATTTAAATTATGAGAGATTTAAATGCTAGATTAAACTTCACAAAAACTACATAAAAAAGCATATAAAAAATAATAATTAAAACATAGAGAAATTAATTCACATTTATAAATAAAAATAAGAAGCGCAATTTCTCTTAGTACCTATATAATTTGCATTTTAATTGAATTAGTAATTTTCGTGCTCACTGTTACTGAGAGCAATACTGTTTCAGAATAATAGTTTAATTATTTTCATTAAAAACTCACATACTTTCCTCTAGCATGCAAATAAGTATAAATTGATGCTATAAATATATATATTAAATATTCGTAGATACATTACTATTAGACTCGTCGACTATCAGATCGTAAAATTTGCAAAACGGAACGCCTGAAAAAACTATTTCTTTGTTTTATAGCCCGCCCATACGAAGTAGAGGATTACAACCCGTTATACGAATAATCTAATATAAAACTATATTTATTAGCGAATCAACTCCTGCAAGTGCATCCAATGAGATCACGTACATAGTGCTTCAATGTGGGACTCTGTTTATTTTCCACCGATAGCCGCGTGCGGTGATATAGCGGCGGGCCCCATTCGCAGACGTGTTTCATTATACGTGCCCAGAGTTCAAAGCAAGCCTGTCCCCGCAACTTACTTGAAATGTGAAGGGTGTATAATAAAAATAACCAACCCTTATAACTTGTTGCTTATGAGTAAGGTGTTAGTGAAAGAAATTTGGAAATCCACGGTGTTGAGTTGCGCGATTATCAGTTAGATTTTCGATTTAAAGGATTTTTGCATGTAAAAAAAATTTACTTGGTCTGGTTTTATAAGATGATAGGTTTTAGTGCTTAAGCGCAAATTTTCCCAAGTGTAAAGTAAAGCTTGAAATATTGCGTTATGTGAGGCAACTCACAATTATGTCTCAATAGTGGGCTAAGCGTTAACGGCTCGGCAGTTAGTATGCCCTCCGCTTGAACTCTAATTCTTGTATTAAGATTTTAGAGAAGCAAATTTTAAATGAAAATCTAGTACAAATATAAGTTTGAAAATTGTAAACATTGTAAATTTGTTTTAGTCTTAACATTTAGAAAATGGGAAACGATGAGGTAGTCTAGAAATAGGAAGTAGATAGCTTAATAAAAAAGACATAAAAATGTGAACACAGCGGGATTTGAAACCGCGCCTCTTGAAAACCGTTCATTCTTATACGCTTATTACAACTTATATTTGTTGTTAGCATCTCTGTAGAGAGTTTTTACAAATTTCTGCTACCCAAAGATTATTTATTCTACGTTCGTTGAATAATCTTTGGGTAGCAGAAATCTGCATTCAAGTAGATAGCTTGTCTGTGCCATTATCTTTTCATATATGAAAAAACCCCTTAAGAATCACTTGTATGTAAATATCTGAAATATATACGATGAATAAAATAACATATATCAAATTCCTTCATTATTTACGAAACAAGCGCTTTATTACAGTACAAATTTAGACGCAATTACCCGCTCTGCGGGGTAACGCGTGGGGGGTTTGAGACTTCCTGAACTAAACAAATAGTTATTATAAAACCTAATTGTTAAAATAATTGCGCTACATAATATTTGTTGCTTAAATTCGTATCTGTTTTGCCATTTTAGTAATACTAGCAGCTTCGTTGACGCGTCGAATGGCATACTTATAAAAAAAAAAACATTTTATTACTGCACTTCTCCATATAAATTAAATATTTTCTAGTCCTATTTACTAAAACGATGCGAACGAATGAGAATGCAATTTGGCATATTTATGTCAATAAATATACTATATATGCAAGTTTGTACACAGTGAGGCACATGTTGCATGGCATCGCGCAATTTACGCGTCAACGGGGTTGCTCTATTTAAAAAAAAAACAGTAACCCCGTTGTGAGGACACAACAGGGTTACTGCTGGTGTCTCAGTTGGGAAGCTGAGTGTGACAATTAATAACGCAGTATTAACAAGTATTTTCAACACTAGACATCGTAATAGATCGGCCGGATGAAGTGAAATGAATTTAGTATGCTTCGCTTAAGGGTGACATCGAGCGTGAGATAACTTGCTGATTGGTTGTAACTGAAAACTAACTTCGGTATATTTTTGTTTACAGTTGCATATGGAACTTAATGTATATAATATGAATATAGATATAGAAACATCGATTACAAAAACTAAAAAATCCGTACCAGATGTGAATAAGTCGATAAATAGAAAATACTTTCAAAGCAGGCATTTTTAAGTAAGTTAAGTAGTTAGTAAGTTAATTCTTGTTCGCGAAATCTTTTTTATGATATTTAAATAGTTTTTTACGTCAAATTGTTTGATTTACTTTTTAATTTTTTGATTTAGTACATTATTCACCCCAAAAATTAAACGAATCCTAATGCCTGTAAATATAAAAATTTATAATAATAAATTGCATATAAATATAAAAATAAAAATGAAATTGCATTCGACTTAGCCAAGCCTAAAGACTAGGGTGTATTCTTAATGTAATAGATTGTACAAATTTTAACAGAATTTGTACTTTGGTTCATCATATGGATATAAAAATTAAAAACAATATTGAATGAAAGATCAAAGTTTTTGCCCGGTGTTTTGATTTTTGGTTATTTTTGTTGAAGTCTCATATTCAAATCGCAATTGTCCTAATGTTTTCCACATCGAAATATCTTAACAATAAATAATATATCTACCAACATGAGAAATAAAAAATGCGACCTTTCTATTTAATTCAATCAATGCTTATTGTTTGAGTTATATTTATATAGAGTCTGTAATATTCAAATAAAAACTTCCTACTTATGTACATACCCACGGGAAAAAACATTTCGTAAATACACATTATTGTCTACATAATAAATACAACGAAAACAAATGTTAATGTTATCAAGTTAAATAAAAAACCCCACAGGACACAGGTTTTTTTTTTAACATTTTTTAAAGTGTTATTCGCACACTAAGGGGATTGAAAAAGACATATTTAGAAAACGTATAAAAATTTGAACGCAGCGGGATTTAAACCCGGTAAACGGTTTTCAAGAGGCGCGGGTACAAATTCCGTTGCGTTCAAATTATACGTTTTCTAAATAGGACACTGTTTATTTTTAATGAACACTGTCGGAATAGTTTTTATATATTCAATTTTAATTTTCTTCTTTCAGTAAAAGGATTAGTATCAATTACATCAATTTATGTAATTTGATTTATGTTTTGAAAAGGTACATATATATTATGGTGATTAGTTTTTCTAGAATTTTATACTATTTTTAAATCTTGATAAGTAGCGTCAATTTTCAAAAATACTTGCCATCGTAGCGTCCACAGATTTTTTTTCACCAAGATCAGTGAAATTAGAGTAAAAATACAAATCTCTCAGAATATTAGGAATGATTGAGTTTTCTGAAGCAACTACAGTCATTGTGGACTTTTTAAGCATTGTGGCAAAGAGCTGTAGTACTAAAGTTTCTAATACAGTAAATAGTATAGTAATTTGTGGGCTTAATAATTAAAGATATCATAAAAGGTGTAAATTTTCGAAGGGTTTTACTATTTTTTGAGTAACTCCTAAAACACGACTTGTTTTTTTTTATTTATATTGCGTAGTAAGGAATATTGGAAACGTATACGCAAGCAAAATGGAGAGCGCAGTGTCTTCTTGTCTTTTGGCTATCCGCAAGACAGTCAGATATCTCCAATTTTTTTATGGCAGTTCTATGGAAATACTACATATAATATTTAACTATAATAATATATAACAATTGAAAAAATTGTGACATTTTCAAAATTTGTTACAAAACATTACTAAAACATATTAAAAGCTGCAATAAATATAACCAACTACAATTTACCAAGAACTTCCTACAAAAATAAATACTTTAAAAATTCTTAAACCTCTTTATAAGCTACGGTCTCCTTGACCATTACATTTTATAGAGACCGCCGCACCGCGACGCGACGCGCCGCCGCTGCTAGTGACACGTCGGGCGGTACCAAGTACAGCTCCAATGCTGGCTTTATATATCTTATTTTATAACTGATATATTTCTCCAACGAAACCGCTGTAATACGATTTTGTACAGCTTAATACAAGTTTTTTTATTAAACGAAAATGCACTAAATTACTATATATTAAAGCTTAAATAAGACATATTTAGAAAACGTATAAAAATTTGAACGCAGCGGGATTTGAACCCGCGCCTTCATGAAAACTTTATACGTTTTCTAAATATGTATTTTTAAATTTCCTTAGTGTGGGAATAACACTTTAAAAAATGACAAAAGATATATATTTTTAATAAATAGCATTCTCTCTTGCCAAACGATTGTTCATAGAATAATCTTTGGATATCAGAAATTTGTTAATTTATAACTTGTAATAAGCGTATAAGAATTTCGACGTAGCTGGACGTAGTGTAGAACGCATGGCTTAGCGGTCAGAGCGCTTGAACGGTTTTTAAGAGGCGCAGGTTCAAATTCCGCTGCGTTCAATTTTTTATACGTTTTCTAAATATGTCTTTTTCAATTTCCTAAGTGTGCGAATAACACATTAAAAAATGTAAAAAAAATAAATAATATTATTGTTCACTCAGTAAGTACTTTATTGAGAAACAATACTTATCATTACAAAGAATTGATAAACTGAGTGTAGTGTATTGTTTATACAAAACTCAAAGATATATCACTTTGCAAAGGAAAATAGATCATAATTTAAGATTGATTGCTTTAATGAATTATTATTAGATATTTAGGTCTACAGGTAAAAGTATTCGGTGCGTGGAGTGTAAAACTGGGCAATGTAACAGTTTATATATACATTGAAGGCGTGCATGCTAGCAATGGCATCAATAATGGCACAAACACAAAACACAATAAAGAAACAGAAAAATAAAAATTTAAGATATATTTGATCCTCAATGTGTAATGGGCGTTTATTAGTCCTGTATCCCACTTATGAAATGTACGGAGACACTCTCTCTCTTCCACAGGTATAATAATAAACCTTAAAACTTTCATAACTTTATTTTCACAGTTACACTTAAAGCTATACACTTTATTCATATATTCACTTCGTTCACTTATTTACCTAGAGACTGCTGTTCCCTCAGCGTGGTAAGGTTGCTTTCAACAGTGGCTTTGGTTGCTTCACATTGTTTATTATAAAACTACTCCCAAAAACTTTACAAACTTATATCATGTAACTTTTAATCATAATTCGTATTAACATATATTGTAAAACAATTAAGAACATTAATTAAAAAGTATTTCATTTTATCATATTATAAACCTTTTTTTTTTTATTTACAATTCAAATTATCACTAGAAAGAGTATTTCGTATGACTTACAATTAACTGGCAACATTTAATACCCCAAATCATAACAATTGCTTTTTATTTTATAACAACAACTATTAAAGTGCTTTATTTGATTTTAATTTAATCATAAAAACCATTGTTTTTGTCTTTGTGTCATTATTTATACCATTACTAACATGCTGAAAGCCAATATATTTAATATTTATTGTATACAGTAAATCAGAAAGTTGTAATATTGAAAAACATTTTTAGAAAACGTATAGAAATTTAAACGCAGCGGGATTCTAACCAGCGCCGTTAGTTAGTTGTTATCAAAACAAATAGTGCGTCATAGAGCCAGCGTCGTAACTTAACAGATACTAATGCGTATTTATAAATTTATATTGCTCTAATCATATGAACTGATAAGTATGACAAATGACGTAGACTTGTTTGTTTACTTTAAAATTTAGAGTGTTGTAAGCAGCAAATGGTTTTTTTTTCGCTGACGTTTGTTCTGTTTGACACACGTGTAAGTGAGAGTTTCTTATTTGAAAGCTGTTTTTCTCAGTGATTTTTTTTTTAATTGTTAAAAGGAGATTAGTGTAAAAAGATCTACATATTAACAAGGTGATGGTTGTAGTGTACTGACAAACGTCATCTAGAAAGAGGTAAAGTCAAAATTCACCTCCTAGTAACGACGTTGCTAGAAAAACTATTATAAACCCTACCACCGCAAAACCTTCAATCCAGAATGTATACGTACATCCAAACTATTCCGAAAGCCCGAAACCCTACATAGATTCTGACAGAGGCCCTTTCATCGTGTATGTGTCGAGGGAAATTCTCGATCCTGCAGCTAGAACATCTATTGGGGCAATTAAGTTTGGCCAGTTCCTTCATATAAATAAAGTTACCAACATTATTGATGGTGGAGTTAAAAACATTGGTCGCAATAAAATTAGCGTGGAGTTCTCCTGTGCTGAAGCGGCAAATAAATTCTTGACTAACCCACTTTTAAGTCTTTGTAAGTATGTTGCTGTTATTCCAACTTTTAATATAACTAGAATGGGTATAGTAAAACAAGTCTCAGTAGACTTTTCTTTGGATGAATTAGTAACTTGACTGCTGTTGACCTTTCCCTATCCTCTCCATCTCTTGCTTCTCAACTGGCATGGTCTATTCTTCCTTTCACAAATGGTAGCAACCATTTTCCTATCCTGTTATCTATTAATAACAGACTTCCTCCCACATTTTTCCTAATTCCACGTCTAGATATAACTTAAAAAAAGCTAACTGTAATAAGTACGCCGACTAGCTGGATTGCATGCTGGACAACCTTCTTGAGTCTGCTAATCATGAGAATATCATTAGTTGCTATGATCGGGTTGTCTCTGCCTTTTTATCCGCAGCTGATTTACATATTCCCAAAAAACACTCACTGTGTGAATGTGGTCTAGACGAAGGCTCCGCTTCTCACATCCTTTTTTCCTGTCCCAAATTAATTCGTCCTTTGTATGATGTCCTTCCTATTAAAGTTCCCCGTCCCCTTGATGTTCAGTGTTTGTTAATGTTTAATCCTCTTTGTAAATTTCTGTGTAAATATATGAAATATAATAATATAAAATGATAAACTAACCCTTTTGTAAAATATTTTTTTATTACTAACTTACTTTGTAAATATTTGTCTGTTTTGTTATAGGTAAAGGTTGCTATATTGTTACTGGATCTCCTTTCAACTTATAATCTTTATTAGTATAATTTGTTCTCTTTATTACCGATCAATCTCCTTCGTGTATTCTTGATACAACGTGACATTGGCGAAGTGATAGTGCTCCACTTGCACATTAAAGCGTCATAACTGAAGAACTGAACTGAACCGCCCACAAACTAACCCTTACAAACCCTTGAATGTCTTAATTGTTTTGGTATTTTTAAGTGACACGCAACTCCTGCTTTTGGAGCTTCCTTCTTGTATAATAAAGTAAAGGTGACTAAGTGAAAAGTCCCTCTGTTCATTATTTGTTTAAAAGAAGCAGCATCACTGGGCATAGCAGGGCAGTCAGAGAGAACCTAATGTCAAGACAATCCGTTGTCCACTTTCCGCCCTTATCTGAAACAATGCGTGTTGAGTAGCAAAAGTCAATGTCACGCTTTGTCACAGGTACCAGAGCGGAAAATAAAAATATAATTTAATTATAAACATTCATTCATATTTCGAGTGAAAGTCGAACTCACGATCAATCACGTTTAAAGTCAGACGTTGTTCCGCTACTCCTTTATCACTATCATTTATATGTGATTTATGCTTAGCAGTTACATTATAATACAACAATTATGCAGTACAATGTGCTTGCTATCTTTAAATTTATTTATTATATTTTATTTATATAACTACAGACTAAATGGATCGCATACTTTTTTTAAATATTGTTTTTTCACAATGACTATTTATTGTATTATGTGGTTGTTTCGTTAGGACTCATAGTTATCTATATTTCTATGAATGTCTCAAAAGAATCCAGTTTGGCAATTATTCTTGACCTTAAGAACAATGTTTCAACTGCTAACTAAACTTCACTAGATAAATTCTCAGGTTTTTTTGTTGTTGTTTTATAAACAGTTTTGTGCCTTTGTTATTTGCAAAATCTCGTAACGTTCGTATCATATCGTAGGTGCAACGTTTGTGCTGATTAAAAATTGTTGATTAATCATCGACATTATATACTTTGTATTATTACCGGCGAAGATAACACTTAGTTGTTATGTTATATGGTTCATAACAATTTTATAATATCTTGTAAAATAAGGGGATGCCCCGATTTCGCATTAAACGAAATATAATAAATACTTTGTTTTCTTTAGCTGCACACTTTTTCCTGTGTGACAGGGTAGGCTGAAAGAACCTATACCCGTTGCGTGTTAAGCGCCACCGTGCCGAACTCACAATATTATGCATATACATGCATAATATTACCTCATATAATATGCCTATGCCACATAGCATGCATATGCCACAAATAAATATATTAAGCGCCTTTATCGCTGATAATCTATTAAGGTAATTTTTTATGCCACTAAAACTATACAGAACACTGGAACAGTGGGAAGTTGGATTTTGATAGATTGTGCAAAGAGAGTGTTTCAAACGACACTTCGTTACTGTCAAAGAGGGCTTTCAAACTGTTGCCCATAAAAATATTTGATAGTATTTTTCAGTATCACGCCGATATGGGACGTTATTTATATCTCATGGTAATATTTCATATTGAAATTGTCACGCGCTTAGTTACTCGCATGCACTGAGTGTCGTGGCTTATTTAGGTAGAATTTGGCTGTGAGCGCGACGGTTGTGAGTTTGATTCTCGCTTGTGGAATTTTTTATATTTAAAATTTAGCTATATGTCAAAACTTGGTAAAACGATACAGTTGTCTTAATTTAATTTACGCATAATAAGCAATAACTGGGTTTTGTATATATTCGTGGCATTTAATAACGCATCACCACTGGTTTTTTCATTATTTTATATTTAAGTAACTTTCGTTTCTATTATAAGCTGTTGTAATAACATTGCTAAAATATGAAATATTGTTTATAAATAAAGATGTCTAATATATCGTTCAACATTTTTGTTTAATTTTACTGGTGAAAGATTTTACTATGGCGATAAATTAAGACCTGAATTTTTTAGCCCTAATTTCACTCTGCCTACTTGAAGTATAAGTAACTGGAGCCGGTACTTGATAGTTCAACTTCGACTATAAGCTACCTATACAAGACTTTTACAATATCTTATTTTAAACATTTTAACCAAACAAAGCGTAAATGACAAAATATTTATTACACGAATTTAAATAAAAACTAAAAAAAATTTACCATATAATTCGCCTAGCTACCTGTGGCAAGAGACTGCTGTAAAGTGTTACAATAGTCGGACTTATACGTGGTTATTTCCGTTAAGTGCAAGTTATTTTAAAAGTAATAAATACATATTTAGAAAACTGCGGGTTCAAATCCCGCTGCGTTCAAATTTTTATACGTTTTCTAAATATGTATTTTTCAATTTCCTTAGTGTGGGAATAACACTTTAAAAATGTTAACAAAATAGTAATAAATACGTACAATAAAACAAAATTAAATTTATCTCATAAACAATACATTCATATCTCATGACTTTACAATGCTATTATTTATATTACATCATCAAAGTAACCGATATTGTGATACAAGTGTTTTGTAATAAGAATATTTTTATTTCAACGATTTATTTTCATTGTGGCTCTTATACTGGTCCTATAGGAAAGGGGGTGGCCCTTGTAGAACGCTTTCGACACATACTTCCGGTATCATATCTAGGAAACCGTTTTTTTTCTATTAGAGAGGAAATTATGAAAATGTTAGGGCACTCCGTTTTCGTCCATTGTCATTCATGTGGCAAGACTCATCGCTTTGTTTTACCGCCTGAGTGCATATACGTAAATTATTGAAATATAATCATTCCCCCGAGAGAGGCCAGCTAGACTAAGCGTTGTAGGTGCAATGCCCAAGATTATCATGTGGGGTTATCCGGACTATCTAATGAAATATGGCGTAATATTTCAACATTCAGAACACCCCCAAATCGGGTGGAAAGTAAATTGACCTAACTGTTACTTTAATCTTAAATTCTCGCATAACAGGGTACTCAGAGAGCACATAGCGTCAATACACTCCTTTCTCCACCGCGCTTTTTATTAAGTACCAGAGCGGAGAAATTAAACTAATTTAAATATAATCATTCCACCGAGTTCGATCGAACGCCCACCCAATCGTTTTTACAGTCAAACAGTCCCACTTCGCAACGATGGCTTCTAAATGTTAGTCCAATATACAAAATGAGCCTAGATTTAGATAGCATATAGAAGAAAGCTTATATAGATAATGTGGCGTGCGTGAACGTGACGTGAAAGCGGGAAACCCGCAGATAGCGCCCGCAATCACCGATCCAAATACAACATCTAATCTACCAGCGTCTGGTAAAACCGGCAAATGCAAATAAATGTAGCACTACCGCATTATTATGTTCAAACGTAACTAATATAGGGACATTAATAACTTTGTTTGTTTTATTTTACAGTACATTTTGTCGTCGGTGCGTCTTAACTGTTTTAATGTTAGTTAATTAGTAATTGAGGTTTCTAAGTGCGACTACGACTATTTTTATAATAGATATGTACTTTTTTTTTAGCTATTACACTAATATTAAAATATCGAACTCAAATAATATACAGATAATGTAGTTACTGCGCCTCTTGGACACGATAAGCCTAAAAATATCCACAACTATTCAATTAATAGAATAAAAAAAAACATCTACTTCCAAAGAAGTTTTTAGTTTGTAACTCAAAAGTTACAAACTAAAAACTGTAAAGAGTCTAGTATTTTAATGTAAATTACACTACCTTAAACACATACTATAAAGCTCATCAACAAATGAATAACATTGAATTACATGAAAGAGAATGAAGAAAGAAAGAATGAAAAAGACATATTTAGAAAACGTATAAATTTAAACGCAGCAGGATTTGAACCTGCGCCTCTTGAAAACTTTTTTCACACTAATTTCCACAAAAACACTAATTTCCTTAGTGTAGGAAAGAAAATTTAAAAAAAATGTAAAAAAAATATTGAAAGAATGAAGAGAGAAAGAAAATTTTGCAGAAATTAAATTACTTTTCATAGGTTTATCTTCCATAATGTTTGGAAATAAACCGTTGCGATTTCGCATTTCTGCAACTCGGAATCAGAGGCAGAGAACATTTTTAAAAGAAAAAAAGTCCTTACTATTTTCTCTTAAGAAACGTGAAAGTAATAATGTAGATAATGTAGAGTAATAATGTAGATTAAATACCAAAGCCTCTCTCTTTTGCTTAGAAAAAAGCTGTAATCAAATTACAGTACACAATCGAGAACCAATTAAACAACTATCATTGGTATAAGTTGCAAGCGGAAAAGTTTTCAAATAACACGCAGTAGTTCCACTTTTAGTCGAAGCTTTTTATTGCGCCTTAAATCGTTCTTGCGCGATTACGATCCCGAGTTCAACCTTTCAGTTCATCTGGATACTATAAACTGATGAATAAGGTAACCCTCGTCTATGAAACTAAAATCGGGATTGATGGGCTTTTGGGAACATACTAAAATATCGAATGTCAGTATGACTATTTAAATGTGCCGGGATTTGAACCCATGCCTTTTTTGATAATGCATTCTTGCCTTGCCTTATATTTTGAGTTGTTCGCCTCCGTTGACAAAAGGTACTTCACGCCGATTTTCAATATCTATAATTATTAATTGCATACAAAAATTTAATATATAGAAAATTTAGTATTAATTTGTGTTTTTTTTGTGTACCGTCTAGTATGTAATAAACAGTTCTGCGCGCGCGACGCATAATGAGTATTGATTGTTCTTTATTTGTTCAGATTTCTTGTTAATTAATTTCTTATTATCACTTGTCATACATACTCGTGCTTAACTTAACATTTGCATAACAGAAACAAAAATTCTAGAATATAAGGAAAAAGTCCAGGCCAGGAAATGCCGCCAGCAATGCCGCATAAGACGCCATGATGATTTCCGTTCCGACCCAATCCGTTAGATACAATTCAACGAATTGGGGCAATCGATAGATGTACATAAATACGAAAAAAAACTTCGCTATTTACGATATGAATATCCTTAAAGCCATTCAATCTTCTTGGCGTATAAAAGCAGAACAGGCCTGTAGCCTGTAAATCCCATACACACATGGTGTTCCTACCAATGGGTTAGGGAAGGCCTTTATATCCCTCGTAAATCGCTTTACTATGGTTAATACACCGCTTTATGTGTGGCTTTGCGACTCAGCGATGCTTACACCGCAATTTATAGCATGTTTCGATATATATCTTTGAATTACTTAATTAACTTTATTTATTTAACATTTCCTTTCGCTCACGATTTGGATTATCCCTCACGTACGATGTCTAAATGGTGTGTAATAAATATACAGCATAAAGCAAGTACTAAATACTAAGAATTAAGAATGATGATTCGGGTATGTTTGAAGGATACGAGGGAAGAACGATGTGTTTCATTTTTTTTAAAACATTTTACAGAGATGCTTACAACAAAAATAACTTGTAATAAGCGTATAAGAATTTTTACGTAGGCCGAATGTAGAACACATGGTTTAGCGATCAGAGCGCTTGGACAGCTTTCAAGGGGCGCAGGTTCTAATCCCGCCGCGTTATAATTTTTATACCGTTTCTAAAACTGTTTTTACAATCTCCGATGTGTCAAGTGCATATGTGATGCAAGTGTGGTAAGGATGGTAGGATCGTTGTTGACCTTTGAAAACACAATGGGAATGATTCTATATATCAATAGAAGTGTCGAACGGCAAACCTATTACATGCTATATTGTTTTATTATATATGATAGGCTTACGCTTGTCCACTCCAAGTCTGATGCTAGACCTTGATGTAGTCTACGCGCGTTACACACGTGTGCCTAGAAGGTGTGAGTTCACTTGCTATTTTAAGCGCAATGGACAGAAAGTTGACCCCTAAGAGTGTGCAAACTGGGACAAATGGGGGATTTAAGCTCTATCTTCAACATTACTCCACTAAGTTACTGACGTTTCACAAGATTTGTAACAGGTTCCCCCTGCCCACCCCGCTGTTTTGAGAAAGATCGGTGAAGGAAAGGGCCAAGAAACCTACATTATTTCAGCCGTCATATTGCATAAATAAAATACTACGGTATTATTACAGAAATTATTTTTTTAGTACACCAATGTGAACTATTGATAAATATTTACATATTTTTCAACATTTTCTAAAGTGTTATTCGCACACTAAGAAAATAAAAAAGACATATTTAGAAAAGGTATAAAAAATTTGAACGCAGCGGGATTTGAACCCGCGTCTCTTGACAACCGTTCAAGCGCTCTGATCGCTAAGCCATGCGTTCTACATCCAGCTACATCGAAACTCTTATACGCTTATTACAACTTATATTTGTTGTTAGGATCTCTGTAGAGAGATCTTTACAAATTGCTACCCAAAGATTATTCTACGAACAATCGTTTGGCAAATGAGAATGCTATATATATATGTATATGTATATGTCTTTTTCAAACATTTACAGTTTAGTCTTAATGTGCAATAACATTGATTTGAGATCGTTTTCTTCAATAGCAAGAAACGATATGGTAAATGCACAATTGCTTTAATTACTGCCAAATTGTTATTTGAAAAACCCAAGTCCCAGGGTCAACGTCACTTTAACATATTATCATAATGATTAAAGTTGTGTATAAAATAATTTGTAAAAAATATATTATCATACTAAAATACTATTTGTATATTGTAACTAACTAATTATATTTTTTTAGCATTTTTAAAGTGTTCATCGCACACTTAGGAAATTGAAAAAGACATATTTAAAAAACGTATAAACGCATGGCTTGAGCGCATCAGAGCCCTTGAACAGTTTTCAAGAGGCGCGGGTTCAAATCCCGCTGCGTTCAAATTTTTATACGTTTTTTAAATATGTCTTTAACTAATTATATATAAATTAAACGTTATTCTATAATATTTAGGTATATTTTTATTTTGTATCTCCACGGCCATTGTCCATTGATAAGTACCCAAATCCAGTACATATCGGACAGCGGAAAAACCTATAATAAAAATAAAAAATATTTCACTAAGTGACATATATCAATTTATAACCTTCTTTTATTATATAAATATTATTCCAATTTGCTTAATATTTTAGGAACAAGTCATTACTTAGTACATATGGTGCTAGATACAGAGTTTTTTCAATAGCTTCGAATATTCAAACCAAAGCAAAGCTATAGCTCATCAGCACGTTTAGTTAATAAAAGTTAATTAAATAACTTGTATGAACACTAAACATTTGGGATTTTAGATTGTGCAAAAAAATTGTAAAACATTAAAGAACCATGAAGGTTCTTACCTATATATAACTATGAAGGCTTTTACATTTATGATTTTAACACCACATATTGTCAAGACCGGAAGAACATTCAACATAATAATTCCCTTGATAGGCATTCAAATCTTACATTTTGGAAAGAAGCGTCGATGGCGCAGTCATAGTCGATGGGGCAGTGTGTAACGATACGCAAACATGGTTCATGGTTCAAAGTCAAGCGACAACCTACTTTCCCAGCCTACTTTGCTATATGCGAGTAATGCATACAGACAAATAAATAATATTCAAAGTTCAACAATTTTTATGCATAATTTCACAATCATTAATTATTCGGGTCGCAATGTACCTACAATCTATATATTATATACATTTTATAGCCGTCAGTAACCTTTCGATAAAATATTATACTTAGTTTAACTGTGATATAAAATAGTCTTTGAATACTTTCTATACTTAAAAATCTTTGAATACTTCAGAATTATATTGAAAACACCCTCGCAGTCTAGTAAAGTAGTATGTGTATCTATCGATGTGCACGCTTGTTGTGAGTTTGATTCCAATTTGAAGAAATATTCTCAATATTTTACAATTTTATTAAATAAAAGCGCGGCGTTAACACCCACCAGTCACCACAGTGCCTACAATTGAACGAACTATGACGAAATGTGTTATTTAACGCTGTTAAACCCAGTTCACCCGCAAAATACAAAGGTAGCGTGAAAATTTAAAAAAGAGATTATTTATAAACTAATTCTGACTATATAATTCACCTTCTTGTATAAAAAATCAGACCAAAAGGAATTTTATAACAAAATTATCATAATTAGTTGGTAAAAACCCGTCGTTAACAATGCGCCGCGTCCGTCGCATTGTCATTGTAATGCTTACAGTACATATGTACCTAATACAATATTGTTTTATACTAGGTACCTATTTAAAACCTAAATTAGTAGATTGATATCATAAGTACCCGTCAAGGCCCAGTATCAGAGCGTCTAACTATGATCGCGATAGGTTGTGGGTTCCACTCTCACTTGGAATGATCAAAATTTAATTACTTTTATTCCTCTACTCTGGTGAACAAGACAATGTGCAGCGTTGAGTTCCACCACTCAACACGCAATGTGTTGAATTCGGGCGGAGTATGAAAGGAAATGTCGTACAGCCTAGGTTTTACATCAGAAAAATTGCTACCTCTAAGTTTTGATCCCTGTCATTTTCACCTACAAAATAAATTTGAACAAACTGTGGCGCTTGTTGGGGCAAAGGGCTGGCAGAAAGTCTGCCAACCAGATGTTCACACAGACCATCGTAAACATGAGTTTCTACATCCATAATGAAAATGAGAAAAGTTTCTCATCAATTTCTCAATTTCAAGTGGTAGATTTTTCACAATCGATGACAGAGAAGTTTACTATTTTTTAATCAATTACCCAGAAATTAAATATCAGCAGTAACTTAGAAACTAACAGATTTCCATACAATTTTTTATACAAACTTTCAACTTTCAAAATTTCTAAAAATCTTTTGTTAGTAAGCCACTAAAATAAAGCTAGTGACCAAAAGTCATGCGTCTAAGTTCAATAGTTTCCGCTCAGCGATTATGAATCAGTCAGTCAATGAATCAAGACAACATATTTTATATATATAGAAGATAATGACTAAGCTTTTAAAATGGCCGATAGAAACAGAATGATTTACTTAAAACAGAATAAGTATTATATGCTTATCAGTGTCTTAACAGAGATACAACAAAAATAAATTATAAAAAGCGTATAAGAATTTCGACGCAGCTGGATGCAGAACGTATGGCTTAGCTGTGAGAGCGCTTGGGCAGTTTATACAAGAGGCGCGGGTTCGAACCCCGCTGCGTTATAATTTTAACACATTTTCAAAATTAACACTTGCAAAAATGTTAAAAACAGTATATCGATAAGTATATCGATTGCACAGAATATTTATATCGATTGCTATTATATAATTTAAGTACAGTTTTGATTTGACTTCGGTTGTTTGCAATATTATATAAGGATTATCCTTTTAAAATCTTGCAAAAAAGTGTTCATTAGGATAGGCATAGTACATTCGAAGCCATCGCAATGCAGTCTGTAATCGATTTAATATGGTTTCGATTTCCACGCGGAGGAATTATTATATTAAAACTATTTGCATTTCTCAGTCTGGTGAACTAGACAAATGGCGGCATTGAATTCCGCGACTCAACACTGCTATGAGGAAAATAGGGTGAAAATAGAGAAAAAAATGGATATAGTAACTTTTATTCGCACATATTTACGGTTACTAGTGCCCCGATGACGCGTAAAATACGAGTTGCCTTGGCAACGAAAATATCACCTTATACAAAAAGACAGTGTTTTGAACAAAACTTACCTATACAACCTTTTATAATATTTTGTATAGATAACTTTAATTTAGTATTAAAAGGTCTTTTAGTTTTTGTAAAATTATAAATCTGTGTGTTTTTCCTTCAAATACAATACATAGATATCTTGAATTTTGTCATTTCGTAATATTTCCAAAGGAAAATCTTCGGGGCGACCCACTTAATTTTAACTGTACATATGGAAGACACATAAATTTGTGACCTTTGTTTATATTTGGAATTTTGTCATTATCCTCAAATATGTTATATATTCTAACATAACACTGTACGATGAATCAAAAATAACGTAAAACATACTCGACGACGTTTTCTATGAACGCATTACTCACTAGACATAGACCTCTTCGTCTTCAATAATACAATTAATTATAAAAAAATTTAAGTTATCATAAAACATTTAACGTATGTTGTTTCAATTCTATTGCATTCAATATCTCAAATATTGATAAGAATGAAATTTTAATATAGCAGTTAAACCTAGTGTTATGTTACCATAAGTATCGATAATGCGTGTTGAGTGGCAGAATCTAACGTCGGTTTTGACCGTACCAGATTGATTTGGAAAATTTGTTTTGGTATTAGAATTCGTCTTAGTGGGGATCGAACCTACGACCGTCACCATCGTGAACTATTCAATCTTGAAACAATTTTGTCACAATATACAAAACAATAAAGGTATTAATATGTTAATCTATGTGTATCGTTATTGGGGCGCAGTTAGGACATAGCATGTTGCATAGACAATGGTCGCTTCTTCAAAGTCAACTTGCGGAAATATTTAAAAAAAAATCTGCCAAGACGCGTTTGTATGGAAAATGGGTTCTCCGTTTTTTTACGATTATTAAATTTACAATATAAATAATATAAATCATGTTATACAATAGCCTAGGGCTGTCCATTCTGTATTTGTGAATCAGAAGCGAAGCCAAATTATTAGAATAATTAGATATAATAATCTGAAACTGAGAAATACAATATTGGATTCAAACGTATTTGATTGTATAAATTGACTATTAAACTTATAGATTGTCTTCCAATTTGCTAAACACAAATTGATTGCCGATAATCAAAATTTTTTTTTTTTAATTTCAAAAATAAAACGTATATATGAAATATAACTGAAGGATATTTTAACTTGTCTACAAGAAGTTACAATATCGTAACAATAATTCAATATAAAATTTAATTACTAGCAATAATAAAATTTATTTAAAAACTATTTTTTTTACTTATATAGATATATTTTGTACATTTTTACAAATATAAATAGCTAATTTTTAATTTAATCAATAAGATAAAGAGCATACCACCTTACACTCTAGTCTAGTGGTAAAAAAGACATATTTAGAAAACGTATAAAAATTTGAACGCGGCGAGATTTGAACCCGCACTTCTTGAAATTCGTTCAAGTTGAACGTTGATTTTGCCTCACCAGCGCAGGTAAATCGAAATAATAATTAAAATAAATATAATTATAGCCTAAATGGGGATCTACCACTGCGCAGCGACAGCCTGTATCATTCTTATGTATTATATGTATATGAATTTAAAGCAATACATGAAAAACATTTTCTAATTATTTTATATATAACATTTTGTCAACCATAGGAGCCACAACACTGGACTATGGCATATGCTGGGTTTTTCTCTTGACGGAAAAACCTCTCATTAACATTATTTATGGACGGTACTCTCCGACCGCTCCACCACAAACAAACAATATTGCCTTGTTTTCACTATTTTTCTTAATTGTTTTCATAATGGGGCCTAAGAACAGTTTGAGACGTGAGTCAACGTCATGTGTAAACAAAGGTAAGTGTTACATAAAGATACGTAAGATATATATATATATATGTATATATATTTTTTTAACATTTTTTTTTAAGTGTTATTCGCACACTAAGGAAATTGAAAAAGACATATTTAGAAAACATATAAAAATTTTAACGCATGGCTTAGCGGTCTTGAACGGTTTTCAAGAGGCGCGGTTTCAAATCCCGCTGCGTTCAAATTTTTATACCTTTTCTAAATATGTCAATTTCCAATAAGTAATATATTATTTTGACGACAACTTTCGCTATTTACGAAAGTATTTTCAGACGTTATCTCTTGTATATAAAAAATAAATATGATATTTTATTATTTGTATACAAAAATTCTATTGTGTGACACAACATTTTAGGATGTTATTACAAATTATGTATGGACTATATAAATAAAAATTCACATTTAAAAATCATATTATTTTCTTAATAAGCATGGAAATTGTATGGTGGTTGAACTTCAAATTTATTTTGAAATGAAACTATTTTTAACCGGATTAATCGCGTATAATATTAGTATTCGAAAATACATTTTAGAACCCGACGTTTTGAACACTTTACAGTAGTCCGTGGTTAATCCGGTATAAAATAGGTATATTTCAAAATGTGTAATAATCGTGAAAATCAAAGAATTTCAAATTTATTAATTATTCTTCAGATTCATATTTTTTAGTTTTAGAAGCATTCTTTAAATTTAGAATGCAGTGAGACCACACATTAGCGCCGCGATGGCATGCAAATTCGTAATTGAAAAATATGTCAATCCCATTCCAAGCTTTTTTTCGGTTCGCCCTCTATGAGCAGCGGTGTCATTTATGACGAATACATTTAACTAATGTAGGACTATTTACTAAACTGCCCAAATTTTATATTCATCTTTATAGTAAAATCCACAAAAAAATATATTACTTACAAAATAACGACTCCGCAGTTTTTTTGGGGTTTTAATAATGTAGGACCTAACAGGTACCCACAGATGTTCTCAGAAAATCTCACATGGCGAAGGAGATCAGAATTCAGTGTTTAATTTCGTACAATAATAGTTTTTTTTTTGTATCAGTAACATTTATCAAGAGTACTTCCCCAAATTTCATCATATTCATTAAGAGACCCGCTCCCACATTCTCTGATGCGCGCCGCAACACCCGCTTATTCATACGGGAAATACATTATCGGCTTAGTTCGCAACTCGAGCTGTTATAATAAATAATTAACCTGCAAATTCCCAAAACCACAAATTAAAAAAACCACGCGGATGCTTTGTGTGTACTGTATATATGCGTTATCTTTATTTGTTATTATTAGGAAGTCAACATTGACTTTAGTTAAACACATAGAATTGCTATACAAAAATTTAGAATTAATTCATTAAATATTTTTAAATAATGCCATAAGTAATTGTTCTAAATAAATATTATTAATAAAAAAATATCATTTTTATTCTGTTTTAATATATTAATAGTATATTTAGAAAAAGGGTCATTAATTTGAACCCAGTCTCATAAATTGCTACATTATACATTTTTTACGGGAAAACGTAGTGGACCAGCGTCTGACTGTAAATGCGATTGGTTGTGGGTTCTATTTCCACTCGATAGAATGACTATTTAAATTATTTTCCTTAAATTTATAAGTCGGCGTTGAGTTCCGCCACTCGGCACTCAATTTCTCAATTTCAGGCCGGAAGTGGACAACGGAATGTGTACACTAGGTTCATGTGAAATTATCACACGGACTGGCGATGATTCATATGATATAGTGTATTATATATTTCTTCATATTTAATCACATATTTAATATTTAGATAGAATTTGACAAGTCATTTTGTTCTTCACAAGTGCTCACATTCTCGATGTGTTAAATTTTTGTACTACATTTCGAATCCATCTTCTACGCGTAGCTATAATATGTTGATAAATAACAAGTGAATTAAAGTTATTTTTTGAATTTTTGCATACAACTATTTTAGTTTATAATATTCCAATACAAATAAGACAAGAACGCATTTACTTTGAAACAATCTCGGGAATGTCGTTAAAAAATATTTACTAGTCAAATGTTCTGAATAAATCGATAATCGGACTAGCACAAATCGAATGAATATCCTTGATACCTAAATCTTATCAAAAAACACAAAATCATACCGCGTAACGATGACTGGTCAATGAAATAGATTATATTATTAAAAAAAATTATATAATAATTATTTGTAACAGAATTAATTGTTTGAAGTGCGTTAGAATCAAAATCCGTTTAATCGATTTAAGTTTTCCTAAAATATTTATTACTAGCGACCCGCTCGCTGTTTCGCCCGTGTATTCTAAACGACTAAACTATTTCAATTTATTCGCCTGCCAGCGTTCTCACTTAAATCACAAAATTTGTTTAAATTTATAATTTAAATAGTTGTAACTTTTATATTTATGAACCGATTTAAATGAAAGCTTACCAAAATACAATAGTGAAAACTGTTTATTAATCGTTTCTGAGATTAGCGTGCACAGACAAACGGAAAATAAAATTAACAATCATTGTTATTGGTTCTGTACATTGATAAATTCCCCCTATAATATATTCCCCCTATTTCCCCCTATAATATTTCCTATATCTTCCATGTACAGAGAGCGATCAGTCATATATGTATAGATTTGTTCCTTACACATACAATCTAACCTTAAGATACTCTAATAGTGTTATCAGTGTTATCTACGAGTATATAAGAGACATTTAATCTTAATTAAGCGGCGTGACCCAACTCTATGCGTTTTACCTCTCCAGCCCAAAAAAATACATTTTCCCGGATTAGGGTAGTACAGTTAAACACTTTTCAACTGCAACACGATGGCATCAGTAAAATATTTTGAAATTAAACTATTTTAACCGGATTAATCGAGTATAATTTTTGTATTCGAAAATACATTTTTAGAACCCGACGTTTCGAACACTTTACCGTAGTCCGTGGTCACAGGTAGACTGAGGTGGCACTTGTCTGTCATTTGATACAATTATTATCTCAAACTACCGTCAACGATTTCTTAGTTGCCTCGCGTTCTAAAAATGTATTTTGAATACCAAAATTATACACGATTAATCCGTTTAAAATAGTTTCATTTCAAAATGTGTAATAATCGCGAAAATCAAAGAACTTATTATCAGTAAAATAGTTTTCTTAAATAATTTTATATTTCAAGCTTTATCTGAAGTGAATGAAGCGGCGAAGGGCTTCTGACCGGTTCAGTGCTATCCAATATCTACACTTTATTTTTATCCGCAAAAGTACAAGCTCATATTCTTGGCGCAGGTGTTCAAGTTGCTGCATTTTTTTCACAAACCACTCGGGCTTTTATTGCAATACAGATTGCCTCGTTTTTTAGTTGCTAACTTACTTCGTAAAACAGACATATTAAGTTTTATTTATTACTCTGTATTACACAATATAAATGTAATTTAATTATTTTCCCAGCTTCACGCATTTTCCCGCATAGCACGGTATGCAGGACCTAGTATCATCACACTGGTCTCGTGGAGACATTGCGTCTTGAGTTACGGAATTCAACGGCGTGCATTGTTTTCTTACCAGAGACTCTCACCTCTCTGTTATTAGAATAATAGAAATATAATTACCCCGAGTGGGAACCGTATCCACAACCTTCGCGTATACAGGTGCTAATAAAAGTGTGCTGAAAATTTGAAATATTTTAGTTTTTGTCTGGTAACAAAGTGCGCCGGTGTTGGGCTATGGATTTCTGAAGGTAACGCGACGCTGTCAAATAGGTGGAGAGTGTATAGACCGAGTATCTATATACTCGGTAAAGAGGACTTAGTGTATAGACACTAAGTCCTCTTTACCTATCTTGTAAATCAGTTAGTGCTACGAAGGCGTCTATTTTTTTGTTATTTAATGTGAAATAATCATCATAACTAAAAATTAAGGTGCCACAATGGCGCAGTGTGACAGCGGCTAACTATATATGAGAAGGTTGTGGGTGCGATTCCCACACTAAGGAATGATCATAATTTAATTATTTTAATTTCTCCGCGCTAGTGATAACACTCTGCCACTCAACATGCAATATCTCTAATTCGGACGGACAGTGGAGAACGGAATGTCTTAACACTGCACTAGGCACAGCGTCAAGCTGAAAAAAAAGTATTGACATTTTTCAGAGTAGGAATTGAACTTAAAACACAGCGTCAAATATTGGAATATTACCTTATTACCTTAAAGTATAAAGGAAAACGAGCGCGGGCAAAACCACTCATCATCCCAATTTCAATTCTATTTAAAACTTTAATGTGTTCTAAGAAAACATTTTACCGACACCAATCGTCTTCACCAAATGTGTGGCTTTACATTGTATGTGGGTACAATCTTCACGCTTTATCACGCATACCAGAACCTAGTGTCATGATGGAGTGTCTTCTCCACTTTCCGCCCGAAATCGAGACATTGCGTGTTAAAAGGCGGAACTCAACGCGCAAACTCTTCCTCATCTCCCGTCTTAATGCGCAGTAGACAACAACCTAGTGTTAAGACCATATTCACAGTAGGCTCTCAACTAGATCAGCTTTTACTCATTGACGAAGATAAGGAAATCATCAAATATTTTTTAACATAAACCTGCCACCAATACACGTACAAACTAATACTTGTGAACTGCACTACGGTGGCATCGGTACGCCATCGTCGCCATACGCTTATAAATTAAAAATTCATCATTAACAATTTAAAAAGAAGCTAAACATATTTCGATGCAATTTATTTGTATCGCATACGCCTCTCGTAAGTCGTTGTAAATAATAAACGAGTGGGGTCGGCCCCGCCGGCTACCCGCGGACTACGTGCAGGTATCTCCGATCGCCCTGCGGATTTATCACCGCGCATTACGTCACACAAAGTTAATTTACGGCTGAACTTCAAACTAAACTTAAACAGACAAGTTTCAGCTTCGTGCTCCTACAGCCGGGTTTAAAAGCGCCTTGAGTTATGCCTGTTCCGCATTTGTATTTCACTAAATTTGTCACACTTGTCGTACACTTATATATATATATATATATATATATTATGCTAAGGTATGTTTTTGATATGAACGAACACTATTTGAGACGTGCTTGAACGATGGTTGTTAAGTTGGCAGTAGAATGTTAGAATTGATACTGGAGCAATTTTTTCTCTTAATAGATTAGAAAAATTACCTATTTTTAGTATATAGTGCTTTCTACCAAAATTACATAATTAATTAATATAATATTTGATTTTTAACATTTTTAAAGTGTTAATTACACACTAAGGAAATTTGAAAAGGACATATTTAGAAAACGTATAAAAATTTGAATGCGTTCACGCATGGCTTAGCGGTCAGAGCGCTTAAACGGTTTTCAAGAGGTACGGGTTCAATTCCCGCTGCGTTAAATTTTTTATACGTTTTCTAAATATGTCTTTTTCATTATATTTGATTTTTAACATTTTTAAAGTGTTATTCACAAGCTTAGGAAATTATAAAACTTTGTTAGAAGACGTATAAAACTTTGATCGCAGCGGGATGCATGGCTTAGCAGTCATAAAGCTTGGACGGCTTCCAAGTGGCGTGGTTTCGTACCCCGGTACGTTTAAATTTTTATACGTTTTCTAAAACTGCTTTTCAATATTCTATTTATTTGTACTTGTAAATATATGTATGGAAGAGATTATGCCTAATAATTGTAATAGAAGCTCATACATTAAGTATGCATAAATATAACTTGTGACTCAAAGTAAATCTTTTACGTCATCACCTGCTATGTAAATATTTATTATATTAATAGTATTTCTATATAGACACATTAAATAAAGGTAGTGTTTGTTTCATTTTAATGGAAACGGAAACGAGCCCGTTTAGACCCAAACTACGTATATCAAATTTTTACAAACCAGTTTTTCCTAAAATGATTCCCAAAATTATGAACTCAAAATAAACCGCACTTTAACCAAAACAAGATAAACGAAAGTATTTAACTATGATACTAATACGTGAAGCAAAAAGTTTAGAGTATAAAAATATTCGTATGGAAGTGTATGAAATTTGGCACACTCAAAGCTTGTGTACAGAAAATTGCTATATTTTCTATAATAATAAGTACAGACTACCGTACCGTTACTTTTGTTCAAAGTGATACAGTTACACAGACAGACATTACCACCTACACCAATGTAGAATATAGTTTTCTCTTTTATAAAAATAGAAAATCACCTTTTCTGACCACTGATTCTTGTTGAAAAACCATCACGTTCTTATAAACCCAGGCAAGTTAAGGAATTTACGCTTAGCTGTGATGTTTCCATGAGGAAGTTCTAATTTCTCAGTAGGTCGTAGTACTGTACTCGTATGTATGTCGAATACCCAATTTGAATTAGATGTAAGATTATTTTTTAGAAAGTCTAACATAGACAATAAATGTACAAGAAGTAGTCTTGTTTAATTTAAAGATACAAAAAAAAACGATTTCACATTTTTTTCGCATAGCTAGGTAGACAGACAGAATCTAGTGTTCCATTTTCCCCCGAATTTGAGTCATTCGATTGTAGAATGGCGGAACTCTTCCCCGCGCTTTGTCTTATCATAAGAGCGATGAAATTAAAAATATTTTAAATATAATAATTCCTTGAAGTGGGATAGAACCCATAACCAATTGCGTCCCGCTGCCCCACGATGACCTCATTTAATGATAAAGATCGGAGTATGTTCATGAAATCCATTTAAACATTCCTCGAATACCATTTAAATCCACGAAATAAAACAGCTTTCTTCTCTCACCCTTTTCTCCGCATTGCAGGAGAAGTAGAAAGTGAGACTCTGTGACACTCCGAACTCCGCTTTTCGCCTGTATCGGAAACAATGCGTGAGCGACGAATCTCAAGAAGACGTTTGGTCTTGCTGGAGCGAGGAAATAAAAATTATTTAAATGTTACCATTCCCTCGATTTCGTGTCCTTGAACCTTCGACCACCGCGTGCTAGCGTCAGTGTCGTTGCTAGTAAGACACTGCGCGTCGATGGCATGTTTTTAATAAAATACAGAATTAGAAAATACAGCTATATTATATATATAACTGTTACTTGTATAACCAGATCAGAGACACGTCTTTTAAATATAAATAAGGTCATTTACCCCTACTATTATCGGTAAACGGTATTTAAACCTACTATTATCGCGTTCAGTCACGCATACGCCTACTGAGCCACGATGATGATAATATAGTACACTAGTTACAAAATATACCTATGATTCGCTTCAAAGCTCCACAAATTCTAAAAAATATGATAAGCTTCTGTCTAATGTAAATCTGGGAAATATAATATATTATAATTAAATACAAGCTCGGTAATTTACTTTATAATATTCGCTTTAGGGATAAACTGTTTTATCTAGGTACTGCACCACCGCAGTGCACCGCGCCGCACTTTTCTGCTCGCGAGACTTGTTCGTCGAGCTGTGGAACCTATTACGCATTTTCACCAGGAAGACTTTTTTTTAAATATAAACATACCTTGTATGAGAATTGAACCCACAACCACAGTGTATATATAAATTATCATGCACAATTGCTAAAAGGAAACATATAATATAAATATGACATTGTAATTGTTACTAAACCCTTTGTAGAAAAACACAGTAAATGCAATAAGTTCACGCGTACTGTAAATAAAGACCGCCAGACTGGGTTTTTCTGTTCAATAAAAAATTAAAATTACTTTTCCTTAAAAAATGTCCAGTTAGGAACAACCAAAATATATGATTAATATATTTTAGTATTACCCAGGAAAGTTACCTAAATTGTTAAAGGAAACTATGGATAATTAATAATCTATAACTAAACTGTTGGGACAAGGTGACGAGAATAAATCTTCGAACTAACACCGAATTAATTTAACAATTTATTTAAGACTCCATTAAACAATTACAAATAAACAATAAAGAAACGCGGATCTCAACTCGACTAACGAACAGGAGGAGACAATCGTGATAATACTCCAAGTTGAGTGTTAATGGTTTGGAGATCAGAACAAGAGCGATCATTGGAAATCAATTCCAATCGTGGCGATCACAATTTCGGTACATATTATGGTGGGGGTAAGAACCGCCCCAAAAGTGGGTAGGTCCCAAGCTTGGGGGCTTTTGTCTTAAGTCATAAACATGGTTCATAAAGTTCGTCGACAGAAACTGACCATCTGTTTGGGAGGAAAAACCCAAATTTAGAAATACTTGAGAGTTGTAAATAATGCGATAAGAGAAACCCGAGAAAACAAAAGATGAAATTTGAGATATTAAAATTGTACGTAAAATCCCAAATAGATGGTTTGTTCGGTCGACGGCAAACTTAATCCTAAAACAAATAAAGACCCGAAATTAAGAAAGCCAAATTTACGATTTGCAATTGAAACTTAAAATTTATTGCAAGGAAATTCCCCTCAAAACAAATAATAATAATGTAACTGATTGTTGTTATTTATTAATGTAATAGAACCCAAAACAATGATTTTTAATTTTCTTTTTTGTTTGTCTGTTTGTTTGTTATGCTCACGCTAATCTCAGAAACAGCTTAAACAATTAAAATCCATTAAATATTGCATTGTGGTAAGCCTCCTTTAACATTAAGTGTGTATTTCATTTCAATCAATTCATATATAAAATAAATTACAATCATTTAAATAGCTATTATTTATTATTGTAAATTTATATAATATAACTTAATATACCTATTTTAAGCTCTCCCACTAGTAACTGACTTATGGACATACTAAGGCTGTTACTACTGGTCATGGAAAGCTAGTCTTGTTAGTTTCTAAGGCACTATTAAGAGAGGATTTCTGAAAATTCCTTCATCATGCAAACAAAGTATTTTATATTCTAATTTACACACTCAGCTGATAAAAATCATACTAATATAAAAATTACTTTAAGGAATTACAGGAATTTAAGGAAGAAATTACACCAAAATAGGAATAACAGAAATTTTTTTCATGTGCCAGATTTCAATGCTTATAGGATTATTTACAAATAATCTTAAAGAAATAGTAAAAATTAAAAGAAATGATCCTTTCAGAATACACTTGCTTAGTATAGTTTAAAAATCCTTAATAATGATTATCTTCATGGTTGTGTATCGGTAACATTAACACTAGGTACTTACATTGATAAACACAGAAAAACATTGCTATTCATTTTATGGCCAGTTAAAGTAAGTTTTATATAAATAAAATTGTAATAATGAATCTCACCATGACAAGACTATCACTTTACATTTTGGTTTAATCAACAGCTGGTGTATCTACAAACTTTCGTCTGGGAAATTATTAAAATTTGAAAAAAAAATTTTTTTATATAAAATAATTATGGGTTATTACCAGCAAGTGTACTTTTTGAAAACATAATACTCCTAAAAAAACTAAAAATACAAATTCTTTCAAAGATCTCATTTATTAAAATAAGTGCTTTTGTTACTTTCACTTAAATAAAGTTATTCAACCTTTCGAGCTTATTCTTAAATATTCTATTACCATATGAGAAATCTAGTTATAAAATTTGTTTCAAAATACCTTGTCTTATAAGAGTCTGGCACTCAGAAGTTGGTAAGAAGTGTCTACTATTCTTCTTCAAAGTAATAACATCGCCATCTTCTAATTCTAATTTACCATAATCACTTAGACATAGCACTTCTATATACAAACTTTTTGGTGGATGCAAATTTTCAGTAAGGTCTATTCCACTATAGCCTATATCTTCTCCTAAAGACCTCATGTATGTGGCAAGGTTTGTTGAGTATTTAGAAAACCACTCATATTCATTGTCTGACAACAGTTCTCTTACATCAGGAGGCAGAACTGACCCAAACTCCCAGCGTAACACTTTTATCTTACTCATTCTATTATATAGATATGCAATAAGACACCTTTTGTTCCTCTCTAATGCAGAGTGCCTTACTTGAACTGTGGTCCATAATGATTTATTTTCAGTAGTTGCATTTCTGAAACGTAATGTGCAATTTTTTTACTTTTGTTTCATTATATATAACAATTGACTATTTATGTTAAAATTGAACTGTTTTTAATTTACTTACGCGTCAGTCATGTTCATTTTAAATAACGCATGCATTTCTTGTATGATCTGACGTACTTTCTCATCCTGTAATTAGTTAAATTTAATAAAAAAAAATTGATATGAAAGAAACAATTACGACTAAAGTTAAGGAGCTAGCTGGTTTTGTAATAATTAATTTACATTGTATTGATCAATAGTTTCACGGTTCCTTTCAGCTTCTTTTAATAACTCTATAACCTTTTCTCCAAACATTATCTTTTACATCTGCGTAAGTATTAATACATAATAGACTTTTTTCTTACGAAAGCCTGAAAAAGTATGAATTTAAGTGTACAGGCAGTAGGGAATTACAAAGTATTTACAAAAATACTAGTTTAGTTATTTTGATTAACTGTTATGAAGTCCTAATTTGTAATCTAATATTCAATTATATATGTTGACAATTCAAGATAAGAGAAGGAACCAACGTTTGATGAAATATTTAAAATAGTTAACGTCAATGTCATTACAGAAATTTCTATTTATATAAAAATATAATCTTAGACAAACATTCAAACTTAATCAATAGATCTTTTTACTTTTTGTTTCTTATAAGTGATTTTAAATTGCATGTAAATAAAAAATCTAAAATGTTACGAATATCAAATGTAGTTAAGATGAGATGAAGAGATGAATATAAAATATTTCGGTGCGGAGATCCGAGTTTTATATTTTCGTTTGTACGCAGTTGATGCGAGTGACGTCACATCGTGGCGTCGCTTATGCCGTTGTGGCTCTAAGGCATAGGCTATAACCATCTTGCTTGCTGAATTTTTAATCATTGCGCACGCGTTCTTGCATTGACACGGTCCTTGTTGTACATGATAGGCAATAGTTAGTAAATCATGTTATTGTGCTGTCTTAGAGTCTAACTTAAACAGCTTCTTTTGATTTTATGTTTTAACTGTTATATATCCAAGTGTGATTATAAAAATGAGTGCCAAAAAGGGTTTTGAAACAAATATTTACGATGACCAGGAGAGCGACATTGGGATCGAGTCCGGGCCGTTGAGTGAACAGCTGTTCTCATCCGAAGAATTGGACAAAGCGGAAGATTGTCCAGTGGATGATAACAAAAAAGTGATCAGTGAAACAGATTTCGACAGTGGTTTGTGCTTGTCAGAGTCTCTTTCTAAAGTTAACCTTAGTGAACGTGCACCCACCGCCCAGGGACAAGGGCCTTTAATTGTGTTGCCTGACGACAAACACCAAGACATCCCACCGCTCGCGAGACTGTTCCAGCAAGACTACGATGGTGATACGTAAGTCTTTTACTTTATAATTCTTTAGATAGGAACATTGGAGATGTTCTTATAAGATAATGGAATTCTCTTAAATATAAACCTTACAAAGTTCATTATTAGAAACCGTTGACTCTACATTACATCAAGTAAGATAAAATCATTACAGTACAATAGTATGATAAAATGCTTCAAAAACTTATTTATAAAGTTCATGTTTTGCTATTTAGTATTCTCCTCAATGACAAGTACCCAGACATATTGAGAATTATTTGGCAATATCTACACAATATGTACTAAATCTTATTAGAAACTTTAAATTGGTGTTATATTTTGTTATTTGTAAATGTTTAAAGCATCTGTTAAAAATCAGCCTTTTTATATAATGTACAATTTTCTGATAATAACAAATATATAGTATAACTTCAAATTATAAATATCATGTATATTTATGTGTTTCATGTAATATTACCCATTAGCCATTCCAATTTTAAGAAATAGTTCAGTTTAAACTGAGCTCTATATATATATATCTTATCAATACATTATTACTCTTATCAATATAAAGTTCATTTAGATGACCATACTTGTAATAACATTTTACTTTGGCTTTTAATTCATAGATCATGAAGGCTAGTTTGAATTAAACTAATTTTAAAATTAATTATCTCCTAAGAGATATGTACACTATCCCTATTTATCATTTTACTGCACCAAATTTGAATATTTTATTTCAGTCTTATACCAGTTATTTGACTGTTTTGATCATACATACATTTTAATTATAATTATATGTAATACTTAAAAAAAACTAAATTCTACTTATTAAACAAAAGTCAAAATTCAATTTCAACAACAAAGCAAGTCTTAAAAATAATAAAAACCCAAGGCACTGAACATTCTAAACACTTTGTAAGGGTCAATAGATTGGAAAACCCAACTCCCAACATGATCAGTTATGTAGCTACATCTTTGTATTATATGTATATGTCTTTGCAGCTTAAGAAATTATTTAAATAGTTTATCTATTGCGTTATTTAAAGTTGAATTATTGTATTTAAATGATATATATATTTAATTATGTCATTTTTGCTAAGATTTTTGAACTTCTATAAATACAAAAAAATATATAAAAGAAAGATATTTTAGTTTAAATATGATAAGTAGTATGGGCTACTTTAATAGGGACTTTTGTAAATCGGTTTTTATTAATAGATTGACATAACTTGTAATATAGCTACACATTATATCCACAAATTAAGTTAAATAATCTAAAATAACATTGTAATAATTTGAAAATATTACAACTTACATCTTCTTGTAACCTGTTTTTTGTAGTGTTCTAAAAGGCTGCAATTTCATATGTATCGTTTTACAGGGATCTACACATTGCATCAGTACAAGGATGCCAACGCAGAGTGGGTATTATAATAAGGGTGTGTCCAGACTCAGCTTGGTTAGATATACCAAATGACTATGGTCACACACCCCTACATCTTGCTGCTATGAGTGGTCATGCAGTAGTTACGAGGATGCTGGTCAGAGCTGGGGCTTCAATAGATGTGAGGGACTCCACAGGAGAAACCCCACTACACAAAGCAGTTATTGTGAGAAGTTTAGAGTGCATTCAAGCTTTGCTCACGCCAGTATCAGATGTTGCATCACCAATGCTTTCTACAGTAATCAATCAGAGAAATTATAAAGGTAGGTTGTGCTATGATTTTACATTTTTTAGCTGTTTGTATTGGAAGAGATTTCTAAATTGCACGAATATACTGTATTTATTTGAAAGGCCTGACTCTTATCACAGCTGCCTTTGTAGATATCAGCCCTGTGGTTATTGCACCGAATGAGATAAAATGTTTCTGAAATATATTATGAATCATAAACACTATATGATATATGGGACCATGACATCCAATATGTACTTGTGTCCTACAATATAATTACATATTATTAAACAGTTTGAACCTAACAGCCCTCGCGATGTAAGTACAACTTGAATAGTTGTTATTATAGTAAACAAGAATCAAGTAATATGATGAAGTAATGTTTACGGAAATTAAAAAGTTAATTGTATTGAAGTGAGGCGATGTGACGTCATCGTGGAACCATTAGAACAGCTCGAGGTCATAGATGATAGCATACTGCATTCATATTTCATTTTCCCATTACTTAGATTTATAATTGATTTATTTATTTGAATTGGTTTAGTACAGTTGTTGATGTCCCAGTGGGGTCCTCTTATGCTTTGTAATTATAATATACACGTGTCCGTGCAATCTAGCCATTGAGCCAAGTCACATACGGAAATCCCAGCTACTGCAACACTATTAATTATTTTCTATAAACTATTATATGTGCTATATGAATCAAGAAGTAAATACCCAATTATAGGTTTTCCCGTAGCATTCGTGTGAACTCCAAATTTCTTGGAAATATATGTGGGTATTCTCTTGCCCTATAGGATGAATTCCACTCATAGGATTAGTGACCCGCCCTTGAGATGTAACTGTTATACGACATTTCTATCTAACAAAAACAGACCGAAATGTGCTGTGCTTTGCTAAATTACACAAGGACTAGTGTGATCCAGTTATCGAGGCGAGCATGATAAGCTTGGTCTTGATGACCTCAAGTCAGATATGAAACAAAAAAATATATGTGCAATTCAACGCTTCGTTTGCGTTATATCCGATTTTTGAAACAGTTCCGTTGCATTTCAAGCTAACGACTTTAAATATGTCCTTTTATATGGTTTAGTAGGTCGTATATATAATTGTTGGGTGGTTTGAGAACGGATGCAAGGCGGATATCTAGCGCTGGTTCACCTTCACCGGATGCCATTGTCCTCTCAGGAATTGTCCATCAGGACTTACTTAACACGCAAGTGCACGTCATTCAATGGATAAAAAAAAACAGTTTCACTAGGATCTTGAATAGTTATAGAAACCTGTTTGCGCAGACATTGTTTGCGCGCTCAGCCGTCGGCCGCGAGGCTCAAGGCCTAGATCGCGCTCTGTGCCATCAAATTCCCACATCAGGGAAAATGCTATAATTATGAAAACTACAAAACCTCAATTCTTCCTATTCGTCACACTTTACTTCGAACTGTTGTGTGTCTGAATCATCGTAACTATATTTCCAAAACGAATATTGTTTACGGCAAAATCATTGAATATTTCGCTTAATATGCTTAGGGGTATATAATTGGGCTATCATCAGTTCCAGCGATCATTAGCTTACAGCATCAGTAACTTGCGAAGATAAAGCATACAGTATTATAACAAATATTTGGACGCAAACGTAAAACCAGTAAAACCTGCCATAAATAAAACATACTTCGGTGTTTTAAAGTAAATTTGGTTTTTCCCGATTTTGAGAATTTCATTAATAACGTATTAGTGTCGGTCGAAATAATAAACCTGCACGGACGGGTTTTCCATGTTATACAACGTCTTGTTCACATCAACACTTTCAGTATTCATTGAGGTATTGGTATTTTTATTGGCGGTTTTACGTATCGTTGCAACCTCGCCTACACAGACGGCGCGATGCATGCGATGCCTTCTAAATGTATTTTTTATTTATATAACGCAGAGAAACGAGTGAGCGAGTGAATAATACACGCTTCTTGTCTATACGTAAATAAACTTGGAATTACCCAGCGGTTAAAAAAGGGCACCGAAATGTAAAAGCGGTCACTTGCCCGCACTTCACATTCGCTCAGGTCGGTGGGTATTCCCGAGGTGGTCGTGTAACAAACGGACCGGCTCGCGGTGAAAGCACCGCGCCGTCCAACGTTCGACGTAGCGGTCGCGCTAATTGAAATGTTATTACGTGAATGTTAAAAGATCGTGGGTTTTCCTACGGTTTATATAAAGCTAGCGGACGAAGCATTTGTTTGTCATGTGATGTCCGAGATTACATTAGTATAAATGTTAACGGCTTTACCAAGATTTACGGCCTTGGAGAAACTATTTTGTAGCGTTTTATTCGTGATAAAGTCCTTTTCATCGCTTCCTTATACAGGGAATAAAGTTTGTTTGTGTTTAACAAACAGAATAATACTGTATTAAGAGTCGACTTTACCTCCTAAGATTTTATTGGTATACCTTTTTAAGTCTAAATGTTAAAACACCTGCGGCAGCCAGGAAAACCGCAAGACGTGGAGCCGACGTTGCCTAAGCAGCTGACAATGCCAGTTGGCATCATTATTCTCCGGTTATACCCACGTGAAAGTTTTCTTCCGAAGCCTCGGAAATTCCAGCCTCTCATCGTTATATTATTACGCGAACACAAACAACGTTTACCGTTTGTGATTACATCACCGTTATAGTTGTTCCTGAAACTTTGATTAAGCGTTGGTTTTCTTAATTAGAGTCTCCAATTATATTATACGGCTCTATGAGGATTTGTATTTGTATGGTACCAGGTATCATAAACGCCTAGGATATATATATATATATATATAATGAGGACATTGAAATTAAAAGTAAGAGACTTATTGTGATAGTGGATGTGGAAAAATGAATGTGGTCAACGGCACCAATGAATAGCGATGATCACACAAGAATCAGTGAAAACCCCACTGAGTGTCCGGTTTTTATTTATCGTTTCCGAAACATTGCTAGCTGTATTTTAAGTTAAACACAACTCAGTATTTTGATTTATCCAAACCTTTTATAATTACCACTTTGTGTTTGCGGTTGAGTCTAGTTTAGTTATTTGATAAAAAAAAAATGTATTGTAAAAGTAAAATGTATTGTATATTCATGTCATTTCCGAATGGAAATATTTGATTCATTAGTCTTTATAGTAATATCGTTTGTCTTCGTAGTATCTTCCACAAATTGCTCAGCAATCAGCGAGTTTCGGTCACGCCCTTGTCCAATTAATATTCAAAGCATGCGAGAATACAAAACATTGTTAATCGACTACAACAGTTTATCTGTCAGTAATTGTTTTTCATTGAACTTGTGAGTGTTCCATTATTTGGGCAGCTTTTTAATGTACTGTTATAAGTGTTTAGAAGTAAAATCAATTTCCACTGATTTCCAAAAAAATCTTACTTTTTAGTTGGCTTAATAATGAGTAATACTAAGAACATTTAATCTAATGATGTTTCGATCGTATCTCAATATTATTCAAAGCATATTGTATTACATGAAGTCTTAAAAACATTGGCTAATTACGGAAACGTTGAAAAATATCGTTAGCCGTATATGGTGAGGGCAGTTCGCTGGCACGCCGGCGTCACATTGTTGGGAAAACCCCAAGCGCCCCTCCCTGTGGGGCACCGCCCCCCGCCGCCGCCCGCATCACCCGCCTGCCTGCGCGCGCGCACGTCTTGTCGGTCGTAATTTAAATACCGCTGCATATTATTATTGTATGGATCTCGTAATATGCTTCTACTACGATAACTTACAAAACGTACATCTTTACCTGCAAGTAAACGAAGTTCTGATACTTTACTCACATTTTATTTAAGCAGGTCAAGAGATATCGATTAAAAAAATATAAACAGATTCTTGAATTTTACATTGTAAAACAAATACATTTAACATTTTTTAAAGTGTTATTCGCATGAAAAAGACATTTAGAAAACGCACAAAAATTTGAACTTCTTTTCTTCTTGAACGATTTTGAAGAGGCGCGGGTTTAAGTCCCTGTGCGTTCAAATTTTTGTGCGTTTTCTAAATATGTCTTTAACAAATACATTATAAATGAGCGTATCTCATTAGGCGCTTCTAGGCTCCACGTGTGGCCTTATTTGTGAGTAGATCTGTTTATATTGTACGGCCCGTTCGATGGTTATTTTGCAATAAAACACACACACTTGCCTCTATGACAAGATGGTCGGATGAAAGTGAAAGTGTGGAAAGACTGAATGTTACTTTTGCATTTGACTTATGCCAAAGGTAAACCCTTAAATATATATAAATAAATATATATATATATATATAAGATATTTGACCAAACGTAAATTAATTGTCTGACAAGAATCTGAACAAGATTTTTGTGACTTAATATTTAAATGTCATTTAAATATTGTAAAATATTTTTGTAAATGTTAATAGACTATAATAAGGACATATTTGTTCCGAATTGTGATCCTCAAAGAGGACGGAGCAATCTATTTCGATGTAGCTGTAAATAGCGTTGGAACACTTCCAACGTCTACAATTGAATCAGTTACTCAGACGTTGCTCGTTCATCTTAAATACAAGATTTGTAAAGCAGTTGTTCGTTTATTCTTATCTTTTTTAAACTATATTTCTGGCATGTTGCAAAAATGGAAAATATTTTTAATTCAAATTATGTGTCTGTATATCACCTCGATGTGTCACCACGGACTTAGATCATGCTTTTTTCAATAACGTTGTAATGAATATATGCTTATAGATTCAACCTAGCTTCGTCTTATCACATGTTAAGTTAAGTGTTTTGGCACTTTGTTACATTCTGCCAAACATAACGTGGAGTTAGGAATCTTGGATCGCTTTTGCTTTCAATTGACCGAAGCAAAAACCTATAACCGGTATAATATATATATATATATATATGCTTAAAAAAAATATGCGTTTGTTTTGAATAACGATAGATTGTACAAGTCAAAAGGCCATGGGACATCGTCAGTTTACATTAGCGTTATTTGAGGAAAACCGAATACAATTTCTCGTTCCGATAGTCAAACGTCGTCATTAATAGTTTATCTATTCGTGTTTGTTTTACACTTTTTGGTTAATATTTTGTTATAAGCATATTTGAGAATAGCTTAGATTTAGAAAAAATATACTTTTAATCATATGACTTGTTTACTTGATTATCTATATATATATATATATATACATATCATAAAAATGTAACTGATCGCTGCCTCTACATGGAAGATATATGAAATAAAATATTATTTGGGGCAAATATCAGTGTAGTAGAACCCAGAACAATTGTTTTTTTACTTTTCTTTTAATAAAAAAACGATATAGTTTAGTCGTGTAATTTACGCAGGCGAAGTCACAAGCCGGTAGCTAGTTTATAATAAGAGCTATGATTAAAGTTTTTTTTGGCTTGTTGCAGGACAATGTTGTGTACACCTGGCGGCGCAAGCGGGACACGTCGACACACTACAGACACTCATACGTTTCGGAGCGGATATTAACGCCAGGGTAAATATTTATTTATATATATATATATACTTTACCGTCTTTTCAGTTTTTTTTTGGGTGTTTTCATTATGTTTTAGATGGTAACTTATTGGTATTAAACAATTCATGTGCTAATAATGTATACCATAAATAATTAATAATAAGATCATGCTACTACATAAGATTAAAATTAAATACGAACAAAACTAACGATAGTATATGAACAAAAGATTAGACTGATTTTATCGCTTATTTGGGTTGTTACTTGTTGACATCGTCTTCGAAATCGATAAATTTTAGTACATACAAGTCAAATAGTTTAAACGACGACTTCTAATATGGCCGGTTATTACTGTAGTGTAAAAGTAGCGAGCGCAGCCTTTCTCTTCAAGTAGGGGGGAGAGGGGGGGGAGGGGGCAAAGTACTCACAATGATGGGAAACCCGTCTAATCAGTTGATAACGATAACAACGGGGTTTTTTCCCTCGCAGCTGGAAACCTTGCAATGTAATATGTAACACAGCTAAATGTACCAGGGTCTCCTCGAGGTTGCGGAAAACCCGCATTTTCCTAATGTGCTGTCGGTGTCGATGTCGGTCAAAGTACAAATATAATAAATATAATTTTAGTTTAGCTTTTGTATTACAAAATTTAATACCGGTTTAATTTTCAATTTGTTAACAAACTTTTGTCAATCTTTCACTTTATGAACTTCTTTAACTATAACATTTAAAACAAAAGTCTAGACAGACAATGTATTAATGTTTTAATGTCAACTGGACGTATATAATTACAAAAAAGTTTTTATATTATATTTTTTATCTCTTAACTCGGGGTTATTCCGCTCAATATCGCACCATTAGCGTAATAATATAAAGTTGACAGTAATTTAAATGCCTACACGCTCTTATGATAAGCTGCTTGTGAAATGTAATATTAGGTACACGTATGAGTTCCACAAAATTCACTGTGGTTCAAATGTGTGTCTGATTTACATCTGCAGAGAGAAAACGAGAGAATGAGTAGTTAATAGGCGAGATATGTTTTAGTACTAAGTGCTTGATTAATACTCATTAATGATATAGAAGTTAGGGAGTGTCTGGCTGCAATTGTGATGGCTGTAGATTCGATTCCTTTCTGGGGGATGGTTTGTATCAAAAAAATATATAACATTGTATAAAATTAAAGAGAAGGTTTAAAGAAATGGAATATATTTTTTTAATATTTGTGTCGATTGTTGAAACATTAAGATCCCAGCTATCTATGCTATGCATAATGAGACAGATTTACATTTTGGAGGAAAGGGACTGATAAGGGTTATAGGGAAATACAAATTAAAATGACAAAGATTAAGTTTTTGTGAATGAGTGAGGGACGGTTATAACATCTAAGTGTCCTACGCTGGTGTCTGACCTAACCTTGCCCCCGCAGGAGGGGCTCGGCGGCTGGACGCCTCTGCACGTGGCGGCGCGGCGCGGCGACGCGGCGCTAGTGCACGCGCTGCGGCGCGCCGGCGCGGCGCCGTCGCGCGACTACGCGGGCCGCACCGCGCGAGCCCTCGCCCCCGCGAGGGACGCGCGCCTGCTGGCGCTGCTGCCCAAGGACGACGAAGACGACAGTGATGACGAGGTGAGTGTGCCAGCTTCGCACTTGTACTCGCGGACATCGGATCTGATTGGAAGTCGAACCCACAACCGATCGCGCTTACGGGCAGACACTGTCAACTGCGCCACGATGGCATTTATATTACAGGAACAAATAAATGGAGAGATGAGTCCAGTCTAGATCTACGACTTACAGTACTTCTAGCTCCCTGAAGTCTGAAGTGGCTTGGTCTAATTCAATAATCTACCATCATAGTGTGGTGTAATCGCCGGGGTATAAGGAAAAGCTGTTCATTCAGCTTTTAAGCGAAACAGTGTTTTATGATAAATTGTGAGTTTAGATGTCATCAATAAAAAAAAATATTACTGGTTAGAAAAAATACTGGTGTTTAACTGGTGTTAAAAAAATACAGTCTAGACAGACAATGTATTAATGTTTTAACTACACAATAATTTAGATGTAGACCCAAGTTTTTTATAAAATAAGGTTTAACTAAACCTAAATATTTCCATCCACAGCCATGCCCGTGCTCGTATGACAGCGACAGCGAGACTTTGTTCGAGAGACTTCGACAGAGCGTGAACCCCATCAACGTCGCCTGAAACCGACGGAACTAATACTACCACTCGACTATAGGGGTTAGGAGAAGCTCAGGGAACATTCACTCATTGGACATGAAAATCCATTAAAATACTATTTTACACGGAATACATGATACTTCAGTATTATGAGAAATGAAGCTTAATTCAAGCTTAATTGAAAATTGTTGAACAGATATAGACATCCCCTAGTTTAGATCGCGGTGTATGGAACCCGCGTCTTAAATATACCTGTATACTATATATTGTAATATTGTTATTGCTTCTTATTGACAGCGAGCTACAATATTACTTAATTGTTAAAAATTTACGATTTCATGTTAATTGAATTTTCAATCATTCCTAAAAGGGAAGTTCGTATATTCATTTTCGTTAAAACTCAATAAAACTCAAAAGGCATGGTTTTCCTTATTTTTATATTTATTTATAATTTTTATCGCTCCGATTGTAACGGTCCGGGACATGAGATGAAAACGTTTATTATAAAAGTGAAATCTGAAAAAATTAAAAATATACGAGGTTATGTATAACTGTATATAAGTTATCATATTTGGGCTTAACGTGTAACGGGATAAAAGTTTCATGTTTCATAAATTAATTAAATATGCCAAAAAATATATATATATATAAATATAGGCTTAATCTATTCAAATCCTATTTTTTTTTTAAATATGATTGAATTATATAATATAAATATATATAAATATTGACATTTATTTACTTATACCCGTTTTCACGGAAGACACACTGCGTTTCGTATAAAAATACTCGTTTTCCTCATGTACTTTGTGAAACGGGAAAGCCTAGTTTTATTCTTTCGATTTTAACTTAAACATGTTGCATCACTCCCTCGTGTTATGTAATTATATTTTGACCTCACTATTTTTATGGCCATATATAAGGTTATTTGTAAAGGGAATGGAATAATGCGACACTATTGTCTCTAAATGCTGAGAGTTTACTGGCTCGTTAATTGGTTCATTAATTAATATTTTATCGCGCTGTCAATGTTATCATTATATTATGGTAAAAAAAAAATCAATTTACATAACAAAATACAGTAATTAATAAGTAAAAAGTTTTTAAAACTTCCTTTTTTTTATTTGTATCATTTTTATCTGTAACCAAATTGTACATTAACTGTGGCGTTAAACATATGACGTCTGTTTGTCCCATTGGAAATAAACCCAGAACTTTATTGTAACCACTGAGCCATCGGTCGTACTTGTGATGAGGCCAAATGCTGACAAAACTTTATATGAATGGTACACGTGAATGTTTTTGTTAGATTTATTAGGAATTATAACTCTTAATTATTTTTAATTTTACTTTATATATTATATATTTTTTTAATCTTTCGAATATTTGCCATTATGTATGTACATATAGTTGAAATCGACTTGTGAAGGCATTCGCGTATAACATTTTACATATCGTGTATAAAATTTATGTGTGTTCATATATTACACACGCTTAGAATAAACATGGCAAAACTCAAAATTTCTGTAACTTTATTTTACTCAAAAGGGCATTTGATAAATTGTATTTTTTTTAAGTTGTGCCACTTTTATTCTGAGAGTGTTCTGTGTTAGATGGGGATAGCAGTCTTCCTACAAATTTATAGTTCGATTTAGATTGTATGTTATTCTAAAGTGTATTATTTCTTTAAATTTCTTTTTCTTATTCCTACACCTTTGTATATCTTTTCTTTGTTCTGTTCTGTTCTTTTTTTGTTAATACTGAATACTCTCTTTTAAAAGAGTTTTCGTCGGCCTAGTTGTCAAATTTGACAGGAGTTTGCAAAAGAAATGATGGTGATGCCACATTTTACTAATTATTTGAAAAAATGTACAATATGTAGTGTTGAATGAAAATGTTGTAATTTTTGTTTTGAAAACTAGGCTGACTGCACACTTGTGAATGAAATTTCTAATAATAGTTATATATTGTAATGTAAAGGGACCCTTAGCAAACATGTATTATGATTATTTACTATTTATTGTACATCTCATATTATTATATTTGTATGTGAGAATTTATTGGTAGTAAGTGAAAGTTGTATGGGAATTTGTCAATGATAGTCTTGCTCTAACTTTTGATGAAAGCGGAAGCTAAGACGTGTCTACTGTCTACTGACGTAAGACTCCGCCGAGTGGGGAGTGGGGGGTGAGGAGTGAGGTGGGCGTACACCGCAGTGCTGCACTGCGTAGTGTTCAAACTAATGTAAGATAACACTTTGTCCTGCTAGTCTTTATTGTTTATTAAATTATAATTGATTCAGTTATGCAGATATTTTATTTCTCGACTTGCAATTTTAACACCGAATGGCATTTTTCTAATTTATAGGTAATTTAAATATCTTTTAAACCCAATACCGCCTGTGAGGTTTGCTTCAATTATTTAGACAGTGTGTACGCCAACCTTAACTAACAGTTAGTTGATGTAAGTTTGTTTGTACTGGGCTCCGAGTACCTGTGTAATATATATTATGATTTCACTTAATATATAGACTATTATATTGGAGGTTCTTTGATTTTCCTCGTTTCGATTGGCAATGATGGACTCGCGACTCACGTTACATGTCCATGAGCTTATATTATTTAAAATGATAATGGTTTTACTTATTTTTAATTGAAAAATAATTATTATTTTCATTTAAAAGTTTAAAAGAAATAGTCTTATACATATTACATAAAATTCTGAACATTTTGACCTTTCGTCAAGGACACCATTAGGCAGTTAGTCAGGCGTCAAACTACTATCCTATTGCGGTGATGTAATAGTATCCGCATATCACTTCTCGTTATTCATATATATTTATATACCATTATATTCTACTTCGTGGCACAGTGGGGCAACAGCTGCCTGCACACAATTGATTGTGGGTTCGATCCCCACGCGAAGGAATCATTTTATTTAAATGGTTTTCATTTCTACGCTATGTTGAGAAACAAAGCGCGTCGTTGTGTTCCGCCGCTAACATGACAAGACACAATGTCTCGCTTTTGGCCGGTGCGGGAAAAAGCGGGATTTTTTTTGTCAGTCTACGAAAATTATGAGGACATAGGAGTATGAAGTTTGCCCAATTAAAGTTACTTTGCATGTGAAAGCAGTGTATTTTTGATAACAACACATTAGATATAAATTAAATTAATGAAACAAAAATAACACACATTAGCGTTCGTTTGAATACTCTTTTGTAGAGGCATATAAGTTGTAAAGACAAATATTCAATACAGATAATTCTCTGATAGATCCAAATTGGAATAAGAACTTGGCAAACTTTGTTTACGATCTCGCAACACATCTGTGCCACCTTTCTAAAATAATAGCAAGGATTTATTCCTTGTATGTCCTTCTAAGTACGTGTCCGATATTTGGTTCTGGACCGGTACGTGACCCTGGAGCCACCACTATCATACCCCTATCCAAGCCATGCAAGTTGACGAGTGGGGTGAGTCAGCACTAACCCCACTCGTCAACACCTTAATGAGATAGTTAAAGCTAACGCCGGTTACGGCAAGGGCTACCGTTTCAAGTACTGGCTCTGTTAAAAACGCATGTACCCAGAAGGAAACTCCTCTTTGCAACGTGGAATATTAGATGTCTAACCGGACGATGCAGAGAACTAGCAGATGTACTCATGTGTGTGCGCTCGTTCAGAAAACTCGCTGGAAAAACAATATGTCCCGTAATATTGGCCAGGGTTACCAGCTTATATACACTGGGTCGCTTCACATCAAGTAAAACTGGTATAGCTGGTATACTGAGCCATACAGGGAAAAAAGGAGAGCTCTGCATGTGGCATTCCTAGATCTGCAGAAGGAAGAAGGAGAAGGATCTAAAGGGATCCATGAGTCTTATATAATATTCATATAACCGATGGCTGTAAGTTCGATTCCCATTTATCCGCTCTGGTGACAAAACGAAGCGCGGTGTCGAGCGCCACTCAATATGTAATTTCTCGGATTCGGAGACAAAATGGAGAACGTCTTGACACTAGGTTGACTCTGACTACCCTGGTATACGGGAAAAAATAAATGTAATATTGTGATTGCCTTTTTATCCATAAAAAAACCACTTTTAGTCCTAACAGAAAGAAAATGTAGCTGTTAGTTACAAGCACGTATATTTATCGTTACGGTACGTCTCTAATTAGTACTTTACACTAAGTCGAGCTTCTTTTTTTATTTTTAGATATTTTGACATTTTTATATTACAATTCGGTAGTAGTATTGAATACAAATTATTTACTAATATATATATATCTATGCAAATAAAGTTATAACGCTCCATTGTTGCATGCGGTTGCTGCAATAAATTACCGAAATTCATTACATACTAAGCTTATGACATAATTAAACTAACAGTAGAAAGTGTGTCGTATAGCCTTCTGGAGCTCGTTAACATATTCTATAAAAACATTTTGTCTTCAATAGTACCTACTTCGTACGACCATTGTAGAGCAGCAAGGAAGCGTGGCTGTATTCGCTATAAATTGTGAAATGCTTGCATTCATAAATATTTCAGTAACAAACTTATTTCTAATAAGTTTGACGATTATAACACATTTTGAACTGAAACTATTTTTAACCGGATTAATCGCGTATAATATTGGTATTCGAAAATACATTTTAGAATCAGACGTTTCGAACACTTCATAGTCCGTGGTCACAGGTAGACTGTATCTTATCTCTCCCTAACCGGGCTGTGATTTAAAAGTACATGTTCTCAGCTATTTTAATTGAATTAGTGCCTACAATTGCACGACATACACAACTTTATATTAATTACCATTAATATATACGATACGATATGAAAATGTAATGAACGTTGAATTATAATAACGACAAAATGATACTATATGAAAAATACCTATATTTAAACAAAGTAAGCAGACCATTTTTGTATATTTAATCATTGAAATGTTCTGCATAGTGCAACCTTTTGAGAATAATAATCGCAGGTTTCAAACCAGCAACTATCGCGTCTACAGAATAAGTTTATAATTAGTAACGAATTATTAGAGTATTAGAAGGCTCAAGGTCATCCAGCGGGCAATGGAGAGAGCAATGCTTGGTATTTCCCTACGTGATAAAATGAGAAATAAGGACATCCGTAGGCGAAATAAAGTAACCGACATTGCTCGAAGGATTGCCCAGCTGACACCTGGGACGCATAGCCAGGGGACCGATGGCCGTTGGGGCAGTAATGTTCTCGATTGGCGACCACGCACCGCACTCAGTGGACAGGCCCCACCCAGACCAGGTGAACCGACGATCTGGTCGAGGTCACCGGATGCCACTGGATGCGGGAAGCGCAGGACCGATCGTCGTGAAGATACTTGGGGAGGCCTATGTCCAGCAGTGTGCGTCAATATGCTGAGAGAGAGAGAGAGTAACGATTACAAAGTAAAAAAATATAATGTTGTATATAAAACATTTGTCTTATCCGAGAGGTGTTGTTAGATTGTGGGAGCTTAAAACAATTTATTTTCCATTCGATAGGTATTGTTATCTCGAAGTCACGACCCCTAGCGTCGCCGACAGGAGTGGGCGCAATGTACCCTACGACTTAATTTAAATTGTAGAACAATATTCATTATGTATATATAAAATACTAGTGACCCGCTCGCAACTGCGTCCGCGTGAACTATAGCTGTTTCGTATTTTCGGCGTCTCTATACAAAATTTCATCACAATCGGTTCAGCGGTTTAGCCGTGATGACGTCACAGACAGGCAGTTACTTTCGCATTTATAAAATAACTAGGAGCATGGATTGTTGTTAGCTTGACGCATATTATATACGGTGTTGACTCTTAGTGTTAAGACACTGCATTCTTCACTTTTTGTCTGGTTTCAAGGCTTTACGTATTGAGTGGTGAAACTAAACGCCGCACTTTATAATACGGGAGATATAGGTAGGCAGAGAGAACCTAACTTAAAGACAAAGCGCTCTCCACTTTCCAACCGACGTAGAGTCATTGCGTGTTGGGTGGTGGACCTAAACTCCGCGCTTTGTCTTGTTCACCAGAGAGAAGAAATGAAAGTAATTAAATTATGATCATTCTTTGTACCCACAACCAACAGTCATACGCTGCCCTACTGCGTCACGATGGTCTCAAATAAATATGTAAATTTCAATTTAAATATAAGTATTTAATATAAGTGTTGCCATAAATATTGTAACGAAGAAAGCAAACTTTTGTTTTGTTGTATGTAACATTTTTGTTTTTGGGAAACATACATTCAGAAACATACAGTATATAAGTACACATATAATTGTTTAATGCAACGGGTGACGAGAATAAAACTTCGAATAAACACTGAATTCATTTAACTATTTATTTAAGACTCAATTTAACAATTACAAATAAACAATAAAGAAACGCGGATCTCAACTCCACTAACAAACAGGAGGAGACAATCGCGATAGCACTCCAAGTTGAGTGTTAATCATTTGGAGATCAGAACAAGAGTGATCGACACATTGGAAATCAAACCCAATTGTGACGATCACAATTTCGTTACATACTATGGCGGGGGTAAATAATTCTCTTAAGTCATAAACTGACCATCTGTTTGGAAGGAAAAAACCCAACTTTAGAAATCGTGAGAATCTGGAGAGTTGTAAATAATGCGATAACAAAAGCCCGAGAAAACAAAAGATGGTAAAACAAAGACACAAATAAAGAAACGAAATTTAGAAAGCAACATTTACGATTTGACGTTGCAACTTAAAATTTATTGCAGGGCAATTCCCCAAATAATGAAGACAAACTAGATAATACATAAACCAATAAAGTTCCCACTCAAGCATTTTACAGAAAATAAAAGCAGAGCAACTATAAAATGATGATAATAAATTACGTATACAAAATTAATACATTATAATTGGAAAAAATAAATAAAAAATATTCCCCATTAATAAATCCATCTACATAAGTAAAACTATATAAATATTATTAGTAAAATTAAGACATTCTTCAAGACATTTGTCAATAATTTTTTGATAGCATTAACATTTTCGGTAGTACAAAAATCTATTTGAATAAATTGTTTATTACAATTAGTGCAGGCTCGGCTTATCAAAATATTTTGTGCATGCTTGCTTCTGGTGGTAGAAAGATCAAATAATAGAGGCCTTGGCGCAACTGCCCACGGGCATTTAAAATAAATGCAACTTAAAAGAAACTGGGCATCCAAAAGATTTCTTAATAATGTAAATAAAAAAGTAGGTCTCTAATCAGTCTCCTATCAGCTAGTGACAGTGTATTCAAACAATGATTAGGAGTATTTAAACACTAGGAATTGCGCTTCGTAACGTTATTCTACTTATTCTGAATGCTCTCCAATCGACTAACATGTATCGTATATTGTGGATTTCAGATAACAGAACCATATTTAAGAACAGGTCTAACATAAGTGTGACACAAAAGAGTCACACTAATTTTCTTATTTGATATTATGAATATAAAGCCCAGTGTGGGATAAGCTCTGGCTATCGTTTTGTTGATATTAAGGTCAAAACTAAGTTTACTATCCAGTTATATGCCCAGGTCTCTAACGTCAGAAACTCGGTTTATGACAGCACCATCAAGACGATAGTAGTCAGTCAGACTGCTAGCTCTGCCTTCATAGTTGTTTTCATTTCTCTATTCCTTTTCGTATATATGTAACTGTTCTACGTCATCACTTTGTAAAACAAGAGTTGGGGCTATCGTTGTGAGCTAATGTTACTTGGAGGACTGATTATATTTAAATTATTTTCAAATCTCCGCCCTGGTAAGTAAGCGTGGCGTTGAGTTCCACCACTCAACACAAAGAGTGTCGATGTCTTTAACAATAACTTTCAAAAGTGTGGCGGAAAAAATATACTTAAGTTTTTACTGCTAGGGTAGGTAGGTAGGGTACTGATAGGGTAAATATGGACAAAACTACATACTGGGCTCATTTCATAATTCTCACTATATCGATGTATTTGAGGGCGACAATTTTTATAATATGTACTGCGAGATACTGAACGCCATTGGTTCATTCGAATAGCAAGTGTGAACAAGTTTCGTACCTACAAAAGCTTATTAAAAGTTTTCTTTGATTAGACGACATGCTCTCAATGAGAATAAAACCTTAAAATTGAACAACAAAGGATTAGGAAGATTCAAGAAAACGTTTTTAACTATATTTGAGAGAGAACCCTGGTGAAGGCTGGTTACAATGTATAATTTGTTCTATTTGGACTCATGCTTCATGTGCTGATTTCCACTTTAAATATGTCATTTTGTCCATACCGTATGGGCAAAATTACATTATTTCATTTATCACAATTTATCTTTACAAAGATTTTTTTTAGGTCCTATTATTTTACAATTAAAAGGGTGTGGTACTAGTACTCAATAAACCTAAGACGAGTAAAACTAAATGTGACTGACTATATATATACTGATACATAAATATAATTAAAAAACATTTGTCTGTGCTTCCTTTACGCTTAGAAATAAATAAACTATATTGTATTTGAATAAATATATTTCCGTTGATGTTGCGACTATTAATGTGCAAAATCCATTTAAGATTTTAAAGATTTTAGTATAAAAAAATTATACAATATTTAAAGAAATATACTAAAAGGCACAAATTGATATGTAACACTATATATATAAGTATAGTCCGAACCCGAGACATTGCGTGTTGAGTGGCGGAACACAACGCCGCGCTTTGTCTTGTCACCAGAGAGATGAAATGAAAACAATTTAAATATAATCATTACTCCAAATGGGATCGAACCCACGAAAAATCCTCGCTTTGCAGTCAGACGCTGTTCCACTGCGCCACGATGGCCTCAAACCCTACTATATACATCTTCATCATCCTTCATATATGCTAGCCTCTGAAAAAAACTTATAAGTTGTATCTATATTTAAACAGTGAAAGTACTGAATATAAAATAAATCCTTAAGTGAGATTTAAATTAAGAAATTATAGAAATGAGGTATTAATTTTAACATGCTAACATAACTTTAATAGAATAATTTATTACAATAACAACGATTTTAATATTTATTTAGTTGCAAAGACCAGAATAATGAAGTCTTCATGTGCAAATACAGTATATATATATATTTAATTTTAATTAACTAAAATACAGTGTAACATTTTTTTTATAATTTTGTAATTCCTTACATGCTAATGATTTTAAAGACACTTGGACAAATCAAATCGAAAATGTGAATATATATTAAAATAATACATTTACAGGTATTTGGTTGGGGGCTATTATTACAATTATTGTTGCACATTGTATAAAATATTATGACAAAATCGAATAAAACACAAAATATATATATATATAGGTCATAGTTCAATTATTCTTTTACACTTTAAATATATATTTATATATCAATTCGATTATTCGTTATCATTTATAACGAATTAAATTGTGTAAATATCGTACTATATTAAAAAGGCACTTATTTTTAAAACAACGAATAACAATATATACATAAAGATCACAAAATTTGTGCAAATCTTAAGCACCACATGCTCTACTACATACTTGTGCAATAAAATTGAGGGTGTTGCTTTATTGAAATACTTATACTTATATTGAAAGATATTAATGCAAAAAATTTGCATAACACTAAACGTGTATCCATTCACGTTATGATTGGGAATTAATTTCTAGAAAGTTCACAGTTGAAGTTGCTAAGCCTCATATAACAAGAAACAAGCATTGGAGCAGACACCTCTATCAAATCTCAGTGTAGTACGTCGGCCGATTGATTTGAAGCAATTCGAACACATTGGGAAACACATACGTCGTGTTGAACCCGATAAGGCCGTAGGTGAAGTACTTGTAGCTGCACTCCACTAAGATTTTGTAGTAATTGTCCAAGCTGTCTTCGGAGTTCCGCAGCTCGTCCTTGTCCTTGCCCAGCAGCGCGCATGCGAGGCCGTAAGAGAAGGACTTGGCCAGGGCCCGAGTGGCGAGCACGCCGCAGAAGCCCAGCACGGTCCGGAGCAGCGTGCAGCCGAGCATCTCCACGGAGGGCCAGATGACGGGGTAGGGCGGCGCCTCCGCACTGGCCGCCAAGTGGCCGAGCTGGTAGTTGGTGCTCGCGCCCGTCAGCACGCCCGCGCACACGCTCACGATCATGGTGGTGTCGCCCCTGCGGGACATCGATAAAGTCGAATAACTATAACTGATTATGTTACGTTTAGACGTTTCTAGTGCCATATGCCTACGGAATACAGTTTAAATAAAAGCAGATACAGTCCAAAAACTGTATATAAGTATGATGTATGTGTAGATTATATTTTTTTCAGATTCATATAATATAGCAAATATTCTTATAGTTTTCTTACAAAACCAGCAAATATATAATTTATGAATATGTTCATTACAATTATTATATACAACATTTTCGTGTCTAAGGTTTTTTTTTGTGCTGGTTTATTAGATATGTTTATATGTAAAAAAATACTTTGCATTAAAGCCTTTGTGAAGGTTGTAGGTGCTGTAATCAGTAAATTAATATTTTTTTTTATTGTGAAGTAATTATAAAATAAATATATACGAGTACTTGTTATAAATAATGAAAATAAATAAATTATACTTAGATATATATTAATTAATAAAAATATTTAGCATGTTATATTTTACTTAATGCCTTTAATATACAAATTAGGTACCTTCCTTTACATGTAGAAAGCTAAAATTTATAATGTGGCTTTCTTGGACAGTGTACACTAAGTGAGGATCTTCCAAAATCCCTATGGGATTGGGAAAAAGTTTGATGGTTTGTTTTGTAGTCTATGCAAACATAGATGCAGGCTACAACTAGTGTCTAATGTCTGCACACTCACCTCGTTGGAGTCCATTTATCAGACTGTGGATAATAAATTATAACAAGTATTGACACAGTTATGACTAGTAGCGGGGACCACTGGCATGTCAGCAAGAAACCGTCCAGCTGATCCACTATTGGGATCAGAATTGCTATCAGAGCTGAAGATAAAAGGATTCCCGCTGCAATATCCTGGACATGAGAAAATATTATATAAGTAATTGATACTGCTGTAGAGTACATATCTGATTTTATAGATATATATATATATATATATATATATATATATATATATATATACCTATAAAATCAGATAGGTAGGATAGGTATTTATCTGTTTATAGGTTTTAATTACACATTGGCATGCAGGAAGGCAGACCTAGGACTTAACAATTCTGCAATTAAATTTTTTTAAAAAAAGGATAAGCTAAGTGACACAATGAGTTAGATTATGAATATTCAACAAAAATGAGAAATACTTGGATGTCAAAAACTTTATTAACACTAAATATTTTTTCTATTATTTTCAAATAATTTCAAATTGATAAATGAAATTAATTTTGCACATCTTAAGTACAGAAACATATTATTATACTCTTACATAACCAAAAACAACTTACTAAAACACTATGCATCCCGAGGTATATCCTGCTCATACAGATCAAAGTACACCATGCAAACGATATCAGCACACCCCAGTGTACAGGATATTGGTACCTATCCATGGTATAGAACAGGATTGAGAATGGAATGGAGACCCCCACCATGGCATGTGTGGATGGCATGCCATATTCTATAGCCCATTTCTCTTGCAGCTTCTTTACTGGGTAACCAGGTCTTGGCCATCGGATTATGTCTTTAACACCTTGGCCTATAGTTTAATAATGCTTTGTGTTAAAAATGTAAGAATTTCTTAAAATTTAAAACATATATTTGTACTAAAATAATATTTTGATGTAATTAGTTTATTAAGTGTAGGGTGTCTTGAATATGAAATTTAAAATTATATTATACACAGGAATTACTATAAAAAATGTTTAAACATCAATGAATAATTATTATGTGTTAGTTATTTTTTAAAATATTTTCATCTTACATACCTATGTACATTACTATAGTCCAAACTAGAACCACTCTTCTTCCAACAGCACCATCAATGTTCCAAAACCAAAAGGGTATGAATGTGGCATAAAATATTTCGTCACCAAGTTCCGTTCCCAATACAAATAAATAATACCAAAAATTATTATTAATCAAGCAAACTACTTCATCTTGATTTTCAGTGGACGTATCTGTTTCACAAGATGACTGTGATGTCCCAGATGTGTCACTAGGAATTCTTTTATGTTGTTTTATATCATTTTCACATTCGCGGTCATGTCTATCGGAATGTAATATTGATTCCTCACTTGATAAAACATTGTTCTTTTTGTAAATAACACCAAAAAAGTTTTGCACTTTAACAACTAAAAGAGGATCTTTTAAATATTCGATTATTTTATCCCACATTTTCGGTTATATATAAGTTATTTATTTAGTTTGATTATTCCATAGCCTTTAAGAAAGCAACTTATATTCAAAATCGTTATATTCAAATTTAAAATATATATTTTAAATTAACTTATATTTTAATAATTTAAACCGATAATAGATTTTATTTCACCTCGTGGTATATATGATAAAAATTGAGACACTTAATCTTCTCTATACACCAATTACGGATTATAAATTTCAGATAATATTAAAATTTATATTTGATAATCACATGACAATTATTTTAGGTCGCAAGACATCTCCTTGCAAACGACTGTATCTTTGTAACTTCTTCCAAACAGTAACTTATTAGTGAACTTATAGTATTATTTCCTCTCTTAACGACAAATATGAATAATATATGCAAAGAATATCAACACATTAGAATTATATTTGACACAAAATTGACACAAAAAACATATATTTGACTTTGTAGCTGTCATGTTTTTTTAGTATTATACATAAAGATAATAACTAACACATTAATACGGTTGTAAAAATATTTGAATACACTAAAAGCTTTTAAATTGAAATAATCTGTGTTTAATTCAAAAGTAAACAATCAAAAATTTCCTTTAATTAATCAAAAAATGTCGTCGAAAATATATAAACTCAACATTTGAGAATTCATATGAGTTTTAAGTTTATAAACAGTTAATAGTAATTGTAATTAGTATTCGATCGAAACAAACTTTCAACCGAAAAGCCGAGATCCAATCTTCGGCTGTAATATAAGTGTCGATAGAAATTGCAACCGTGTTATTTTTTTGATATGTTGAAATTTAGTATTTTTTATGCATTAGAATAAGTAATTGAATTTAATTTATTACTATCATATTTTCCACAGACATGCAAATGTTCTTACCAACTTACATACATATATTTTATATATTCATTATATAGATTGTAGTTTGAATGACAACACTGTGCAAATAACAAATATATAACAAATGTACTGTTGCACCTGGAGCTGTCAGTATGACAATTTGTTAATTGACAATCAACACAGTTCAAACTTCAAAACTGTGCAACTATAAAGTGTTTGACCGCAAAAGTTAATCAAGTTACGAATATTATCTAATTTAAACGAAATCTTACTTTGTAATTATTTTATTTACTGACAAAGGCAGTAAATTTTAAGTAATTTAACTTCAAAAAGTTGCTACTTTCAAGTTCTAGCTGAGAAAGAAGCTTAATATTTATTAATCGTGGATGTAAGTGTATGTTTTAAAATTATTTTTAATAAGAATAGATTACAATTCAAATTATATAAGTGTAAAGTATCACCCCCCAATTACTCAACAACAAATTATTTACTCAATACTTATTTTGCTTATAATTGTACAAATATAAACAATGTTATTCGTAATTGTTGTTTTGATAGACATAAAGTTGCAAAATTTCAAGAAATCAACCTTTGTTTTCTATATTATAAAATTCGTTTTTTATGTTATAAAATTTAAAGTACACTACTTTTAAAAAATGTAAAATGTATGAGCAATTTTCACAAATCAATTTTCATAAGTCGTATGGACTTTATTGATTTTGTGTACAAACATAGGATGATGATGCTTCACCTTTATCCTTTGAAAATCACTAGATTTGGCAAGCAGCCAATTCATTGAAAATTATCTGTATATAAATACACAAACAACAAATAAATCAGTGAATAAGTGAATTATCTGGATATTTTTTATACATCTGTGTTAAATATTACATCTGTAATTCTTATTAGATTCAATATCAGCTATCCATTTGAGACAAACAGAATGATTACACATTATTAAGCTCATTGTATTGTCATTTTTAAATGAAGTACCTTATCTTCTTTCAATAACTGACTATTTAATTTTTGTTATAGTTAGTGAATTAGTTAGTGATTTGATAGGCTAATCAAGGTTTTGTATTTGGTCATTAACCCAACATTGCTAAACAAAAATAAATAAAAACAAATAAATATAAAGTAGCATAGAGTCTGCCACTCAACACCCATTGTCTTAAATGCAGGCAGAAAATAGAAAGTGGAGTGTTTTGACATTAGGTTGAGCCTACCATGCTATGCAAGAGAAAATGTGCAGCTGTTCTCTTATATTTTTAAATATTCTCCAAGTGGAATTTAAATTTAGTATTCAATCAAAAATTCACTAACTTAACTATGATAAATATTTTCATTGACTTCATAAAAAAATAAACTGAGTACTGTAACATTTTAGATGGCCAAATTTAATATTGCCACATTTTATTTAAATGCAAAAGTATAACATAAGGAAATGGTGAATTTACAAGTGGCGCAATTTCTGAGAATTGATTATGAATGAAGGAATGTAAACAACTGCATATATTATTTTGTCACAGAGAAAGTGTTAGGGCACTCCACTTTCTACCCAAAATCGAGACATTGCGTGTTGTTCGATTTGTTCGTAAACTCGCCGCGCTTTGTCTTACCAGAGTAGAGCCCAAAACCAAATGCAGTTACAGTCAAACGTTTTTCCACTTGGCGTAGTGGTTCTCCACTTTCCGTCCGACATCGATTGCATATTCAGTATCGGAAATCAACGCCGCGCTTTGTCTTAGGTACAAGAGAGGAGACATAATCATATTATGCCTCTGAGTGATAATCGAACCCTCCTCACCCAATCGTGTTACCAGTCAGACGCTGTCCCACTTCTTGACTACGGCCTCGTTGAGTAATATTGAAAATATATGTGTATATGAAGATGAAATTTGGATAATAAAATATTATCATATTTTAAGTGTTATGCTTCTCTCTTGCCAAATTGGGCAGCTGCCATAACCATGCATCCTCTCTAAAACACTTTAAATATACATATTATTGGTATATGCATGCAAAGCTGTTGAATTAAACAGTATTTATTTAATTGCCGCTTTTTTAATATAAAGTGGCATTCGATTTTGCATAAATTCAATTGAAACCATTCGTATAAACTGATAAGTTTTCAATTATATGTTCATTCACAACGAAGATGAGTGCGGACGCGCTGATATCTCGCCCCTTTGTTGATAACACGTACACAATACTGTACGCACACTGCATTCTTACAAGCTTCTTACTTTTATGTGTATGTATGTACATGTATTTTATCACCAAGTCTAAATAAGCTCACATTTAGATTGTTTTTCTAAAAGAAAGGTCAAAGAAACCATTATTTTTTTATACCTTCATGTCAAACGCAGACACTCTTCGGTATGATGTCAAGGCCACTGATTATTTTTTGATAAACTTAATAATCTTAAATAAAGTATTTACTTTGCCTCTTGAATTATTTTTATACTCATTTATAATTTAATAATTCAATAAAATATTACTTATATTTATTTTCGTTATATTATTTTTTATTCTAAACTGTTTTTTTTTTCAAATTTTAATTTCTTCTTGATGCGTAATTGAAAAGCAACTATATACAATGTTGCGGCATGACGGGTACTTCCGCTTGCAACTTATCTAGTAAATAATTGAATACAAGGTGTAAATAATATTCATACGTAAGGGCTTTAAATGTGTGCTGCCGCGCTAAACATGTAGCTAATATTTTAACATTACTGATAACGCTTCTCCTTGTCAGTATCCACACGACTGGTCCATACAGCGTGCGTAAATATATTTCTAATTGTGTATAAAGTAAAAAAACCTGCTACCACCGACATATTAGCACAGTTCTAGGTATACAATGATTACTTAGTGATAAAGAAAGTAAGTGGGCCATATTTCTTACCTATCGTTTACGCCACTTGTAATTTTCACACACTGTTAACTGCGTTTCAATACAAGAGCTTCACGTGTTCTGTGTAGATGCGTCTTTTACGCGTAGAGTTCGCATAACTTTAGCGACATTTATGTCAAATTATACTAAATAATTAGTCTAGTAATAATAATAATGTGTCTAGTATTTAATATTATATTAATTTAATGTATTTTTAACGAATTACTTAAAAAAATTAACTTTCGTCACCTTTTTTTTTACATTTATATCTATACATATAATAAAAATGTAATTGATCGCTGTCTGTACATGAAAGATATATGAAAAATGAAAAAAAATATATTGGGGACATTTATCAGTAGTAGTAGTTATATCCAAAATGATGATTTTTATTTTTCTTTTCTGTTTGTATGTTTTGTTGCGTTGTTGCGTTACGTTTGTGTAATCTCAGAAACGGCTTAACTGATTCAAATACACTTTTGATTATTGTATTTTGGTAAACTTCTCTTAACACTTAATGTTTATTTCATTTAAATCGGTTCATAAATTAAAAACTTACAACAGTTTAAGTTATAAATTTAAATCAAATTTATGATTTAAGTAAGAACGCGTAGTTTACGAAGGCGAACCCGAGTGCCGGTCGCTAGTAAACTACATTTATACGGAATTATACATTCTTCGTTAACTTTTTTCGTAAAAATATTTTTACTTTACGTATTAATATAGCGATATATCGTACCCCGAAAATTTACGTAGCAAGCTCTATTTTTCCATAAAAAAATTAATGCTTTAGAACGCTTGAACGGTTATCAAGAGGCGCGGGTTCAAATCCCGCTGCGTTCAAATTTTTATACGTTTTCCAAATATGTCTTAATGCTACATATTTATTGATCACCATATAACAATAATTCACTAAACTATATGTACTGATAAATTTAATAACTGGGCACTAAAGTTGCGGACGCCCAATGGGGCCTATGTTTTCTTTATGGAGAAATTCAAAGACGCGTTTATGCGAAAAACTTACCTACAGTGGTAACTGCTTTTCGATATTTTTAATGGGCAAGCTAGTGACCCCCATACCCTCGCTTCGTCGGTATTAGTATACAACTAATTATTTTATTTCTCTCGTTTTCAATTTTATTTTGCAATAACTCTTAAGATATTTAATGAAATTGTTTAGTGCAGTGCAAGAGCAACTGCTGCATTTAATTTGATAAAGATTAGTATTATATCCGTTTAAATAGTTTCCCAATTACCATTATAAATTACTTTTTTTGTTTAAGTCGGAATGAGTATGTGAAGTGAGCGAGGTGTCCTTAAAATCTGTCCATCACGAACTTATTTCTACATGTATAAAAGAAGAAAAAAAGTGAATTGAAACTATTTTAACCGGATTAGTCGCGTATAATATTGGTATTCGAAAATACATTTTAGAACCCGACGTTTCGAACACTTTACAGTAGTCTGTGGTCACAGGTAGACATGTCTCACAGGTAGACATGGTTCATTTCAAAATGTGTAATAATCGTGAAAATCAAAGAACTTACTAAGAAGAAAAATCGCCATATATATAACTCATTAGATTTTTCGCAGCGTGTTCTATGAAAGCTAATACAATCTAATCTAATCCGTTTAATTTTATCCCATATATTGAACAAATACTTTAGGCAATGTACGCAAAACTTTATGAATTATTTACCTAAACCTTCCTCAAGCATCATTGAGTAGTTTTTGAGCTTGCGAACAGACAAATAGGCAGTCGCGGTTGGGAGTTTTGCTTTATATTATATAATATAGTCGTAGATAGTTATGTAACGGCACGCATTTGTTGATAAAGTCACTCGAAACTAATGTAAGAGAGTGTACAATACTTACTGGATGTAGCGCCTAGAAAATGCTTAATTTATTTATTATGAAATAACAATTTAATTAAGCTTTACTTGGTATACTATATTAAAGGTTTTTCTGTTCGATATCAATATGACCGGGATATATAACACACAACAGGCAAAGGCAAATTTTTTAACCAAGTTTCACCACAAATCACTATCTATTTATTGGAAACTGACTTACAACTTAGTAACTTAGTTTAAAAGGTCTAAGCGTACAGATAGCGGAGGCGATTTCGTTTTATACTATGTATAATACATAAAGTAATGAAATAAAAGAAATGTTTTTGTAATGTTTTTTATAGGTAAAAATTTACGTTGAGGAACTCGTCTAATAAGTGATAACAATTCGTAACTTAAATATTTAATGAGGCTTCCTCTTCGTTATGTTAATATATCATCGGGTATTGTACTTTACCATCTTGGATGTTCATGAGAAGGCACGTGGATACGCGGCACTCTACTACTGTGCGGTTTCGTAGAAACTTCCTTCCACGTGCCACTCAACTGTGAATGGCCTACCAGCGGCAGTGTCTCCAGGTCGATTCGACATGGGTACCTTCAAAAAGCGCATCTATTTCCACTTTAAGGCACCGGCAACGTCCCTGTATCTCTTATGGTGTTACACGCGGTCGTGGGCGGCAGTGATCACTCACCATCAGGTGACCCGAACGCTCGTTTGCCTTGTCTATAGAATAATTAAAAAAGGCAGATTTAATGAAAAGAAATATAAATAATTACAGCAATCGGATGCAGTGTTTTAGCATTTTTCTTGCAGTGTAGCGTTTTAATAGGATGGCCAATTTCATTCATTTGGAAGATATTCAGAGAATTTCATTCAAGTTAGATGTATATATTTCACACATTTAAAACCTTATCAAATGCGCCATGATGACCTCCAATAGTTTATTGGTTCAGTTATGCACATATCTAATGCACTACAACGGCTTCAAGTAATATCATAATACGATACCTACTAACGTAAAAGAATTTTCATCTGGAATTTAAATTCAATATAGCCACGAGACACAAAAAAGAACAGGTTTGGAAACCTCTATATATAATGTATATTTTGCGGTACCTATGTATATAATGTATATTTTGTTAACATTTTTTAAAGTGTTATTCCCACACTAAGAAAATTGAAAAAGACATATTTAGAAAACGTATAAAAATTTGAACGCAGCGAGCGGGATTTGAAAATACATTTTTTAGAACCCGACGTTTCGAACACTTTACACTAGTCCGTGGTCACAGGTAGACTGAATTCGATATTTTCGAATACCAAAATTATACGCGATTAATCCGGTTAATATAGTTTCATTTCAAAATATATAATGTATGTAAACAAATAATGTACCTACAAAAAAAATGATCATTACAGGTATATGTGCATGTTAATGAAAAGCAAGCATGGCGGCCGAAGAGGAGCCGGGCACGTTGAAGATATACTGGGATCGATTCTTCAAAGCGGAGACTGGGACTTATGAGGTGAATTGTCATACTCGTAAACAAACAAAAACAACACGATTGAAAATTACAATAATTTATACATCGAAATTATATATTTCTAATTACTAGAAGACCGGTAGACGTTTAAATTACACTTCATTCAAAAGTGTTTGTCAAACACTTGGTAGCTTGCGTAATATTTTTTGTACAAATTTTATATATGTTTAGAATCCATTATTAAAAAATATTGACTTTCCGCACTTCTTAGTCACATTAAGTGTAACTGTGCCAAATTTTATGCCCCTTTGTCCGATTAATTTTCGTAAAAAGAGATCAAAACATGTTTCCTTAATGAATTAATATAATGATGATGATGATTATTATTATATGATATGAATAAGTACATGAACAAGTAAATTAAATCTAATTTTAATAGCAATAATGTATATAAGTATAAATATTTTTGGTCATTTTGGACCGAATATGTGTTTTCATAACATTTTGTAGTAAGGAATAGAAACAGCTAAAGCCTTGATTGATTGGAATAGCTATTAATATCATTTTCAATAAATATCTTATCAATTTTGTTTTAATTTATTTGGTATTAACTTAGGATTATTATTTGATGATAACAAAAATGACCTGTTGAGTAGTAATGCTATTCGCGAATAAGATTTCGCTCATTATTTAGTGAAAAATTGTATAGTAAGTATGTATGCTAGCGGTGTAATATAAGCCTACCCATTTAGATTACTAGTTATAGTGCAAAACTGTTTTCAGAAGTCCACATGGCTGGAGCTGTTTTTGGCGGAGTTTATCATCCGTCTCAATGAAGGTCAAAATCCCAAGAAGCTTATTAATTTTTGGTAAGTCCAACGTTTCTTAAATTGTCACCTTGTCACCTCTGTAGTACGTCTCTCTCTCTCCCTCTCTCTCTCCCTCTCTCTCCCCCCCTCTCTCTCTCTCCCTCCCCCCCTCTCTCTCTCTCTCTCTCCCTCTCATCGTAACATATAATACAGAGACCAGGTCTCACCTGGTATTTGTGTAACACTTATTACTTGCAACCTTTTTACCTGTTTAACCGTTAATCTCTAAATCTTTTAAGTGTTATTTTGTTGATATTTTACTATTTGCCATTCTACTTGACTACTTGATTCTAAGTAAATTGTGGTCATCTGGCACATCTAACAGCCACAAAATAATAAAAAACAGTACATAGCAAAACAGGTCACTTGCAATTGTCAATATTTCCTAAAAATAAATTGAAATAAAATCAAGAATTTAAATGTAAAAAATAGTTTTTTTGATTTTATAGGCAAATTTAAGCTATTTTATTATTATATTAAGTATACATATAAGTAGTTGTAAATTTCTTACAGCCCCGTAAGCGGAGTGGTCTCCCTAGTCGGGTGCGAGTTGCTCTGCGGTATACACCGAGTGACGTCATCTATCAACACGCACTACTCCCTGTCGAGCATCGAACCTGTGCCAGTGGCCGATGACGTCACAGATAACCCTGGTTAGTATTACAGGTCATTAGTATTCAACATCGCAGTTCCGTGGGTAACATTTTCCGTGGGTAACATAAATAACTATAAACCATCTTTTTACAATTTTGTCTAGAATTTTTGTCATGAAAATGTTCTCCAAACAAATTTATTTCGTTATTCATTGCGAAAAAGAAGTTACATGCAGTTTCTTGTATTATATATATTAAAATAAATACTACTTAACAGATGAATTAGTATGAGTTTAAATGTAGGGTGAAATACTAAAAAGAAAAAAAACTAAATGTTTTTAAATTAATATTTTTTTTCGGCTACATCGAGGCATAATGGGACAGCGTCTGACTAAACGCGATTGGTTGTGGCGCAACCGACGTTGAGTCCCGCCACACAACACGCAATTTTTTCATTTTCTTCAATTTGTTTATTTGGCTTTCAAATCTTGTGTGCAAAAGGAGCCAGAGGTCTGAGAGAGTGATCTATGAATCAGTTTTATATTGTCAAACCATAAGGTACGAGACAGGACAGGAAGTATAATTATTATCAATTTTATTTTAAATTTAAACGAACCATGAATATATTATTGCGACGACTTTGTGAGGCGAACTTGTGTTTACATTTAAGGCAAGTCGCAACGCTTATGGCGCGCCTGCCTTGGGAAGTCATTTATCACACTAAAATAAATCCACTATTTCGAGACATACATATCCGTCATTTTTTTTTATATTTATTTGTATTTGTTCTCTTAGCAACACTTGTTGATTATTCAAATGATTCCCTAAAAATCTCTGTCAAGTACCGACACTACTTCCTCATGCAACAACCGCACAGTACAGTACGTAACAAACTGAAATACCATCTTTAGAAAACGTATAAAAATTTGAACGCAGCGGGATTTGAACCCGTGCCTCTTGAAAACCGTTCAGGCTCTCTGACCGCTAAGCCATGCGTTCTACATCCAGCTACGTTGAAATTCTTATACGCTTATTACAACTTGTATTTGTTGTTAGCATCTCTGTAGAGAGATATTTACAAATTCAAACCGCTGCGTTCAAATTTTTATACGTTTTTAAAATATGTATTTTTCAATTTCCTTAGTGTGGGAATAACACTTTAAAAAATGTAACAAAAATTAAATATCATCCTCACCATCTGGATGCGTGGCACTCTACTACTGTGCGGTTTTGTAGGATCTTCTTTCGACATGCCACTCAACTGTGGAATACTAGCGGGAGTGTTTCCAGGTCGACATGGGTACCTTCAAAAACCCCTTCTATTTCCACCTTAAAGGCCGGCAACATCACTGTAGCTCCTCTGGTGTTACACGGGGTCGTGGGCGGCGGTGATCACTTATCATCAGGTGACCCGAAAGCTCGTTTGCCTTTTCTACAGTATCAAAAAAAAAAACGTTTATTTACTATATTTCAAAAAATAATGTAGCGTTCTTAAGCAACGTCTTGTAGCTTTACGCTTATCTCGCAAATAGCAGGGCTTGCAGGATTTTGTCTTAACTGTCATCCCTACCCGACACCTAATGCTCTCGTGACTTAGAACGCCATTGTTTGACTACACACGATGATTGTAGCTTCGAAACCCACTCAGACTTCATAATTAATTTCAGTTCGGCTGTTCGTCGTAAATTTATCATATGTCATATATGTCGAATAATATGAAATAATATCATAGTTGTGGGTTCGGTTCACACTCCGCTCTGGTATCAACACAAAGTGTGGCGTTAAGTTGCGCTTACTCAACGCGCAATGTCTTGGATTCGGGCGGAAAGTGGCAAACCCAGTGTTTTGATATTAAGCTCCCTCTGCCTACCCTGCCATTTGGGAGACAGTGTGAAGCTAAAAGGGAAAAATTGTTAAATGCGGGAGATGTCTTATGATAAAAAAATATAGGTTGTAGGTGTGTAGTGTGTGTAACGACGATTAATTGAGGTTATTCTTTTATCCTTTCACAATAAATTGTCGACTGACAATATGACAAATATTATCATACTTTTCCTGTTATCACACATATGCAATCAGCGCAGTCGAATAATGTCCGTCTGTAAAGTGGAAGGTTGTTTGTGCGCAGGGGAGGGGCGGGCTCCGCTGAGCGCGTTCTCGCGCATGCAGGCGCAGCCGGCGGCGGCGGTGCTGCGCGCGTACTTGCTGGGCGGCCTCGCCTGGCGCTGCCTGCTGCTGCTGCGCGCGCTCGGCGTCGAGGTTAGTGGCCCACATCAGTTAATTCTACACGGAACTACTAGCGAGTCAAAGGGCTTTTGTAGAACTCACATTCAGTTTATTAAATTTCACAAGACATGTAATTCTTGCGAATTTAGCTTATTTATATAATATTTATGCAATCCCGGAACATGCAAATATAATACTTATGATGAAATCAATTAGCTTTACACGTCAACGCATCTTACAATCCAAACATTATCTTATCAATACGCAAGCTATTTTATACTTTATGTGACCAAAATTAAGTTTGGAATTGCGCAATATTATTGTTAGGCCTACTAGTGTAGATGCCATTCTGGTATAGTCGTAAAGTATGCGGAAAATATTAAGTAAGTAACGAGCGGTTTCCGCGACCCCGTTGACCGTTAGCGTTACATATCGCCTGTAATGTAATCTAATGTTGTGTTGATAATAATTAGTGTAAAATAATATTACACTTGATGTGTATATGCCGTACTCAGCTTCACAATATTCCCCCGCATAACCTGTAGACTGTGACAACCTAGTGTCAAGACACTCCGTTCTCCACATTCCGCCCGAATTATTTGAAACATTGTATGTTGAGTCGAGTGACCAAATACAACGTCGCCGTGCTTTCTTACCAAAGCGGTGAAATAATCTTTCCCTCGACTCGAACGGAATCGAACCCACAACTAATAAGGGTTACAGTTAGGCGCTGTCTAACTGCGCTACGTTCGCCTGATGTATATTCCGTACGTTTTAATAAAAATAGTCCTAAGATATTTTTAACATTTTTAAAGTGTTATTGTTTAAATAGGACTTAGGATTTTTTTTTACATCTGATGAGTTCAACAATTTTCTAGATAATAAATAAAGAGTGGAGCTTTCAGTACTTTATTATTTCAAGCATAAAATTGTTTTAAATATTGTTAATTAATAATTACTACTGATACTGAACAACCTCAATCAAGGCGGCATTTCCTAATTTCTTATAGTTTGGCTGGACTTTATTGGTTCTTCATCGCTTGTTTTTGTACTTATAATTGTATACGCCTACTACTGTTTTTATATATTTCTAAATCATAAATATATAACAAGCACAGACAGAAGTACTTTTTTACTCTTTTTTATAGTATTGATTGTAGATGACTATTTAGTACTATCGAGGCGCAGATCGAATTATTGGCTGTTAACACGGTACCCGGAACTCAGGTTCGTTCCGCCCTTCCGGGAATGTGTTATGTAGTAGTACTTAGGTGCTAGTTGTTATACAAACCAAGCAGGGCCCAGGGCACGGACCTAAACTACTTTATAGGCGGGAGCAAATATAATATACAATAGTAACAACACGGTATCCATAATGCCACGCAGGGGCTGTCATGCTGTCGACAGCTAAGCTCAGTATTAATTTGGGTGTACGGGGAGACGTGTACGGGCGCCGCCGCCCCAGAGCCCCGCGCCACGCCCCTCGTGCTGCGCCCCGCCCAGCGACCGCATATACACCAGCTGTTTTCCAACAGGTATGTGCCAAGTACCTACTTGTTTTTTTCTTATGTGCAAGACCTGCTTTTTAATCCTTTGCCCTGAGGCAGTGAAAAGAAAAACGATAAGTTAAATAAAGAGTTTTTGATTTTTCATTTCAGAATATGGTCCAAACAAAAATCTAGTAATGTTACTGGATCAAATCATTCCGCAGCATCTTCAGAGAAAAGTTATGTTTCAGGAAGGTACCTACCCCATTGTTATATTTATCTTAGAATTTTTTGGTTGATATGTAATAATATAACAGTATTGTTTCACAGGTCACGAATGAACGGACGACCTCGTTCAGAGATAGAAGGAAGGAATAACAAAAGATCGATTAAAAGTCGTGATGTGTCCTCGGACTCGGGAGACGCCAACGACGACCTGCAAATGTTCAACCGGTCGATGACCATCAAAGTGTGTACGACCAACGACGACTTCGAATACTTCAACTCGCCACTTCGCTCCTCCGACGACTATCCAAACCACTCCCTTTACTCGGATCCGTATTATTCGCCGCGCAAGCCGAAGCCTAAAGCCGATGATTACATGACAAACAAGCATCGGGATATTATGAACACAGAAATTAATACCTTTGAGTTTACCCTTATAATAACGGACCTGCTGCAGGAGCTCTGCAAAGCGGAGAGCAGTCTGTCCGGCTCGGAGGGCTCGCAGATATCCATGCAGTGCATTAACTTTTCACTAAAGAACTTGTGCTCGTTGCAGTTTGGGTCGATTCCGAACTCCGCGACCCACGACCCGCTGGAAACGTCCAGCGTGAAGGTGGCGTTAACTGAACTGCTCATAGTGTCGCTGGATCAAGTACTCATTCACTCTGATTTGTGCGCCAAATTAATTAATAACGGTATTTTGCCGATGCTCCTCCGAATCTTAGAGGACGTCGTCTGCAAGTCTAGTGCCAAATATAATGCGAAAACTGACAAAGGCGCCGTCAAGGAGAGTCAAAGTAACGAAGAGTCTGAAAACTTGCTCAAATTTGTTTTCGGAATCGCTTACTCGATCACAGCATTTTTCCACTGCCTCCTGATGCAGTGTCGGTCGGTGGAGAAGCTGCGAGAGTTCACCGAGCAGTTTGCACTCTACGCGGAGTGCCTTAAGGGGGGCCTCCTCAAGGAGTGCATCGAGCTCATGCTGGAGGCACCGCCCGCCGCCGCGCCCTGCGCCGCGCCGCTCGTGCGCGCGCTCGTGGACGCCGTGGCGCGTCTCGTGGCCGCCATGAAGCGCGTGCGCAGCGACGTGCTGCACGCCGCCGCCTGCCCGCGCGCGCGCCACAAGGCGTGCCGCGCGCGCGTGGCCGCCGGCCGCCACCACCACCACGACGTGCTGGGCGCGGTCGCCGCCGCCGCCGCCGCGCGCCTGCGCCGTGGCCGCTGTGCGCGCGTCGCTGGCGGCTGCTGCCGAGCCGGGCCGCGCCCGCGCGCCGCGTGCTGCACGCGCTGCTGCGCTGCGGCCTGTGCTGCTGCTTCCCGGCGGGCCTGCTGGTGCAGACGGTGGTGCGGCTGGTGATGACGCGCGCCGCGCTGGCCGCGCCGTGCCTGCGCCTGCTGGAGCGCACCGTGTACGGCGACCTGGGCGCCGCGCGCCGCCTGCCCTGCGCCGTGTGCGAGCAGCGCCCCGACGAGCGCCGCAGCGCCTGGTCCTTCCTCATACACTACAACTCGCTGCTGCAGCTGGACAACCACAACAACGTGCTGCACGCGACCGTCAGCCACCTGCTGAAGGTCACCCCCAAGTGTCGCACGGAGATGAAGTACGAGCTCCTCTTCAGCGTCATCTACCCCACTTTCATTGTCGCCAAGCACCGGTACGTGATGCGGTCGGAGGAGTCCGCCCACTTCCTGACGGCGTCCTGTCTGAACATCATCTCCACCTTGTTGAACACCGTATCGTTCGCTGAGCAATTTATACAGAAGGGTGGTTTGAGCTACGTGCTGGAATTAATATCTATGCCCGAGTTTTCAAACCAGTGCTGTGTTATCCTCGAAGTAGCGATAATCGTGGAAATTTTTAAATTAATAAAAGAGAATGAGGAGTTGCCTTACCGCAGGGACGTGGGTTCACTGGCGTCCGTCCAAATACTTTTCAAATCACTCTCTGACACCACGGAGAAATGTTTCGAGGTGTACAAAACTAAGCTTTCGCCGGAAAAATTCGAGGAACTCTGTGACATCGACAAGGAGAGACAAATGCTCGGGCTTGCACCATTCGCGCCTCCTAGTGGGGGCAAGGGGCGCGGCGCGGCGGCCGAGGAGGGGGGGGCGGCGGAGGCGCGCGCCGTGCTGCGCGACGCGTGCTCGTTCTGGCGGTGCTGCGCGCGCCTGTGCCTGCACAGCCCGCTGTTCCGCGAGCACGCGGCGCGCGAGCCCGCCTTCGCGCACGGGTTCGCGCTGCTGCGCCTGCTGCTGCACTGCGCGTGCGCGCCCTCCCCCTCCCCCGCCGCCCCCGCGCCCCCCACGGCGGGCGCCGACGCCAAGGTGCTGCTCAAGACCGTGGAAGCGCTGCTCACAGTTCAGTTCGCGGTGTCAGGTTAGTCCGTGTTCATTTCAATATTTTTTATTGTTCACGCATATCCACAACTTTGTCTAGAAGAAACCTTACCTACATACAAAATTTCCGTATGTCGTTTCACGGCCTGTAGTTTCGGCTGTACGTATATCATGTATGTCAGTGTCGGAACAGCTTTATATGCAACGTTCCCCAGAATTCAAGGATAAAGAGGCAGCAGAGATAGGCCTGCTCATTACTACTCAACATGTTTTAAAAAAAAAAGCATCAATTTTTTTTAGTTTAGTTTAAAATTTATGATTTATAATTACCACGAACACAATTTTTCGAATATTCGATAAATTTTCTTTGTATAAGAAAGTAGTACAGCTCATAACCACAATTCTTAAAAACAAATGAATATAGTTCCTACATAAAAATCTCAATTTAAAAAAAAACTATTAACACTAATATGGAAAGTATTTTTACAAATTGGTGCAGCTTATTAAGATAAGTGCCCAAAACCAAAACATTAAAAGTGAACATCTGGTTAATTTGTGTGTCAAGTGGCGGAATTCAACGCCGCGCTTTGTCTTTTCAATTTCAATCAAATCGGTGCCCCGAGTCGAACTACAACCCCGGCGTATACAGTCAGAAGCTACCACACTGCGCCACGATGGGCTCCATGTCTTTAATTACTTATAGAACTTGGAACCCGTTTACATTACAATTCTTTTATCGCCGAAGAAATAGACCCGAATGCATAATCTTAAAATTGAACTTCACATTTTGGTGTAGACCCATACTTACTATTATATATACTGTATTGTGAACTTGTAACAATTTAAATTTGATTTTAATCTATAACTTGTTTTTATACAACATATTGCATAGTAGTTCGATAATGATGCATCGCGTTAATTGCCATATTCTTACCTACTGTCATTTGATCACAAATAGACAGCCTTTGTGGAGCGGTTGGATAGAATCTGGGAACTAAATAGGACAGTTATGAGTTCGATCCTTACATTTCCCCCCACTGGCAAGAATAAGTCAGCCAATGGTTCTGCCACTTAACACGCAGTGTTTTGAAACTGGGCGACATGTGAACAAGGTAGTGTCTTAACGATAAGTTCTCTCTGCCTACCGTGCCCTATGTGGAGGGGGGGGGACACGATTTCAATTATTATTATATAGTTAGAGAGTTACAAATTATAATATATTTGTTGTTTATGTTTCACATATAACTTGTCGTCTTGCCCAACAGGTAACTAGATAGGTTGCGGTTAACTTGAATTCCACACGATATTTTGCAAATGACTCATCTGGCGATCATTGTCTGAGTTAGAATGGATTACTACCATATAATTTAGTATGTAAATGTAGACGCGTCAAGGCTATTCTAACTTAAATCTTATTTTAAATCATGTTTTGTTGTTATACTTGCCCACATATAAATAAAAATTAAAATTAAAAATTATTAAATCAATAATCAAAAACTAATATATTCTAATTTCGATTAACAATATATTTCAACAATTGCTAACTTAATTATCTCACAGATCAAATTTTTCATCATTTTGTGATGCCTTCTAATTAATAAGTTTCTGTAGGTTGATATATTTGTTAAAAAAAAAAAAAAAAAAATATTAAACTAACGTAGTACACCCTGTTACATCCATTAATCATTTGTCATTTGTAATGGACCGCGTAATAAGATATCTATAGAAGAGCTTAACAGGCTTCCTTCTCGACTCACGAGTGCGAGCAAAACCGTCGCGTAAGGTTAACAATGTGTTGGTGTATGTGCGACGTGCCGCGTCAGGTTTTACACGCTTGATTGGATTTCCGCTACTAGCATCGTTTGGCCTCCAGTATTATAGCTATATATGCAGAGAGAATTTAATGATAAGCCCCATCCATTCCCCACTATTATGCTTATTTGTATATAGATTGTAGGTGCTTTTAGTTTCTAGGTGTCTGAAGCCACCACTTTCTGTAATCAGACCTGATGAAATATAATCTTTAAAAAGTATAAACATATGTTTTAGTAAGATTTGAACCGATTATCATCTCGGTCATTCCAGTAGAATTCTACTACACCAATAGGTGAGAGCAAGTTTTGTGTTTCAATAGTCGACTTAGGCCGTCTTTTTTTCGGTAGGTACTTAATATGTAAAAAAATATGAGTGTAGGTGTTTTATAAACGTTTTCCTGTGAAGGTAGCCGAGACATTGTATTAAAACATATAATACCCACCTGATTATCACCTAGCTTGCAGCTAAGCATATAAGATATACTTAAACTAATTAGTAGACACTCAACTAGGACGTCCAATCCCGCGTAATGCGAGATTACTGGCACGGGATCCACGGGATTTGTGATACTATTAAAAAAACTTTCACTCGACCTTTCGTAAGCGCGCTCGCACAGTGATTAGCGGCGCTGCTCACTGGCAAAGGAACGAAGATGGAAGAAAGGATTTCGAGGATCAAATAAGTAACAGATCAAATATAACTAAGGAATTGAAGACGGTGGATTTATAGTTAAAAAAATGTATTTAGAGAATATAGAAAAAGTATATCTAATTTTAATGATATAATCAATGGAATTCGGATAATTGACGTGTTTCAAACTTACTAACTAAAAGGGTAAAAAAAATTGTATGAAGGGATATAATATATTCTTATTACATAGTTTTCAGTATTTGTTTCTTTTATGCGGTGAATAAACGAGGTATTTTAACCGACCGATATATTATTATTGAAACTTAATTAAATGTGGAGTTACGTTGATTAACTCATGGATTTATTTGGGATATCAATAGTAATAATTTCTATATGCGGATTCCCGCCGGATTGAGTGTCCCTGTCGCAAATACTGAGATTGAACCATAGACTGCGGGATTGGAAGCCTTACTCTCAACCCTACAACATACTTACTACTTACAAAGCGTACTAAAACAAAGATAGAATACATCTGTAGCATCACCGTAAGACAAATTAATAAACTGCTTTTGAGGTTTCATGCAAAATGACTAATATACTATATCAAATTGATATATTTATACGATCTTTATATACTATATACAATAGTAAATACCTGAAACCAACCGCCTAAATCCTTCCTATAAGCAGATGCAACAAGCGGCCGATCCAAAGAGACCAGCTGCGCGGTAGTGCGCGCGGCGCTGAGCGCGCACGCCGGCGCGGGCGACGTGGACGGCGGCGGGCTGCGCGCGCTGTGCGACGCGCTGGTGGGCGTCGCGCTCGCCGCGCCCAGCCCCCGGCACGCCATGCCCTCGCTGGCGCCGCTCAACGTCCGGGTAGGCATTCACGTTTCTGTAAGGTAAGACGCGGTGTGGAGAGTCTTGACACTAGGCTCTCTCTGACTGTTAAGCGGAAAAAGTGAAATTAAGATTAATTAAATTCACTCGTAATATATTCATTAAATGTAAGTTTCTCCGCTCTAATAAAACAAGACGCAAAATTAACTACGGTGAAATCCATTTCGGCGGAAAGTCGCGTACTTTTACATAGTATATGTATGAATCGCAAGTGTTTTTGTACTATAATGCTACTATAGACTCAAATATTAATCTGATAACAGTAAATGTTGATTGGGTCTTTTTGGTTTGGTTTTTATTAGTTTCTACTTAAGACTTGATCTTGATATATTAACGGCAAACGGATCGACCCACAAGGTCGCATTCTAAACATTTTGCAGCTTATTACTTGTATTCTTACATAAGATTAGATTAAAGCTGCCTCGCAGGTATCTGGTAATTCAATGAAATTCAATCCCGATGTGACCTCGCTTAATGCAAATAAAAATAAAACTAATAAACATAGCCTCTCAACACGCAATGTCTCGAATTCGGGAAAACGGCGAACGGAGGCTCTTGACACTAGTTATTCTCTGACTACTTTGATATGCGGAAAAATTGTGAAGTTGAATTGTACTCAAGTGTTATTAACAAGTCGCACCGTATCCGGACGCACGTGTCCGTGATACATGTTATTCGTTGACTTATGTAAAATTTATTGTAATATTATGCGACATTAAAAAAACTTACGAATTATTATTTCGGACGTTTCGGTTTCAATTTGACACAAATAACGCTATGAGAACCAAAACACCGGAAGATATCGATCTTACGCTAGCGGGACCGGTCGCGTCTTGCAACCCGCTACCCATTGGAAGCCTGGCCGTCGTCCGCCGAGCACGTGCGCGAGCGCGCACGCGTCCACCGCGTTATTATCTATTCGTTCAATTCGTAAGAAACTCCCGCTAGCGGCGCTCCGTCATTAAGTGTTGTGAAATCCGAAATACCTAGCTGATGGCATACGCTATAAACCTGTTTGGTTTCTATCCGTCTATAATGCAACACTTGTTTTTTAATATTTGTGTGTGAATGTGCTAGTGAAAGTGGAATATGCCTCGGATTGAGGAGTCCCCTGTGAACGGTGCTGTGCCCATTGCGGTAAGTAATGTCAGTCAGGATCAAAGTCTACACAGCGGCTAATATTGGCATCAAGGGATCAATTGAGTCGGATAATTGAAGTCTCGACGTAACAATATCGCATTTGTAAGAATGTTAAGATATCACCCGCTCTATTTTATTTGTGGTGCAAAATGACGTCAAAGAAGCCGAAACCGCCTATAAGAAAAAATTATATCCTGATTCTAATATTTAAGTCTTAATCAAGAAAGTCAAAACCTTATTCAAGCAAACTTTTTAAAAATATACATATGTTTTACATGTAGTGTTTACGTGAAGTTAATACGCAAAGACGAAATTATATTATATAATTTATAATGTGTAATATTGCCATACAAATAGAACGTGGTGGTTTGTAACAAACATAATATTATTTTCGAAATATAAGTCATTTTGATAATCAATAATCAAAAGCTGTGTTGTTTTTAATGAAACCCTAGTTGTTATCTAAAGAACTACGTAAATTAAAACAAACATATTTTAATTTACTATAATTTGCTATAATATAATATTAACTATAATACACTACCTTACTTATTTAGTAAATATATATAATATAATTTTGCTGTCAAAATTTCGAACATACAGCTTAGTAGTAATATAATATATATAATATAATTTTGATGTCAAAATTTCGAACATATAGCTTAGTAGTAATATAATATAATTTTGATGTCAAAATTTCGAACATACAGCTTAGTAGTAATATAATATAATTTTGATGTCAAAATTTCGAACATACAGCTTAGTAGTAATATAATATAATTTTGCTGTCAAAATTTCGAACATACAGCTTAGTAGTAATATAATATATATAATATAATTTTGATGTCAAATTTTCGAACATACAGCTTAGTGGTAATATAATAGATATAATATAATTTTGATGTCAAAATTTCGAACATACAGCTTAGTAGTAATATAATATAATTTTGATGTCAAAATTTCGAACATACAGCTTACTAGTCTAGAGCGCTTAGAGCATAAAATCATTGGTCAAAATATTTTTACAGAATTTTAATACTTTGTAGTAACACTACTTTCTGTTTCGTACAAGACTGAATTAACATAAATTCGACGTAAACATTTTTTGTCATTTCATTAAACTTTTCTTCTTGTATTACCACATAAATTATTGGAGGGAAGAGATCCATTTTTAAAAAATATACACTTTGTAGACTAGTCTTTTTATATATTTTTAACATTTTTTAAAGTGTTATTCCCACACTAAGGAAATTGAAAAAGACATATTTAGAAAACGTATAAATTTATTATATAAATTTGAACGCAGCGGGATTTGAACCCGCGCCTCTTGCTAAGCCATGCGTTGAACGGTTTTCAAGAGGCGCGTGTTCAAATCCGGCTGCGTTCAAATTTTTATACGTTTTCTAAATATGTATTTTTAGTCCTTTTACTTAAATTTAAATTGACAAAGTTAAACAGTCAAGATTCATTCATCAGAGAGATTAAAAGATCAAAAACTCAATAAGCTGACGTAAGTGCTTAGTATTACAATGTAGTTGTTGTTGTTTATAGAAAAATCGGAGACTTTCTTGAAACCCACCTTGTTTTAAAAAGAGACGCCTCTAATAAAGCTCCCAATAGGAGTTTTTTTGGGTCTTGTTGACGACACTCGCTTACCTACCTAAAGTAACTTTACATCAACCCTTTATATGTGAAATCCTCTGCTCGATTACTTTTTAACCTCTTTATATTTATAGGTAGACAGAGAGAATCTACTGTAAAGACACCTCGTTCCCCACTTTCCGCCCGATTTCGAGACATGGAGTGTTAAATAGCGGAAATCAATGCCGTACATCGTCTTACCAGAGGAGCGAATTGTAAATGCATTAAATTTAATATTCCTCCGAGTAAGAATCGCACTCATAAAAAATCGGATTTACATTCAGACACGACATGAAATATATTCTCAAATAGTAAAATTCGGCTTATATATTGCGTTTTCCGTACAAATTTGTACTTTAAATAATTATAATAATAGTACACTGCAAAAGACAAGTGTAATAAATAAAAGTACAAATCTTAATGGGTATCGGAAGTACAAAACATTGCAGCTGTCAATATCTGTCAATATAAACATAATTCAATCAATACACGTTTCTTGAACCCAGCGTTGTAAATGACACTCCTTCCGGCCCCCACTGTTTTTTAGTTTGTATCTAGAACCTTGAACCTAGAACCATTGGGCCCATGTTGCACACAAATCTAAATGTACATAAATCATTTGAACGTTGCCATTATACAATTTAGAAAATTGTACGTAATATACGACTCTATCAGATGTGTAATTACACAATATTTTCCATTCTTACATTTATGTAAATAAGACTTGTGTTTCATTAATACTAGCTATATCAAGTTATGGATAGTAGTCAAACATTGCAGAATATTATTTTTCAAAGTGACTTGTCATCAATCAATCAATCAATTCAGTCTTTTGATGTCCACTGCTGGCGTCCCACAGGGTACGACAGAGGTCCCGGTCCTCCGCCTTCTGCATCCAGCCATTCCCGGTAACCTACCTTAAATGTTATTGCTATGTTTTATGTGTACTTAGGATGTAGCCCCGTATACGTCAAGGTAACTTGCCAATGCCAACTTGCCTTGCAATCGGCTTGCAAGCATGAGGCGACCACAGCTCTATATAAGTACGAGTGTGTGGGCTTATGTAATGTATCAACGTGTAACTGTGGTTTGTTTCGTTCAAGTTTTTGTTCGTTTATAGCAAGATCATCAATAAATAATTAACTAGTAAAGTCTAGTATTGTAGCAATAAAAGGATAAATAAAAATTGGTTCTTTCTAGTTTTGAAACTGAGCGACGCAGCGAAGTGAGCACATAACATAGCTATTTCCTAGATATTATTAGACCTAGATAAATACAGATTGAATAGGCAAAATATTTTTTATTATTCCACCCCGCATACAAGGCCTCTTAATGGACGGTAAAAGAAAATATTGTTCCGTTCTTGAACGGTTTTCAAGAGGCGCGGGTTCAAATCCTGCTGCGTTCAAATTTTTATACCTTTTCTAAATATTTCTTTCTCAATTTCCTTAGTGTGCGAATAACACTTTAAAGAATGTAAAAAATAAGAACATATTTACTTATGTAGGTAGTATTTCGACGCATGAAACAGTAAACATATCGCTGCGTGCCGATCAGGTCCTGGGACAGGTTCTTTAAACCTATAGACGGGATTAAAATAAAATAGAAACTTGTATCTAAAAGAAGCTTTCCCATGCTGGCCTAAAAATATAAAATGTTATGTCATTATAATAATGAATTGAGCTAATGAATTTGTCATTGTCACTCGAAAATAAGAGATAAGAAGAGAACATAGTGTCGTGTCACTACACACTTCTTCTCACAATAGGTGACCTTACAAAAATAATTAGCCATGACATAATATTATTTTGCACGAAGCGAAACCTATTAGTGAATAATTGGATAATTGGTTTATGCGAAAAATTAACCGTTGACTTGTTTACCGGCAGTGTTGTCTACTCGCTATTGGAATCCAATTAAATGAGCAAGTTAAGTTTGTACCGTCTTGTAACCAGATTTCAAAAATAGGTTTTATATATTTTTTATGTTATATTTGTCCAGTATTTACATATATAGTGTGTGGTACAGCTATTTTAGTATATTAATGCATATACCAGTGTTTTGTTTTCGTTATTTATAATTTGTATAAAAATATGAAAGTTTTCAAGTGATACAATCATTGTTATTTTAACATTTTTAAAGTGTTATTCACATACTTAGGATATGAAAAAGATTTCAAGAAAACGTATAAACATTTGAAATTAGGGATTGGACCGCGCCTTTTGGAGACCGTCCAAGCGATGTGACAGCCGCCGCACTTGAACGTACGGCTCAATTCATTCTATATTTTCTAAAAATCATAGTATGTTAGTACATGTTTATATTTGATATTATAATAATAATATTTCCTTTGTCTACCTGGCAATGTGCGGCGTTCTACCAACCAACCAACAAAACAACGTACAGAAGTGTTCGCTGAAACCTTTACGCCCAGCTTCTGCACAATGCGTACAAAAACATAATTTAAATACATAATAAGTTCTTTGATTTTCACGATTATTACACATTTTGAAATGAAACTATTTCAAACGGATTCGAACACGTTACACTACTGTAACGTGTTCGAATCCGGTTGGGACTACTCCCACAGTAGTCACAGGTACCTGTGACCACGGACGTCCACCACGGGTTCTAAAATGTATTTTCGAATACCAAAATTATACGCGATTAATCCGGTTAAAATGGTTTCATTTGAAAATTTAAATACATGTTCTACCAGGTGCCACCGCTCTACTGCGGGTCGGAGAGCAGCTCTCCCGAATGCTCCTCCAGCGAGGAGAGCGCGGCGCCCTACGCTAGCGAGCACAGTGACCCGCGCCCTGACGACGGTTACGAGGTAATGGTAATACGATAATTTATATATTGTATCATTATGTGTATGTGTATGTCTGTGTATGCGTGTTTATGTTTGTTCGTAGCTTAGATAACTTGTTTGTTTTGTTTTTTACACTTAACGCTTTATTAGGTATTTATTCTTAGGTTTTTTTTTTCAAATATAAATATTATACGCCATCGTGATTTAAAATTTGATTGATTCAGTTTTAGCAACGAGATTTTCCAGTTATTTTTATTATTTCAAACGAACATTACTTTTACTTCTACTCGAAAGTAATTGCATTTTTTATTTCACATAATCTCGTAAATGACCTTGTTGTAATTTATATTGGATTTAATTAAGTAATAAAAAATATATAAACATGATATGTTATCTATTGAAACAAAAATACCAAATTATTGGTCTGTAAAGAGATATTTATTTAATTAAAATACAAAATGTATACAATATTTACTTATACAACTAAAACGAATTGAATAAAATTAGGAACTAGCCTGTAAAGAGAAATAATATTTAAAGCTATTTATTATTGCTTCAAACCATTTTCTCTTACAATGAATATAACCCAAAGCAATCTCATATGGAGCGAACTTACTGTCTGTTCTCATAGATTATACATCTGTCAAATTATGCGCGGGAAGTTTTAATTAAATGAAGAGCGAAATAACGCCATTTACATAAATATGCATATTAAATTTAAGGTATAAGCGCAAAGTACGAAAAAACAACAACTAAATTTTTATGAATAAAAACGAGTATGTTTATATTGAACGTAGCGGGACTGTAATCGTTGTTTTTTGAAGCTTTAAAAAACAATTCTGTTCGCTAACTACGAGTACAATATATTTTTGATAATCAATTTCGCTTTTTTTTGAACATGTTAAATAAAACTATTTTAATATTTTTAAAGTGTTATTTACACATTTCGAATGTGTATAGAAATTTTAGAAAACAAACGTTCGTAACGTATTAGCGGACAGAGCGCTTGGACGGTTACCAAGAGCCAAGGGTACGAATCCCGCTGCGTTAGAATGTTGCTTCATTGCTTAATTATGTTTTTTTTTTAAATGAAACTATTTTGATATTGTATGTATGATATTGTATGTATATGTTTATTGTATGTTTGATATTGTACGTACATATTTTAGAGATCTAAATATAGGCTTGAATAGTTTTATTAGTAACTGTGTTATTTCAAAGGCATGCTTATGCCGTATATGATGTGGTGTAGGATTCTGTATATTTTTATATTGTGCTAATATAATATGAACTCGTACATCTATTTAATTTGTAATCCCCCTAACAATGGTAGTGTTGTTGGGGGGGAATTCAACACAACTTTTCTCTATAAGATTAAATTATATTTTGTTTCCATTGTGTATCCCATATATTGTTCCGGATTTTAAAAGAGGACCTAAATATTATTTCATCAGCCAATCATTTTGGTATATTGTTTACCTAACCTATGCTATATTATAATATTCTATACGTTATGAAAGACCTCCTCCGTTCCTAACTAAGGGTCATCATCATAAGGGACATACATCGCACAGTTAAATAGCTTTTTAGGAGTGTAGTAGGAGCATTAGGGCACGATCCCTTGAAAATGGGATAGTAGTTATTTGTCCGCTTAACATTATGTATTTCCTCCACTTGGCAAGGTAAAGGGCGAGTGTTGAGTTCCGCCACCAACACGCATGTGTCGGATTCGGGCGGAAAGTGGAAAACTGAATGTCTGGACTCTAGGTTCTCTCTGCCTACCCTACTATGTGAGATCACCGAAACGAAGTAGCGGACTATAACTCGTTACGACTAGAATTATAAACTTTCTCTTTAAAACATGGTTAAAGCTTCTCACCATCGCGTGCTCGGGCAGATACCAACGGTACTACAATGGCGTCATCTAATTAACTTAAACATTGATTGATTGCTACAATATGTTTTATTAAACATACTACGAAGGTGCAAAATAATAACTTAACGAAGTTTGTAATTATGTGATTAGTTAGTGCAGGTTAATGTTATTAAAACAACCATGACATATTTAGAAAACGTATAAAAATTTGAACGCAGCGGGATTTGAACCCGCGCCTCTTGAAAACCATTCAAGTACTGCATGGCTTAGCGGTCTTGAACGGTTTTCAAGAGGCGTGGGTTCAAATCCCGCTGCGTTCAAATTTTTATACGTTTTCTAAATATGTCTTTTTCAATTTCCTTAGTGTGCGAATAACACTTTAAAAAATGTTAAAAAAAATAAAACAACCATGGTCTATGACAAAATGTACTTGTAACTCGATAAAAGCAAGTAATATCGTTCAATGTGCATATAAGACCCATGTTATAGTTAAATTCGTACCATTTTTTATTATAAAAATAACTGCCAGTTCTTTTGAGACGTAGGTATTTGCAAACCGCTGGTTAGGTTTTAATTTTGATATACAATATTTGTATGTGTATATTGTAAGGAAACAATTTATTAGTGAGTCATGGATATTCATGTTTTCGAAATTGTGTACCTTCTTGAAATTAGCTTCACGCTTTTTCCAGCATAGCAAGTAGTCAGAGAGTACCAACGACAAGAACACTCCGTTCTCCACTCCCCACCTGAATCCGAAACATGGCTTGTCGACTGGCGGAAATCAATACCGCGCTATGTCTTGTGAATTGAGCGGAAAAATTAAATATTGGGAATCGAATCCACAACCATCGCGCATACGGTCAGACGCAACGCGACGTTACGATGAACCTATGTTCCTTCTTATAAATATATAAAAATTAAAATAATTTAAATTCATTTTTCATACAATTGTATTATGAATTGTACTTGACGCCAACAAGTACAATTTTTAATACAATTATGAATTAAGTATGAACTGTGCGCGATTGCGAAGGTGCTTGCTTAAAATAAATATGTCAAATTAGTTTTTTATGAAATATTTTTTACAGGCAGATATCGAGATCAGCAAACTGGATGTATCCACGTGCTTGAAAACACATAAATTGTCAGAGTCACTGTCCATTTTAGATAATGTTACGTGTAAGTGTATTTTTTTAATTTATATTGTTTTATAACGTGCTCAATTGTTTTTAACGTGCGTTCATCACCCAACATGCAAAAGCTTAAGCTGGTAATAAATATAAACAGAAACCCAATGGGAAATGTATATTGGTATCGTAAAATAAAGCATCTTAAGCAATTATGTATACCTCACCACCTCCTCTCCACTTTAGGCTGAAAGGTCTCGATTTCAGTAGGAAAGTGGAGAATAGAGTGCCTTGACACTTGTTTCTCTATGACTACCTGTTATGCGGGTTAAGCGACACCTGAGAATTTTATTTTTGTTTTTCTCATAAGATCGGAGAAGTATTTATAACTTTAATTATTAAAATCCCTTAAATTAAAACTTATACCCACAACCATCGCGCATACTTTAAGGCACTTATCAAATACATTATAGCGTCATTAGGTCAATTTCATTAAAATTATAATTAAGACCAGTAACGTGCTTTTTGTGAAAATGCGACAAAACAATTATTAGTGTTAATGGGCATATCTTAATTAAAGACTTAAGTTGCGATAAACAAAAGTGTTTTTTAAAATCACCTTAATTTTTTTTTCTAGTTTCATCCGGTTTTGCATAACACGATAGTCTGAGACAATATGGTGTCAATACACTACGTTTTTAATTTTCCGTCTCAAATTGAGACACTGCGGGTAAAGTGGCGACACTGAACGCCGCGATTTGTCTTAGGTACCAGAACGGAGATATTAAAATATGTAAAACCTAATCATTTCCCTGAGTGAGAATCGAACCCACAGCTTACAGTCAGACGCTGTCCCATTGCGCTTCGATGGCATCTTTACTAATATTATATATTACCTTTTTACCTTTAAGCACAATGACATACAATTTTGAGATATTGCATGTTGAGTGACGAAACTTAGTATCATGCTTTGTTTTTATAGAGCAAGCTAATGAAAAAAATAAAAGTCAGAAACTGCCCAATGGTGCCCCGATAATTATATTTTACGACAATAAAATTTTTCATTTTAAAAATAAAATTTTAGATAAAAAACTAGATGTAAAAAAATTTGCACAATAACTAGAGTTCGATTCCGAAGAATTCATTTTCAATTTTCATTACGTTCTCATAACAGATTCTTTTTTTTTAACTTCTTTGGGCTTATAGACTCCCAGACGGAGCGCGGCAAGGAGGCGCAGGTAGCGCATCCCGAGCTGTGCGTCATCGTCGTCGATATACTGTCGCAGCTCATTGATAAGTATGTAAATTGCATTGTTCATTATTGTCCTTCTTATTAAACAATGAACACTAGTCAGTAAGGCAGGTTATAAACCTATTACCGCCGTATTGGTTTCATTTAAACAAGTAAATTAACCTCATTTTCTTAATTGATGAGCAGATTTGTTTTAATTTGATTATGATTCGACCATTTGTTATAAGTGAATACAAATTGTAGGGTGCTGTCGCAGGGCCCGGAGGCGGCGCGCGCGTGCGCGGGGCTGGCGCGCGCCTGCGCCGCCGTCTGCGCGTCGGCCGGCGCGCGCGCGCTGCTGCGCCGCCTGCTGGCGCCAGCGCGCCCGCGACGCGACGCGGCTGCTGGCCTGCCACCGCCCCGACCGCCCCGACTTCACCGGTACGCTCAAGTCGACTTCAGAAAAATCATCAGTAAAATCATAGAACAATGATGAGCTACAGGAAAGTTGACTTACTGTCTGACGTCTGCTGTCTGTAGAACTGCAGCGCAGCGTGCTAGAGCTGGTGCAGGCGGTGGGCGCGTGCGGCGTGTCGGCGGGCGAGGCGGCGGCGCTGCTGCGGCTGTTCGCGGCGGAGCGGCCTCCGCTGCAGCTGCTGCTGCCGGCGCTGCGGCGCCTGCTGGCCGCGACGCCCGCCGGCGCGCCCGACTGTGCGCTCGTGTATCCTATACTCCCTGATCCCGGTACTAATTAATTTTTTTATTTGTTCTGCTTAGCTTTTCTTAACTATTATTGTTATCTTGTTCAATTATTCAATCTAATTACATTGTATTTTTTATTTTTCTTAAACTTAATATGTCTTACACTTATGTAAGCACTTAAATAAATATCTATTCAATTTGTAATTGTGGATGTCTGTTTGACGGCAGAGGACTTCATAACAGACGAGCCCATGGCGTCGTCGTTCGCGCAGCAGGCGGAGCAGGCGGCACGGCGGCTACGCTACTCCCACATGCGTGCAGGTATGCCGGTGTAGCGGTCGTCACGTCCGAGTAGGGCAGGAGAGGACTAGCCCCCTCCCCCCCACCCCTCTAACGCCCTCCCGTGGTCCGCGCAGGCGTGGCGTCGTCGCCGTGGTCGCGGGGCGCGGCGCGCGCGGCGCTGGGCGGCGCCGGCTGGGCGCCGTGGCTGCAGGGCTTCGCGGCCGCCGTGTGGCTGCGCCGCGACCCGCCCGCTGCTGACCGCGGTCAGTGACTAAAATGTTTCATTATAAAAAAATATGTACTAAATAAGAATAATGCAACGTGTACATGAAGACACAGGTCTTTGATGTATTACATTAGTGTACTTTTGTAGACTTAACCGATAATGGTTCAGTAAATTTGTTTTATTTGACCTCTAAAGAACGGATAATTGCCTGCTGCTACGGATAGTGGCCTAACGTTCAAAATGCATCGGGTGATACTTGCCCGGTGTGGGGATAGACGCTTTAATAAGATTTAAAAAAAAAAAACTAACTTTTATCAATTTAACTAATTATCCTTTATTATTCAATACAATCTATTAAATAACTGTCACAATAATGTTTAGACCCTTGACACATTTTTCAATTGGTAAACGAGGGATAAAGCTGAACAGCTTGTCCCAAAAATATTTCAGGATGGAAGAAAGCTTTAATTTCTACTCTAAACTTCAATACATGAGCCACCACCTTTGTATTATTTTTTCAGGGCACTTTCCTAATAACTAAAAGAATACACAACTACCAAAATTAATTCTGTTTTAGTGTACTAGCACGCAGGGGCATAATTATGTATACCTAGAAACAGCAATAATATTAATAAATACTCTTAAGTTATCACGCGCACAAGACTTGTTTGTGCGTTTTGGTCTGCAAGGCGTTTTGTTCAATTAGAATGAATGCATTACAAAGATATTTTTGTAGAATTGTTTATTTGTCGGCAAAAGCAACTGAGGCAACGGTCTTTTTTGATACTTGCCCTTTTTATTTGCAAATTAATAAAAAGTTTTTTTTTAACATTTTTTAAAGTGTAAATCGCACACTTAGGAAATTGAAAAAGACATATTTAAAAAACGTATAAAAAATTGAACTGATCCCGCTGCGTTCAAATTTTTATATGTTTTAAAAGTGTTCTGAGTAAAAATATTCAATAAAAATTGCTTACCAATGTAAGATCAACGCCTGTCGAAGTTTTTACTACGGTACATTTTTGCTTCCGCCGACGAAACGAAAATCATGGTAAAGCTAACGTATCTGTATAGTGTATTCAATATCTAACCTCTACAATGTATTCGAAACTGAGGCAACTATCCATCCAACATGAAATTGTCTAAATTAATTAGTTATACAAAGTGAAAACAAGCCAAAGACAAAGTATTTCATTTTTACCATGCATGTGTGAGAGCGCGCGTGTGTTTGTGTGCCCATATATAGCCGTTCTTAATCATTGTATTATCTGTTTTTTTATACGTTTTATGTTTGGTATTAGTATAGTATTGCTAAGGGTGTAACGCCTAGTGGGTTTAGTATACCAGATACTGGTTACTGCATGTTTGCTTGATATGATAAGCCACTACACCACACTTTGAGAACAAAAAGAATGTGTGGCTCCTCCCCATGCAACTATACCATAGATTAAAATACATTCAAAAATAGCTTTGTATATTTGTAATAATTATCTGTTTTATATCTAGACCATTTCTTATGTTTTTAAAGAGTACTGTTAATCTTCTTATTTCTTTTTTCATATAAATGATATGTGGTTTTCTTATTAAAGCGATGGTTTATTGTTGTTTTTGTATATTTTATTAAAACATATATCGAATTTAATTACATGCGTCTTACAATTATTGATTTAATTGATTTAATTTAACACTTTATAAAATGCCTAATTAAATGTATATTTTAAAAAGTTATTTCATTCTATTAATCATTATTGACATTGGTAACATGATTCGTTTTAGCAGCTTAGCAAAGGAATCAACTAGGAATATCCATCATTTTTAGTCTGTGGCTTTTCTTCTACATACTGTTCTTGCATGTTTTTTTAATTTCATCCCATCTTAATTTCAATGTCCAGTTCCTTTTGCATTAAGTTTCTTGGTGAAATTATTGGTCCCAAATATGTATAATCATCAGTATATTCTATTTGCTTGGAGTTAAGTAGGGTGGGTGTCTTTATAAAAATTTTATACAGTATTTTTTGTACAGTTTAACTAATACTAACACCTAAATCTTAAAATAATTCTTAGTTAAATATAGGTACGGGATGTGAATGGCATTACCGCTTCAGTAGAGGATACGACCGTTTAGTTCCTATTTCCACGACAACCTTTAAATTGTACTCCACAATGCCTTTGGTCGTTGCCCTTGTTGCTTTCCGTATCAGTCTTTTAACCACGTCGGCCTCGCTACCGCTGCAGTAGGGGCAGCTGCTGGTGTAGCGCGTTATCACGACGACTGCATGCTTCTTGAACTTCATGTTCACTACACCGTGGCGGCGGTCAGGCCACGAGCCTCGACCTGACCCTCTATTAACCTACCTGGATGTAATAGTGCGAATCCTACTTTTTATCAAATTCCCTATACGTCTTCTGATGTAATTTTCCTCTTTCGAAAGAGGAAAATTAATCTTTTTGAAAGAGATTTAAGAGAAAGAGAATAACTCGTGATGTTCTAAATCTTTTATACATGCTCATCGGTCTGTCACTTCTCCGTTGTAGTCGACCACGCCCTGTACGTGTAGTACGTCCTGTCCCGCCATTTTGCCTACTGCCGTCAGCATTTCCTGAGCCTTGTTCAACCACGAATTTCAAGGAACACCTTGATCTCATAGTTATGGTCCATTTTTATACTAAGGTGTTTACACCACAAAGGTGTGTATTTTTCAGTCATATTCGCTGTTAATTTTGTGTTTTACTTTCCGACAAGAGTGTGGCTCTATAACTTCGAAAACTGAACTTTTCGAAAAGCACATAATTTTAAATTGACATAGTCGTCAATGTAAATTATACAATAACAGTAGTCCAAAGGTGCTGCTTTGGAGTGCCTCCATATTAAGGTAGGTAAGGTAAGTTTAGGCCGTGTGATCTCGGCTTAGAATAGGATCACCCTGGTATTGGAGGTGTCGTAAGAAGCGACTAAAATACGTGTGGGAGAGTCACGCTGCCAGCGATGGCAATAGCATGGGCCGACTCGACCGGCTCATTACCACCCTCGACATTTAAAACCGGCGTCAAGTAGTGGCTTTCTGCCACTGTGTTTCGGATTAGGTAATGCCGAGCTCCGGCGCCCAATCTCTTAAAGGCTGGCAACATCCCTGTAGCTCCTCTGGTGTTACACTAGGTCGTGGGCGGCGGTGATCACTTAAAATAAAAATAATATTATTTAATGTACAGATGAAACAGACGAGTGGCACGACGATCCGCCGGATCCAGACGAAAAAATGAATAGAGAATCTTCTAAAAAAGAACAAGTGTCCAAGCAGTCACAGCTCATGCACGTGTTCTCTATAGGACACGACTCTCTTATGTTTGAACTGTGGATCGATACTAGCAATGGTAATCATATTCCATATCTTCGGTCCTTGCATCGTTCGTATTCGTTGAATTATGCTTAAAGCCCGCACCCTCCTCAGGCGCGGTGACGGCACGGCTGTCGCGGCCGGAGGCGGGCGCCAACCGCGCGGTGAGTGCGGCGCGCGCGGGCTCCGGCGCCCGACTGCCGCGCGCCTGGGCCTGCCTCGCGCTCAACGTCGCCGAGCGCGTGCACAAGCGACGCATACACATACAGGTAGCACTGTCACTACTGCGCAAAGGCGTCGCGGGGCGTCAATGGCAATTTGAATGTCAAACAATTTACCACCGGTTCACTAAAGTTAATGCCTCAGACCTAAGAAGAACCGGCGCAAGAAACTTAGCAGGACTTCTATTTCTTTTTTTTTCAATACAATAATTTACAGATTTATTAGTAACAATGATCCATTTGAAATAGACTGGAGCGAACATTTCATTCTCAAGGCCTGTTATCATTTACAAAATCGTTGCGCATATTGTTACTAAATAAAATTAAACTTATTTTTAGGTTTATAATATAATGTACATATGTCATTTTGTTTCTAGGTCACTTTGTTTATAAATGGCCGAGAGTGTGAAACATTGTCACTTCCAGTACAAGGTAACTAAAACTAACTATATTAGATTCTTTTTCAGCTCCATACTTTTTTCCGCACATCAGGGTGGGCAGAGAGAAACTAGTGTCAAGACACTCCGTTCTCCGCTTTCCGCCCTAATTCGAGACACAGCGTGTTAAGAAATGAAAATAATTAAAATATAGTCAGTGGGGATCGAACCCCCAAATAAAAATATAACATTTATTTACAATATTTCAAATTATTGTTATAATTTTTCAAAGTTTTTAAGATATATTATACCTTCATCATGAAAGGTAAAAAAAAATATATGTGATGACAAAATTAAGTGTAATTTATTTTCCTAATAAACAGAAATGACTTTGCATTACAGGCATCCTGGTGCGCAAGGCCACCCCCAGCACGATGGTGCTGGGCCACGCGGAGGGCGAGGCGGGGGTGGGGGCGATGCAGATGGGCGCGGTGCGCGTGTTCCGCCGGCCGGTGCTGAACGCCGCGGCCGCGCTGCACGTGGCGGCGCACGGGCCCGACCAGCCCTGCCAGGTATTTATAGAAAGAACCAAATATATACATATAGTACCAAGCAGGAAGACCGCTAAAGCTGTACCGATCTCTAAAATAATGTTTTTTTCTGGATAGATACCGGAGAAAACCTACTGTTTAATGTTTGTAGAATAATCTTTGGGTAGCAGAAATTTGTTAAAAAACCCTCTACATAGATGCTAACAATAAAAATAAGTTGTAATAAGCATATAAGAATTTCGACGTACCCGGAATTAGCATGGCTTAGTGGCCAAAGCGCTTGAACGGTTTTCAAGACGCGCGGGTTCAAACTCTGCTGCGTTTTCTGAAAAACTTTTTAAAATTTGTTTCAGATTCCCTGTGAAACAGCTAATTTCCCTTCCATCATAACACCAGAGCTATTGGAACTTGACATCGACTGGGATGCGGTAAGCTTTTGTACTCGCCAATTTAAATTTATTATCCCACACCCACCACATTTACATCTTTGTAGAATAGTCAGAAAGTCAACCTAGTGGTGAAACACTCCGTTATAAATATCGATAATATATGATTTATCTCCGAGCGGGTATCGAACCTACAACCAATCGCGATAACAACCAGACACTGGCCACTGGCATCGCCTTGTTATATATTTATTTTCTTCGCTCTGGTGAACAAGAAGGCAAGCAAACCCTCTCTCAAGCTCAATGTCGTGACTTCGGGCAGGAAGTGGGGAACGGAGTGTCTTACGTCTCTCAGACCACTTACAATATGTACTGCACAATGCACACGTCAGGTGTTCGAAGTGTCCAGCCAGACTCTGCGGGAGCTGCACGAGAACCTGTTGGTGTCGTACTTCGCGCACACCCCGGACTCCATGAACTTGTATCATCAGACGCCGGCCGCGCCCACTGGTCAGTGATATAATATAAACTTTTCAATTGTTATGAACAAACTGAGGAAGTCAAAATGAGTTTTAGGAAACTTTCTAGAAATTTAAACGTAGCGAGACTCGAACCCGCGCTTTTCGGAAACCGTCCAAGCGCTCTGACCGCTTAGCCATATGTTCTATATTCAGCTATGTCGAAACTATTATAAACTTGTTACAAATTATTTTTATTGCCAGAGACGCTGGTTTTTATATATTTTATAAAAAAGAATATACATATTTTTTTTATTATAGAATAATATAGGATAATACAATAAAATGGAATTAATTAATGTTCGTTTCTTAATTACAGTAAAGGGTAGAGTGAGTATTGTGAACTGTTTTCTTTTGACTATTACATCTTAAGCTACAATACCAATATATACTGATTTCTGAAAATTTATATTTAATATTTTATACAAGTGCTTCGATTAGATGTCGTAGAACTGACAATAGTCATGTTTCTGTGCTAACGACTCGTCGACGTGTAAACTTGTCTCTTTTTCTTTATTTGTAATGACTGTAATTAGGCCAAATTTTGATACTTCTTCGTGCCCATAATATTTATATAAAGTAAAACGTTTTCCTTGATAATTCCAGAGCGTTATATTAGAACAAAGATAATGAATATTTTGGTTGTCCGCGGGCGCAGTGTTCGGGGGGCGCGGCGCGGCGGCGGGCGGCGAGGCGCCCGAGGCGCTGCGCGTGTGCTGGGCGGGCGCGCCGCGGCCGCTGCGGCGTCGCGGCCTGGCGCCCGCGCTGCTGCTGCTGGGCGGGCCTGAGCTGCTCGTCTACCTGTTTGCTAGGGTCAGGCGTTGTTTGCAGATGCAGTTCACATAAGAGTGAAGATTATAACAACTGGGTAATTTACAATTTGGGCAACCGTTCTTGTGTCCCGCAGGTGGTGGAGCTGGACGGCAGCGCGGCGCAGCAGGCGCAGGCGCTGTGCGTGGCGCTGCGCGCGTGCGGCGCGGACGCGCGGCTGCGCGCGGCGCTGCTGGGGGGCGCGCTGCAGCTGCTGCCGCCCGTGCTGGCTCCTCGCCTGGGTGCCCTCCCGTCTCGCACCACATGCCTTCCGAGTACGACCCCATCTCTTTTGCCCGTCTCCGCAGACCATCCGTACGCAAGGCAGGCAGGACAGCCCTACGGACGGGTGTCGCTGTGGGATTACGGGTGCTGCCCTCGAGCAGTATTTAAGTGATGCGTGGAAGATGGAAGTGTTTCAAGGCATACGGTCCGGCAGGTGATACTGGACGCGGCGTACAGCGCGCCGGTGTGCTGGCGAGCGGCGTCGCGTGGGCGTGACGCTGCTGGTAAAAAGCCGACGCCGTCCGCGGAGCCGCAACTGCTGCTGCTGCTCATGCAGGCCTGGCGCTGCTTCGACACTGACGAGGTACCTACTCACTACTTGTATATATGAATATTCTTTTTAGAAAATCACTATAGAAGTCAATTCAATTTTTTTAAAATATACTTATATATATTTTTTATATTTTACAAGCTGATCCGGCAATCTTCGTACCATATTAAAAGAAAACCAATTAACCAAACCAAACAGGAACCTTACTAAATATTTAATTTCCGAATACATCCTGCTTGCATGGAAAAAATATAATTAGACTCCTACAAATATATTGAACCCAACAATAGCCAAATCGGCTCAACCGTTCTCGCGTTTTAACTAAAAAAGAGTATATATTACATAGATAACCAATTAACCGACATAACATCCCAAGGAGGTCTCGTGGGAGGTGTCGGGCGAGGGCGGGGAGGGCGGCGAGGGTGGGGAGGGTGGTGAGGGCGGCCGCGACTCGCCGTGGGTCGTGGCGCTGGCATCGCTGCGCGTGGGCCTGGGCGGCGCCTTCCGCGCCTTCAACCATTACCAAGCGTGCCGCGTGGACTTGTTGCGACACTTGTTACTTGCCTGCAAGGTATCATATACATTTCATATCAACAAATATAATTATTCCAATACAAAATATACGTTAAGTTTAATGCAATATATGTGATTTTTAATTTATCAGGAGCGATTCCTGACGTCGGAGCGGCCGGCGCTCAGCGGCGCCGCCAGCAGGGAGCTGGTGGGGCTGGTGCGGGCCTTGCTTGGGGACCCGCCGCTGCTGGGCCACCTCGCCATGCTCTGCGACTTCCTGCTCCTCATGCACCAAGCCAGCGACACCTTCGTCACTCATTCTAGGGCCAACTTCTACTTCCTCCTAACGACGGACACGCCGGAGTCCAGTGAGTTCAATTTCCTGAACTTCATCAGCAAGAGGAAGAAGTCGCAATACTCTAGCCGCCACTACGACGCGGCGGAGAAGTCCAGCTCGTCCAGCGTGTCGGAGGAGACGGCTCCCGACACCGACTGCGACAAGCACATCAAGGCGCTCATCAACATGCAGATCAAAGTGAACAGGTACAAGCGTTTATTTTCGTTATTCCATTTATAATTCGATTTTACTTGAAATTTATGTATTTGTGTACTTTTCATAGGCTCAAATTATCGTCTACATCGGAGACATCGGACGGAGCCACTGGTGAGTAGCAACTTCGATCGGAAGGAAGGAAGGAAGGTCGCCAAAGTCCGTACTATAGTATCGTCCTGTATTCGCAGAGAAGAGCGCGGAGGAGGCAAGCGAGGGCGCGTACGAGGACGCCGAGGACGCGGCGGAGCAGCCCACGCCCACGCACACGCCCACGGGCGGCGCGCTGCAGGTACTGGCGCTCGCGCCGCGACGTGCGCGTGGCTGGCCGCGTACTGACGCTCGGGTGTCTCCGCAGTGCGCCGTGGGCCAGCGGCGGGTGCGCGCGGGCGCCGAGCCGGGCTGGCAGGCCTGCGCGGGGCTGCTGCGGCTGCTGCGCGACGCCATCGTGGCGCTCCCCGACGACACCTTCGCTCAGGTACTCCGCCCTCTCGAGCCCCATCTAAGTGCCTGCCGTAGAGTGCTCCTTGCCGCCCGACTAAGACGCATTGCGCGCAAGGTACATGATAAATTAAAGTGCACTCTTCGAAGATACGGTTCCTACTACCCAATCAATGTTAAAGAAATCTTATCCTACGATTTCTTTTTTAAATATGTAATTATACTTTTAAATTGATATATTATAATTGTAAGTAAATTAAATGAAAGGATTAATAGAAAGACTAATCCCACTATTGATGTAGGAAGTCTATAAAATAATGAAAGAACTAATATTCTGCTTTTAATGTTGCAACTTGATAAAGGAGTAACCGCTGTGCGGGTATGTACTCATAATTGGGGGTAGATAGTACGATATGCGTCCGGGAGGCAAGCCTAAGGTGACGGGACCATGACTACGTCACACCCTACGTCATACCCTACGTCACACTCTACACGCGCGTGAAGCTCACCTTCACTGCATTAACTCATCTCCCTACCTAAGTGACACTTCATAACGATACGTTACAAACGACGAATGTCACCAACACTTCCGCGGCTCAATGTTAACTTTTCAACCGGAAATCCAATGAATGATCACGACCCCTCTCCCCCCTCTTATTGGTTCTACCAACGAGTAGACCAGCATTACATAGACACCACCATAGATAATCTACTGAACTATAATAGGTGGCTAAACTAAGAATAATTTAACACTAGCTTTGCAGAAAGACTATTTAAAGTAACTTCCTCGTTAAAATCATCTCCGTCAGTTGCAGTTAAGTTATTGCAAAGTAATACTAGTGGCTGTAATAAAAAAAATAGTTTTGAAAATTGTGTAAAAAAGACTGGTGATTTATGGGGTATATCTGTAAAACTACTGAGCTCTATTATAACACACATCGCACCTCACCACCGCCCTAATAAATGTGTTGACAAAGGTATTTTCCCCGAACCTATGAAAAACACCAAAGTAGCTCCATTATTTAAAAGTGGAAAACATAATGATCCTAGGAACTAAAGACCTCTCTCTATATTACCATCACTGAGTCAATTTATTGAAAACTTATTCTTAATCAGCTATCTGATTGATTATTTTACTGATAATATTTTTTTTCATAATGCGCAATAGGCATGGGCGTTTTTGTTATTTAGCTGTAACGGTTACATATGCGATATGCAGTTTTTATATCGATATCAAAAACCGTTTTCAAATGTTATATGGTAAACGAGAATTAAAACATAACTATAAACTGTTATATTCTTTTCGATTATCGTAATTAATGTTTCTTTATTATTAAAAGTAATAAGTTGAATTGGTGATTTTCCTTCATGGTTTGATAAGTCTTTTTTGGCGCATTAAAAAATACCATAGTTACAAATGATTTAAAAATTCAAACAAATAGTAATGATCTTTTTATATTTTAATACAATTTACTGTTGTATTTAGTGACTTTCACAAAATAATAGTTTATTTTCTATACATAAAATGTAAATATCTTCAAAATATATAAATTTAATATTATGCAAGAATTAATTTAATTGTTAATTAACTATATAATATTCAGTTCATTATGTAATAAATTATGGAGAACTTTAATAGAATCATATTCATAACTGATAACAAAACTCATTCTCGCTTTATCTCTTTTCTTACAATATAGAGTATGAAAGAGAAGTTAGAAAGAGACGCAACGAATATGAATAAAGTGCATCGTTTCGCTCCCGACACACTATTGCTTAAACTTAGTCATTATGGAGTCCATAGTAACGGTCGGGGTCTCATCAGTTCGTACCTTACTAACAGGATTCGGCATCCGGTTGCTATTTAAGGACGGGTGTGCCCAAGGATCGATTTTAGGAATTTTCTTATTTGCTATGTTTAAAAACGATCTTCCATATTATGCTAATTATTTATGCGATATGATGTTATTTGCTGAAGACGTTCCTTAAAATTTTAAAGAAGCTCGTAATAGAGATAATTATGACGTGGTAAATAGCGCACTGTAACAAATACCTCACTGGTTTACTGTTAACATCTTAGTATTTAACGTGAAGAAAACGAAATGTATAGAATGAAATATATAGAATTTACCATGCCCAATGTGATTAGACAAAAGATTAACTTAAGTTTCAATAATGACATATCAATTATACTGACTCTAGGCATAACTCTGACTTCATTAACGCTTTGGGGCAATGCTGCAGATATTGCAACAATAGTTGTAATTCAAAAAACGAGTAGTGCGGGCTGTTTACAGCAGCTCGGGATTGTTAGCGAGATGTTCTTAATAAAACCGGTAGCCTTACGTTGCATCACAATACATGTACAATAATATTCTGTTTGAACGCAAAAATTTACACGATTATTTAAAAAACAGTGATAGACACGGTAAATACAAGGAGTATAAATAAGGACTACTTCTAATTTTCGCCGCATCCAAAAGGTGAACAAATCATTTAAGTCATAAGGTATGTATAATAAAATTTACAAATAATTTCAAAATTGACACTTGAACTATTTAAAAATATATTATGGAGGAAAGTATATTATTTTGTCAAGGAATACTATTCTAATGTTAGTGTACAATTAAATGCAGTGCAGTGCTCACTGGAGAGGCAAATGATAACTATGAACTTATTGTATTTGAAAGGAGCAACTGCACAGTTTCTCGCCGGCTCTTCTCATCAGAACTGCCTTTCGAGCCGGTAACTTCCGCTAGGACTAACAATACTAACATTGTGTACATTTTATGTTAATTGCCGAATCGTAAGTGATTGTAGTATTCTATTTAAATAAATAATATTTTGATTTTGACTAAAGCTATGCGCAGACATACTGTTTTACACTTATGTATTTATAATCTATCGCACATAGATATAGTATTACTACATATTCTAATATAATAAAAAATAATACTTAAAAATGTTCCAATTTGTTAATATTGCAAACATTTAATATTTTTTTCATTTCTAATACAACAAATAAAACAAGAAAATCAGTTGTAACTAAAACGTAATAAGGGGTGGCGTGCTTGTGTGCCAGGCGGCGGCCACTGCCATCCAGGCGGAAAGCCTGGTGGTGCTCGCCAACCACGGCGACGCGGGCGTGCGCGCCGCCCTCGTGCGCGCCGCCGCCGCCCTGCAACGCCGCCGCGCCGCCGCCCTCACGCCGCTCTGCTGCCTGCTCCTCGCCAACCAGGTCACCTACGAAACACTCCGCTTATCATTCGTTACGGACTTTGAGGTGTATAACTTGTGTGTAATTACGATGTTTAGATCGCGATGTATCCCAGCTCGTGGGAGTTGGCGTCTGCGTGTGCTGCTCTCCTCACTAAGTGTGATGTACCCCTGGAGGACCAGCTAGACGTAAGTCATGTCGTGTGATGTGTGTACGATATTCTTGTTATATTAATTCCATTTGCAATCGATGAGAACGTGAGTTATTATAAAGTTGTTATGACGTTTCTCAGGAGGAGATCTGGGCCCGGCTAGACGAGGACGCGCCACAGCGTTGTGCGCCGCTGCTGGCATTGCTGCCGGGCTGCGCACGCGCCGCCTCCGTCCCGCTGGCGCACAACCTCGCCGCCCTCCTGCGCCGCCTCTTGCACAAGGTACGCCTTCCTCCCTGACCGCCACCCTCTCGTACATACGTGGCGTTTGCTCTTCATACTCCTCTACGTGTCCGTCCCTCGTCCGCAGGCATCTCTGAGAGCCCTCAACGAGGTCGCCTTTGTAGAGGTGGTGGTGCGCGCTATACGCGCTGTGGGGTTGGAGAAGACGCAATTTGAAGGAAGAGAGCTGCTATTGGAGGACTTGTACGATTTACTGTGCAAAGTGGCAATAAAAGTATTGTCTGGAAACCACAGTACTCAAGTATGATATTTGTCTTATTAAACCATTTTTTATATTTTTATTCACATTATAGTCTATTAGTTAAATAATTTATCTGTGATACAATAAAGTTGTGTAAATGATCTGTTATTGTTAAGATGATAATAGACATACACAACATGCTGCGTTACATCGAGAGCGAGGGCGGAAGCGGGGGCGGCGACGTCGCTCCCGAGGGCGGCGTGCAGAGCGTAGCGCGCGACGCGCAGGTGGCGCTCTACACCGCGCAGCTAGACTACTTGGAGGAGCGCCTGCGAGGTCTGCACCACCACACCCCTAAGAGCTTCAACTATTTCAGCACAGGTAAGGATTCATTAATTCGATGTAAGTGGTCGAACGCGTCTGACAAGTGCCGTCGCAGTGTTGCCGTCGGCGGAGCGGTCGGAGGCGGCGGAGGCGGCGGCGCGGCTGGCGGGCGCGCTGTCCCGCGCCGTGGCCTTCCTGAGCACGCGGCCGGCGCGCGCGGCGGCGCAGCCTGACGCGGACTTCTTCGACCGGCTGCTCGCCACGCTGCTGGGCGGTGAGTGCTTCGTCTTCGTCGCTTCGCTCCGGCGTACATTCATTGCACATTGTGCGTTACGGGATGGCTCTGTCGGCAGCCGTTGCGAGTGCGGAGGGAGGGGGCGCACCGGGCTCGCGACTGTTCGGCGGCGGCGCATCCGAGAGCACGAGCGCGCTCAGCGCGCTGCTGTGGTGGGCCGCCAGCCCCGAGCCCGCCGCGCGCCCGCTGCAGCCGCGGCTGCTGCGCGCTCTGTACCGCGCGCCCGCGCACGCGCTGCGCGTGCTGGCCGGCGCGCGCGACCCCGACGCCCTCAGAAAGGTTACTCGTCCTTCGTACCTCATACAGCCGTGTCGAATACGCGTCTAACATGCATCTACGTTATGAACGTCAACGTGTTTTCTGTTTGTACAGCTGTCCGTGTATCTGCTGACGATGGTGCAGCACGTGCACCTGGCGGCGGAGGCGGGCGGCTGCGAGGCGGCGGGCGTGGAGCTGGCTATCACGGACTGGGCGCGCGAGTGGGCGGTGGCGGCGCAGGCCGAGCTGGCGGAGAGCGTGCGCGGCGAGGCGGTGCCGGCGGCGGCGCAGCGCTGTCTGCGCGCAGACCGCCAGCGCCGCGCGCGCCACGCCGCCGCGCCCCGCCTGCGCGCCGCCCACGCCAAGGCGGTGTTCGCGCGCGAGGCGCTCGCGCAGCGCGCCACTGACGCCGCCATGACCATCACGCGCCGCGTGGTCGAGGCGCAGAACGCCGAGCGCAAGGCCTTCCTCGAGCACCTGCGCCGCGCGCACTCGCTGCACACCGCCGCGCGCTGGCAGCCGGTCATCGACCGACATACGCACGAAAGAGGTACTCCACTGCTCAAAAGTATATCAAGATGTGACCAAATAAATAATTATGTTAAAATGTAGTGATGTTTAACGTTTCTGCCTTTGCAGGGATTTTTCACAACCCGCGCGGGTACCCGGCGGCCTGGCAACTGGACAGTACGGAGGGACCGGGACGCGTGCGAGTTCGATTGCGCCGCGCGCACCTGCGAGTGGCGCCACGCCATCTCCAAGGGCCCTACAAATATAAAGCCGGTTAATATATGAACACATCAAACAATTCAAATGAAAACATTGCTCGTTTTATAGCTTTATGACATGTGGTTGGTAATATGCGTAGACACGGCCAGCTACCCGGCGCCGTTGCGCAGCGTGCTGGGCGGCGCAGCGGGCGGCGCGGGGTGGGCGGGCTTTGCGGCGGCGCAGCTGGCGCCGGGCGAGGTGGTGGCGTACATGGCGCGCGTGGTGCGCGTGTCGGTGGACAGCGAGACGGGCGGCGAGCTGCTGCTGACGGACCGGCACCTGCACTTCGTGCCGGAGGAGGGCGGCGCGGAGGGCGCGGGGGCGGCGCGCTGGGCGCTGGGCGCGGTGGCGCGCGTGGCCACGCGGCGCTGGTGCCTGCAGGAGCGCGCGCTCGAGCTGTTCCTTTGCTGCGGACACGCGCTGCTGCTCGCGTTCGCCGACACCGAAGAGAGGACTGACTTCCTCACGCACCTCTCTAGGGCGCACTTGCCCAACAGGTAAGCTAAATACCGACAATAAAAACTCCTAAGACGTGTCGAATGTCTTTATAATTTAAACTAGAAATAAAAATTTTTGCCATTATTGCCAGTATGGTGTAGTTTGTTAATAAAGGACAATGTCAATATTTTGTCGAAATATTACAATCGACAGAATCGACCCAGAAAACTTAACAGAAGCAATGAATCAGTGGCGCAACGGAACGATAACTAACTGGGAGTACCTGATGATCCTGAACGGTCTCGCCGGTCGCTCCTACAACGACCTGATGCAGTATCCAGTATTCCCCTTCGTCATCGCGGACTACAACTCCAAGATCCTGGACCTCACCGACCCGGCCTCCTTCAGGGACCTCAGCAAGCCTATGGCTGTGCAGAATAAGAGTAGAGAGCAGCATTACATCAATACTTATAATGTACGTACATAACAATATAGCATTAACAGAAACTGCATGTGCAAATGAATCCGTACCGTGTAGCTAACTCATGTTGAGCGCAGGACCTGAAGGCGGCGCGGCGCGAGGGCTGCAGCCCGCTGCTGTCGCGGCAGCCGCACCACTACGCCTCGCTGTACTCCAACTCAGGCGGCGTGCTGCACTACCTCGTGCGTCTGCCGCCCTTCACGGAGCTCTTCCTAAACTACCAGGGTACGCCCACTCGATCCTCGCCTTTAATGATTTCTTTAGCGTTCTTGTACTATAATATCAAATGTATCGTTGTAGACAATAATTTTGACATGCCGGACCGAACGTTCCACTCGCTGGCTACGACGTGGCGCCTCATCACCAACGACTCGCCAACCGACGTCAAAGAGCTCATCCCGGAACTCTTTTATTTGCCGGAACTGTTTTATAATAACGAAGGTACACTGAATTTTTATTAATTACTGAAGCAATTTGTCGTTTCTTGCTTTCTTATCTCTCTCGTCCCGCGGGGGAGAAAGGAGACGGTATCAGAAAATAACAAAAAAAAAATGAAAATTGGTTATTTTGTTCATTTTATGGTATGTTTTTTGTGGTGGTGTGCAGGGCTGGAGCTGGGCATGCGCCAGTGCGGAGCGCGCGTCGACGACGTGGAGCTGCCGCGCTGGGCGCCCGACGCGCGCCTCTTCACGCTGCTGCACCGCCAGGCGCTGGAGGCGCCGTACGTGGCCGAGCGCCTGCCTGCCTGGATCGACCTCGTGTTCGGCTACAAGCAGACCGGCCAGCCTGCCATCGACGCCCTCAACGTGTTCCCGGCCTGCGTCAGTACCTCCCCCACGTCGTCGGGTGCGCGTCGCGTGGTGCGTGCCGCGCGCGGGCTCACCCAACCTCTCTCTGTGCAGACGTACTACGGGTTCGACCCGCAGCAGCTGGAGGACGAGCTGGACCGCACGGCGGCGGCGGCCATGGTGCGCACGTACGGGCAGGCGCCGCGCCAGCTGCTGCGCGCGCCGCACCCGCACCGCGCCACCGAGCTGCAGCCGCGCCGCGGCCCCGACCCGCCGCCGCCGCCCGTGTGGGCGGGCGTGGCAGGCGCGCGCTGGGGCCGCTACTGCGGCTCGCCCGACTGCGCGCCGCCCACACTAGTGGCGCGCCGCGTGCCCGGGCGCCGTGCGCGTGCAGGCGGCGCGTTCTGCGCGCGGCCGTTTCACCCTGCTCGCGCAACACGCAGCGCTGGCGGTGCGCGAGGGCGGCGCGGCAGGCGCGGCGGGCGAGGGCGGCGAGGGGCAGGCGGTGTGCGCGCTGTCGTGGGGGCACGCGGACGGCGCGGTGCGGCTGCGGCGGCGGCGTGAGGGCGCGGCGCAGGTGGTGGCGCAGGCGGCCGCGGCGGAGGACGTGTCGGCGGCGTGCGGCTGGGCGGGCGCGGGCGGCTGGGGCGCGACGGGCGCACTGGGCTTCACGTCGGGGCGCGTGCTGGCACTGCGGGTGGGCGCGCGCGTCTCCACGCACGCGCTGCACGCGCACTGCGCCCCCATCGCAGACGTGGCGCTCTGCCCGCGCGCCAGCCTGCTCGTCTCTGCGAGCGTCGACGGCGTCATCGTGCTCTGGGATCTCAACGAGTCAGTTTTTTTACGTCCAATTATAATGTGTAGAGTACAAAGTACAGAATAGCATTAACATGTGCATTTCCAGCCTGTCGTACATTCGAACGCTGCCGAACCGGGACATGCTGCGCGTGCAGTGCGTGGCGGTCAGTGAGACGCTCAGCGACGTGGCGACGGTGCACGAGCCGCGCGCGCGCGACGCGCTCGGCGATCGCAACGGTGACGCGGACGCCTTCGGTGACGTCACTGCCGACGCGACGGGCGACTGTGACGTGGACGAGTACGAGCGCGGCGCTTACAAGTACAAGTCGCTGATCCGCGTGCACACCGTCAACGGGAAGTTCGTGGGTGAGTCGACGGCCAGGCGTGGCGTGGCGTGGCGTGGCGTGGCGTGGTGTACATGCGTGGCGTGTTGGTGGCAGGCAGCGCGCGCGTGGCGGAGGCGGTGACGCGCGCGTGCTACTCCAACGCGGCGGAGGGCGTGTCGGCCAACAGCGTGGCGGCGGCGCTAGCGGGCGGCGGCGTGCGCCTGTACTGCGCCTGGGATCTGCGCCCCGTGGCCTACGTGCCGCCGATGCTGTCGCTGCCGCTGCTTGAGTGAGTCGCTAAGTTATTCTAATACCATTCATTTGTCAATGTTTATTTTGGTAGCTGGTCTTTTGGCAGTTGTACTACAAAATACTACTACTGCCTTAATATATAACAACCTAATTTTTTTCGTATTTTCAATATTATCTGTGGTTTCGTCACTAATAGACTACATTCGATTACATAATCTTACAAAAATGAGTTTACCTATTAAATACCAACTTTAGTTCGAGTTTGTTGAGAAACAATGAAAAATAATACCTTGCGCCGTTACACCAGTGACGGATTTACCAGCAGGCTATATCCTGCAGATTTGCAGGGGTGCCAAATTTTCGGACTAACTACTTTTGTTGCTACTTTGTAAACGTCAGACAGGTTTGTTTTATATAACGGGGTCTTAGTAACCTCTTGTCAGTCTTAATGTATGCAAACTGAAATTGGGAGAGGTGAGTAAGTCCGCCTTCTGCCGCGCAGCGTGACGTACAGCGCGGACTCGCAGCTGCTGCTGGGCTGCTACGCGGACGGCGCGCTGGCGGCGTGGGAGAGCGCGCCCGCGGCCGCGCGCGCCGCGCCCGTGCGCCTGCTGCCCGCGCGCGCGCTGCTCTAAACCTTTAAAACCAAATAATATGCGACGTGTAACTCACTTGTAAGTGCAGTGGGGCCGAAGCTTGCCTTTATCTTTATATAGAGCTATACGACACAGTCATATCATGCAATTCGAATATCCTAATATTATGAATAAAAAAATATTTTGTGAGTTTTATATAAGTGTTAATTTGTAATTCATGTCTTCCAAAGTATGATATTTTTCCTATTATATAATATTATGTATGTAAATATTTATTTTACTACAACTAGTGTATTCAATTAACTCACAATTCCCATCTGACCTTTGTGTGTATCCTGAAACAGATCTATAAAGGCAAAAATCTAGGAATGTAATGTAAATGAAGAATAAGTCTATTTTATGAATTGTATACGAGATGTTATGATGAGGAACAACAGAGAGTTTATGCTTTATAAGAAAATGTATATTTTTGTCACTCTATGCCTATTTTATTTTTATAAATGATTGATGAATGAAAAAAATACGATATTTATATATTTACAAACTAGCAACAAACAAACTATTTTCTTAATATTCTATGTATATCGCTTAGTGTTACGTCTACGGACGACGATCTGTTGACTGTTTGTTGTTAATGATGAAATAAATATGTTTTAATTCAATTGAGTTTTATTGAATCATTTATCTTTTCTATGTGCATGTATAAGAACTATACTTTTGTGTAAGCGTCATATCGCATATCACTAAAAAAATATTATTAAAACTTAAGTAAATCCACAAACTTAAGTAAATCCACCAAGTCAAGTAAAACGGCGCATTAGGACAAAAGTAAGAAAAAGTTATTTTTACGAATAAACGGATAAGTACAGAGCTTAAGCAAATTAGCAAAAGAATCGAAGTCGAAGTAGAACTGCGGCTGTTTCAAGTAAGTACGTATAATATCAATCAGCTGCGACTTGTCACGTTGCTCCCTTGCCCGTTCAACGACGCAAGCCGAGGTCCTTGCCCCGCAGGGGGCGCCCTTGCGATCGTTGACCCCTCTCTCATACAGTGCTTGCATTTTTCGCAGGGATCGAGCACCCTCATCCCTCACCCCCCCGGTGTCGCTGTCAAGACCAGTAAGGTCAACAGCATATAGTCATTTCGAAAAAAACAAAAGGCTTGCCACGTGGTGTGACGTCACGTAACAGGCAAAACAACATGTCCCTATGGAACGGATTATTATAATATATCTGTGAGTTATGTGCGTAAGTGGTTGAATATGTATCTATTATTACATATAATATATATATATATATATATATATATATATATATATATATATATATATATATATAAATTTATTTTATATTTATACCATATTGTTTACAAAATGTGTGTCATATATACTTATGATTGTGAGTCACCCACAAGGGCCACAGGAATGTTAATTTAGTATTGTTTAGTTTGTAATGACCACTAGGGACCGGATTATATGCATTTTCATATTTGCATATACTTTTGCGTGTTTAAGCTATATTCAGTGGAAGCAGCTTATTTTACTTTGCTTTTTGTATATTCGAACGCAGCGCACTCAACAGCCGCGCGACTTGTAACTAAAGGTCTGTCTTTCTTACTAAATCAATGATAGCATTACCGCAAAAACTTTAAAATAAGTTTGAAATATATAAGTTATATAAGTTATAACCAGATTTGGACGTTTGTGTCAAATTCACAATTTTATTACAGGAGAGGCAGAATATTTGCCAGAAATTATGAGCGCTAACATAACATAGCTAATATTGTGCCCAGTTACCGCAGTGGATGCGGTGCTATCCTTTTCCACTTATAAATAAATTTTGAATGGTTGAAGACAATCTCACAACTGGCCATTTGGAGCAATACTTGATTGTAAATAATGTACAAAAACCTTGAAAAAAATAATAACAAAAATAAAAAAGAAACTATGTCATATAATTATGTTATATTACATCACGTATTCGTATTAATCAGTGTTCAATTTACTAACTTTATGTATATTTGTTTTCTATATTTTACATATTTTTGTGCATATTTCAAACAATTTTCATGCCTATTTGACTGCATATAACAAACTTCACGTTGCACTAGCGATCCGCTCGTGGCTTCGCCCGCGTATACTGTAGCTGTTTCGTATTTTCGCGCGGCCTTTTAGGAAAACAATGAAATTCCTAGAAAAACTACAAGTAAATAGAAGACAAAGGTAACTATTGAAAAACATTTTTAGTAAACTTATAATCATTTGAACGCAGAGGGATTCGAAGCCGTCTCCGCGCTCTGACCGCAATGCCATGCTTTCGACATCCGGCTACGTCGAATCCGCCTATGTTCATTCCAAGACCCTCAAGTATCCATGTATAAAATTTCATCTCAATCGGTTCAGTGGTTTGACCGTTTTCGAAGTCACAGAGAGATTGCTAATTTTGTATTTGTAATATTGGTACAGATTGCTTTAGAATGTATAAAAGTGGAAATTACAATAGGTATCTCTTACTGGTAAATATACAATAATACCTTAAACTTGTAATGTTTTAACTATTTAGAGTTAAAATCACAAATATTCTATATAAAATTCTAACAAACATTTATTTAGATATAGATTGATACGATATGGGTAAAATAAGCTTCGCAAAAACCAATCTTCTTAATCTAAAATTTTAGTAGTAAAAGGAGTTATTGTGAGCTATCCATCATAGATAGACTTTTTATAGGTATTGATATAGACATATTTAGAAAACGTATAAAAATTTAAACGCAGCGGGATTTGAACCCGCGCCTCTTGAAAACCGTCGAAGGGCCCTGACCGCTAAGCCATGCGTTCTATATCCAGCTACGTCGAACTTCTTATACGCTTATTATAACTTATATTTGTTGTTAGCATCTCTATAGAAAGATTTTTTAATTTCGATTTTTTGTATTTATATGTTCTTTAATATTGTAATACATTGTTTTGTTCTATCATATCATGCATGCGATAATTGAAATTTTAAAACAATTCTTTACACCTTCGGTTAGGTTGTTAAAGGTTTAGTAGAGACTCAGTGAAAAAGTAGTTTTCTAAAAGTGAAAGAATTATTCATATCGATCTTGTATTTTTGAGTTAAGTCCAAGCAAGCAAACAAACAAATCTTTCCTCTTTATAATATTACTATAGACATAATTCATTTTGTTTATCAGCTACATTGTTATATACATTGTTTATCAGTTACATTTGTAATTTGTGGTTGAGACACGTATTCGATAATCTGTAATCTGTAGCCATTAGCATATTAGTTATCTGTGTTTTGGCCGGCGTTATCAGAATTATAATTTTATAACGTTTTATGGTACTTCTGACTCCTTCTCGTTACTTTTATGTTACAAGACTCAAAATGTTAGAGTTGCAAACACACACGAAAGTCAAAATATCGTTTGTAAATTTTTTTTAACATAAAAGCGAAAGCAATTCAAATATTATTTCAATTAATGTTCCTGGCAAATAGAGCAATATTACTTCTGTAGTGAAATATTACATTTTCAGCTGTCTCGTGTTATAATTAACTATCTACCACTGGCCTGGCAACACTGTAATCAGTACTTAGTAGAATTGACATCAAAACACTTGGCGCAAAGCAAATGGCGTCATTCATCGAATTATTGAAACGCAGTTCATAATTTTTGATAGTGTAATTGTTTTTTCATTGTGTCTATAAAAAATTAGACGTCAATCTTTGCTGATTTGGTTTAAACATTAAACATGGGCTCCAAGAAACATAAAAAAGAATCAAAAAAGCGGAAGCATAGGAGTAGATCACGGTCACCTGTGGATGGCGAGGAACGGGAACGTAAAAGGCATAAGAAACACAAGGATCGCAAGAAGGATCGTTCCCCTGATGGTTAGTAAATGATTGTAAATATTTTTAACACGCTATGCACTAAAAATGAACTGATGTTATTATAACCTTTAACATCACGCGGCGTTTTCATTTTGATTATATACAAACATTGGCTCGAATTGTTATAACATGAGGGTCATTTTTGGTACTAGCGTATTTTGAAGTTGGCATAATAATGGCATATTTTGCTCATTATTTCAGAATGGTGGCATTCGAGATAAACTGCTTTCCGAGTACTGCATCAGCGAGGTAGGTATGCCACCGACTCAATTTAAAAGAGCGTACAATCTACGCTCTATACTTTTTTTTTTTTTTTTTTAAATATATTTTTATTTAGGGTCTTTTTATGTAATAATACAAAAATATCAACCCCATCGTTCCCTAAAACAATCTTCAAACACACAATTATAGCATTTTCTTAATCTTCTAAGAACACTATTTATACTCAAATTTATACAACATCTGAGTTACCACAGAATAAGGTTCAGACAGCTAAACATTGAAAAACGCACCTACATCTCTCTTAAATTTAAATTATATCGACAATTAAGTGTTGACGGGCCCGGCATTACGGACACATTCCACTAAATGGTGAAAATCATCTTCCACTCTGCACAATTCACAGTTACGAGAATTTACTTTCTTCATGAGAAAACTGAATTTCTTAAATGGAATTTTTATTTGTATTATCACTAGTTGCACTTTGTGACCAATATCTACATCATACTTGAACTATTTATTTAGACCTTATCAAATAATCATATTATATAAATTTAGAAACAACTGCTGAAAGCATTAGTATGTTATCTAAACTGTAATAAGTTAGTCATGAATTTTTAACATTTGTAAATTACAAGAGGACATATGGTTCTCTTTAAATTATATAGTAATATTAAATGAAATTATAATATATTAGCTCATCTACAATTAAACCTGACAATTAAATAATATTGATATTTAAATTAAAGAATGGGGTGATTTGTCACAAAAGTAAAAGGTTCTGCAAATCTCACAATATGCACAAGATATGTGATAGCATTAATATTACACTGACTGTTAGTGTATGAGTTATACATGTATTATAAAAGCTGTCATTGTTTTAAAATCTGACATAAGTTGTGCAAGTAATGTTAAATATAAATGAAAACATAAGTAATAATAGTTGGGCAATAAATAATAAGTATGTTTATGATTTAAGATTCACTCTTAAACTGATACATATCTTAATGTTTAGCTTTTAAAATTAAATGCCCAAACTATGGTTACAAATTAAGATTTTAAATAAAAAAGTTTATACTCTTAATTTTTTTAATATACTGAGTTGGAATAAGTTTTAAGTGTTTGTGGATAAAGTAACAATAACATGTGTTTCAAAGTATATAATTATTGTTATAGTTGAGGAGGTTCCAGTGGACTCACATTTGAAGGACAATGGTGTACAGTCACGGAGTCGCAGCAGTAGTGACAGTCTCACTATACAAGATTCAAGGGAATCAAGGGAGCGGAGGTCTTATGAAGATGAGAATGGGTAAATGATTAAATAGTATCAACTGATTACCTAGCATTTTGTTAGATGGATTGAATAAGTCTTCTTGATGATATGTATAATTTTCTGTCTTCATCATTTTCATAAAAAAGGGTGCAAAGTTTTTCCTTTACATGATTTGGTGATATTTCATAGCAGGGTAGGCAGGGAGAACCTAGTGTCCAGACACTATTATACCTTAGCATTTGTACGGCACATTTTAGTTATTGTTACAGAGCTCTATATTCCTGGTAAATAGTGTCAATTACACAAATGAAAACTACAAAAATAAATTATTAAATTAGTCTAATAGTATTATAAGTATAAGAATTATATTAAATGAAGGTTTTGTATATGAAGTAACAATAATTCTAATTTAAATCTATGGTAATAAAACAGTAAATACAATGTTTGTATGCGCATATCTTTGGAGGAATTAGAATGACAACTCGTTGGACTTGGATAAAACCTTTTTTGTGGTATAGCTTTTAGGCTTAGGCAGGATTTGGTCTATAATCTATTTTCAATAGTGGAACACCTGGTTTTCAGGAGTCAAGATAGAAGCCAAGAGTCGGAGCGTGACCAATCACCAGTGGTTGCCTCTAGCTCTGCTCAGGAGAGTCTGTCCATTGAGGAGACCAACAAATTAAGAACTAAACTTGGACTCAAGCCATTGGAAGTGGCTGAGAAACCAGGAGGTAATGGTTGATTACACTTTTTTTAAACAAACCTTTAGATGACTGGACTATATTAGGTAGAAAAAAATATAATAAAAGTCTTGTTCATTTTTTACTTTGTTAATAGTAACTAGCTCTTGTAGCTTCTATTTCTAAAACACTGATATTATACCAAAGAGATGCAAAGTATTGGTGGTATTAATATATGCATGATAATGGTATAGGTGCCTTGCTCTGGTGCCTAAGACAAAGCGCGGCGTTGGGACCCGCCACTCAGCACGCAATGTCTCGCTATCGCGCGGATGTAGTGTTTTGACCATAGATTCTTTCTTATGATACTGACTGATAGCAGGGTGCTACAGGGAAAAAAGTGAAGCGGTATTTTAGGTTGTTTTTAGTTACTTCATGTGAAATGTGAGTTACATGTACTTATAGTTGTGTCATCGGTTATGGGTTCGATCCTCATTGTGTGATGATTTTATTTAAATAATAATTGTTTCCTTATTAGTAAGGCAAAAGGCGGCGTTAAGTTCCGCCACTTACGCAGTCTGGACATCTGTGTGTAGACACTACGCTAAACCACCATATTTTGTCCTTTGCGGAAAAAAGTATGCAACTGCTTTATCTATTAATATATTCAGCTTTACGGTTTTTTACGCTTAGCTGGGTAGGCAGATATAATCTAGTGTGAAGTAGCGCCTCCACGTACCCCCCGAATCCCACAACCATCGCGGACACAATTACAGGCTGTCCCACTGCGCCACGACGGCCGCGAGAATATTATATCGTATTTGACCTTTCCTTTAACTTATAACAAGTTTAAGAGGTGTTCGAATGTGTATGTGGTGTCGTGTAGAGGACGGCAAGATCAAGGACGACCTGGGCGAGTTCTACCACGTGCCGGCCGCCAGCCTCACGAAGCAGCGCGCCGCCGACAAGCTGCGCGAGCGCCTCGCCACGCGGCGCGAGCGGCGCCAGCTGGAGCACAAGTGAGCCCATTGGTCCACGGGACTACCTAGCACATGTAAATTCCTGATTGTCTCTGTATCTCACTTATTAATATGTATTTTGGACATATAAGGTTGCAAACGACTCTACTTGCGGATGAATCCGACGGTGAAGACGCAATCGCGTGGGTCAAGAAATCCCGAGACATTGAGAAACTAAAGCAAGAGGCTGCTAAGAGGGTAACTTATATTTTACATAAATGAAAATTGAATTAAATAACTTTAAAAACGAAATTCGTATTTTAATTACAATCGTTTGTGGCATATTGCAGATTTGCAATACTTGTATTATTGAATTGTATGAATATATAACAGGCGGCGGCGCTGGACGAGCTGGACGCGGGGTTGGACGAGGGCGCGCTGGCGCCGGAGCGGCGCGACTACGCGGCGCCGCAGCTGCGCGGCCTGCGCGTGGCGCACGACCTCGACGCCGTCAGTACTCGCCCCTCCTCCCTTAGCATTAAATTAGACAGAATCCGTTGGATATGTCTGCTTGTATTGATTGATTGATTGTCTATTGATAGTTGCCAGATGAGCACGTGACGGTACTGACGCTGGCCGACAAGGAGGTATTGGCGGAGGACGCGGAGGATGTGCTCGTCAACGTCAACATAGTCGACGACGAGAAATATAAGAAGGTATCAATCGCTGCTTAAGTTACAACAATGCAAATCAGTCAACTTGCAATATGTATTTTGTAATATTTTAAATTATTGTAATATTCAAAATCTGTGTATAAGATGTAATTGTTTGCACACTGTTAATTCACTTATACTTCGAAAACAAAACAATAGTCAATTAATCACTATGTTCAATACGAATATATAATTGGTTAGAAATGATTGAACAAATTCTAAGAGAGGCGCAATCTGATCCTTTATAATGCAATGTTTTATAAAAGATTTGATATATAATAAAGGAAGTGTGACTCAACACGCGAGTGTGATTAACTCTCATGACTCGGCTATGCAGGCAAAAGCCTGAAGTTGCTATAATAAAAATAATTATAATAACATTCCATGAATCCACTTAACTTGAGTTGTATATGTTTTGGTGCGTAGAACATCGAGGAGCGCAAGAAGGCGCGCGCCGGCTACCAGGCCTACGACGAGGAGGCGGAGGTGGCAGCGGCGCTGGGCCTGCACCCTATGCTCGCCAAGTACGACGAGGCGCCCGAGCGCGCCGGCTTCCGCATCGGCGACGACGCGCAGCTGCACCACAAGCGCATGTTTGACAAGATGGTGCGCTCGCATTGGCATATACTTATTTATTTTCTTTTAACAGTTATTTAGAACTATTATATTATGTAATAAAGTATAACGATTAGGTAAAGTCGCAGTGAGATATTTTCAAATTATTGTTACTTTTAAGTGTTTAGTGGTTTATAGAGTACCTTTTATTTGACACGTGAATGTTTCTATAATTCCTACAAATCTGAACATAATATGTACAATTGAATATTGAGTGTGAATAGTGTGATCATTATTAAATAAATTAATGCAAACAGAATCGTCTAAAAGTAAGAATTAGTTGCAAATATCAAAAAAATATGTTTGTTTTTGAGTAAAAATAATGTGTGAAATGGCAGCGCGCGGAGCTGGCGGCGGGTGGGCCCGACAAGCGCCTGGAGTCGCTGGTGCTGCCGGAGCTGCGCCTCGCCTCCGACTACCTGGACGAGAACGAGGTGCAGGCGAAGTTCAAGAAGTTCAAGCGGAAGGTACCCTATACTCATCGTTAAATGTTTTTATACTGCTCGCTCGGTCGTCGTATTTTTGCTTCTAGAAAATGTGTGCTACATTTGGAAATAAGAATTTCTATTAATTTTTATTGCTTCTTACCAGAACGTAAGAAGACAAAGCGCAGCGTTAAGTTCCGCCACTCAACACCTCAACACGCAATGCCTCATTTTAAGGCAGAAAATGGAGAACAGAGCATTTTGACACTAGATTCTCTCTGACGACCTTGCCGTACAGCTGCTGCTGAACTGCTTTTTTAAATATTCTCTTTAACGAAATATCTCAATAGTTCACATTATGATTAATACGTGTCAGTTAGAAAGCAGCTGTTAGTGTAAAATTAAAATGTTTCGCCTAATTGTTTTGTAATAATTATAATCAGTATAGTAACTTACCCGTTTGGCTACTTTTGTTTACATTGTATTTATATTGGCCAGGGTAAAATTCGAAAGAAAGCAAAGCAGGAGCCGATAGACGTGGAGGAGCACGATGCCGGCAACGCCCCCCTGCACACGGACGACACCGGTACTTATATTCACACACATTCACTATTTAACATCGTTTTTCAGTCTTTAATAAATATATGTACAATATATTTTGTATGAATTTATTATCTTGTAATTCTTATTCATGTATGAGTACCCATCTACACATAAGATTCTATTCATCTACATATTTAAAATATTGTTTTGAATAGGAACAAAATTGATAAATGAAATATTTAGTAAATATGTAATTAAATATAAAGAACAATAATGTAAGTACTTTTCCGTACACGCGAGGGGAACTCATTGAACTTGAATTATCACTCGTGGTTAAAAGTGTCTAGTTTATAGGATTCTAAAATAAGTAGATAAGAAATAATATATATGTCCAGAGGTGAAGCCGGAGCAATTCGCGGCGGCGGACGAGGACGAGGTGGAGGTGGACACGGAGCTGCAGGCGGCGCTGGCACGCGCGCGCAGGCTGCGCCAGGCCTCCGCCTCGGCCGCGGGAACCGTCATGCCTAAGGTACACGACACGCCACCTTTTAACGATCTATTTAGGCACACGTAAACTCTTTTTTATAAAATTATTTTTATTACTAGAAGTAAGGTATCTCTTATATGTTTTTTTTTCATAGTTTGTTATTTACTCTTAAAATCTCTATAGAGATATTGAAGCAAAGCGAAAATACTCTCTCAATAGCTCTATCGAAGAAATCGAAATCTTAAAAGAAAAAAATAAAAATCTTAATAGCTCTATTAGCTATTTAAAATTAAAAAATTATAATAAATAGTAACCTGTCAGGTGGACGAAATTTTGCAACTAGTGAAGAAGGAGGAGCAAGAAGAACAAATGGCGGAGAGTGCGGAGGGAGGGGAGGGGGAGGGAGACGGCGCCATGGTGCTGGACGCCACCGCGGAGTTCTGCCGCACGCTCGGGGACATCCCCACGTACGGGCTGGCGGGCAACCGCGACCACCACGCCGAGATCATGGTGAGCGCAATATTCATACATTATGTTAAGTTAATATGACGTTTCGATCGAATTAACACCATCACCTTATAAGAGGAAAATAATAAAAAATATATCAATATAGTCAATCATTCCTCTGAATTCGAAAAGAACAAGCAACAATGAGCTTTTACAGCCACACGCTTTTCGCTGTGCCCGACACAAAATTACGAATTGAATCCAGTCATTGCACGCAAAGACACATTTCAACTGTACTTAGACGTCTTCATTTTCATTATCGATGTGGGATTATATTAATTAACTAAACATTACAATTGAGAATTTCAATATTTTGAAATGTATAAAATTACATATGTAGTTATTATTATGGCAGGATTTCGAGCGTGACGAGGCGGAGCCGGAGGCCGAAGTTGACCTCAACGCCGGTGCCTGGAGCCGCGTGGATGTCGACAGCGAGCAGCCGCCGGACCTCGCCGCCGGTGCGTTACTTTTTCCTGTATATGTATCAAATATAATAAACATTTTGTTAAAATATTGTTATAAGTATTCCAGAATTATTAATAAATTTGTGTGTGCGAGCAGGCGCGGCGGTGGGACTGGAGGCGGAGCCGGCGCTTGGCGCGGGCGTTGCCGGCGCACTACGGCTTGCGCTCAGCAAGGGGTACCTGGAGCGCGCGGGGGCTGCGCCCGCGCCGGCCGCGCGCCCCGCCCGTCTAACCGCGCTGGCCGCGCACAACTACTCCATCGAGGACAAGGCGCACGCGCATGCGCACGACGACGAGCGCGCCGGCCGCCGTGAGCGCGCGCACGCACACGCACACTCCGGCCCGCTCACCGACTTCCGCGAGAAACCCGGCTTCCGGCCCGCCGTCAAGCTGGAGTACGTGGACGACGACGGCCGCCCCCTCTGTCCCAAGGAGGCCTTTCGCTACCTCTCGCACAAGTTCCACGGGAAGGGGCCCGGCAAGAACAAGCAGGAGAAGCGCATCAAGAAGCAAGTGCAGGAGGGGGTGCGTAGCGCTCTTGCGCCACTTGGCTCACTAGACTTGTTGTTCATAGTTATATATGATATGACATATTGATCAACAAAACTGTATATAATGTTTTTTTATAAATATACCATAACTGTTTAGCCATAACATCATTATAAGGTAACACATTTAAATTACAATTTTGTAATTTTTTCATCTACAGCTAATGAAAAAGATGAATTCGACGGACACTCCGCTGGGCACGCTGTCCATGCTGCAGCAGAAGCAGAAGGAGACGCAGTCACCGTACGTCGTGCTCTCCGGCGCTAAGAAGGACTCTACCAACTGACACACACACACGAACAACCACTCCACTGAATTACGTACCAACAAATGTACTGATCAAATTCACTGTTCTCTGGGTCAAATTTCTTTGAGTATTTTGGCATTTATTTGGCACTCCATAAATACCTAATTTTATGTATTTTTTATAACAGTCAATGTTACACCATAGAAGTATAGTAATATTAATGACTCAGTAAACATATTTTTAAAAGCATCTGTATCTCACTAACATTTCTGTCAGCTAAAGTCTTCATCACATTTGTAAAACAGTACTTATATTAGCGAATTAAATGAATAATCCATTTTCCAACAACGTTTGGTGCAAATTTTAACAGTTTTAGATATGAATAAATTAATTTAAGGTGAAAATTTAGTTTAATTTCTTATAGATAGGTCTACTACTTGCTTGAAAATATATGACTTTTGAGATGTATACGTTAATGGTTTAATAATAACGAATTAAAAATAATAGGCTTTATGGCCTATGGATTTTCCACTCGGAGGAATGACCATAATTTGACTACTTTCCTTTCGCTCCTGTGAAGAAGACAATGCGCGACGTTGAGGTCCACCACTCAAGACGAAGTGCCCGATGTCAAGCGGGAAGAAGTGTGAGAAAAGGACCTCAGGTTCCTGCTATTTCAACATCGTCCTGTAAACGGATCCGACACGTGTGCAAATTTTCTAGCAAATCTCATCACATTCGCGTTGCCAGGTTTTCTTACTTGAAAACGTAAAAGGTTTTGTTTTAAAAATAACATAAACCTCAGCAGAAAATATGTATATTAACTTAACGAGAACAATATAAATTAAAAGAACATTATTTTAAAAGTAATCACGTTTCGTCACATATAAGGTTACACATAAAGAGCTTGAACGTTTTAAAAAACTTGCATGTATAAATCATTCTTGTCTTACGTTGACATCAAATTAAATAAAGTTATCGTAGATAAAGAAAGCTTAGCTTTTTATTAACAAAACTACAAGGCTTTATAACTCATCTTGGCGAAGCCGACTTTCATGGTGGCTAGTTAGTATCATCGTGCCGTTCCTCCTGCCTCGCTTTCCCCTCGAAGTGCGTGCGGGGTCCGCGGGCAGTTCGCGGCGAGTGCGGCGACGCGCGGCGCATGCGCAGAGCGCGCACGAGCTCGGGCGTGCGCGCTCTGCGCACCGGCTGGATGTTCGACAGACGCAAGTGCGCGTACAGCGGGATCTGGAGAGCAATGGGACGAAAGGGAGCTTAGTTGTAACTTATAGGCAACCTTTTTTGAATGGTTATTAGTTGAATGGCTACATTCTTATTTTTTTTATTAACCAGGATTGAATTAACTGTAAAAAAGTTATATAAAAACCGAGTATACCATGTAATTGAAATTTATCGAAAGACCATTCTTATTTAGGTTCAAAAGTGAGCTGAACAGCAGATAACGGAAAGCACTTATTTGATGTGTTCTGTTGAAGCATAAAGCAACAACAAATGTACAATAATAAACAATATGGTGTCGTACAGTAGGCAAGGAGTCGTCCAGAATGGGCGCTAGTTGCGGCTCTGGGCGGCGCGGCGGCTGCGGCAGCGAGGCGCGGGCCGCCTCGGGCAGCTCCGGCGCCCGCGCGTCGCGTCCCGCGTCCTCGGCCGAGCGCGAGCGGCGTCGCGCGACGCGCGCCAAGCTGCCGCCCGACCACACCTGGGCGGAGAGCGAACAAGTTACTATGCACGTTTTGCAGGCATAGCAAGTACTTTATTAGAAGAATAAAGCACAAAAATACCCACTACATAAATAACACTTGATTAAAATAATAGTACTTAATAATTATTATATCTAAATATGTACGTACATGCAATTATATCGATATTTTGTATGAGATTAAGATATTGAATACTAACTCTGAGAGTGGTAGAGCTGGCCACCTTCTTCACGTCAGCAGGGTACCTTGTCACATTTAAATTCCACGGCAGGAAGCTACCGAGCGTGCCCACGTACTCCCCAGAAAGGCGCCACGCGCGCACGCTGTAGTCCGACGAGCCGCTGCCGCCAATATAAACAAACAACAATATAAATAAAATAGTCTTCATGTAAGTTAGTTATTACAAGCACTTTCAAATACAGTAGGAACTGCATTTCTCAACGAGTCTTCATCAATAGTAATATTCTTGAAGAACTGTGTAAGTCCCATGCTGGATGCTTGCATGTGGAATGCCAAGAGGGCGCACCTGAGCAGCAGGCGCAGGCGGTCGATGTACGCGAGCGCGGTGACGCAGCGCATGTGCGCGCGCGCGCTGCTCAGCAGCAGCGGGCGCGGCGGCGGGACGCGCGCGGCGGCGCGGCTCGCGCGTCCCGGCACGCGCTGCCGCCACAGGAACGGGAAGGTCAGGCGCAGACGCGGCATGCACAAGTGCACCTGTACACGACACACTGACCGTACACAATAAACGTCATTATTGTACCCAATTAAATCGTATCTACGATAACGAACCTCTTTATTAGTCAAATAGTCAGTCATAAGCCAAACTTTAATGTATCCAACAGTAGTCCCCGTGAACAAGTAATCATTGTCTTGGTCGGTGGCGAAGGTCGACACGTAGTCGCCGGTGGTGTGCACGCCGCGGAAGGAGCCCTGCAGCCCCCCCGCCGGGTGCTCCGACCACGCCTGGATCTGACCGTCCTCCAACGACACCATTAAAGATGCTGTATATACAATACATTAACTAAAAGAGATATAGAGACTAGTATTGATACTCTGTAATTAATTTTCTTTCCGTTTTTAAGATATAACGTGTTCATAAAACTAATTACTCCGAAATATAAACTTTCATTCCAGTGGAGAACAAACCTAAACTCACATAAAATGACCAATTGTGCAATTAGAAGAAGAAGCTTCAACTTTCTTATCCATACTTACTAATATAATAAATGCGAATGCGAATAGCTCTATATGTATGTCTATGTCGTCAACACAGCCAAACCGCTGAACCGATTTCGATGATTTTTTTAGTTTTTCCAGGAATTTCATTGTTTTATAAAAAGGCCGCCAAAACAAAACAACAAATAAGACAAATACAAAGTATTTTTAACATTTTAAAGTGTTGTTTACACACTTACACGCTGCGTTTCCATCTCCCGCTAGGATTCGAACTCCTTTGAACACGCCCAAGCACTCTGACCGCTAAACTCTGCGTTCAAGTTTCACGATAAGCGGGTTCGAATGCCGTTGCGTTCGAATTTTAATACGTTTCCGATAATGTTTTGCAAAGTAGTAAGTACGAGGGCGAAGCCGCGAACGGGTCGCTAGTGTTATTACAAAATAATTGAGCCCTCTTACCAACGTGCATGTGACAGGGTCTCGTAGTAAGGAATACGATGGCGTGCACGGCGAGCGGCCTGCCGCCCGCGCCCGCCGCGCCGCCCGCCTCCGCCACCGAGACGGCGGACGCGCGTCGCGCCCGCGCCTTCTGCATGGCCGACGCGGAGTCTATGGGCGCCTCGCGGACGCCCGACACGCTGAGACCATATTGTTATGACCGGATTAGGCTCAGCAGAGGACACAGAAATTACCTGGTGTTCAGATACTCCGTGCTCCACTTTCCGCCTAATTTTAAGACATCGAAGGTACCCAACGCCGCGCTTTGTTTTATCAACATAGGAAACTCCTTATCCCGGAATCCTTGGAACCCACGACTGTTTTTCATGGTTACTTTTACTTCTTGTATTTATACCGAGTCTATCACTGTTTCTTAAAAAATCTTATAAATTTTTGCTTACAAAAAATATATTTTAGATATATTGTGATGCAACCAGAAAGAAACAACCATTGATTACGGTTGATAGACGTTCTATATTGACGTTCTCTGTTCACATAACATAGTAAATTTCGCTACATCTGCATTAGGTTCTGCACTCAGGTATTCAAGGGAATAAAAAAATCTTATGGCAACAATTACCTGGTACGATCCAAGGTGGAATACTGTTGTTCAGTGTGGTCTCCAGTGTTGTATAAATTATTCGTTCGTCTTATTTGTATAACTTAAATAATTTAATATTTTTGTGTAAAGTATATTGTTGGAGCATGTTGTGTCTGCCTGTAAGTGAAATAACACCTTGCAATGTTTGTGCTTGTTTTGTGTATATTCTGATGGCCGACCTTATAATTAAATAAATAAGTAATACTACCCGTTTTAGTAAAATCTTTTCGCAAAGAATCCCGAGCCCCTATGCTGTAAATGCCTGCACTATTCGTTTTTTGAATTACAAATATTGTTGCAATATCTGCAGCATTGCCCCAAAGCGGTATTCTTTAGTATCTTATACGATGAAAGTAACTAAAATAAACAAGTGGAGTGTCTGCAAATATCGATCAAGCAACATAATGTCGCATAAAGTGGAAGATCGTTTTTAAACATAGAAAATAAGAAAGGCCCTAAAAACGGCACACCCAGTCCCGCCACAAACAGCAACTGGACGACTTTACGCCCGTCATACAAAATCAGCCCACAACCCTCCACCCCACTCCACGATGTGTTAACACCGAGCGCCAAGTACGTAGCGAAGTAGGCACCTGACGCGCGGCACGGCGGGCGCGCTGCGTCGCGCGGCGGCGGGCGGCGTCTGCGGCGACGCGGCGCGCTTGCTGTACTGCATCTTGATGCGAAGCGTCGGCTCCGTGCACGAGAAGCGCCTAGCAGCGGCACACACACTCAAGTACATTCCAAGGCATTAGCTATTATTATTAGTGGCAGAGAGAACCGAGCGCCAAGACGCTGAGAAGCGAGACATTGGAAGCGAGGTTGAGTGATGGAACTCAACACCGCGCTTTGTCTAATCACCAAAGGGGTGAATTGAAAATAATTTTAATATAATCTCTCCCTCAAGCGGGAATCGAACCCACCACCGTCGTTTGCTATTAGACCTTGCGGCCTTTAATATATTGAAATTAAACATTTCAACTTGTGTCGACGAGAACCCGGGTCCCTTAGATTCTGTTTAATATTCTAGCACGTTGCCACACAGCTACGATAGAGTTCTAAGTTTTAAATTTCATCTCTTAGATGGCGAAATAGGCAAGTGGAGATTGAAAAGTTTGAAAGTTTAGTGACGATAGAGCCATAAAGGTTTTTTTACACAGAATTGGAAGTTAATATAAAATAAACTCTTTACGCCCGATTTCAAACTTTGTATGATAACATAACGATAGCTAGGACGTATTTAGGTACCCACTCCAGGGGCAAAACTTGGTATCCTTTTTTTTATTCATTTGTATTATTTTAGCTAAAAAGCTGATTCCTCACACTCTACGAAGAGATACCTACAGTATTCAGCTTTCTTTCATTTTTCTTTTGACATACGTTTCACAGCCGTATAACAGCGTTTGCGTATCAATGCAAAGAGAGTACCGTTAAACTTGTTACCGGCTGCAATACGCATATTTCTACATCCATATCAAATCTCCCATCTCTACTAAATATACATCCCAGTACCACTTCATTCTCCTTTTCTAATATATTTCCCGATTTTGCATTGCGTTCTTTCTTCATCACTTTCAAATACCAGAATATTAGTTTAACTAACATCAATACTTGGTATTATCTACTAAATCAAAATAATATTTACATAATAAATGTTAAATTACAATCCGTACCTATACGGCTGACCGGTCTCCATTTTCCAAAATATAAGTTCAGAGTTGTAGGAGGCCGTGGCCAGCGTAAAGGGTACGCGCGCGGCCGCCGCCATCACGTCCTCCGAGTGGCGCGTCTCCCAACTCTTGCCACCGCTACCCCCCGAATCCCCCGCGCCCTCTCCCGCACCGCCCTCCTCGAACTCCGTCACGTGACGGTTCCACCCCACTGCTAGGATCCTGCACCACAACATGTAGCAAGTTTTGTTTTATTGCACACGTGATGGTTGTGGGCTTGATTCTTAACGGGGAAGTTTATATTTAATTTTTTTTGTCCCCCAAGAGCTCCACGATCCAAAAAAGAAAAGAACACATACAAATAGAATGTAAACATTTTTAAAGTAGACGGTTCATACCTCCCTTCTACCCAGAAGCAATTAGTAACTTCGCACATATGCTCTATCGCCATGTTCCTCAAACAAACGCCTGTGTTAAAGTTCCAAACCTATGATAAGAAATACCTTTCAATATTTAAAACTTAAAAATGATATATAGGATAGAATTGATTATTTTTTTCTAATTAAGTGCTGTTTTTGCTAACACGAGCATATATTTATTCTTGTTCTAGACGGCTCTTCTTAGCAGAACTGCTTTTAGAGTCGGTGATCTTCTTCCATAAGACTTAAAATAACAATACTAACTTTTTTATATTCATTGACAGTAAACGTCGTGTAATGGCTTGAGTTACATTTTGTATCATTAGAGACGCATAGGTGTAGGTGCAAGTAAACCTTCAGTGTTCCGTTCCTAGCCCCGGTCAGTAGTAGCTGGTATCCAGGGTCGAAGCAGGCCGCGGTGATCTCTACCGGTATCAGCTCGCCGTGCAGGAGGCGCGTGTGGGCGTCGCGCATCATGGCGTTGCGTTTGCCTAACAATTATCATTGGTAAGCCCAACTAGACTTGTTCGAATCTTGTTTTTTTGTAAAGGCATCAAATTGTTATAAGGCTGTCATTTACATGTTAACTATTTCAACATCAGAAAACATTGTAAAAGAGTTTCTCTGTTTCTCGCCACAATTATATTATTTTAAGGAAAAATTGCTAAAATACTAAATATATATTACGTTCAAACTTAACAAAATAAATCTTATAACTTACCTGTAATCGGATCCCAATTAATAATAATGCTGTCCATGCCACAAGTAATGACCACCTTGAACAGTGGATTGTAAAGCACCTTGGACACAGCTCGGGAGTGCGTAAACCCGTCCGTGTGTTGCGGGTTGAGTTCTTCGTCCAGCACAATAATGGCGATCTTGATTGCAGCCAGTATGAACTCTCTTGTGGCGGGATTGTACACTGCTGATATAGGAGTACGCTCTCCTATTTGTGGTGGAATGTCGATGTAAGTCTAAAATTGTTAACATTAATGAGGTATTTTAGGTAACTCATAGGAAATTCTAGCTAATGCTTTAGCATTTATGAAACCTTAACACAAAGCTCACCTGAACACAGGTTTGCCCCTGCACATCCCACACCTTGACGACCCTGTCCCGGGATAGTGAGTACACTGTCTGTCCGTAGTTCTGCAGTACGAGCGCCACTACCCCGGCATGGTGTCCCGGGAACGCCACACTCGCCTTGCTGGGTACGAAGGGGTTCCACACGCGCACGATGCAGTCCGGCCCGCCGGTCGCCAGCACGTGCGCTTCCTCGTCGAACGCGAAGCATTGGATACCCTGTCATGTACGTGTATGTGTCTCAGAAGCAGCCAACACTACTTCGTGCACTCAGTCTCATCAATTAGTGGTAGAAACGTCAAGTCCAAATTATATATTTTTTAACTTTCCGTATATTCTGTTTTCAAGCTGATAACTACAAACATTACAATATAAAGCCATTTTTGGCATGTAGCCCCTCTTAGGTAAAAACAACCTCCAACGAGTCACTCAGTACGCTCATATATGATTAATCAAAGTTCGGTCCGGCCAGTCCCGGTCCCGGTGGTCAGAACAATATGAATGTAACCTTATCCACCCTGAAGACGTTATGCGTCTTGGAGCCCGTGAGGTCCGTCATGAGCAGAGCGTCGGCGCTGGTGGCGCACGACACCACGCAGTGCAGCGAGGCATAGTAGGCCACCTGCCGCACCCAGTCGCCGTGCACTCCTCGCATCTCGACCAGCTTCATCTCCGGCAGCAGGTCTGGCTGGAGACAACATTTACTTCACTTCTCTTTTTCAGATTCTCGCTTATTCTCGCAAAGGAAAGTGAGACATTCCGACTGCGTATTTAGTGGCGGAACTCAACGACCACGACGTCCTTGGTACCAGAGTGGAAGTAGAAGTGGAATATGAAAACATTGTGATATATTTACTAAAGCGGGATAAAGCGTGAAAATAAAGAACAAGGCAGTAAAAAATCAAAATAGATAGATATTTCCTCACTAAATTTAGATGTTGGTCAAATATCCACATATTCGGTTATCGCACGTTCAATAAAAAAGCCAATCATTTATTTAATAATTATGCCATTAACTCGTTTCTGCAAGTCCACGTGGCGCAGTTGCTGCAGGGCGCAGCCGGGCTGGTTGCGGAAGGGCCCGCGTTTGATTGCTGAGAACAGCAGCATGCGGAGGTTGCCGCCGACGTCGCCGCAGATGAGAATACACTTCTCGTTTATGTCTTTCGAGAAGTAGTAGTACATTGTACATATCTGTTGTGGAAAATACAAAAACACATATCTACAAACTTGCTATATAACAATTTGTAAAAATAAAATCAAGTAATCTTAGTGATAAATAGAAAATATTTTAGTATTCTTACATTAAAAGTAAATACAGCTTTTTGGGACTACTTTACTACATGATGCTTCATAAACAAAGCGACTTAATTAAAAGTTATTATAACTATAGTTAAAGACATATTTAAAAAACGTATAAAAATTTGAACGCAGCAGGATATGAACCCGCGCCGCTTGAAAATTGTTCAAGCGCTCTGACCGCTGAGCCATGTGTTCTACATACAGCTGCGTCGAAATTCTTATACGCTTATTACAACTTATATTTGTTGTTAGCATCTCTGTAGAGAGATTTTTACAAATTTCTGCTACCCAAAGATTATTCTACGAACAATCGTTTGGCAAGAGAATGCTATTTAATAAATATATATTTAAAAAAAAATGTTTACAGTGTTATTCGCACACTTAGGAAATTGAAAAAGACATATTTAGAAATCGTATAAAAATTTGAACGCAGCAGGAATTTTTACATATTTTATAAATATGTATTTTTCAATTTATTAAGTGTGCGAATAACACTTTAAAAAATGTTAAAAAAATATACAACTATAGTTTATGTAAACAATTATAAATTATTTATGTTATAATTCTGAATTTTTTCTACTTACTAGGTTTATTGTTAAACTTTCCTTCAAAATCTGAGAAATACATGGAGACCAAATAATATACAGGAACTCACATTCACGAATAATGAGTTATATGAACTTATTGGGTAATGTAGGTTCCAGTAGGAATGACAACACTGACATTTTTAAGTTAGGAAACGATTCGAAAGTGTAAGTAATGTAATCTAAATGCAATTGTATAATGAAATATGTTCATTATACAATTGCATTTAGATACTAGAGGAGTTAATATAAATCAAAATATCCCTTTTACTTATATTTTTACATTTTTTAAAGTGTTATACGCACACTAAGGAAATTGAAAAAGACAAATTTAGAAAACGGTTTTCATGAGGCGCGGGTTCAAATCCCGCTGCGTTCAAAAATAAATTTTATACGTTTTCTAAATATATCCCTTTTACTTGTTTTCTGAACTGACACTTACCATATATTCCCAGCTGGTTATAATAAGCTTGAGCGTAAAAGTGTTTGCGGTGCAGTCGTAGAAGCGCAGGTCTCGTTCTGTGGAGCTGGTGACAATGATGTTGACGTCCGGCAAGCACACCGCGTCCGTCACCCACGTTGTACGGACTTTGAGATGAGCTAATTAATTGATGAGCCCAAGAGAAATAATTCCATAATTTATTCTTTGCATTCTTACTTAACTATTGAACCGTAGTTAAGCTTATTTTTTAAACGTTCTTTCTAATCTTTCCGTGTCTTCCCCTTTTGTTAGGTATTCGGGACGTTACACTTTGCGTAACCAGATTAAGGAAATGCCTATAAAATAATATATTTATACACATACGAGCTTTTTTTCTTCAAAGGATTTGTACTCACTATCCATTATTATCATATTATCTCTGACACGTTCATACTGTACTTATAACTAAATATTAGTATAACCGTCGATGCCTCGTAAAAAAATAATAGGTAGTCAGATAGAACGGACATCCAAACGCCTGCATACTTCGTTCGTCTCATACACCTCTTCATACACGCCCTCCGAGATGTTCTCGTGCATTTTACGTGACCTTTCTCCAGTATCATGCATACTATGTTCTCGGAGGTCACCGAGGTCTCCCTCTTACTCTCTTACCGCTCGCCTCTGTCCAATATCATTCTTATTATCCCTTCATATTTTAATCTAGGAAGGCCCAGCTTAGACGATCAGTGACCGTGGCAGTATCTGAGGAATCGGATGGGGGAGAATATCTCTCGGGAAGTGTCGGCGGTCTTGAGGTCTGGTGTGGTGCGGTGCGATGTTTCGGAGGTGGACGAGGGCCAAAACATCGGCACAAGCCGGCTGCAAGCTGGGCGTTACAGTAAGAAACTGTGCCACGATGGCCTCATCGGTTTTTTATTTATACTAAGAAAATAGGTAGCTAGAACTAACGGCTGATAGAATAAGCGCTCCTTAAAAGAGTCATGTCAAGCGACCACCAGCTTATCATCCCGTCGCGACTCGCTGCTATATAGTTGCCTTGCATAGGGTCCGTGCAACGATTCTAGTGTGGAATAATAACATATTTTATATTGTTTAGTAAATATAACTTTTAAAACATAAATCAGTACAGTATAAAAGTCAGGTTTTAAAACCATACAAGTAAATACAAATGTCTGCGTCACCCGCTCGTACCCGCCAGCCCCAATATCGCGCGGTCACTTTCTATCTTTCTTTCTTCACGTTCGTAGTCCATCAAGTCTCATCTTTTGTGGCACGTATATGCCTATGTATATATTTTATAAGTATTTTCATTTCTCTGGTGTTGAGAAACCACTTTCGATGTTGGGTTTCGCGACACAATACGGTATGTCTTTTTTCAAATGAGGCAGTTACTTGATAACAGATTACAGAGCCACATATTCTTTTCTGCTCACTTTAAACGATCTAGAAGACGACTGATATTTTAAAAAGAAACAATTATAATATATATTTCAGCAAGCCTTATCGACATCAGGACAAAAGCATATCCTGGAGATGGGATGGCGATGCTGTGATCGCATCACAGTTGGCAACCCCATAATGGGTAGTTGTAGGGAAGCGCGTTGGTTGTCAGGGTCGTTGCTGAAGTAGCCGAGTATTAAATGTGACACCAATTCATCCCAATCGATCTCACCAGTTCTAGATGTGTTTATCTGTATAAAAATATGATAAGTTCTTATTTATTATTATTTTCTTTTATTTCTGTTCAAATAAACTTATCGATCGAATAATAATATTTTTCTATAATTCTCAGGCAGATGTCTTAACTGTTCTAACAGTTTTTTGGAAATATCGCGCTTCTACATAAATGTGAAAAATAAAATTGATAGCAAATACCTTCATAAACAGTATATTGTACTCTTCATCATCGTATTCTACATTGAGCAAGGATTTTAAAACGTTCCTAAACTCTGTGGGTAGCAATTTGTTTCTGTAGGCCGCTTGGAAAGCCTCTTTAATCTTTACCATTTCATTCATTGAACATCTCTCATGAAGTGGAGCGTTGCGACAGCGCAAACGGGACACCACTGTAGTACTGCCTTCTGTTCTTGATGATATTGACATAATCGATTTTACATCAGCTTTGTTAGCCATTTCTACAATATTATATTAAAGGAATAATATTTAATATAATTTAAGATAAGAAGTCAAAATCTATATATAACAGCCGTTAAAAAATAAATTTCTTTGAAATTATCAATGTCAGTATAGATGTCTGTCGCACAAAAAATATTAAAATATTGATGAAATAATTTATCGTATTTAAAAAAAATATATCTTTATCGAGAACGTCAATAGCTTAATTTCTTTTATTTACTTGAGATAGATAATACCCATGGGGGGTATTATTTATATTTGAAAGTGTTTTTTAAACTTACTATAAATACTATGGTACTAACGACTAATGAAAATAAAATAATTTACTAAGATTATTTGGAATAGAATGGATGGATGGATGGAAGACATTAATGGAGGGAGTTGAATGCAGCTTAAAATTTGAATCTGTCATGGCTATCTGTCTGACTTGTCAGTTCTCAAATGTCATTTGTTAACAAATAATAAGCCGTCAGTTTCTTACATAACCTAAAACAATACCAAAGTTATTGTCCAAAATGTTTTTAACACTAAAATTACTGGCAAACAGGCATCCTTCGTTCATAGCACGTACAGTCTTCGTAAAAAATAACGACATAGATAGTGCTTGCAGAATTGTAAACAGAATCCTCGGCAAAGAAGGCATCTTAGAGCAGTTCCGCTTGACCAGATATTATGAAAAACCTTTCCAAGTAAAAATAATATTCAAATAGTAACATTGAATGTAGTTTGTTTACATTTATGAATAATATTTTTTTCTTTACAGACGAGACGTCGAGTAAATCACGAAAAATGTAAAGCTATATACAATGAAGACATGGAAAGAAAAATAAAATTTGTGCTTCGCAAAAACCGACATGAGCCGTTTCCTGGATGCCACTAGTATTTAAGTTAGAAAACAAACTGTTTATAATTATAATAGTAAATAAAATTAAACACATTGCAAATCAACATCTTTTATTCTTATCTGAAATATACGTAAAAATTATTGTCAGTATGTATAGTTTTATAAAAGTTTAATAAAGCTACTATTAAAGCGACTAGATGCACAGTTTGGCACAAAGAAGAGCCCGGGGGCTGAGCGTGGGGTCACATGTAAAGACAAGTGTCTCGTCTACGAACATAGAAGTGATAGCGATAGCAGCGGTGGCATGTCTTGATACCACATCTGTAACTGAGACCTCCTTGAGGTTTTCCTTTACAATATTTAAGACCACAAGGATACCAGTTGACACATACCTGTAAAAGAAAATGTATATTGTACATTAAAATAACAAAATTAAATAAAATTCTTTAATATATTATTACAAGCATTATTAGAGAAAAAATCTGACTTACTTCCAAATGGCAGATACATTCTTTTGATGGGTCAGTTTCTCCCATGCATACATTTACGGCTGGAGTGCCATCTTCTGAGTCAGTAGAAAGAGCTTGTGCCGGGAAAGGAGTGACCTCTAATGCATAAGATGATTGTTCTAAACCTATAAAAAGTTAAAAGATATTTAGTAAAAGAAATGTTTATATTTATTTATATTTGGGTTAATAAAAATAACAATTTGTGAAATTTATATTCAATACCTGGCCTGGGTGCCCATCTGGTTAAGTCAGCAGATCGCAAATAAACTTTATCATGTGCTGGAGCACAATGTCGTGCTGCTGCTGGTGATAAAAGACGTAGAGCTCTGCCTGCCCAAGCTGTTGCTGTGGTCTGACGCCAACCCTTGTCTTCTTCAGCTACTCTTACTGTACCAGGATTTTTCTAGAGAAAATATATGAATTATATCAAAATATTGATTTCATTACTTTTACTTTTGTATTTAATTTTTGAAAAACATACCTGCCTAAGTTTAGCCATGGCATCAGGAGCTATAAAGTCAGCTTGGGCTGCATGTGTCAAAAAGCAAAGTATCTGGTGGCCTATCTGACCCAGCTCTTCTTCTCCAGGTATCACAATTTTCATTGCTTCTACTTCCTGCAATAATTTAATATAAATTGATAAATATATAAAAAGAGGTTTGTTGCTATATGTCAGTCAATAATTGACTAATTAGTAAGAGTTAATTTTGATATAATACATATGTTATACTTATAATGTGAAAATCATAAATAAAAAGGAAGTACACTTACGTTAGTGAAATCTACTAGTTGAGACACGTAAACGCCGTCCAATCGTAAAAACTCAAGGGTCACTGTGTCATCGGACACATTAGCAATAATGTTCTCTTGCATAACATCGCCACCCTTATGAATTCAAAATGTTTTAAGTATTTATCTTTTATAAAGTTAACTATGAGTAATGAACATTGCTCACCTGATTCTTTACGTTTATGAGTAGTTGTAAATTTGTTGGCAGTGTAAATATGCTTATGGTTAAGATAATTTTTAGTATATATTTATCCATTGCTTCATAAAATCATTTAAAACAAGCCCTGCATCTAGTCTAATTCTAATTTCTAACAGGTACCTCCACAATCCTCTACACTATTTAGTATTTACTATTTTTGACTTTACTGCTCACGTTTATGAAGTCGTTTCTTGTTTTTCATAAAATAAAATCGTGACAAACTCTTATTAAATTCATTTATTATGGACAAATAATATATGTATTTTTATATTTTAAAAGTTGTTTTCCTTTTTGATATAAAAAATTCAACAAAAATAGTTGTTTTTAAATACGTATACCAATACCCCTACCTCTCCTACTTCTTTGCAAATGCTACTTGTTTCACAGATTATTAATTATTTCAATTGGTTGAATAATCAATTACATATTTTTATTTATGTAAATAGAATAGATAGAATGTATGCTTTGAAATCATTACTAATGTCTATGTTTAAATTTTTATTTCAATTTTCTCCCTTGATTAAAAGTTTAAACAATAAATTAATTTTAAAATCTAATTGATATTGCAAACTCTAGTTTGAATTGGTAGTGCTTTATTTAATCTTTATCAGATGGTAAATTATTCATACACTTGTTTTGAATGAATTGTAAGAAGCTTTGTATAATAATATTACGAGAACGTGCCGTTTTGTTAAGATTGACATTGATATTTTGATTTTGAGGTCATATGTATTGCACACGACTTCATTCGATTTCGGTAGCGCGACCGCCGACCGCGACCGAGCGAGTAGCGAGCAACGAGCAGCGTACACGATACTCGAACGTCACCCGAAACGGAAAGAAGGGCGACGTTAACGCAGCGGACATAGACAGCTGTCGTATCGTTTTCAGCTGATTTTTGTGTACGCTCAGAACGCCAACAGTGGCTCCCCGTGCTCTCAGTACATTCTGTAACAGAAGTGCTTTTATATAAGTTTAATAGAAATAAAACGCAGAGCTGGGGCGGTGTGGGAACAATCACGAAACGTTTAGCAACGAACAAAGGGAGATGGTTCATTGAGCGCGGGCGGCGGGCAGCGGGCGTGACGTCACGCCGCGACGAGGCCGATGCGGCGGGGATCGTGACCGGAGGAGCGCGAGCACGCGCAGCGGAGCGGGCCAGCCTGGCCTCCAGTGACTCCGGGGACGAGGGCCAACGGCCGCCGCGCAAGCGGACGCGCAGGCTGTCGCCGGAGCCGACCATGCACCAGCCGTGCACCAACGGCGCGCACCTCAACGGTGACGCCGCTCGCAACGGGGACCCGCCGCCGGGACTCCGCATGGGCCAGACTGACCAAGAGATAGTCCGCCTCATCGGCCAGCACTTGCTCTCTGTGGGACTTGAGTGAGTACCTTATCTTCCCTAACTTGTTCTCTTTCCTTTGTTTGTTTACATCTGTTTCAACTCAATATTTTATTGTTTATAAATTGTACCAGTTTATTACAATGTCATTTCGAATCAGATGTTTTGTTTATCTTCAACACTATACAAATGTCGTACATAAACCCACTAGATGCTGCTTTATAAAATGGATGCATTATAATTAAATCTTAAAAATGTGTGAGATGTGTATGTTTGTATGGTTTTTGTTAAATGCTCAATGCATTTCATTTATTTATTTTTATGGCACATGCTATATAATTGTAAAGAAGTAGCTTTTTTGGTTATTAACAATAAAGAAAACTCATCATTGTTTATTAATGATGACACAACATCATTATGGAATGTAATAATTAACACACCTGTAGCTAATTTTCATTTACAGTTTCTTTGTTTGTTGGAAAAAAATATTTCAACATATTGAGATTACTTTAAATGTATTCTCAAAAAAGAAAACATACATTTTATCTTTTGACACTATAATAAAAGAAAAATAATAAGGAAAAAACTGCATTCAAACATAAAATTGTTTGAAAACAATTTCATTTGATTAGTGTCAGGAAAATAAGGAATTAATTTATTATTGTTTGATATTCCAATTGAAATAAAAACTTTGAATGTAATAAAAATAGTAATTATGAATTCACTTAATCACCTGATAGTATTTTGTAGGCAGGTAGTCATTCAGTATGGCTTTGAAAATCAACGTGTATATTCTGTATAACTAATTTTTAAATTCATATCATATGAGAACAGTTTATTGTTGAACTTTACACTTAAGTGAAGTTGTTTTTAATATATGTATATATAAAATTATATAAGGAACTACCATTACATATCCGTATATTTCTATTGAAATTAATCTCATATTGCAATTATGTAAAATAAAACTAACAAATGCAGGGATTTAGAATATATTTTTTTTAATATGTAACTTAAGCATTTGCAGTACTATTCTTGATTTATACACACAAAATAATTTCATGCACTGAATTATTAAAATGTCATATATTTCATTTGAAATAAAAATGTTATTAAATTTTAATAATATCCTTAAAACATATAAGTGCAAATATTTGCATTATGAAAAATAAAGCACTTTTACACATTCAATTGTTAAAAGTCTTACTTATAGACATGTTGTGATACTGCATTCAATTATATGGTTTCAAATAAATAATATTAGAATACAAATGAAATAATACTATAATAACGACAATAATACTCGTTTACTCGGAAAAATATAAATATCTGGTAGATTGAGGCCATTACTCGCGGTGTTAAATTCCGACTCTCAGCATGTAGTGTGTCAAATATGTCTCCCCCTGCCTACAATGCCACATGAAAACAATGTGTGAAAAGAGATGTATAAATCTAAATAAAATAAATGGAGGAACAAAAATATCTTATTTGTCGTTTGGAGTCGTGAACGCGCGAGGTGTGAACAATCGGTGCAACGTTCGTCTGGAGCTTGCGTCGGTTATTGCTCCTGTGGGCGGGCGTCTGCGCGACGCTCGCGCCCCAGCATGTTTTGAACACCTGTTAAATAAATGTTTCACAGATTGTTTATTTCAATTTTCAGATAAACTATGATTTTTGCTATTAGACAAAAGTGTAGAGAAAAAAAATATTTAAAAAATATCTCTTAACAGAAGTTATGTCAGTAATAGTAATGTATTGAACCCACGACCTCTGACAGTTAAGGTTGTTAACCTTACGCAAGCCAGTCTTGTTTAATCCTTATAATTATTTTAATTTAATTTCTTTGCGCTGGTACTTGAAGTTGTATCATTGACAACATTGTTCAGATTACCTTGCGACCTCAGGGCTCAGTGTCACTTGTATGTTTCCCTGTACATGTTCGACGAAATATGAACGTATTTAGAGACTAAGATATAATATGAATATGTTAATTTCGTATATCAACGTTATAGTGATGTCGTTGGGAAGTTTTTTTATATCCGCGATGATTGTAGGTTTGATTCCTAATCGGATTCTTCTCATAATTTCATATTAAACAATATTCTACCACCCAAAGAACCATAATCTAAAATGGACGGAGAGCGGAGAACACGTGACTTATAAAGTTCAATAGTTACTAATTTCTGTATCTTTATAATGCGAAGGTTGCCTAAAGAAATAATAATCGCTAATATACATTTATATGATAATAAGTTTATTTGTTTTATTTATCGGGCCAGTTAAACAGAATTTAGATACATTTGTAATGTTTAAATAAAAGTATATTTCCATGGTCGTGCGCGGTGCGAGCAGTTCTTAAGGATACGAGCAGAGTAAATAAATAATTCATATTATAATTCCATAGTAAACATTTGTACACACACACATAAGTATCGCGAGAATAAACTATTTTTATAGAATTTTCCTTCCATCACCATGCAACTTTAGTGTCACTCGGGCAGAGATCGCCAAGTGAACACTAATTCTGGTTGGTTTAAACCTTTATTAAAAAAGTCTTAGTTAAATGTAAATTATAAAAAGTAATTTATAAATAGTAATTTATAAATAGTAATTTATAAATAGTAATTTATAATACGTTTGAAATGCCAGTCCGTCAATGTAGTCCGTGGTCACAGGTAGACAAATAATACGCGATTAATCCGGTTAAAATTGTTTCATTTCAAAATGTGTAATAATCGCGAAAATCAAAGAACTTATTAGTAATAGCAATGTTTGAAATGAAACTATTTAACCAGATTAATCGCGTATATTTTGATATTTGGTTCCGAACACTTTACAGTAGTCCGTGGCCACAAGTAGACTGAGGTGGCATTCGTTTGTGAGTTGATACAATTATTATATGAAACTACTGTAAAGCAGTTTCATTTGAAAATGTCCAAAAATAGCGAGATAAAAAGATCTTATAATAATAGCTAGTTATGTTTCCAAGATTATTATAGAAAAATATCCGGTGTAGCGTTTATAATAATTAAGACAATAATATTTTCCTAATGAATTATCCACTCTAGTGACACTGACTGATTAGATTATAACTCGTTACACTCGATTCTAACACACGCACGTGGAACAAAAAAAAATTTCAACGTACGTCGTTTGTATTAATGTACCATTAACCATCATCAATATACGAAATTGGTAAATAACTTAAAATTATATAACAGTGCTATATATTTTTTGAATTAAACATTAAACACATAAGTTCACCTTGTGTTACTTATTTCGTGTAATACTTCTACATATTTTATTGCCTTTGAATGGTATGTATGTAATTTAAGAATTCAGAATGATACATACATACGTTTTATTTTTTACTTTCACAAGTACTTCTATAGAAATCATAATTTATGATGGATTGTGAATGTGACTTTTAGGCGCAGTGCGACGCTCCTGATGGAGGAGTCGGGCCTCCACCTGGAGCACCCTGCCGCCGCCACGTTCAGGCAGCACGTGCTGGCCGGCGACTGGGTGAAGGCGGACCACGACCTGCGCGCGCTCCACGACCTCCTCCGCGACTCGCCGCACGTGGATCCGCACAACCTCTCTGTAAGATTTTTAGTCAATAAGCATCATCGTCAGGTAAAAAGCAAAGTTGAAGAGGCAGACAAGACGCTACACATATAAACAATAGTTAAATCAAAGCCAAACACAGCTTATAATTATCTCATAATGTGTATTTATTCAGACACTTATTAAATAGAACATTGATAAATGACCACGCCTCTATACTAAAGTATAGAAAAACATTGAATACCAGTATTAAACTTCTCATAGGCAAAAAATGACATATCCAAGAAATCTTCATGCCAATCACAACATTAAAATGATGTAGATAAGGTTAGGTGATATTTGTTTCATTATCCACAGGAAATGAAGTTTCCAGGTATTGGCTATATACCTTGAGCACCTGGAGGCGCGGGCGCGTGCTGGACGTGGAGGCAAGTTGCACGTGCTCCGGGCAATTCAGCCGACGCCCCTGCAGCACGACACGCCGCACCGCCTCTCGGCGCTCTCATGATGTGCGCCGACGCTGAGCTGCGCGCGCGCGGCCTGGCCGGGCGGCTCCGCGCCGCGCGGCTTCGGCGTCGCGCGCAGCAGGTGCTGCCGCCCGCGCTCATGATGAGCGCCCAACCGCTGCGCGCGCGTTGCTGGCGCAGGCCGCGGTGCAGCAGACCGCGCGCTGCCGGTTCCACGCGGTGCCGCGCCTCCGCCGCTGCCGCCCCTCGCCTCGCCGGCCACCTCGGCCCGCACTCGTGCCTGCCCCCCTGCGCCTGCCCTCCCGGCGCTCACCTGCCGCCGGCCTCGACCCCAATCCCCTCTCGCTGCTCGCGGACCACCACTGCTCGGCGGATCAGTTCCTTCGATACACTCTTTGCAGGTTACTACTATTTATTACTATCACATACTTTATCTTCCAAATGAGACGTTGTTTGTGGCACACTAGTGACCAATGGCTACATAATACAAAAGTTTAGTGTCAAAATTGAACATGATACAAAGTATAAGTGAGTAGGTGCCGAACGAGAGCACCGCGACGAGGGGTGTGGTACTGCAAGTGGTCGCCGGACGGCGCCAAGCTGGCGTCGGGCTCCGGGGCGGACAACACCGTCATGATATGGGACTTCGAAAGGCCAAAAGACTCTCCTTCAGGTATATTAAGCAGCCCGATTTTATTTATATTTGATGTTTGTTGAAATTTTCAACTTAAAGAATGATTAGAATAGTATTGTATTTATATGTTTTCTTGCTAAGTCGCAACTGGACTATGTTTTAGTAGATTTTGAGCTTATAGATTGTATATGTAAAATAAAACTCAATGACGCTATTGAAAAATGACTGACTATTTATTTATAGGCATCTTACAATACACTTGTTAATATATATAACGTACCTGAGGGCTTAGCCTAGAGGCCATTCTACAAACGCTTACAAAATGTATGGAGTCACTTGATCTTAACCAACGAAGAGCCGATAGAATACACATAAACTAATCATTTCTGTAATTTCGATATAATATAAATGGTAGCCAAGTTGCCAATTTTGACTAACACTTACGATTGTTAGCTACTATCGATAACGCTTAACTTAGCGATCGATGGAACTCTATAGAAAACGCTAAAACATGGCCACTATAATCAGCTGTGTGCAAAACCTTGATAAGTAGTGTGTGATATTTCATTAAATTTACTTTTTCGACAGTTTAAATGCATACATTCAACATGTAATGACAAGCTTAAAACAAAAAAGTGTGCCTCAGACTCCAACGAAATACAAAAATTGTACATACTTGGAGACAATAGAGGAATACGTTTTTTTCATTGATTTCGACAAAACAAAGTAAATTATCTAGAATCTAGATCTTAGTTAAAGGTTATAAGACTAAGATGAATTAAAAGTATCAAATAAAATTACCACTGACTAAGTGCCTTAAAATGTATATTACATAAGCTAATACAAATAAATAATATACACAGTATTACTAGTATTTTTAAACCTTTATTCAAGTAGACTTGCTAACTTTTTGCTATTTTTGAATTGAGGAATGAAAATAAAGTGTATACTGGCTCTGCGTTTCTGCTGAGAAGAGCCAGTGAGAAACTCAACAGTTGCTCTTCGAATATAAAAGATACAATGTCGGTCTCAATGTTAGTGAATCATTTGCAGAAAGTCCCTAGAAGGTCACTCGTACGGTGTGTCGTACCTGTCGTGGAGCCCCGACGGCCGCTACCTCATCGCAGCGGGGCCCGAGGACTGCCCCGACCTCTGGATATGGAACATGGAGGTGCGTTCATATTACCCTATTCCTGTTGTATAATTAATTAACTGCGACAATGGAGTGGCGCCTGAATGTAAACACAGTTCGCTCGTTGCGGTTGTGGGTTCGAATTCCACTCGGGTGAATAGTAATATTTTAATTACTTCCATATTGCCACACTAATTGAATTCCGCCACTAATTAGTGTATTCGTCTTGTATGAACTCTTCGTCGTGGCGGTGGACTGCGCAGACGGAGCAGCTGCACCTGAAGATGACGCACTCGCAGGAGGACTCGCTGACGGCGGTGGCGTGGCACGCCGGCTCCGACAAGTTCGTGTGCGGGGGCGCGCGCGGGCAGTTCTACCACTGCAGCCTCGACGTACGTGTGCCCGTGACGTGACGTGACGTTTCTCTGACGTGACGCGACGCGACGATTTCTCAAGTTCTGCTTCTGTCCCGCGGCCGCAGGGCACGCTGCTCAACAACTGGGACGGCGTGCGCGTGAACGCGCTGGCGTGCCGCGGCGACGGGCGCGTGCTGGCGGCCGACACGCACCACCGCGTGCGCGCGTACGACTTCGCCGACCTGGCCGACCGCAACCTGTGAGCTCTCCTTCCCCTTAATTGCCCCTGTTGTTCTGTTTGTTTGTTTGTGTGTGTGCTTCATGGGACATGTGTGCAGCATCCAGGAGGAGCACGCGGTGATGGCGATGACGCTGAACGCGGCGGACACGCTGCTGCTGCTCAACGTCGCCAACCAGGGCGTGCATCTGTGGGACATACGTGAGTCCACGTTACAAGTATCTATATATATATATAAAACAACACTGATAATAATAATCAAAATCATCACACTTGTGTCGTCATGCATAGCGCGGGTTTGTCTCGGGCGGAGAGCATACGATGACGTCACACTCACCCATCCGCCTCTGAAAGGCTCCTCCATTGAAAGGCCACCCATCGGCCCTACCAGCTATAGACATCTCACTGAAACTATAATAGACGGCGCTAAACCATGCGCCGTTGCATACTTAAAAAGTACATAATCATTTGAGCCTAGCGGGACTCAAACCCGTGCTTTTTAAAAAGGACATAAGAATTTCGATGTAGCTGGATAGGACGTATGATTTAGTGGTCAGTGCGCTTCGACGGTTTCCGAGAGGCGCGGGTTCGAATCCCGCTATCGCCAAATATTCATGCGTCTTCCTAAAATAAGATAAAATACATATTCTTATTTTTTGATTTACTCAACACTTTGAATGCAATGTCGACTATGAGAATGGCCACTGGATTTGACATCTTTTGTTAGTACGAATGCATATAACAGAGTGAGTGAGTGACGTCATAGCCCGGCGGGTCTCAGTTGCCTGGTCCGTCGTTGAGTTGGGAGTTGAGTTGGGCCTCAGTGTCGTGGCGTGTCGCAGGCGCGCGCGCGCTCGTGCGGCGCTTCCGCGGGCTGTCGCAGGGCCACTTCACCATCCACGCCAGCTTCGGTGGCGCGCACCAGGACTTCGTGGCGTCCGGCAGCGAGGACAACAAGGTGCGTGGCGCCCCTACCACTCCCCCCCCTCCCCCCACCGTCGGCTCAAGGCACGTCCCACCAACGTTCGGCGCTTTGTCCGCAGGTGTACATCTGGCACGTGGGCGGCGAGGAGCCCGTCGCCGTGGTGTCTGGCCACACGCGCTGCGTCAACGCCGTGGCCTGGAACCCCGCGCACCCCGACGTGCTGGTGTCCGCCTCCGACGACTACTCGCTGCGCCTGTGGGGCCCCCGCCCGCACTAGCGCCCGTCCCCGTCTTTACACTTCTTTTCGTTCTACACTAAACTTCCCTGTTCTTGAACTATTCTAGTTCTATGTATTTAGTGTTGTAATAGTGAGACTGTTAAAATTGCAAACATTTCATATTACCGTTGAATTGTAAGACGAGGGGGGTTCCGAGGCGCAACTCTTCCGTTGAAGTATATTTTAGTATCGAACCTTTTCATTACAATATTTCCTGATTTTTCACTCAATTTGAAAAAGTATATATTGTCCACTTTACACTTTATTTTCCAAAAATACCTATATATGGTTTGTGAACAACCAGCTTTAATTGTTCATATATATTATATGTTCATTGGAAATGTACGAATTATAAGACTTGTTTTTCCTGTTGCAAATTTTAGTTTTTTACAAATTCTTATTAGTTTAGTACTTAATATGTGTCATTGTTTATATTTGTTGAGAGGCCTTATATTTTATAACAATATATGGATTTGTAAAGATTAACAATGAGGACCAGCCGCGTAAAGGGAAAAGAAAACAATTTTTTTTATTAAAACGTGCAATTATAGTGCCATTTCAAAGTGCAATAAAATCGATTTCGATTCGATACAAAACATCAAAAGTTATATTTCATGACATAATATTTGGTTTGCGTCATCCATGTACTGCAATTTTGTTATAAATAGTAAACATTACACATACAAAAAATGTGTCTAAATCCATCCAGATGTTTTTTTTCAAGAGCACATCTTCTCAAAGGATGTATAACGTTTCATTATGTAAATATTGAAGTTGAAACGTGTCAAAGTTGTATTTAAATAAAAGATATCGAACTCATGGCGACCTGTCTCAATTAAACAAAGATGTCCGAATGCAGATGTTTTAAGTTGATTTGTTTAATTACTGCTATTCATCATTATACTTCCCGTGTTGAGTTGTAGTTGCAGAAGGGACGCTTAAGGTTGTTAGAATGTCCTTGGCATTCGGTGTTTGAGCGCGGGACTCGAGTCAGCGTGAACCGGACACGACTGACATGAACTGATGACGAAAATGACGACTGAATCGATTAATCGTGTGTTTGGAATTGTTTATGTTCTAGGGTAGGCATTTCTGGAATATTCGCAAGCTGAAATAGCTGAAAGAAATAATCGCATTGCGCTGCTATTGCAAGATTTTGTGATAGTTAGAAAGACAGCGATTATTTTTACGTCACACTTAAGCTAAGATTGTTTGTTTGGAATGTTTTCTTGGATGATAGATATGTTCAGTTTTTTTTAATATATAATTTAATGAAAGCTCTATGCACATTAGTTGTAACGTGTTTCGAGCAACGCGCACTAACCACGATGGCGGACTTCAGCTTGACAGCTGACCATTGCGTTGGCGCCAAATTGTGGATCCAGGGTCTCGTCAAGATGGCGTCGAACTAAAACGTATGCAATGGTGTTCTAACGTGATAGTGGCATTAAGTTAACTTAGAGAGACCGAAGCGAGCTCCCGCGGCCCGCTTCGTGTAATTATTTAAGACTTGGATAATTTTGTAAGTAAGTTAGAGGTAACTCGACTCGGATCATATTTTTGTACTGACGGAATCTCTGACGTCATCGCCCGGACGCGACAGTCCGTGTTTTACTCAGTTCATGTACATATTACTAAATTATAATATATCGATTGCCACACATAGCAATGTTCTCCTTTGCTGATTCTAATAAAGCCGAATGTACGTTATAACTTTCGAACCAACCTTTGTTATAAAAAACAAACAGTGTCTACCACATGGTTTGAAGTAAAAGCTCGTTCAGGCTCCTCGTGTACATATCCCGCTTCCCTGCTCCGCCTGTCGTGACGTCACGCCGCTGTACCAGCGCGTGCAGGACGCAGACGAGCCCCGGGATCGACATCGCGCGGAACAAAAATAGCTATTATTATTTAAATTACATGTTGATTTGCTTATCGTCCATCGAGGCCTATTCACCGAATTACTAACCTGTGATTTAGAGTATTTTCTATAGTAAAAATGATATATATATTGAACCTTTGGAGAATGTCGAGTGACCTCAGTCGGAGGCGTCGCAGCGGTCCCGGGGCTCCGCAGTGTAGGGCGTAGTGCGAGTGTTCTGTAGAAGTACAAAGAGCCACGGTGTAGCGTATCTGTAGTGAGCGTAGAGGCGCCCGTCGATTGTTATAAATAAATTATGATTATATATCAATAAATTTTTTTATCGTAATTTCTTTTTGTATTATTTTAACATGAAACCCTATAATTGACATTTTGTTTGAACTACGCATCTCCCGCACCTAGAAGCCTATTTAGATTGACTTGTTACCTACTGAAAAGGGATCGCTGACCTTTAGCTTTTCCTGCATAATGAAAAATTATACTTCCATATAAGGATGTATAGTTTTTAAATAACTCGCTACATACGACTTTGGTTTGCAGAAATTATTTAGTACCCAAATCTATGACGAGCGTTCAAATAGGATATAGGTTTCTACGAAGCTACATTTATAATTATACAGTTTAACTTGTTTTTTCTTATTTCAACTTGACGCTTTTCCCCACATAACAGGCTGGTCAGAGAGAACCTAGTGTCAAGTCAATTTGTTCTACACTTTCCGCCCGAATTCGAGACAATCCGTGTCGATTTGTCTTGTATCAGAGCGAGGAAAGGAAAGTGAATAAAACATAATAGTTATAATTCCTCCGGATAGAGATCGAACCCACAATCAATCGCGTTTGCAGTCTTTCTTTTTTTTATTAAAAAGTCTTTATTTACATATACAAATGCGCACACAATAAGTATTGACAAAATCTAATACAAATTACACTCAATGAGACCAGTGCGTACGTTAACTTATATGATATGAATACATATATTAAATTAGAGACATTTTTACAATAAAAAATATGTGAGATAAAATAACAATAATACACTGTTTTATAGTTTCATTTATTCATATAAGATCTATAAATATTAGTTTCACCATTTAATTATGGAATATGTGTAAGTGTAATGTTTTTGCAAGCACTCCACCAATGCTGCCAGTAGACAGAAATTGTTTTTTATTAACTTAGAATACATCTTTATATAATACAAGTGTTTTGAATGCTTCATAAGCTGTTAAGCTACAACAATAGTCTACTTTATAACCTTTAACATATTTTTTATTTACTTTAAAAAACGTTACTTTACAGCAAAGCCATGACAGCTATTACAATGTATATTGTTTATGAAAAAATATTTTAGATAGAGCGCAAAAAGGCTTAACAAATATAATTACAAAGCTAAACAAGATATTTTTTTAGAATCTAAGAGAAGTATAACAAATGAATAATAATATTTTTTCATTATTATTATAAAATAAATTAAAATATTTTAAAAGTTTATGATTTCCAAAAGTTTATTTATATGTTTATTGTATTACATTTAAATTTCAAATCTGTGTTCATTCAAAACTATTTCTTTTTCGATATTGATAATGGTTATTGCAAACTACTTAATAGTTTCATCTATTTTTTTTCAGATTCACGCTTTTTCCCGTGTAGAAGGGTAGCCAAAGAACCAAGTGACAAAACACTATGATCTCTATTTTCCATCTGAATTTAAACATTGCGTGTAAGTGGCTACACTCAACACTGATTTGTCTAAGGTACCAGAGTGGAGAAATTAATATAATTTAAATATAATCATTTTTCTGAGTGGCAATCAAACTCACAAACAATCGCGTTTACAGTAAAACTTTGTCACTGCATCACAATGGCCTCTATAGTTTCATTCAGTGTATTTAATAATTTCTACAAACCATATATATAATCAACGGGAATCTTAAAAAACATCTTGAAATAATATTCTAATGTACATAAGTATTTGCTTTGTTGTTGATTATATATCAATATATAACAAATAAATTAAATGATTTTTACTTTAAACATATTCAAATACTGCCCGCACTATATAACAAAGATAGTCTCTATAATTTAGACTATAAATGAGAAGTTCCAGATTTCTCAACTAACTCCAACAGTGTATGCAGTGAAGTATCAAAGAGCTCACATCTTATGGGCATTTCCAGGGAATAGAAGGGGTTCTTGAGGGCATAGTCCGAGTACAGCTCATATATCCTCTTCAGTACTACATCAGGACCTTGCATGTTTGGATCTGTTACTACTATGAATTTTACTCCTGAAATGTTATTGGGATTAATTAATTAATGAATTATATAGATTATATATAAAAGTATATCAATATTTCTAAAGTAAAACTTTCATATTATGTTTTCTTTAAGCAACAATTGCAAAAATATTTTATTATTATTTTTATTTTCATGCATGTAAGCAGAGAGGATCTAGTGTCAAAACACTCCTATTCCACTTACAGTCTAATCAAGAGACATTACAGGTTAAGTAGCAGAACAACATATTGTTTTGCAAGAAGGGGTATGAACATAACTTAAATATATACTAATAATTATCCAAGATGTAATCAAACTCCAAAAACTATTTAATTTTTAGTTAGATACTTTTCAACTTCACTATGATGGTGTATAAATACTTGTTCATAACAAAATATGATATTAATATGATTATAATTAACAGATTTTCACATTATTGTTCCCTTACCAGTTAAAGTTTGAAAGCAAGATAATTTGAATGTGTCCGATGTGAGTGTTTCAATTCCTGAGGATTTTGGTACAGGACTAAGTTGGCTTGCCAGTGCAAACAATGGATAGAACATGCTAGCTAACACAATTTTCTCATTAGTAGTGGCTCTTGGTCTCCCAAATTTCAAACTAAGGGGATAACTGTCCTGAAAATGTATTAAGCATAAAGCAATTATAGATTAAAACAGCATTAGTAAACAATAATAAAATCTTCATTGCCTTTTTAGCAATTTATTAACAAGGATTAATATACATCATTAAAATAAACAAAACAGAATCAATTAGAAAAAGAAAAAGCATTATTTTTATTACCTTAACTCCTATTATATCAAAAACATCATTTCCGTCTTCAGTCGTTCGTCCGTTTACGGGAGACCCATTAATGGACAGAAGAACATGACCCACTGAGGAAAATTATTAAATAATAATATACATTTTTAATTGTTTAAAACGCTTAATAAAGTGGGAACTTACCATTAATACCATCTCTTTGACCGAAGACAACCACAACTTTCTTATTTTCGTAATCTAATTTGATATCTAAAGGAAATCCAAAAGTCTTTTCACTCTCCACTCTTGGGATATTGTGGTCATAATTGTAAATTAAGCCTCCAGATTTACTGACTATGTACACACCGTAAATCATTTTATTTTACACAACTTAGTTTAATTCTTTAGTAAACTAACTATTTCATTTAGCAGACAATAAACAAAAAATGTTTATCACAACCACCTCCAAAACTATTAATTGTTCACACTTGACACAGCTGACATAAGACATTTGACAACGTCAGAAAAATATTTTAAACTCCATTTTAACATATCTATATAATCCTAAGTTATAAATAAAATATATAATAATATATATATGTCGAAGATGACACAGAATAAATATTAAAAATAAATGAGTAGAGCCTCTGACCACCATTTGGTCATTGGATCTCTTTATTTATTTATTTGATCCAACAACATTTGTTTACACGGTGCATACATAAAAAAAAAGAAACATAGTAAACGGAACTTAATGTAAGTGTAACAAACACTTACAGGCGGATACAGCATGCAAGAAAGAAAAAAACATAATGAGCTCCTAAGGCGAGCTTCAGCAAAACAAACAAAACAGTTAGTCCATTATGAAATAAAAGACAATTCTTTAGGATAATACATACATTTTTAAGATGATTGAATTTTATTTAACAAGAATCGAATTTTGTTTGTTGAATCAACCTTAATATCTAGTAGGTCACTGTACTCCAACCTGCAGAGCCTAGGAACAGGAGAGTTTGATCCAAACACTGTTTCTCGAGGTGGTGTGCAAAGGGGACTGATTTTACTACGTGGGAGCCTCATTGGTACACGTATATTAAATTTGTTAAGCAACTGAGTCTACTCTTGTCTGTTATCACAAAAATAATAATTTTGCAAGCTAGATGTTAAATAATAGAGGCTGCATGATTGTCGAGGGAGGTCTAGCTTAGGCGACCAATGACCAAGAAATCAGCTCAGAAGTTGAGACACGGGGGAGGTGTCGCTTGTCCGGTGGGCGAGCTTGGTGCGGTGCGATGTCTCTGATGTGCAACTGCTCGGGACATCAGCACTATGAAAGGCGTTCGTGGCTAGGTCCCTGGTATGCTCTTCGAGGGATTTTAGGCGGAAGTCTCTAGGAAGAGTCGCATTCCTCACACATCGAGGCGCCTGAGCCGCGCGCCAAGCGCGATATTCTGCACGGTTTGCAGGGTGACGCGCTTACGGTCGCTGGCAAGGCCAGTTCCAGGCATCTACTACCATCAACTAAGTAAGGCCAATTCAAAAATTATTTTAAATCCTTAACGTGATCCTAGTATTCTTACAGTATTCTTATTCGTATTCTTAGAGTATTAGTGTACAACTTTAATATATAAAATATATTTTTAAATTTATTCACACAGACAAAGCCCTTTGTATTAATATTAATATAATTCAAATAATAGTTCTTCCCAAAATATATTGTATTCATAAATATACACATGAGTATCGTGCGGTGTGTGTGTAGTGACGGTATCGCTGAAGAAGCATCTCTTTGAATATTTGGTTAGTCTTGTCGGCTTATACAGCCAATTCTTTGGAAAGCATGTAAAAGTGTGATTATAAGTGTGAGTCCAAAGTGGTGTAATTTTTTTCTTTTCATGTGTTTTTAGCCCTATTTAACTTATAACACAAAATATATAGATAGTATTATATAGAGAACATGGGAGAATCGTGATCGAGATCGTGCATCTTTGTTAGTTTACTCCGGCTATTTTTAATGTTCGACTTTGCTTCTGACCTAAGCTAAGCTTAATTGAAAATTGCAGCTTATTGAATCAGAATGGAAGATCTGTCGAAATAACAGGGATTCACGTTTTCACCATTTACTCATTTTAATTTTATATAAAACTATATATAATAAAACTATAGTTATATCTAATAAACTAGGTAAAGGCTTTGGGTCCCTACTAAGTCAACATTGTTCAAATGTATTTAATGCTTGTTCGCCTGGAGCCAGCTACCAGTTTAATATAAAGAAAACTATGGCAATGTCTGTAAATGACCATAGTACTATTGAACTATTACATGGAAATAGTTTATCAGTGAGGAAACAAGATGTTATTAAGAGTATAGAAAAGTTGTTTGAGTGTCATAGTAAAACTAAATGTAAATTTATTATATGCTCCTTTCCATTATAACAATATATATATTGTAACTTGACAGAAGGTACATTGAATCTCCCTTTATATTATATAAAATAAATTTCTGCTTTAGTAGCATACAATATAAGTAAACTCTTTGCCCATTGTAGGACGAAGGTAACTAATGTTTGAAATAACATATACATAAATAGACATGACATTGTAAGTTCCAGTTAGTTTCAACTAGGCAATGAGACAACGTTAGGCCGTACACATTTAACATTAAATATCAAAATATACAAGGCCTAGGAGGCAAAGAAGTAGTTTAATGGGTAGTGTTCACGGATAAGTCCCACAGTACCATCCGCTCGTAAGGTGATCTGCGTAAATTGCATTTCCCAGCAACAGAAAAAAAACAGGAGGCAAAGAACTGGAACTTAAATTGATATAGAAAAAAAATGCGTACATAAGGTTCTCCGTAATGTGTGTATATATGTAATATAGTGACTATAGAAAAGTATACATTGTTAATAAACTTCGTTCGTTCTCATTTTAGTAAGAAATGACATACGAGTATGTTATAATTCGCGTTATTGTAAATTAGGTCATAGATTAAACACTATATTATTATTATTATACGGGACGCAGCCCTTGATCTTATTGCCTCGTATTTGAATCAGAGAATTCAGAAGGCTAATGTAAATAATGTAAAATCGGCAGGACTTAGGGTAGAATTGATTTCGAAGAGTTGAACCGATGTAAAACCGTAATGTACTTGCTAAACTATAAAATATAAAGCCTTAACTAAATTTGTTCAGCGTGATGAAAATTTTCATATTTGACATATAACAATTAAAGCCCTGAAACATCTAATTTAGAACCATATAAGCCTTAGCAAAAGTTTATTAATGTGATGCGGTTTTGCCTTATGGCAAAACATACCCGATGGCCCGAAAGACAGACAAATTGTAAAAAATATATACTTTGGCATATGTACCGTGCATACGTACGTACTGACACTTCAATTTTATTTACTTGAATAGATACTGGCTTTCTCTGTATATAAAATTCAACTATGCCGTATTTAATACTTTTCCATTCGAATAATTGTTTTCTAAAGCGGTGGAAAGTTTTTACTTTACGTTTTTACCTACCTATATATATATCTCTCAACCTCGGTATGAAAGCAACTAATGTCAACTCCTAAAACTACAATTTGTGAAAAATCGCCATATCATCTTAGAAGCATTTCTTGTAGTCTTTTGAAGTTTAGAGCGCTTGCGCTTGTAGTCTTTATAAGTTAAGAGCGCTTGCGCTTGCTTGCGTGCGCTTGCTACACAAGAAGACTTGAATTTTGACATACATGTATCGACATGTATGTCAAAATTCAAGATACGGAAGAACGGTTCTGCTGGTATGCTAAACCATAAGAAACAAGCCAAATGCCCCGTAACAAAAACTGCTCAACGTGATAGGCATTTTGCGAAGGCTCTGGCGAAGAACCATGATGAGAAAAAAGTAACTGTCGCATTAGTAAAAGTTGTTCATTGAGTTTGCGGCTGCAGTGGGGTAGCTCCTGACTGTAAGCCGGGAAGTTGTAGGTACCTACTTGATGGAATGGTTATATTTATATTTCTTTCATTTTTTCTCTCTATTAGATGAGAGAAAGATGGGCGTCGAATTGCGGCATTCAAATCACAACGTCTCAAATTCGGGCGATAAGAGGAACAGTCGACTTGTTCCTCAAAGGCTTTTAATTGTCATCCAGCAAACTCATCATCTCATCGCGAACATCATAAGATCATATTTCACTTTCCCAACGCTTCTTCTTAAATTATTCCAACAAACCGTATTTCGCCTCTCGCTTTTTCTGCCATATTTCGATCAATCGCCTCTCGCTTTTTCTGGCATCTTTAAGCTTTCGATCAATACTGTATTATGCTCCAGGCATATTCATTTACTGTCACGTATAAAAAGTCTGGACTTTAGTGTCAGGTAGGCAGACTTCATAATTTTCCGAATTATTTTATCATAACATATTATATGTTATAATACATTTACTGTCGAAAGTTTATGTCCGTAGATAGTGGGCTAATGTTTTGAGATATCTACATAACTACACGTGATTACAAGGTGGCGATTATAGGCAATTATTGGTAACAGTTAAATAGTATCAGTTAATATTTATCAATTATTTTCCATTGATACACCTTTCTATGCAAATATTTTATTATTAGAAGCATAATATGCAGGTTTGTTTTGTTTCTTTTTATATTATTTTTATTTGTTAAGCAATGAAAGGGATATAATCAAAATAATACGATATCACGACGATGTACAGGGCACAGCACATTTTAATTAGATGTAGCGACTTCACCAGCGACAATTGCTCAAAGCTTTTATTTAGCTTGACTTGTATCGGTGTTTATCTATGGTATTTAGGTAATTAAATCTTGTAATTTAAATTTAAGCCATATAGGTGAAAAAATCTCGGAAGCCCTGATTTCTGATTAAATTTGGAATACATTTTTATTTTCGGTTCTTTGAAGCGTCTGTTGCTCCAATATGTCCAATATGTCCGATGTGAAGAAGTCCAATATGTCCGATGCAACAAAATAGTAGAATGTATAATTCACATTCTTAAAACATTTAAAACCCGCACTTGGCTTATAAAAAAAAGGTTCTTTTTTCTGCAAACCTTTCAATCTTATCCCTTGCCTAAGCCTCCCTTCCCATTGTACGAATGTTCTCAATTTTGTTTTCCTCCATACCACTTTCTTATTTTAATTATAAGTAGATCATATATATCAATTTAATAACAACTTTAAGTTAAATTTGTTCTGGTGTAAATAAAAAATATTTGCCTATTTAATTTTGCCCTACTATGTGATATATGGACACAAAACAATATGATTGGCTGAAACCAAAGTGAATGAACCATATCTCTTTCATTTCAGATTCAGTGTCCAATGGCTTAGATAAAAGAATTAAATGGTTACGGTTCACTACACACTTGAGTCATACTAAACAATGATTCATAATGTTTAGTAAACTGACATATCGGCGCGCTGCCACAATCGCAATCTTTATCAATATCACCAAAGTGCTAATGAATGCTGACTTGACTGTATTCCTTGATTCTATGTTCGCGCAGTCTACAAAATATTTGTATAATAATATGGTAACAGGTGTCAGGCGATAGTCTTATCTTCCATTCATTAAAACTAGCAAGTCAGTATGACTTTGGGAAATTTGTGGGTGCTAGGTACCGCCTCTACATATATTTATATATGCATAGGATTCATAGGATTTACATTTCTTTTAGAAATCAGATGTGGTAAATTACAGAGTTATGCTTAATGTGTTAAGGCGCTTGAAATTTAAATTTTCTTTTCTCTAATTATAATAAAAACGTCTGTGTAAGTTTATTATTGCATAAATCTTTAGACAAAACTTATTTCATAGGCTTTGAATCCCTTCAATGGAAAAAATACTATTATTGCGAAACTAAAAAAATTGTATTTTGTGATTCGGGATTCCACAACTAACACATAAAACATATAATGAAACAGGGTATAAATCCATTTAGTCTGTAACGGCATTGCTTATCTCGACCTTATGTAGATTTACAGACAAAATAACAACAATAGCAAAATTATAATTTACGCGACATATCATAAGTGAAAAATCTGAAATAGTATGACCAGATGAAACCTGTCACCGCGGACTACTGTAAAGTGTTCGAAACGGGTTCTATAGTGTATTTTCGAATACTAAAATTATACGCGATTAATCCGGTTAAAATAGTTTCATTTCAAAATATATAGAAGGGAAAAATGGACTCCAAAATCAATCATTCATCATAATAAGAAAGGACAGAAACTAAGCGCCACTTCGCCGTATATCATAAAGTAACTCGTAAGTATTATGAATTAAGAAGTATATATGCTTATAATATTTCCACATATATATTTATTGGGCATTATCAAAAAAAAATTGTTATATAATTTTAAATATAGATTAGATATATAGATTTACGATTAGCTTGTAGGGGGCCACGAGCCAACTGTACATACTAAATGTAAGGCTCTCTCGATTTTCTGTTTTTTTCCTCAGATTCACGTGTTTCCCACATAGGTAGTCAGAGAGAGAGTCAAGACCCTCTTTTCCACTTTTCGCCAGATATTGCGTGTTGAGTGGCGGTCCCACTGCGCCACGGTGGTTTCTATGTAGGAATATCTAAGTCTATTTCCCTTGTAAAAGTTATCAATTTACAATATTTAGTGATACGTCACTCCATTCTACTCTTTCCGTCTAAACAATATATCTTAATATCTAATCGTCATCTATCTATCGCTCAAAGCAGAGTAGATCACGAGAAACTAGTGTTGAGACACTTCACTTGGATGCCATAGTGTTTTAATTTATATATCTTGCGTGTTAAGTGGGAGTAATGAGAATAAATAAAAATATAAAATTTGCATAAATAAAAACAAAAAACACACCCATTTGCCTTCAGTCAAATCCGCGCCAACTGCGCCATGATTCCATTTGTTGATGTTTTAAAAAAATAAAAGAGTCAAACTACTATCTTAACTGAACGCGGTTTTCCCGACCGCGACCGCTACATTTGCATATGAGTACAGTTTACAGGCGCACGCGCACCTTGAAGTATTTATAAGTTTGCGGTCTAATTTTGGCATATACTATATGAAAATACAGATTTAATCTGTGCAGGAAGTATAGACACTACACTAGCATCGAAAAATGATTTTTTGTATGATGCATTGTATTTTTTACCAATCGTAAAAGAATTCTTAAAATGGAAAAAAAACTTAAAGGCTTTATTTAAAATCTAGGTGGAAATAAAAACTAAAATATATATATAAAAAAATCCCGCTGAGGACAGGATTCGAACCTGCGCGGGTAGAACCCATTGGATTTCAAGTCCAACTCCTTAACCACTCGGACACCTCAGCTGCGTATGAAAATTGTAAAATTGCACATCTATAGATTGTAATTTAATTACGTATGTTGTTTGTACAAGTGTTAATAACGTATTAATATTTTATAAGGGTAAGGTTGCTTGAAGGATTGTAACCTATATTTTTATATTTGCATATATTAGTAATCATTTTCGTTTTGAATATATAAAATGGCGTTACAAGTTGTAGGTATTAATAAATAGGTACATGTCATACAGCGGGCTGTTTTTAAATGCCTAATTAATTTTAAAATATATGAAATTAAATATTTCAAATATTTTAATTTCTCCGCTCGGGTATCTAAGTAAAGCGCGGCGTTGAGTTCTTCGGGCGGAAATTAGAGTGTCTTGACACTAGGCTTCTCTCCGACTACCCTGCTATGCGAGAAAATATGTGAAGCTGTAATGTAATCAATATTGAACAATTAATTGAAACAATATTTTGTGGGCTAGGTAAGTATTTATTTTTCGACATTGCTTTTAACTTTTGGACTGTAAAACTTAACGCCGCTTTTTATTCAACAAGGCGAACTTTTATATTTTGAATTTCAATATTTTATATAAAACTATAATAAATTTTAGTAAATGAAAATACAAAAATCAATAGGTAGATTGTCTACCTGTGATCAAACTAGTGAAAAATGCATCGGGTTTTCTAAAATGTATTTTAGAAAATAGTTGATTCATCCGGTTAATCGGTAATTAGTGGAGAACGGGATGCTTTGAATCTAAGTGAGGCAGAGAGACTGCCATACTGCCATACTGTCACGCTGTAGCTAAATCACGTTGCAATCGTTTCATATAAAATGTAGAAAAATGGTGAAAGCCTACATTAACCTTATTTTATTAATACTTATCATAGTGAGATTTGATCCCGTACCTATCATGAAGTGATTGATACCAAGGATTACCTGTGAAAGAAGAAGTTCTAGAGACACGAGACTTCACACAGAATATATTATTTTATTAAAACTTTGTTCTTCGTAAGAGTTTTAATTATTCTATTATTTATACATGCCAGCTCATTAGTAAAGCGCAGGAGGCAGAGAGCACCTAGGTGCCAAAAACTCCGGTCTCGGCTTTCTATCCGAATTCGATACACTACGCGTTGAGTGGCGGATATCAACGCTGTCTAACAGAGCAGGGAAATAAAAATAATTTAAATATATTCAGTAAATTAAAAAAGAACGAACGACCGAACCCATAACCAATGTGTATACAATTTCTACTGATATAATTGTATTATTACAATGTAATGTTGAACAAAAAAAGGATTTTTTTGCTAAGAATTGATAGATAGATTTAATTTTAATTTTAATATTTAGTAATTCTCAATAATTGTTACATTTTAATGAAATTAAACAAAATGAACATGTTAATTGATTACTGAAATGGTTCAGTGAGCCTCCAATACAGATTATTATAATAATGCCTTTTCTATTTGACCTATAATTTTACTAGAATTGTGATTTTATATTTTTTATTTATTTCAAACGTCAGTAGCAGCCATTTATTTTTTTACGTAAAGTTATGATTTAAATTCTAACAATATAAATTTTTAGTAATAAAGTTTTATAATGCTCTCTCGCAGTTATTGAAATATTTCACAAAAGAGTAATCAGATAGAAATATAATAAGCATAATAATAATTGAAAAATAACATATAATTCACTAAAAAGAAATATAACATTTGAATGATACAGATCATATTTTTATGAACAATTTTACGCTTATTTTTTAACATTTTTTAAAGTATTATTCCCACACTAAAGAAATTGAAAAAGACATATTTAGAAAACGTATAAAAATTTGGACGCAGCGGGATTTGATCCCGCGCCTCTTGAAAACCGTTCAAGCGCTCTGACCGCTAAGCCATGCGTTCTGGTGAACGCAGCGGGATTGCAATTTCACGCTTCTTCCCGGATAGCAGCGTAGTCAGAGAGAACATAGTGCCAAGACACTCAGTTCTTCACTTTTCTTCGTCTTGTCACCAGAACGGAAAAAATAAAAATAAATTATTTAATATAATCATGTCCCCGAGTGGGAATCGAATCCGCAACCATCGCGTATACAGTGTCGCAATGACGCACTACGCCACGATCAAATATGTTTATCACAAAAACTATTATGAAAGCATTATTACAGTAATTCGCACGTTACAGATAACAGGAGCAACACACCGTTAAGGAGATAGAAATAAAAACTAATATTGATATTTAAACATAGCTCGCAACATTTGGAGTGCAGTAGTGATAGAGACGCAGACGGCGACGCGAGGCAAGGCGAGCGCGATCTCGAGCGCAGCTTCCCGGAATGCGTTTTCCTCGTCACACGTACACATGCTGACGAATTATTTACGTCACATCTGACGATTTGAATAAAACCAGGCGAGAACTGCCGCCGCCGGCTGTAGTGCGCTAGCTACCAAGTGCTAGACTAGTGTCCCGTGTACGGTGCCGGTGGTGCGAGTGTCCAGTGTCCAGAGTGTCGGCAACGGTGTCAGTATCGGCCTCCACGCTGATTCCCCGCGATGCCTGCATGGAGGTGTCCGCCTCCATCCCAACGCCTCCCTCTGATGACTCTGAGGAGTCGGAGGATGAAGTTCCCGCCGGTAAAGTTTTTAGTATTAGCAAGTGTATAAAAAGTTAAGGATTGTGTGCATTTTTGAATTAAACGTTGTGCTTGTTTAGTTGAAAATAATGATGAAATATGTAAGGGTTGGTATTTGCAATTTATTCTTTAAAAATTTTAAGTGTTACATAATTGTTTATAAGAAGTACTCGTTAACTATGAAGTTTAAGGTTATTAAGATTTAAGGACGTTTTCGTAAACTTGCAACGTGCTTTGTGAAAGCTCTTTTTTGGATTTTCATTTAATTCAAATAAAATCAAGTCGGCTAAGTATTATTATTATTACAATTGCAGGGTTTTAAAACCCTTAAGGCTTAAGCCTCAGACCGTATAAATTCATTTATGTTTTTTAATTGTTTTGAAATTTTTGTGTAAACTGAAAATTAAAACTTATACAAATATAGGAACAAACGCATTTGAGTTTGTTTGCGGACAGGAACCTCTATCAAACATCCCACGGCAGACTGACTAAGTTACACCTCTTTTTATTTTCATCTATATGCAATTTTTTCTAAATGCATTTCATGTAATCTAGGAATTATTATTGTGAAATCCTATATGATTAGATAACTGTTCAGTATTAAGTAACATTCAAAACTGTCACTACCCCGAACTTTAGCGATGAGTAAAAAATATCTATTCATATATTTTTGTTCCCTACTGTACACGAAGATATGATGAGTAATCTGTATCTTATCTCCTTGTTTCATTAATAACGCAAGTTATATATTGTAAAGTATATAATATAAGTCAATATTAATTGACATTGTTCCTATTTCAAATTTTACACGCAAAGTATAGTAAATATTTAATTGTTTAAGTTGGTATAAAGGAACATAAAAAGTCCTGCATCATATCTGAAAAAGTATTGTTCAAGAAAACTCTGTGAAAAATGAAAACAGGCATATTGATATTTTGAATCTGGCATCATTTACTCTTAATTTGAATAGAAAGGAATTTTCGACATTTTTAATTTTTAACACTTTATTAATTTCGATATAGGTATATCTAAGATACAAAGAAGTGAAATTAAAATATAAATGCTGATTTGAGCTGAAAAATATGATATTGAATTAATTCATAAAATTATGAATGTATTGTAAAAATGACAGACAGTGCACGCGGTATTGATTGAGTGCGGTGAATAAATTCATTCAATTGTTACTTAGATTCCTTTTTTAAATTGACTATAATATTGAATAGGTGATATTGAAAATATTAATTTTAAGTAAGTTAGTAAGTTAGTAAAGTTTCTATTCTTGCAATTAATTAAAGCCATTTATAAAACCTTAAATCAATTGGCGATAAGTACTTACAAAAAGAACAGAGAAATATTAATGTAATATAGTTCTTAGTAGCGTAGAGTATACAGCTTAATATGCCCAACATTTATTGGAGATTCTGATCTGATTATGTTAAAGCAATTAAACAAATTAACCGACAAATAATAATTGGGAAGATATGTTATTTTCTTTTTAGTACCGTAAAAACAACCACATAGCTAAGTATTTTTAACCGGATTAATCGCGTATAATATTGTGAGTAATATATGTGGTCACAGGTACACCAGTGGTCTACCTGTGACCACGAACTACTGTAAAATGTTCGAAACGTCGGGTTCTACAATGTATTTTCGAATACCAATATTATACGCGATTAATCCGGTTAAAAATAGTTTCATTTCGAAATGTGTAATAATCGTGAAAATCATAGGTTTTATCTCATAGGTAAGGTTTGACGGATGATGTTCCAACAATGTAACAACTATAGTGTGTTATTTTAAAATGAAATGTGTTTATAATTTAACAGCCGAAAGACGTTCTTAACGACTACTTGAATACTATAACATTTTAAATAAATAATATAATTCATTAGTAGCAGAGCAGAGACAGCGGACACGGGGAAACTAATAAAGTCTCTATTTCAATATTTTCATTGACTAAAAAGACATTGTTTGTTGAATAGTTCTACATCCATCCATCGGCGCTTTCCTAAAATGTCCACTTACCTTGTTCGTATTCGAACCTATTATTCATACAAAATTTGATCAGATCCCGAGCAGTGGGAGCAGCGGGACGTGGTGCGGTGCGTGCGCTGGGTGTCCCGCAAGTTCAGCGTGGCGGCGCCGCGGCGACACCTGCTGCCGGCGTCGGGTCGTGGTCTGCTGGCCCTTACCGAGGAGAATTGGTTACAGGTACCTTACTTGAATATTAATAATTAACATAATTATTAATTTTATAAGAAATATATTTATAATGAACCATTTTTAATGCTTGTTATATTTAGTTGTTTTCAACTGCAATAACTATATGCTTGCTTATTGCAATGTCATTAAAAAAGGTTTTCGGGGATAATCTAAATTTGATTTAGAATATTTATTAACATTTTTTAAAGTCTTAATCGCTCACCTAGGTAATTGAAAAAGACATATTTAGAAAACGTATAAAAATTTATAAAAAATCCCGCTACGTTCAAATTTTTATACGTTTTCTAAATTTGTCTTTTTCAATTTCCTAACTGTGCTATTAACACTTTAAAAAATGTTAAAAATATTTAATAAATAGCATTCACTCTTGCCAAACGATTGTTCGTAGAATTTCGTTCGTAGTATTATCCGCTATACAAAATGATTATATCATCATCATCATCAATCCAAAACAAAACGCTCTAAGGGCCCTAGCCTCCTTCGACGCTTTACTTCACTCCTCTCGGTTTAGGGCCGCTATTTTCCAATGTTTCTTGGCTTGGCTTGGCAATGGCTTAGAGTGTTGAGGTCTTTGGTAATTCCATCAAACCACCTAAGGTTAAGTCTTCCAACAGTGTATTTCCCAACTGGGTTCGAATCAAGCAGAAAACAATTAAGATTGTTTTTTTTTCATCTAGTTCAAATCGCAACAATCGAGTATAAACAGTATAGACTAAATGCGGCTACCCGCATCCTATCCCCTAGTAATGTCCAATTGAAATGTAGGGTGATAAAAAATTAAAAGGCAAATAAATGACAAGATGCCAAGAATCTCAACATTCAAATCAATGCTTATTATATTTATACATATACTTAAAAGTAAATTAGGAATGAGTGATTTTTCGAAACACCTTATGTATTTTCTTTTTAATTTTTTTTTAAAGTGTTATTCCCACACTAAGAAAATTGAAAAAGACATATTTAGAAAACGTATAAAAATTTGAACGCAGCTGAATTTGAACCCGCGCCTCTAGAAAACCGTTCAAGCGCTATTGTATTCATTGACGTAAATAATGATTGTATTACTTTTAATTAAGAATCCTCTTTTTTAACAATGAATTTTTAACAACTATTAGTAAAAAATAATAATTCTGCATTATTTCTTCTTTAGTCCATCTAAGATTTTATTGGTCAAAAATTAAAGATTGTCAGTGTTCTTTGAAATTTTGTTTGTGTGGTGAACTAACTTCAATGTTCAAATTCTTATATAGATATTTTAAACATTTACATGACTATCAGTCTGATCATTCTATATTTATTGGTTTACTAATGCATTTAATGCAATTAACAATTGTAGGTTTGCGGTAACAACGAACAAGCGGCACGCATCTTTCACGCGTACTTGCAGCACACGCACGCCGCGGTCAAAGGCAGGCCGCCGCCGCCGCCGCTGCCGGAGCACCAGGCCTCTTCGTCTGCTCCTCCTGAACGTGAGTCCTAAACTAGTTAAATTAAATTATAATATTGAACACATATGATTTTCGCTCGAACTAATTCTCGAAATCCAAGAATTCCTACCAATGGTTAGAGCTGAAAATTGACATATGCACAATAGAGCCACATCGTCAATCGTCGTTAATGCAAAGAAACTTGGCAGAGAGAACCCATGTCATGACACTCCGTTCTCTTCCTTTTAATATAATCATTCCCCTAAGTCTAGAGATAGATAGCCCACGACCAATCGCGCTTACAATCTAACGCTGTCCCACATGAAACATATAATGTTTTATTGAATTTATTATTTCTAAAAAGAAGTAGAGAACGGAGTGCCTTGAAACTAGACTCTCTCTTCTCTCTGACTACCCTGCTATGCGGAAAAAGCGTAGAAGCTGAATGAAAAGAAATATATGATAAAATCAAATTGATACTCTATAAAATAAATGGCGCTGCTTTAACCGTTGGAGTTACACAAAGTAAAGTAGAATTAAAAGTCGTAGGATTGTTAATCTAAATTAGATTTAAATAACAGTCCGCGACAGCATATCTTTTATGTAGAAGCCATTACTAAGATATATACATAATAGTGAGTTATAAATCCAATGTTGTCAAATTCTTATTAGAATTTATTTGAATTCTTTTTACATTCGTCGCTTTCAACATTTAATATACATATACTTTTTCTTTTACACAAAGTATGCACGAATATTTTACAAGTTATCATAATAAGGTTGATATAAATGGTCCACCTTTGAGCGTCTAGACCTATTACTAGATCTTATCATAGTATAAAATTATTAAAGTAAGTTCTAACTGTAAGTTTAAACTGTGTACCTTAATGGATGTTTTACGGCTATGCTGCCGAGCTGAGCCCCTTGTAAAGAAATTTGCTATGTTTAAAGCTTGAGGAAGGGCATAGGCTACTTTTTATTAACAAACCACGCGGGTGATGCCGCGAGCTTGTTGTTCGCTCGTGAGCTTGTTATTTGTAATGAATACACATTAATAATAGTATCTTAATTTAAATTATAATAATAATAATAATATCAAAATGGTAGTAAAAACATTTTTTAAATTTCAAAATATTCTTTCAACGCAAGTTATACAATTATATCTAATTTTATTAGGAAAGAAAAAGTATATTTGTGAACGACAAACTAGCGCCATCTACCGACGGCGCACCAAGTTAAATACTTGTGTAATTTTGAATGGAGGCGCCATGAGTCACCTCACGGCGGCGCGGCGCGAACTCATTCATCTCTTCCTATAGAGTACACGCTGAGTCAGGGATTTTCTCGGAACTAGCGAGAATTTGCTCGTAGTTCACCGTAATTGTTAAGCTATAAGTGAGGGATAAACCTGTTTCATAATTTGTTCTTGTATTTTATTAATATTTAGATATGTAATCGCCGAATGTATATAGCGCGGAGAACACACACACACACACAATTAATTAATTATATGTTTATTTTTATACTGCCTAACTACAAAACATAAAAAGTTTAATATACGCACAACACATGTGTGATGTGTAAATACATTAAATTAATGTAAAAAAAAAATATAATGACAGCTTCGTTAACAATTTGATTTTGTCACTCAACAAGTATGAACAACGATCTTATTACAAGATTGGAGAGATGCCAACATTGCGAATGGCAAATATTACTAAGGTCTCGTCACCTGTTTTATTGTTGTTTTTATTTTCTTTTAATGCGAACGCCATTTACTGTGATGTAAAAGACTGAATGTTAGTTAGGCTGGGCTATAACGTAAGCCGCATTCAGTTTAACTACATCGAACTCATAACGAATGCGAGCAGTCAGTTTTACTTTAATACTAGCAATCCGACCGCGGCTTCACTTGGGTAAGCTCGTGAACGATTATTTTGTGATTTCACCCGCCCGCGTTCTCACTTAAATCCCAAACTTTGCTCAAATTTATAATTTAAATGGTTGTATATTTACGAATTAATTGAAATGAAATAAACACTAAATGTTAAGGGAAGCTTACAACAGTCTAAATTGGTTCGGTTATGCCGTTTCTGAGATTAGCGTTCACAAACGCACAGACAACAAGAAAAGAACATTTAAAATCATTGTTAATAAGTGCCCTTAATAATATTTCTTTCATATATCTTCCAAGTAACAGACAGCGACCTGTTACATTTTTATCATATGTATAGATTGACTTTAGGTTTTAATTATTTAATAAATTGAATGACAAATAAAAGTAAAACAGGAAAAATGACATTAAGTATTTGATAAAATAACCAATGTACTTTTGGGATATTACAAAATATTAAATCATATAGAAATGCTTGAAATTCCAGTAAGAGCACGTGCTTATAAGTATTGTACATTAAATCGATTAATTTGAAATGTGAAACGAGTGGAATCGACCTGTAGCCTTGGAGCGGCGCGCGGTCTTGTCCACGAGATCATTGCTCCTGATCAATGCATTTTTTTAAATTCTATACTAATTTAGGTAACAAAATGTTATTTCAGTTTTATTAGATATGATATAATGATTTACTATGATAATAATTTATGAATTAAATAATAAGCAGGCAAGAATAATAAAAAAAAAAAGCCAAATTTATTTTTTAGTCTGTATTTCATTTGTAAATGCAAGAAATAACTGTACTTACAGTATCACCTATACAATAAAACTTCTTTCGTAATTCTTTCTTGGGTATTTAGTTAATAGGCAATAAGCGAAAATACAATTTCCGCTCCCTCACTCTCCTTATCTAGATTTAATATGTTCAACGTAATGTGTCTCAGCATTACTATCTCTGCAGATTGTCGACAGTACTCAACCCCCAGCAGTCGACCTCCGCCGGTCACAGTGATAAATGATTCTGGGACTAGCTTTACTCTGTATTTACTTATCTTAGACTGCTTATGAAGGGCGTGATGCACCCCGGAATAGATACAATCAAATACTAAATCTTGTATGTGGAAAATATGTATAATTTTGTTGAGATTTCGTTATGGCAGCACAAAATAGGTGCTATAAGGTATTATTAACAATTTTTGTTTAAGGCCGAAAAATAATTTGTAAAAATAATAATTAAGTAAATGTTAAAGATTTTTGAATATATAAATGAAAGGCATTTTTAAATATTGGTGCATTAAAATCAGATTTACACAATGAAGGTCACTGTTATAAAAAGGGTATAATAAAATAACTACAGAAATTATTATATTTTAACAATAATTATTATCGATATTTATATTACCTATATACTTAAATATTATTTGGAATACTTGCAATTATAATTAAATCAATACAGAAAAGTAACAGCGTAGTTTGAGCAAAACAAACCAAGACGAATTAAGATCGTGACGAACATTTCAAAAGAAATCCTAACAATTTAGTATGAACTATTGAAATAAGCCAAATTACTAAATGAATCACAAAAATCTCTGAGTAATGAGCGCTCGCGGCGGCGGATATGTGAACAGATATGCGCCTATGCGCCGGCGTCGTCCCGCGCCCCCGCGCCCCCACACCCCCGCAAGCCCCTCACCCTGCACACCCGCACCCCTGCACCCCCTCACCCTTGCGCCAGCGCGAATCTAAGGTGGTTAAGGTGCTTTTCCATTATATTCAAATTCAATTATCGTATTCAGCTTGGTTCAGCAGAATTATCAATCACCGGCTCCAAGGCTAGCAAGCTTTAGAACATTGCTTGATTAAAGACCTCGTAAAACATTTTGAAGGCCAATCGCGATATTGAATCATCTGTGTTCGTCAGATTCGGGTTTTTTATCGTTGCTCAACTTTTACTTGACGAATGCTCCAACTCGCTCGCTCAGGCGGACCTTGTTTCACAATTTTCTGCGAATGTCATACGCGCACTACTTACAGCTGTAAATCCATTCACTGAATAAAATCATTCATTTATTTATTTATTGATGATTACTTTCAAAGTTACCTTTCCTTATTTCATAATGTGATACATTTAGCCGAAGTTAAGTTTAATAAAAAGTGTCTTGCATATCCTAAAGCATATTATTCCTATATTTCCTTTATAATATTGATACAATATCTTATTGACCAAGATGATTGATATGAAACACGTTACACCAGTAATAATAATATAGTCATGAATTAATATAACGAAGCTATATTTAAATGAGTACATAAATAGAAATTATATATTATCCAGACTACTTTATTCTCTTGTACAATGTTAAATCCGCGACCTATTATGGATCTGGAATTAATTTATGTGAGACTTGAGGCAACCACGATGTGCTCACGGTATTTCGCCACATGAGGCGTCGTGTGGAGACTCCTTTACTCGTAGTTTGGTGATGCGGAAGTGAGTCAGTGTTTACTAGGAAACGTTATTCACAGTTCCGGATGAGTAAAGCAGAACTCCACTAATTCCTCAAGCTTTATTTCTTAGGCAGTAGCGGCTAAATTGTCTCGCTTATAATTTTTTTCGTATAATTAGAATGAATAAGCGGCCAAATAGTTGGCGCCGCAAGACGGTTGCTACAAAAACTCCGTGGGAGAGTGGCGGCGGTGTGTCACGTTCTTTCGCATTGCGCGTGATTATAGTCATCGGTCAGAGAAATGCTCTGGTCGGAACACTTGATTGTTTTTATAATTAGTACTCATCATATACGGTAAAGTCAGATGGGGCAACACCTGTTGTGTTATTGTATTGGATCTCGATAAATGCTTTTGACAATTTCATCATCGTCTACAGCCGATGGTTGTTACTCGATTTAGTCGTTAACTTCGTATAAAGTTAATTTTAAATCCATAATAACATTGTATGTTATCAATATTATATCTTTAGGTTCAAAAAGAGGAGAACAGACTTAACGTGTCTCTACCAAAATGCAGAAGATGTAAAGGTCAACACAGCATGCTTAAGCATATTATATTTGTTCTATAAATCAAAGCTTAAACCTTGAAAGTTTATTGGGTAAAATTGAATAATAAATCGATGAATTTTCCTGTTAAGTAACGTGTTGGCGGGATCATGCCACTCTTCTGTCTGTCTGTCTCAACGTCACACTGAAAGAAAATCGTGTATTTTTTTAACTGCCTGGTCGAAGCAGATTCGTTTATATACCAAAGATACTCATGTATACAGACTATAAGAATTATCGAGACTTGAGCTAGTATATAAGTAATATTTTGTCACAACATTTCACATTTCAGATGAACGTTGTACCACTAGGTATAGTTGATTGTTACGACGGGTTCAAGTCCCATGCGTGCATAAAACTTCAACAGTCCCCAAGTCATTTGAGTATGTCACTAAATTTCGCTCGAAATAATTGGTAAAGCTCTTTATGCAAGATTTTTTTTTCGTATATTATTCATACTGTGGGAGGGCGCCAGATAATTGTCATACAATATCATAATTTCGGTTATTCGTTGTTAAATATTCCAGGAATATTCCAGGAATGTTCTGCGAAGCGTATAGTATTACTATGATACTATTTTTTATACTATTTTTATTCGCTGTAGTGACAGAAAAATAAATAAAGAAGGAATGATTTAAAATTAATTTAAATTATGATTTAGATAGAAACGTATAATTAGGTTTCGACTTAAAATATTTTAACATATGAATGTGCAGTTACAAATAAAGACAATAAATACGAAAAAGAAACGAAATAAAAAAACAATTTTGATCAAAACATAATAATAAATTAGTCTTATTTAGGAACTCAAACGTAGACGTTTAAAATTGTTTCTAGGTTCATGCTATAAAAATACTGTAACATTTTCGTAAGGAAATCAATAGGCAAGAGTTGTCAAAATAGCGGTGCAAGGGTTTCTTGTAATGATTATATAAAAGGCTATCTGTATATCTTTCCGCCAGGGTTCATGGAAGATTGTAGTCCCCGTGGCCCTGGCCAGTGGTGGTGGAGGAGAAGCACCGTGAGGTTTTAGTGGGTAAACGGACGGCCCATATCTGCCGGTCCGGAGTCCCACATAACCGCGTCCGAGTCCCCAATCGGGCGGGTATCCGTAAAGGATTTCCTCACGTAAAAAAAAAAGGCTATCTGTATATCTACGAGTGAAACTATTGAAAATGTGTCGAAATATTGGATTAATATCATTACCGTATGACTCATACTGCATTACTTTAATCTTTAACCATAGAAGCTCTTGGCATAGAAGTCTTAAGGTGTTACATTTTCTGCTACGGTAATGAAATGTGCGCCCCATTTCTAAATTTTCCAACGATATCGTTATCACTAGTAAAAAAACACTATCGGACTGATAGAGAAAATAGGGTTAGTGAACTCTAAAGCTTAAAGTATATATACATGTACATACTCTCCTTTCAATTTATTTATCTGTTAAGAATCAAATTTATTAAAATCTAATATATAAATAATAAGCACTTACACTTAGAATCTTTAAAAGCTTATATATATATATATATAATTTAATTATAAGTTTTCCTCAAGGAAGATTTCCTTACGCGAAATGATTTCTAGTTAACTGCATAATAATGTTGATCTCACTTGACACTTGGGGCGCAGCGCTCTCGACCCGAAATTTTCACATTTTTCATATTTGCCTCTACTATGAATACTCGTTTGTAATTTGGCAACGCTAAACTAACTACGTATTTAGTAATGTATATAACTTTTTTACTTAAAACTGTTTAACATTAAACATTATACCTTGGAGGACTAAAATATTGAGTTTCCGCATCCCATACGTATGGCATATAGAACTCATAGGAACCAAGTGGTGGAACCCAACATTGCATTGCATCTTATCAATCCAAAGCGTCCAGGAAAATGAAAATTGTAATATAATCATTCCCTCAGTAGGATAGAAACCTACTTACAACACATGCAGTCGATATTCAATCGATATTCCTTTGGGCCACGATGGTGTAAGCTAATTCTTTAAAAACGAACACTAAAACCTAAGGTAGGGCACTCACAGCGGGGGCTCATTAGCAAGTCAATGTTGCGGATCAGTTCGTTCTCATAACCGAGATCCAGGCACGCGCCTCGCTTCGCCTCTAGTCGACTATACTCAATCAAGCTTACTGAACTTACGTTACATACATAAACTCATTATTTAATGTTTTAACTTTGGCAATGTTAAATGTTAATCTTACTCGTCGAACTCGTTAAGCGAAAATTTTATGCCGAAACTCACAGATTACTGAGGGAATGAGAATGAAACTGTACGTATACTAATTATAAGTTGCTGTAGTATAAGATACTATTTTTTTATATATCTACTTTACTTTTTGAAACGTTGAATAAAGATCAACCATTCCTATTTTAACTTTGTAACTATGCAAAGCTAGCGCTGTCAAAATATCAGCGCTATTAAGTGAAAGAAAATCGGCTTAATTTCTGTCATTTCTCATCTTAAAGTACACAGAAACGTTGAGTTTGAGATATAAGAAACAATTTTTAATTCAAAAAACAGCTGAGAGCAAATTTTTTGATTGATTTTTGATCGACAACGTGTGTAATATGTTAAAAATTTTTCGAACCATTTACCTTTTTTACTTTTTTCCTTGGTACTAATTAATTTTTCAAAATTAACTTAAAAGTAATATATATGTATATAAACAAACAAACAAACAGAACGTTCATATCCTAGTTCGTGTAACGCCTGTGTACGTCTCATTCAGCTTTAAGTTGTTGAATCTCATATGCAAAATTATCTGAAGTCTCTGAATACTGCATCTTCTTAGATAATTTCTTGTTGTCAGCTAATTGACGAATTATATATACTCTTGCGAATAGGTCACTACAATCAATTAGTTCAAGCAGCACCCAACAGGACCACTTTTTTGCAGTATTGTTGTAGAATAAACTAGAACAATTAATATTGCTATCCTAGAATAAAAAGTCAAGGCAGGTGAAGCTACTATCTATAATTTTCTTAAATAGAGCTTTATCAGCTGGTTTTAATTATCAACTTTTAACTAATCATACCGGTCACGTATGGTAAATACTGACCATTATATAACTAGGCGTAGGGCGGAGCAATGCACTGCGTGAGAACTGAGAACAGGCTTTCACATTCTCGTCCGCTGATTCATGCGGAATCCGGACCCAGCTCTCTGGTGTTCTTTTTTTTTTCTTTTTCAGGCACACGTTAACTATTATGATCCAAATTTGGAAAGATGGTAATTTAATATACGATTTATAAAATGCTGTAGGCGATTATCTATTTTGAAACATATCTGTTTTATATCATGGTTACCTAAAATTTTATTAAATATCCGTATACTATAATAACTTAATTTTAGATACTGGTCTTTTCTTTATAATATGACTAGCTAGTGCCGGCGGCTTTGCTCGCGTAGAATATAATATAAGCTTTATTTAAAATAATAGGTATATTAATTTAGGACCTTTTGGACTCTTTAATTTGACCTTTTTGTTATACCACATAAATGTGCTAGACCGAGCAAACTGGACGTAAAGAACCCTTTCAAACAGGCTTTATAGAATCTATATCACTCCTTTGAAATAAGCATTAACACAGTAACACAGTTTTTTATCAGTAGCCCAAAATCAAAGTTTCATGGTTCTAACTTTAAATAGGAGAAACTTACATACAAACTTCCAGCCCCTATTTTACTCCTTTAGGGGTTGTATTACCAAAAATGCTTCCATTGTGGATGTCTAATACACAAAATATCAATTTTTTCAACGTGAGGAATTCTATAAAATTAAAATATTAAAATTAATTCATATTATATTATGTTGAATATTTGAAATTCTCTCTTGTCATTCGCAAACCGATCACCTACAAAATCACTACCTACGAACACTAGTTTTGAACATCAAAAACAACTCATTATATATATCATAAGTATTATTCTTTACTTGTTATCAATGAAACGACAATAGCCATAAAGCTATAGGTTAGTTTGTAAGTACCATACACGCATACAAGATTGTTAAGACTTATTTAATGTTTTCCTGCTTAGAAGCTCTAAAATGTGAAACGTGTTTAAAAATACCCAATAGACAGGTACGAATATATTTGTATGAACAGGTATTTTTTTAAGGATGATTCTTTTCTTTAGTCAACGTTGAGTTACATAACAGGAGGGCTGTGGATGGGCGGAGCGAAATGCGGCACTCCTTAATGCCCCGCCTTGTGGCCTCCTCTCACAGATACTGTGTGTGGGGCAACTCATGGGCTTTTACTTGCCATATAGCGAATGATGCCTGTATGTTCGTATAAAGCGTTTCTAAAATAATCAATGAAGAAATACAGTTTTTAGGTACTATTGTACTTTATAAATACTTCGTCGTGACGGAGCGGAAAATCATATAAGTACACAAATAAATTAAAATAAAACATTATATATTACATATGTTTAATAAATATTTATTATATAGATGATGAAATATACAAAATCTATGTTACCGTGATACGGATCGTTTTGACCGCGTAAGCAGCCATTCAGTAAGTTGTCTTCAATTTAGATTACGACACAAAACGGCACTGCCACAATAGAGTTAATAGTATTTGATGCAGCTTCAATTTTCTTTTGTTTTTAGCAGAATTAAAAAATTATAAAATGTATATAAAAATACAAACTTCTATGTACTAGACATATTTACAAAACGTATAAAAATTTGAACGCAGCGGGATTTTAACCCGCGCCTCTTTACGCGTCTTATTACAACTTATATTTGTTGTTAGCATCTCTGTAGAGAGATTTTTACAAATTTCTGCTACCCAAAGATTATTCTACGAACAATTAAGTATAAGAATTTTGACGTAGTTGGATGTAGAACGCATGGTTAGCGGTCAGAGCGCTTGAACGGTTTTGAAGAGGCGCGCGTTCAAATCCCGCTGCGTTAAAAATTTTATACGTTTTCTAAATATGTATTTTTCAATTTCCTTAGTGTGCGAATAACACTTTAAAAAAATTGTTAAGAAATTCTATGAAATATCCAGTCACTTATAACTCGCACCAAGTAGATCCTAAGAAGCGCCGCGGCGGAGCTTCGCGTTGGTAATTTATGGCGGCCGCAAATTGCGTCTCCATTTGCATTAAGCCTCGTCTCGCTCTCTATTAAATAAATTTGAAAAATTTTTATTAATTGCTATACTTATTTAATTCTGAAAATCGTTTTTGTCGTTATTTAATGAATATGTAACAAGCGGATTATTTAATTTATTTGTCCAAACTAAGCGCGCCTTGTAATTTACGATCAAATAAATAATGTACACAACTCTCTTAAGACTGCGATGACTAAGATGACGGCGGTCTAACATAAAACGGGTTCATAGCTTAGTGGCTTGTTAGGATACTATTTAACCTTTCAACAAGTGACCGCGACGTTACTTCAGTGTCACTTTGACATTTGCAAAAACAGGAATGTATCTCCTCTAAACCTCAACTTATAACAAATAAATAAAAGCATTAAAGAGTTACTGTTTAGATAAGTTTTTTATAAATAAAATAACTATAGAGGCCACAGTCGGATAGTGTCTGATTGTAATCGTGATTGGCTATGGGCTCGACTCCCATTCGGTGAAATGATCATAGTTTAATTATTTATATTTCACCGTTCTGCTAAGCAACACAAAGCACGGCGTTGAGCGTCGTTGAGCCCTACCACTTAACAAGCAAGATGTCGAATTCGGGAGGAAAGAAGTGAAGAAAGCAGGTTTGACAATAGCTTCTCTTTTGCTATGCGGGAAAACGCGAGACACTGAACACAAAGGAACAATATGTGGAATTTTATAAGGACATAGAGTCGGCTTCAGGAGTTAAGGTCGTCGGCTTTAGGTACTAAAAATAAATCAAGTAAAAAAAACGATGAAATAATAAAGAAATAAAAAAAGGTAAGCGATATAAATAAAAAAAAATAGATAGATAGAGATAGATAGACCATTTTGCACAAATCTTTTTATTCTCATTTTGTATAATTTTCTACATTGGCAAGTACCGACATATGTCGACATAATTGTTTAAATCAATAAACAGTCTGTGTAATAAATACTATCTCTTTTTTATTAATACTTTTTTATAAATCCAATAGTAATAGAAGCAATCATTGCAAGACTATCGGCCTCAATGTCCTTTTTATTAGATCAGAGCGAAAGACCCTAAAGACCAGGGAATTCGTTAAGATGGAGAGATACGCGCGGCGGGGTCAGTGCCCGCTATGCATTATGCATGTGGCGAAATGAGATCGTAGGTTATTAAGCGACCCAGTACATTTATATGTTAAACGATTATATGTCAGAGGATAATATTAAATTGAATTAACTTATTTATTATGTAATGATAAACTTAAAGAACGACAACTGCAATATTACTTTTATTAGAAAAAGAGTAGCGCACTTATATTATATATATTATAGAACTTATTTGTTTGTTGTTGTTAGACCACTTCTTGTTCCATTAAATGTTCAAATCCCTCGTATTCCGAATATACAGTATTCGCGCTGAATAAAGTTAAAACTTTTAACCTTTCATTTATTATGAGGATGACTTTCCTTTTAGTTTTATATTCTATTACTTAAGTATTATAAGAAAGTATTTATTGTCTCATGGAGGTTTGAACGGTAATTTAACAAATTAATATTTAAAATAAACTACAAAATCATTGCAGTTTTAATATATATTTATATGCGGCTATAACCACGCGGCTTGGGCCCCGCCGCGCCGCGGGACGCCGAAGTAATAAAATAAAGAACATTGCAGCGCTAAGCCGCGCACGCTGCGCGTCTAAACCAGAGATCTGAGACTATTGTATTAGGACTTCGCCCCTTAGAAGTTGTTCTGACGCAAAGTATTGATTGATTGTTTATTACAATTCTAGGAAAAAAATGGCTTCAAAAGCACCTACATGCCAAAGCATACCCAAAGGTATGTAATTATATATCGATGAATGATTTTTTTATCGAATAGGTGCTTGATCAATTTAGTTTTAAGCTGTATAATTCAAAATTTCTCTTTTTTATATGCTTTCATAATAAAGTTAGTAGATAAATTACATTATTATACAATATTCTGCAAAATTTAAATTTTAATTATTTAAAAAATATATAAATATAATAATATAAAAATATAAATATAATAAAAATTTTATACGTTTTCTAAATATGTCTTTTTCAATTTCCTTAGTTTGGGAATAACACTTTAAAAAATGTTAACAAAATATATATTTAATAAATAGCATTAGCACAATAGTAGAATAATCTTTGGGTAGCAGAAATTTGTAAAAATCTCTCTACAGAGATGCTAACAACAAATATAAGTTGTAATAAGCGTATTCTTATAAGAATAAATATAATAATTTTAAAAAATTTAATCCTTGTGCCTAACTGAATATCACTTAAAAAATGATTTTGTTTGTATATGGCTTCAGTAGATTCAGTAGGCAAATGTCTGCACTACAACGAACAATGAAATAAGCCTCTAAAATTGTTGAATAATAAAACAAATGCCTGTAAAATCTCACTCACAAAATTCATTAATCGAACATTCGTAGGGTGTGACATTGTGAACGTCTTTCGCTTAATCCGCTAGGGTTGGTGTGGGTCGGGGGCGAGCCTCAGCCGCTTCCGCCACTCGCCGGCTTCCGGTCCCGCATCCGCACGCATCGTGTGGTTACGTCGCGGATTTAAATCGCGGAGTGAAATTTATGATAAATAGTGATTTTTGTAGCCTTTTTTGTAATACATAAAAAAATTTTTGGAGCAAAAATATAACTTGTAGTCTATGTAGTTTTAGAAAAAATTGTAACAATTTGATTTGACAGTGCGGGATATTGTCAAAGTGTTTGTTAGTGCATATTATGTATGTACTCGTATATGTGGTTAGCGAGCGAGCACCGGCGCTTCCAGCAGCTGTGTCACGGTTAGCTACACGGCTTGGGACCTAACAGCCTCCAATCCTACTTAAAACTTTACGTGTAAAGTCCGGAAGGTGGAAGGGAAAGTAATCATATCCCCGAGTAGGAATCGAATCCACGACCGTCTCGTTTAAAGTCAAACACTGCAAGGTTAGGAACAGGTTATATATTTATGAATCTTCACGCTTTTTCTCTATTTTCTAACTATAGATTAGGCTTATTAGAGACAGAGAACTCAGTTCAAATCCTCTTACACAATTCGTTTAAATTACTTTTTTATAAATGATAAACTTTATCTACATTAAATACTGAAAACAAGCAAGTGTATCAATTGTTTTATATATAATGATAAATACTCTAAAATGTGCATTGTAAAAAATACATCCAATTTAACCGCATTTAAAGTTCACTATTATGGATATAATTTTGCTTTCACATAAAAGATATATACTATCTAGGTTTTTTTTTAGAATCATTTGATTAAAATAATCCCACGTAATACTGTACTGTGTAACTCCAATAATTTAGGCAGCGCACGCCAAGATAAGTGTCAGGGGGTAGGAAATTTTTGACTTACTACATTCTTATCGATATATTATAGCCAAATTACACAAAATGTTTTAAATTGTAACTTTTATGTATAGCCTATGCTACTGTTAAGCTTTAAAGCAGTTTTTGCGTGAAAGAATAAAAGACATCCTTCCATTTACGCTACCGTCACAGCTTCACATTTATAATTTAAAAGAAATGTTTGAAAACAGATTTAGGTTCAAAAAGACATATTTAGAAAATTTCAAGAGTCGCGGGTACAAATCCCGCTGCGTTCAAATTTTATACGTTTTCTAAATATGTCTTTTTCAATTTCCTTAGTGTGGGAATAACACTTAAAAATGCTATAGAAATATAGATTTAGGTTCCTTCTTATATTATTTATATGAACACTTTATAACTATATTTTTACATATAACTTAATTTTCGCATTTCATTTCAATTGTCACTGTTTATTTGTAACAGAGCCATACGCAGCACTGAGCGCGTGCGCTCGCGGCAGTGGTCAAGTGCAACTGTGGCAGTTCCTACTGGAAGAACTATCATCGGGTGCACCTGGGATCTGTTGGGAGGTAATATATATATATATATATATAATTAATATATATTTTTGTTACACTAACGTTCATTTTCTCAGTTGATTTAAATTTCACACAATAGGCATGCGCATTTTAGAAACATTGTGTTAGGTGACGGGTCCTTTGTCTTGAATATTACTATTATATTATTACATAAATGCTTACGAATATAATAAAAAACTAAATCCTTATATCCTAAATCATACGATAAATATAGGAATAATTCACATTTAAAATATACTTTATTCAAACTTTTGCAAGTACCTTTGAATCGTCAAATGGACAGAAAGCTACCATCGGAAGGCAGGTCTGCTGAGAAGAGCCACAGAGAACGTCGACATTGGCTCTTTTCAAATATAAAATTTACAATAACATTTTTCAATATTAAATGATATTAGAACCACACATTCTTCTTTATAACTCGTTTAAAACAAAAAGTACGAAATGTAATAGAAATAACTTTATTATCATTTATTTGAAAGTATTTGAAAGTACTAGACTAATAGACTGATGCAACATGTATGTTAAAATAACTTTCGTTCATTGTGACTTTATGTAACGACTGTTAGTGGTATTTGTGAATATTGCTCGAAATGATTTGATATAACTATTGATTGTAAAGTTCAAATGTACGTATAAAAGTGAGTATTAACTTCTATCAGGCCACGCCCAGCGACGGTGAGTTCCGTCTCTCCGACCCGGACGAGGTGGCGAGGCGCTGGGGCCGTCGCAAGCAGAAACCCAACATGAACTACGACAAGTTGTCGCGAGCGCTCAGATACTATTACGATAAAAACATTATGAATAAGGTGAGTGTCTAATTCATTATAACTAACTTAAATAGGTTGTACCGTCTTTTTGACGCACGTAGAGTGAACGATGAGTCACTCGGTTCGACGTTTTCCGTTCATTGCAGATGTTGGACGCTGAGTTAATATTATTGCTCAGTGGAACACCCACACCGGAATAGTGAATGTTTCTCTTTATTTATTAAAGAAGGGAACTTTAAATATACTTTTAAATTTATATTAACTTTAACTATTTTTAAATTAAATTATGAAAAATAGCTGCATGAAGTTCCGCCACTCGATATGCAATGAACTCCGGTGTAAAACGAAGAACGGATTGTGAATTCTCTTGGCACTCTGCTTACTAAGGTTGTATGAACAAATCGATAAGTGTACCAGGGTAGTACGGCTTGTATTAAATTACATATTACGTTTAGGTGCACGGCAAGCGCTACGCGTATCGGTTCAACTGGGCGGGGCTGGCGGCCGCCTGCCAGGCGCAGGCGCCCGACGCGCCGCCCTACTGGCACTACCTGGCGCCTCGCCCTCCACCCCCAGTCACCACCACCTCCACCCAGGTCTCTGTCCTCGTGTCTGCACCTGCCACGCACTTGCCGACTAGCAATACGCATCACAACACGCCTCACTAAAACACTCCAGTGACCAGGTAGCTTTAGAGCCAACTGCCATGGAACGTTTTGTAACAACAAAATTATAGTTTACTTATTAATAATTGTTAGTTAATTTAAAGTTTAAGCTGGCCTTATGTTGTTAAATTAAATGTAAGGTCGTATAATTCGCGGAGTAGTCGGAGAGGATCTAGTGTCACGGTTCGCTCTCCATTCTCCACTAAATGGTTCAAGTGAGTCATCCTGATTTAATCCATACAAATGACTTGCATGCATTTATTATTTTATTTGTCTTGTTTTTGTTTAATCTAGGTATTTTTCGTACCTAGACTTGTTGTTTATAAGTAAATAAAGTACAAACTTAAAATGTAACTAAGAGGACGAGATCAACTTCAGCATGTATTTGAACTAAAACAAAATAGTGCACTTATTGTCAAGCAACTTATCCTTTTACATACTATTAAATTTCTAAGAACATTACATAAAATGTATTTCTTAATTTATATTGGCATTTCTCTGTTTTAGGTAGCAATATGTCTAATACTACGTGTAATTCTATATTTAAAATCATTACTCACACTTCAAACATTACCTATTCTGCCAATATTATTGATTAAACAGTACATTTATAATTCAATGTTAAATTACCTAATATATTTAACTGTTAATTTGCATACTTTATGGGAACTATGTTGTTTTTTATTTTTACTTATGCATATTTTTTGTAATAATACATCTATAATAAATATAGTAAAATAAACTGTACGCTTGTTGATGTTCCTTTTCAAAAACCCCTGCGTTATTGTACTTATTATTAAAAAACAAAATATATTTTTTATATAATTTTTACCATTACATGTTAATAATGTAGGTATTTTGTCTTTTGTATCTCCCAAATAATATTTTTATTATTCTGTTCTTATTTGTGTATATTTTTTTATACTCTGTGGACTCATGATCCGTATTTTTATTGTGATGAATGCTTAGTAGACAGAGTACACTTTGTATTAGTATTAGCAATGTACATTTTTTTATTCCATTGCCTACGGCTTCGGCTACAAACGAGCTCATAGAGCTTAGTATCTGTGCGAGTGCGAGTTCCTATTGAAATTAGCTTATCTAAATACATTTAAATATGTATTGATACGTTAATATGTTAAAAATGTAAAGCAGTTTCATACTTTGTTACTTTCATAAAATGCAACTAAATAAAATCTGACCGTTTGATTACAAGACAGCTATTACGCGACGCACGACATGACATTATTAGATTTTTAATATATTTTTCACTTGACATTATTTAATACTGCACAAACTTTGTACTGTTTTCTTATAAGTTATCACAGAGATTTAACTTATTTTAATTTAACTCAATAAATTTATTTTTGTCTATAATAATATATGTTACCTTTTCTTTTTTGTCTAGTTCCATTGCTACTAGATATATTTGTATATTATTATAAGTAGTATAAAAGAATACTAGTAACTGTGTCTTTGGTTGTGTACTTATAATACTCCTTTCAAAATAGCCGTGTTTTTACTTTCCATGAATTGAAGATTTATAATGTTTTCAATATTTTTTATATTTTGTACATAATATGATGATTTGAAATTTTACTTCATTACACGCTATGTAAGGTATTCTGAGATTTTGTGTAAGACGTTGTTTTTATTATTATGTACAAATTTTGTTCCAAGGTCTATGCGTTTTAATTGTTTGTTTTTATTATATTATATCAATTACATTTTTTTCATTGCCATTACATATTTATGACGTACGTTGATTTTGAATGTAAGTACTCAGTTTCAATTTATTTTTAATAAATATAGGAAAAAGCTATAACCAGTCTACACTCTACAGTTACGTTTCGCCAAATCAGATTTCTACTTACAAACCTCATTGAATCCAGTCATCTTAACGCCCACTAAGTATATAAGTTTTAACGTAGCGGTATTCGAACCCGCGCCTTTTAGAAACCGTCTAAAGCTCTGACCGCTAAGCCACACGTTAAATGTCCGGCCACGTCGAATTTCTTTTACGCTTTTTAAAGCTTATTTTTGTTAGCATCTCTGTAGAGAAATTTGTTAAAAAATCTATGCAAAAGAGAATGCTATTTATTTAACATTAATATATTAGCATTTTTAAAGTGTTGGATAGTTTTTTAGAGTCGTTGGTTCGAGTCCCGCTGCGTTCAAACTCTTATACGTTTTTTAAAAATGATTTTCACACCCTAAGTATGTAAATAAGATTTCAAAAATGCTAAAATATTATCATTAGTGTTTGTTAATTTATGTTAATACAATATTTTATTCAGTTTTGATACAAAAATATGTTTTATTTAGTTATTAAGCATTATCATTTCGTTGTGTCATTTTATATAAGTACATTAATTTTAACAGTTTTATTTCCGTTTCTTTTGTAGTTCACCTTGTTCGTGATAAGTTTACGATTTTGTTACATATATAAAATGTTTTTGGCGCACGTCGCATTACAATAAAGTTCCTTACAAACAGACACTGGTGTATTTGTTCCCTTTTGGTAAATTACTTAATTATATTTAGGTCTTCAACAAAAAATCTATAAAGTATCAGAATACTAGACCCTACCTACTCCTAAGTTACAAAATAAAATGAATTGATAATACTTGTATAAAGACATTTATAGGATGTTTTTATTTCTTGTCTTATTAAAAGAAAATGGATTTAGAATTGTCAACAAAATAACGAAATTTACGATAAAGGTGATTGATAAGAAAAGTCGAAAAAGGATGTTAAATAAAGGTTTCGATGCTCACTTGTAAAAATGTTTGTTATTTGAAATATTTTCGTTTCTTCAGTCCGATTCTATTCTTTTCACTTCTTCATATGACTCGCAATGTGTGGAAAGTGTACTTATTAGCTTATCTCTCCGTCGCCACACGGTACGATTAAACGATAAGAACACTTAATAATAAAAAATGTCCTAATAAAACTCTAAAAGAATTTCGCTATGAACTTCAACGTTTTATGAAAGAATGTAAGTTTCGCAAGATTTGAATTATTTATACTTTCTCTGTAAAGTAAATCTTTTATCTATAGTTTTTGTGTATAATATAATAATATTAGTGTCATACAAAGAGTCCCCGAGAGCCGCGTTTTTCGCGTAGTCCTTGCGGCGCGGCGCCGGACGCCACACGATAGGCGCCCACGCGCTTCTGATTGCTGGACGACAGCTGTTATTATATTAATGTATGTAAAATTTTATAATTAAAATTATAATGCATACTGTAGGCGTACATAATAAACATTGTTGAATAAATATAATATGGGATATTTTTATACTGTTTTTACTTGAAGAACTAATTGAAATATAAAAGCGCCTCTTGAAAACCATTCAAGTTTCAATTCTTGAATGGTTTTCAAGAGGCGCGGGTTCAAATCTCGCTGCGTTCACATTTTTATACGTTTTTATAAATATGTCTTTTTCAATTTGCTTAGTGTGCGAATAACACTTTAAGAATTAAAAAAAATATATAATTGAAGTGTATTTACACTCTAAAAAGCTGTTAGTTACTGTAAAGTAAATATTCAAACGATTGTGCTTAGAAAAATCTTTGGGTAGCAGAAATTTGTATAAATCTCTATACAGAGATGTTAACTACAAAAATAAATTGTAATAAGCGTATAAGAATATCTACGTTACCGGATGTAGAACGGCTGACTTAGCGGTCAGAGCGCTAGGACGGCTTCCAAGAGGCGCGGTTTTGAATCTCACTGCGTAAAATTTTTTATACGTTAAATATAATCGCTCCCCAGAGCGGTAAAAGAAATCATAATTAACCACGTCAAAAACAGTCAGGCGCTGTCCCATTGCGCCAAGATGGATGGATGGATGCTGCTTTATAATAAATAAATTTAGTATTTTTTTAAAATAACCGAGTCAAAAAAAATTTTCTTGTATGAAATATTGCCGATTTAAATAAAAAAGTTATAGTATCCATATATATATATATATATATATATATATATATTCATTCATCTTTTGCTATTATTGCTAAATATAAAAGATTGGATCTGAACTATTATTAAACATGTAAATGAATGATTAAAGTTGATAAATATAATTAAACCAACATAAAAAGAAGTTTAATACAATTGTGATATAGATAACACGAACTCCCACTTAACTGCCAAGGGACAGGGCAGTCAACGCACAATGGCGTCCCGATCGGTCGCACGTATTGTTTTGCTTATTATAACTGGTAAAAATCATTATTGAGACTTTCATTGTATAAAATAATTGGATTTATTTTTACGAGGTTTCCAGTGACCTAAATTATTAAAGCTTGTTTCTTCGTGGTATACAAAACAGTTGCTACTGTAAAGAAGACAGTGGGAGTGGGTTTACAGAGCTGTTGAAAAAGTTGCTATATCAATTCTATTGGAGTATAAACCTATTAGAGTATATTTTTAAAACCAAAAGAGAGAGTATATTTTTCAAACCTGCAGGTGTCGAGGTTTCAGCTGCGTGTGACAATGTTACTTTCATTTCGTCTCAAGTGGACCTCCTCCTGGCGGAGTACGACCGCGGCGTCGGACACGCGCTGCCCATGGATGTCAGTGCGTCGCTAGAAATACAGCATGCATCCATCGACGACAGAGATTCCACTGTTGGGATGTTAGGCTCGTTACATTTGGTAAGTGTTGTTCAGGAATACTGTTTTTTTTTTATACGTGAGGAAATCCGTTACGGATACCCGCCCGATACGATTGGGGACTCCGGACCGGCAGATGTGGGCCGTCCGTTTTCCCACTAAAACCTCACGGTGCTCCTCTTCCTCCGCCACTGGCCAGGGCCACAGGGACTACAATCTTCCGTGAACCCTGGCGGGGGGATACTACGAATTATACACACGTCCCTAAATGTGATTGAGTGATTTTATATCAGTTTCAAGAATTTTTTTTTACTGGTACATTTGTAGCTGATTGCTTATTATAGAGCATATTATTGATTTGAAATGTAAAGAGGTTATTTCCTCTTAAGCTTTTAATTTACATTATAATCAATTAACTATGCAGAAATGGGAAGACAAGCGCTTAGCGTGGAACGCAACAAGTTGGGGCTGTGACAATGTCCTTGTATCGTCAGAACGCCTGTGGTTGCCCGATGTGGCTCTGGTGAGTGCCGCCACCGTGGGCTCCTCGGGTGGAGATTTGGGGCTCCGGGCACGGCTCACCAGTGACGGACGCGTCTCCTGGGCAGTCCGTTTCGGCCTGACCGCTCCGGTCACCCTCGCCCTGGACGACTGGCCCAGCGACAAACATGAAGCTGTGTTTAAATTTAGCTCACGGTCATATTCGACAGACGAATTAAATTTGACATTAAGTGATTCGGAGGTAAGTGAGCAGTTTTCCACTGATAATCTACCTTGATATTATATAAGTTTAATTAAAATTGCCAATAATAAATTGGCCTGCATGCTCTAATGCTATAATGCTATAATAATGTATCAGGCCGTAACATTTTTTTTTACTTTATAGATAACTAAATGTATTTAATGATAAGGAAATTGTAAAATACATATTTAGAAAACGTATAAAAACTTGAACGCAGCGAGATTTGAACCCTCGCCTCTTGAAAACCGTTCAACCGCGGGTTCAAATCCCGCTGTGTTCAAGTTTTTATGCGTTTTATAAATATATATTTTACAATTTCCTTATTGTGCGAATACACTTTAAAAAATGTTAAAAAAATATAGGTTATTGTAACTTAATGTTGTTTTTAGGCCACCACAGTATTCGAATCCGGGGCGTGGGAGCTTGTAGCACTGAAAAGGTCTGCGATGCCGTGGTACCATCTTAATAAACTCCAGGAGGTGCTGGAGTACCGGGTGACGCTCAGGCGCCGCGCGGCTGCGCACTCGCTGGCAGTGGCGGCGGTGCTTGCGGCGGCAATACTGTTGCTGCTGGCCGCGGCGATGCTACCGCCGGCGTCGCGACCCGCACTGTGCGCGACTTCCACCCTAGTTGCTTCTTTGTGGTAAGAGCTCACGGAGAGAATGTTTAGTTTCTATCAAATGAAATATTCGTTATTCTAACTCTTATTGAATTAAATTTTGTACAGTTAGTATGCTTAAGTATGTTTATTGCCTGAAAATCTAATAATAAACAGAGAATTACGTAGAGTTGTATAAAGTTATAACAAAGTAACAAGTGTAGTAACGAGTAGAAGTTACTTTTACCAGACAATTGAAACGAAGATGTTTACAAAAATCTACTGTTTCTTTAGGAAACCAACCCACTGAAAAAAATATTAGACGGTATATGATATCTTTTTCCTCTGTTCAGGTTGACATCAGCGCTAGTGCGCCTCCCCGGCGCGGCGTCAGCGCCGCTGGCGATGTCGCTGCTGTGCGCGGTGAGCGTGTGCGGCGCAGGCGCGGCTGCGGCGGCAGCACTGGTGCTGCGCGTTGCGCGGTGCTCCTCTCCGCCGCCGCGCGCGCTGCGGACCCTTGTCACGGCCGCATCCAGCTTTTGTAAGCTTATACCTACTGAGGTTAGTACATTTCGATTCTCATTTTTGCTTTTTAGATAACTTTATGCTCATTTACATGCATATTACTAGTTGATGCACGCAACTTTATTTGCGTGGACTTTATGACATACTTATTCCATTTACGGCCTGTTGACATTGAAGCGTGGACCCGAAATCGTGACAACTTTATTATATGAAATCATAAAAAATAAAAAAACTATTTAGAACATATTTCAAATAGATACATAGACATAGATATATTACGGAATAGGACCCTTAGATGTTACATAAACAATTTTTTAAAGACTTTATCCTTTGTTTTGAACTAACGCATCTTCCGTTTTCTACAATGCAAAATTGATTTTCACACAAAGTCACCAAGTCCCCAAGGACTGTAACGCAATAGGACTACAATGTAGAGTTTACAAATATCTATAAAAATATAATGCGAACATTGCAGCTACTATTAAAATTGTATAATTCAACAAATTTGCCAAGTGATAATACACAATTACCATCTTTTTATGTAAATTATTATTTTATCGCTTTTAATATTAAAGTAACATCAAGTCAAAATACATATTATATTTAAATTTATTCTTTTAGAATTATATAATACATAATTTAAACATATATAATAAAAATTAAAGGCTTAAATTTCAATAGAATATTTAAGAATATATAAAGGGCGCTACATTTACTCTTTGCATATGAATAAATTTAATAATAAACTTTATTCCTTTAAATTTTGAATATAAATATTATTTTGAATATGAATATCTCTACATGAACAGGGCAGCAGTGCGGAGTGGAGCGCGTGGGCGGCGACGGCGCAGCTCCTGGACTACGTGCTGCTCGCGATTGTGCTTTTTACACTTTTTATAGTCACGTGTCTTAGCTTTTGACCACCTTTCTCTAACCACCTTATTTATCTTCCTACCCCGAATGATCCAGTGCCGTGTTGGTACATTTCGGGCCCCTTGGTCACCTTGGTAGTTTGTTACAGTTCATTCGGAGGCCCAATGAGGTCGGGAGCCCTCGCCACGGACCTCGTGTGTCCTAATGGTACAATCTCCATCTATAATTAAGTCACTACTTAATACTAAAACCATTACATCATATTTTAGCAAACGTCCTATTTATTTTAAATTTGGCTTGAAATTGGCTATTCGTAAAATAACTAACTAACTTTGACATTATGAATTATTAAAACTAGCGCACTTGTCTCGGACTATTCGAATATATATATTTCAGTAGGTACCGCTTTTATTGCAGACACTTTACAATAAAATTAGTGGGTGTACGTACTATGTAGTGTATGTGGTATTAGAAGTATCAGTGTATATAGAACTAATAAATATTTAGATAATAATATGTGTATTTTTTTATTTAAAAATAATAAATGGTTAATTTAGTGATACAGACATTATTGAGTCCCGTATCGTGGACGTGCAAGTTTAATCGTGATTATATCTTATAAATAATAGGCAATAGTGCTGATAAGATTCAAAGACATCTATAATTATTATATTATTAATAATAAATATTTTTACGAATCTCCCGTATACTATAGAAAACTCTAAACTAGAAGTCTTAAAACACTTCGTTAATACACTTTTCACACTAAATATTCTATATATTTTTTTAACATTTTTTAAAGTGTTATTCGCACACTTATATGTCTTTTTCAATTTCCTAATTGTGTTAATAACACTTTAAAAAGTGTTAAAAAAATATATATTTTTTAAATAGCATTCTCTCTTGCCAAACGATTGTTCGTAGAATAATCTTTGGGGTAGCAGAAATTTGTAAAAATCTCTCTACAAAGATGCTAACAACAAATATAAGTTATAATAAAGCGAATAAGAATTATCACGTAGCTGGATGTAGAACGCATGGCTTAGCGGTCAGAGCGCTTGAACGGTTTTCAAGAGGCGCGGGTTCAAATCCTGCTGCGTTCATATTTTTATACGTTTTCTAAATATGTCGTTTTCAAGTATTCAATAATTTTAGATATGATCATTCTCGCGAGCGGAAATCCAAGCCACAACTGCCTGTACAATGAAACACTGTTCACTGTGCCACAGTCATATCATACAAATTAATTAATTTCCTTTAAAAATATCTTTGGAATATCTTTTATATCGAAAATTGTAAAAAGAAGCATGATACTAACTAAGCTTCCCTCTTAACGACAATAAGCTTGAAATTGTTTTGTTACAAATAAATTTCATGATATTACCTACTATACATTGTTATAAAGCTTATCGAGTAAACGGCTACAGGTTTGGTGGTTTACCTGAACTAAATATGATGCGATTATCACATGATTTTTTTATGGCCGCTATTTTATAATAAAAGTCGATAAATGTATCACATATTTAATCATTAAAGCGTATATGTATGAATGACATTTCAATAACTAAATACATTTTAATTTTAATTTATCAAAAACTACAAACTTACAAACAAGACTTGGTGAGAGTTGCTGTTTAAGCAAAGACACGATATCGTGATATAACAAATATTAGATCGCATAACAATAATTACTGCGCACGCACACACGGTGCTTATGGGAAATATTAAATAATTAAAAAACAGCGCTTAATTCCTAAATTAGCAAAAAGTGCAAAAGGGAGTGATGCCGAAACGAATATTCCTAAATATGCACACCAATACTATCTTAAAACAGTTATCTATTCAGATTCTGCCACGTCTACCATGATTTCGTTTTGACGTAGCAGTATAGCCTCTCAGCGAGCAGCACGATTGTGGCTAGTGACATGCCGGCGAGTAGCGCCTGCGCCGCCGGCAGCACGTCCACCAGCCCCACGCTGACGAAGCCGCCGCGCCCCTCGTTGCACTTAGGCCGTGAGCTCATCCACACACGTCGGAACCGGTCCATCAGACCCACTTCGCGTTGCCAGCGAAGTCTAACGAACAAATAGAAGATTATTATGGTTTCCTAGAGCATATGAACTTGTTAACTATTGCTGACGCCGTAGGGTAGTTGGGAATGTCTGATGCCATACTGTGCTAGTGGAACCGATCCTCGTTTACAGAAATATTTACTTTAAAATGGTGTACCTATCCTTTTCTTTCTCTGGTTAAAAAAATTAAAGTTATTAAGTAATTTCACCATCAAGCAGTGTTTTCAAATCTGGCGAAAACTGGAGAATGGAAAATATTAGGACTAGGAATAGATCTGCGAGAGATATAAAAATTTAAATGAAATACAATTTATTCCTAACCAATAAAATATGTTTCGTTGTCATGAAATGAACAAAAACTAATAAATATTATTGTTTTATCACCTTGAAGCAAATAGGTCGCGGTAACCGGAATGCTTCCGCAAGGGCACGGCCACCATCGGCAGAGTGAACGCCTTGATCTCCTTCAGGCCACATTTCTCTCGTTCTGTGTATGTCTTGCTAATAATGTCGTAGGCCGAGCTCTGCTCCACCTATATTTAAAATGGTTAGGTTATTTGTTTTTATATATATATATATATATATCATAAGTCTAATATTATGTAGAGTGTTAAACGATGAATAAGGAGTTCTCAGTTGACGTTGTCTCCTTTGACACGTAGGCCTTTTCCAGCTGCTTCCAATCATCCCTATTATTAGCTTTTCCTGACCAGGTTGTTCCTCGAATCATTTTTATATGATTCATCCATCTTTTTGCTTTCTTGCTTGTTTTCTTTTGCTGTCGCGTGGTTGCCATTCTGTTATAATTTTGGACCATTTCATTTTGCTGTCCATCACCATTTTAGCTCTTATATTATATTATTATGTTGTTACCGATCTTATATCTTTTGCTCTTTTGCTCTTTTCCGGTCTTTCAATGTCACTCGCAACATACTTAATTCCATTGCCCTTTAGCACGTTCTTAATTTCAATAGATTTTTCTGAAACAAGCTTTGGCATCAATATGTAAGGCTTTTCTTTTCGCCACAATAGGAAAAGGAATGGTTTCAGTATATTTTTAACATACCAATATCTTTTCCAAGCACACGTCTTTTATATGTTTGGTCTTTGAATAATATTCATTGTCCTAAATATATGTGGGTTGTAACGTATTCAATAATTTCGTTGTCTACTCGTATGATTATCTCCTCCCTGTCTGTCATTACTTTTTTCTTTGTTTATATAGTCCAACATCTCTGCTTGCATCCATCCGCGAATCTTACATGGTTGAGTAGCTTTCCATTGATGTTTATACCAATATTACAACAGACTACAGACTACATTAGAACAGACTACAGAAAAGAGATTACTCCTCCAGCTATTGAAAACTCTTCGACAAATGACTTTAGTTTTATTTGTGCTGTGCTATTAGAGTATACATACTTGATTATACGTATGTATTTTTTATTGGCACTCCTTGATAGAGAAGAGCTCTCCAAAGTGAGTTATGTTTCACTGAGTCGAATGCCTTTCTATAGTCCACAAAAGCGACGTAAACAGCTTATTTGTATTCTTGGCACTTTTCCAGTATTTGTTTTAGTACATGCATGTGGCCTGTTGAAAATCCTATTCAGAACCCAGCTTGTTCAATAGGTTGTTGGTCGTCAAGTATTCTTGTTATTCTATTCAAGATTAATTTAGGGAATACTTTATATATGTTTGACATGACGCTAATGCGCCTATAGCTTGCAATGTCCTATCTCCTTTTTTGTGTATGTCAAGTGAAGTAACTGTTAAATAAAATACTTTCCTGAAATGCGAAGAGCCCTGTGCGCACGCGTGCGATGCCGTCCACCACGCTGAGGTAAGCGCGCTCGCCCAGCGGCAGCAGCTTGCGGCGGTACAGAGCCTGCGTCGCTGGGTCGTTGCTCTCCTACCATAATGTATATAAAATACAAACATAAACAAAATGTAAACGTATTTATTTAAATAATCCGAATAAAAAAAAACTTATTTAGTAATTAAACAAAATTACGATTGTACTTATATGTACTTAGTTAAATTTTAATTTCTTTGGAAAAAGTGAAACCTTACAGCGAAATATACTCTCTTGTAAGTAGTTTCTTGCACCCCCATGTCCATGGGCGAGTGCGTCAAGTCCGCGATCGTATTCAACGCGTTACTCGGCGCTTGTAAGATTGCTACAATTTTAGCAGAATATGACGTGAAGGCGAAGAGAGACGCCAGCAGAGTGCAAAACATTAACAGCCGCACGGACCACAACTGCGGGGATAAGTCCGAGCCTGTAAATAAGTAGGAGTAAGACAAAGAAACATTATTAAGTTTTATCATATCCCATTAAGCTACTAGTACTTGTTCTCAAAATAGCAGCATTTAGATACAGCGAACAGACAACTGACTAAAACATGACATATTTCAAATAATATTAAATATAGTTATAAAGACATAAATTGACATCGAGGCATTAAACAGTATTTACACACGAACATATTGCTCTAGTAATAGCGTTACCTAACCCGAACAGTAAAATTTTAGAGAAAATAAGTGCCTTGCTGGCATATAGTGCCAATAGCGTAAGTAAGACTCTCTGGTAGTGTTAAACGTTGCGCAGAAGGCTCCAACACGTTCCTCCGGGCAACGTGTCCAAACACCGTAAGCAGGACGCCAGCACCAGCGAACACCGCCGCGCACGCCGCCCACACGCCACGGCTGAACGGAAGCACGAAGACGTTTGAGACCGCTGAACGAGATGGTTGACGAAACAAAAATGCGCCCCTGGAAATTTTGTTATTGTTTAAGTAATTAAGTCGAAACAATGCAATATAGCTCTATTTGTAAGCTGTATTATATATGGCTGATATTCTAACTTGAGCTCTACTGTTTCGGCGGAGTAGTGCACTACGCGCCATCTGTCGGAGCGCATAAACATGGAAGTGATGCCGACCTCGAGCTCACCGCGCTGCATGCGCCCCACAAGACCATCGAACGTGCCATTGTGCTCCTCGCCGTACAGGTCTACTTGCTTTAAGTTGAATCTTATGTGATAAAATAAGAAAGAGTTTTTGTTGAGTAAAAATACCGGTTTTATATGAGATTATTGCAATTTTAGTACTTACTTAAAATTCAGATCCTGACCACAAAGCGTAAGCAATGGATAAGTCACCTTTGGGAAAGTATCAATTTGCCGATTGCTGAGATCAGACCAGCCTTCGAAATATTGTGGTTGTGTTACCTGTGAATGTTTTCAGGAAGTTCTAGAGTGGAATGTAGTGTGCGTAAAACTTCTATGCATCTTTTCGAGAAATATAGTTTATAATCTATTAAGATATAGGTTTACTATAGTAAACCTATATCTTAATAGATTATATTAAGCATTTTTTATAGTAAAAAGAAACGAACGATATATAACTTATAATCATTAATATATTCAATTAAACTTTAAGACATTAGAGATATATATTTACTATAGTAGCAGATTCCAAATAAACATTATTAAGGTTCTTCCTCCTCGTCACTGCAGTGGGCAATTTCAACCAAAGTCGCTCCAGTTTCTGTTGGCTATCCTTAAATCCAAGGTTTGACACTACTAAATCCTGATCCCTTTTGACACGGTACACGTCTACCATACTATTCTTGGCAACCCACATGACGTCTCCATCCGGCAAGATCAGTGAATCTGATAATATGTTTTCTGCATATGTTATGTTGAAATTGGAGTCGTCGATCAACATCCAAGAGTGTCGTAAATTAAACGCCCGTGTTTCGGATGCCTGGAAAATATGGGATGTTGATTTTGCTGTTCCAATTATACTATATTACTATAGGTATATTTTCATCTACACTATTCTCCAGTGTCACGCAGAATATCTGAAGAAAGAAGCTCCATGAAAGATGAACACGTCATTCTCACCCTTCTAGCCTTTTAGAAATCATAGGTAACCCCAACGATAGGAAGAATGAAAATGTTTTTTTTCATATAAAAATATCCTCGCGTATTAAACGCACCCACAATCTTGACGTTCTGTCAGACTCATCGTATCCATGTAGCAAGTATAAATTAAACTACTTTAAATGAATATTTTGTTAAAATTTTTTAAGTGTTATTCCCACACTAAGAAAATTGAAAAAGACATATTTAGAAAACGTATCAAAATTTGAACGCAGCGGGATTTGAACCCGCGCCTCTTGAAAACCATTCAACCTTGACCGCAACCGAATTTTTATACGTTTTCTAAATATGTACTTTAAATAAAAATAATAATCAGATCTAACTTTGTCCAAAACAAGTGACACATTATCACAGCGTACGTCGAGCAGCATTCCCTCCCTAAACGTTCGATATGCAGGTAAGTCCGGGAGGTGAAGGAAGTCAGTGTGCACGCGGACTCGCAGACCGGCGTCGCCACTGAGTCGTAATAGTTTGTGTATATCCTCTAAAATCGTAAATTTTTAGTTTTACACAAAAACAAGGACTAACTTAACTTAGAAAATTGTATTTGTATTGGACTCGTTAATAGTAGCTATATGTTTTTATGTGTATTCATTAAATTTATTAATAATAATAAAGTAAATAATGAGATGTGTTCCAACACTAACGTGGTTTAAGAAATTAAATGATTAAAATAAGATATAGATAATAATAAATATACGTAATATGTAGATAAGATACACATTTAATCATATAAGGTTACATATGAAATTATCATTTTAACCTAAACCTTGAATTAAAATAAAACTTCATCGTGTCAGATTTGAAAGTGAATTTTTTTTATAAGAGAATAATAACATTATTAATGTAAAAAACAGGATAATTGGTTATCTGACTTTCGAATGATTTAAAAAATTGATATTTGAGAGTGAAGATGGATGAACCAATAATCTGCCTAATTTTCGAATACCAGTAATTCCTTTAATTATCGACGAATTCGGTATTGGCACTAACGCAGCAGAAACAGCTCGTAATGTCAATGGTGTATTTGGAGAGGATACGGCTATCGAATGCATCGTGGTTTTTTGGTTTAGCAGCTTTCGTAGTGGAAATTTTGACTTGAAAAATGAGCCACTAGGAAGACCCCTAGGAAGACCCCTTGGAAGACTAAGATAAACAAAGGTAAATTGAAGGTGATGGTGGAATCCCAACCAACATGTATTAATCCACCAATGAATGATTGATTGTTATCAAACCATGACAAATGGAATTCCCTCCCCTTGATAAGTTAATTTGTAACGTTATATGGCTTGGTAACAAAATATTAAGAAATCTGGAAAAGTAATTCCTGGAATGCCACGGTCGTTACTTAATTAGATTTGGGAAACCAAACTAATCAATTAATCTAAAGCATAATGCCTAATTGCAGATCTGAACGATTAGATTTGTAACTAACTAAACTCCACAATTTTATACAGATGTTTGTTTATGCTAAATAATATTTTAAATTACTAAAAGTATACAACGCGTACGAGTATATCTTATTGTTAAATAAACAAAAACATTAGAAATTTGGATTAGATAACAAGATGGCTCCTGACAACTGTATACACCTGCTTGTACGTATACACTGTCTAATACCTACTAAAGTATGTAAATTGTAATTTACATATATACATACTACATAGCAGGTATTACGCAGTGGGTACGACTTGCGAGTTATATATATGAGACTGACTGTTTGTTATCAGAGCTGTAAATAGGACGCGACACTTTCTTTAGATACACTTCTCTTCGGTAAAGTGTATTGCTCTGTTGCAAAACAACCTCGCCAGATGCTTATGTTTACATGCGGTTTTCCTTGAAGCTTGGAGGAAATTCGAAGTAATGCGTTGGTATTTCAGACTTTTAAGAACAATACAACTTCTCATATTTTTTATGTTATGTCAGATTTACCTTTTATACTTACTTAGTTTTTAATTCTTTGTCACTTTCATGTAATACATATTCTAATATATAATACTTGAAATATTTCGATACATATTTGATAAATGGTCATAATTTGTTTATTGAATGTGTGCAATATTAAAATTTAATATAATATATATATATATATATATATATAATATATAACCTATTTATCGGTTACTACTCACAATTACAATTACAATCACAATTAAAATTGGCGTCAGCAAAAATTTGGAAACGTTTGTGAGTTGTTATAACTTGTGAACATAGCTACCTGCTTTCCAACATAAGAACGATGTGATTAGAGTCAGCTTCCTGGAGATGAAGTACGCGACTATAAAACTAAGGAAGTCCATCTTTAGTAATGAATTAAACCAAAGGTTTTATACGGCTTTCCTTTTATCGAGCTATCGAGTGTTATTTAAGGGTAAGTTGGATTGTCAATTCATTCTAACCATATAACACATAGGGAGGTACATGCTTCCTAATGGTTATCCGGTCGCGCATTTTTTTCATATTATTGTACTTATTTTTCTAATTATGCAGGAGAAATTATCGCTTTCTTAACTTGTACTATAAAATAATTAAAACATTAAAAATGCATTCAAAAAATGCCAAAAAAATACGATGACGTAAAGTAGTTATGTTTATATTAAGATCTTTTCGTTGATTACTTTGTATATTTAGTTTTTATATAAGAAAGAACATAATAGGCCTTAATGTGAGACTAGCAGCTAAGTCAACAACCATAGCTGTGCCATATCAATTGAATAAACAAATTAAAGGCACTTTTTAAAATTGCCTCATCGCTATATAATGACTTAAGTAGCCAACTGAGTTCTTGTTAGCAATGTTTAATAATTTAACACCGTTGTGGTGCAGTTCTGAAGACTGCACGCGATGTTAGAAGGTTCAACCCAAGGGAATATTTATGTTAAAACGCATGTTTAATATAACAAATAAAAACTGTTACTAAAATGTCGTGGAAAAAGCTACGAATATGATATTGGTGTATACCTCTAGGTTACTTTAGTAAGAAGTTATTATTTTTTTTATGTAGATTCAAAAAATATTCTTATATATTGGCTATTGACTTTTACATCATTTCATTATACTCGTCGAACTTATCCAAAAAATATTAAGAAATGAAACAAATTTGGCACAGTTTTGTATTTAAGAAAATCCACCGGATTTGAGACTTCAAATACCATGCGGACTATTATTTTAATGCAAAATATCGAGCTTTAATTCCGTAATAGTGTGAGGTTACAGGAATTAAATAAAAAGCATACATAAGACAACATTTTTATTATCTATCCTCGGACCAGTACATATGTCCAAACAAAGGCGTCTCTAAAAGCCAGCAGACTGTCGCTCGACCCACCTCCAAACCACTCTGTCACTTTACTACAAAACAAATACTTTGCTATTATCGTGTTACAAGGCATGCCTGAGTTACTGTTTACTCACTTTGTATTATATATATATTTTGTTTATATCATTTCGAGTGAGAACGCCCGTCGACGCCATTGTCGCCCGCTTGAGTTCTCACTCGAAATGATATAAACACTAAACGCCTAAGGAACTTTACCAAAATGCAATAGTGAAAACTGTGTTTAATTCCGTGTTTGTCCGTGCACAAGCGCACAGACAAATAGAAAACAAAATTAAAAATCAATATTTTTTTTCGTATATCTTCCATGTACAGACAGCGATCAGTTACATTTTAATTATCTGTATAGATATTATCTAAAATTTAATGTAATTCAATACTTAAATCATTATGCCTTCCACTCGGCAGTTTTAAGCAATACTTATTAGTTGTATTAAAAAAAAATCGGAGTGCGTTGACTCAGCTTCTACATAAAATCACGATTGATCCAATATTTTCGGATTTATCTCATCCAAAAAGAATTTATAGAAGCTAATTAAGTTATTACAACTTTTAGTGAAAGCTCATGTGAAATACAATAAATAAAATTGCGCTAAAAACTTACATAAAAAAAAAAGGATTTTGGGTATAAAATAGAATGTCGGTGAAAACGAATAAGATTCATTTTAAAACATTAAATTATTCAAATAACAACAATTAACAGTTTGTTTCTCAACAGATTACATTAAGTATAGTTTTAACTATTTGAAGTTATTTGTTAACTGTTTGGTTCAAGTCTTAGGACTTACGTACAGTAAGTAAATGTTTATTATATATGACACAAAAGTCATAGAAACAAGTAGTGGAATCACGAAATAAATGAATTGCCACTATCACGCTAATAACATGCAATACACTTCTAAAATATGTGATATTAAGGCACTCATACTTAGCATATGGCAACGTGCTAGTAAAATTTCTTATAGGATTTTGAAATGAACCTTTTTTTAATTGGATTAATCGCGTATAATTTTGGTATTCGAATTATGAAAATGTATTTTCGAATTCCAAAATTATACGCGATTAATCCAATTAAAATAGTTTCATTTCAAAATGTGTAATAATCGTGAAAATCAAAGAACTTATTTCCTATAGGAGTTATCTATATATGGTAATAAACTGCACTGGAATTTCAACTCACATATATCTAGATCATAAATTTAACATTTATTTATTACACAGAATATAACATTTATATAACTTAATAATTGTCTAACTACGTAACAAAAATTATAGTACTTTACTATTTGTTTTTTTTTTTAATTCATTACGTGAATTTGTATTGTAGTCTGTTCTTAAGTACATTTGGAAGTAAAATGTAATCACTGAATCTTGATATATGAGTTTACATTAATTTTACCAAGTGTTTTTTATACACTATACTATGGATGAAACTGGTAATTTTACACAACTTACTTTCATACTTTTTTACAAAACTGAAAATTGTTAACAGGTTTCCAATTAAATTATTACACGTACATTGGAGTGTAGTAAAGAGTAGGTATTGCACAAACACAGGTAGCCTAGAGGTAGGTAGACAGCCTACCTGTGACCACGGACTACCGTAGTGTTCGAAACGTCGGGTTCTAAAATGTATTTGCGAATACCAAAATTATACGCGATTAATCCGGTTAAAAATAATTTCATTTAAAAAGCTTTAATCTTTTATTATAATTTTTAATTGTATCAAGGTCACAGAACAAAGCCGCTTGCGTTTATCGCAACATTTCTTTTTCTTTTTACAAAGTTTGACTACAGCAAACACTTTTACTATACATTCAGACGTACTCATAAAAAATATTTTAAATAATGGAATAATTATGATGCAGAAAACTAGTAAAATGCCATATAATTTTCTTTTTAGTAATGTTTTGTGTGTGCGTTTGACCGTATGTCCCGGTTATAACAAAAGTTTTACTTAACATACCCCGTCTCAGTCCGTCCCTGTTCCACGACTACAATAAATTAAACACAGCATAATGGTAACAATTAAGTATCAAAACGAAATAAGTACATTTTGGAATCGCCTTCGATTAACAATTATATTTTTTTAAGAATATTTAACAAAAATTGTAAAATAATAAAATCAAATATTTGTACCTACATGATTGTTTTCGATCAATAAATAAGGGGAGATGAAAGGCCACTGATGTCTAGTAACATCAGGGACGAGACAAGTCCCCCTTCAAGTTTTACGGATACACAAAACTCGGCTACGGAAATATGGAACACGTAGTTCAAACACTTAAATCTGTCTCAGGTAGTTTCTAACACCACCGTCGACATTAAACAGCTCACGAGTGAAGAAAAGTAATTGGCTAAGTGCAGTCAGTACTGACATCATGGGCCAGAACAATTGCTACTAAAATGTCCTAAATGCCTTACGATTATTTATTATCTTACACAGTTTATGTACATGTATATAGTTTTATTCGTAGCTGTAAAAAAATCAAGCATTTACCTGTATCCGCTTAGGAATATTTCAGCAATATAAATATATTCATTTATTTACTTTACATAACACAGTTATCTAGATATATATGCAGCTGCATTTGCTATACTTTTTTATCATACTATAGAAAAGGCGAACGAGCCACGCCTACGCCCACGCCCACCACCTGAAGAGCTACAGGGATGTTGCCGGCTTTTAAGGCGGAGACGTATGTATATACAAGTTACAGCTTCATTTAATTTTCTCTCAAGCTCATTCCGTAAAATAAAATTATATTACACAACATACATTTATCAGCTTAAAGCTTACTGAAAGTGGCGTTGGACAATTTCATGCCCATAAATTAAATGTTCCCAAACAAAAACTGACCTTATAAAGTTTTTTTTTTTTTGGGTGACTTCCTATTAATTGTAATGACTAAGCTATGTATGTCACTTTCATTCGAAGGGTGCTAATCTAATTTCTCAGATTGCCATTTTGATTACACTTTCCAAAACATTTTATTTATATATGCATATTCATGTCTAAACTAAATATTTATAACGTATATTTGTACATAAAACATATTTAAAAACGTATAAAAATGTTTTGAATCCGACTAACCGCTTTACACAAATAAGCCTTCAATTATTTCCGGGCTACGCCGAAGCTCTTATAATATTTTACTAAAATATACAATATAGATATATCACGCGGGAGGCCGCCGTTAGGCGCGGGGCAGCGGGCATGCGGCGGGCTGCGTGAAGGCGCGCGTGTAGTTGACCACGAAGAAGAGCGCGAGCGAGCCCAGCGCGGAGCCCGCCTGCGTGGCGCCGCCGCACGCGCGCATGCCCGCCGCGCCGCCGCGCCGCGCCCACGCGTACGCCCACATGCGCGCGTACGACACCACCGCCGACACGCTCACCCACGACGCCACCTGCACAGTGCACGGGCTTTTACCTTCCCATCCTCGAATACTCGAGAACACTAACCATCCACAAGACCATTATGCACCTGAATGTATGCAAGCTGATAAAGAACTTGTTTATTGAACATGAAACTGTGTCTTGCTTCAGAAGATAACACAACTGGTTTATAATTGTAATTCAAAATTGTAATTTAAAAGAAACATCTATTAATAAACCTGAAAGAAGTTGTGAATAGTAGATTTAAAATACAATTACAGTTAAAATGATACTCTCCATTTTTCCCATGTATATTTTTAGGATGTCTGTAAAAATGGTCAAGCGAGCATTACCACCAAGGCCTCCCCGGCGGGCTCGTTGAGCAGCGGCGGCGCGGGGCTGAGGGCGGCCGTGGCCAGGATGTAGGCGAGCGGCAGCAGCGCCAGCGCCAGCGCGGCCGCCAGCGCGCGCGTCGCCGCCGGCCGCAGCCACACGCCCGCCAGGCACGCCAGCGGGTTGGCCATCGCGCCCAGCGCCACCGCCAGGTGGTACGCGCGCGCGCCGTACGGCATGCACGAGTACGACTGCACGGACGGCAGCACGCCGTTCATCAGCGCGTTGAGGCACGCCATCAGCAGCAGCAGCGCGGCCCACTGCGGTCGCCACAGCGACTCGTCCTCGGCCGCCGCCTCCTCCAGCTTGGCCGCCTCGGCGCTGCGCACGCGCTCCGACTCGAACGCCGCGCAGTTGTCCACCAGCGAGAACGCGAGCAGGCTGACGGCGGAGAGCGCGCCCAGCAGCACCATGAACACGGTGGTGTTGAAACGCGGCGGCGGGTATATCGCCTCCACCGTGGAGTTGTCGGGCGCGTACACGCACTGGGGCTCGCCGCCCACGCCCTGGATCAGAGACAGGATGCTCGGGATGAACCCGCTGAGTCCCTCGCCCACCAAGTAAGTCGCGAGGTACACGTCGCGGAAGTGTCTTAAATAAGGGTAAAACAACACCGAGCTAGTGCAGCCGACCAGCGCCGCGCAGAATGTTAACGCGAGGAACATTAAAGACCGTTCACTCCCTACAATTTCCGCCGTCACAGTGTACAGAAACGAGTTGAGGAACAAAGCCACTGTGCCGATCACAAGCAGCAGATATATGTATGGCGCGTCCGAGGCCCGCGGCAATATTCTTCTCATAACAGCGTATGCGACTAAGCCCACGTTTGCGAGCTGGATGGCAACCGTCATGGAGGCGGGGAGGGCCCACCCCTCGGGCAGGCGCTCCACGAGCAACGGCAGCTGCATGAAGAGTCCGTTGACGCCGAGCCACGTGCCGAGCCCCCAGCACGCCATCAGCACGTCGAGCAGGATGCGTCGTTGCTGGCCCCACATCTTGATGTTGCTATTGCCACTGTTTTCCAGACAAGGCGACCTTTCCTTTGCCTCGTTCAACCTGCAATCATACAAATCGATTATGACCGAGCGTTTGCGATTTTTATTTCAAATTTAATTTAAATCCATCGATAAGCAACGATAATACAGGCCTAATCACTTTATGATTTTGCCATTTATCAAGTACCACCTATTCTTTATTAGTGAAGACTCCAGTAAGACGTGCGCGCGCGGCGACACACACTTGTACAAATAGAAACATAAATTAATGGAGGTAATCGATCGCTAATAACAACCAGCGCTCGGCAGTGACTACGACGCGCGCTCGACACAAATTCAGACGTTTTTGTATTTATTACGTTATATTTCTTCTGAACAGTACATATCGTACCTTGATTATATTAAAAACTATCAATGAATAGCCTGTTTTAATTTGATTGTATGGTGATATCCCAAAAACATCTTTGTTTTTCTATTTTTTTAATCTTTATTCAAATAGGCTATTACAAGCACTTTCGAAATTAACATAAAATGTCAGTGTTGTCAGTTCTAGCGGAAGCGATCACCGGCTCGGAAGGCAGTTCTGCTGAGAAGAGCCCCAGAGAACTGAACCGTTGCTCTTTTCAGATATAAACGGTACAATTTCATTATTTAAACCTGTATCGGTTTAGTCAAATTCAATGTAAAAAGGTTGTATTTTCGTAAGCCACTAAGTACTGTTGTATGTATTAACAGCCATTTATATTTTAAAACGTTCTTAAAAAAATGGTTATTACATTTTACAATCCGCGCTAATATTAAAATTATTTAAGCGAAAATCATTAAGGTTAATCTTACCGGTAATGAACATTAAATAGAATATTTTAATTGTGTTTATATTTTCGAGGTGAGTCGATACATGGTATATACGAACAAACAAGTCGTTTTCTTTGAGATACATGTTTGTTGTTTTTCTTAAGTAACAGACGTGCGTACAAGGTACATACAGCTCATTGTTCCTAAAATGAAGATGATCGCTCTCGGCTCCGTGAAGAAGGTTTAAGGAAACTAAGAAATAACAATAAATATAAGTAATTTCATCGTATAAGACGTATTTATATATTGATAGCGATCATTGTCAAAATATATCTAAGACTTTTCAAGAAGAAATAAGGCTTTTGAAAAACTTTAATTTTAATACAAACATATACTTCATATCCTCTACTAAACTTATTATCCAGTTATTTTGCAATTATCCAGTAACTACTGCGAATTTTCCACATTAATAAATAATAAATTTAAATTACCAGCATTAGCTATATAATAATACAAAATTATGAAATAATTAAAAATATCATAAGTATACTCGTAGTTAGTTAAATGGAAGGTTGAGTAGTGAAATAAAGAAAATAAAAATCTTTCTAACTAAACTATAGCATGCGCGGTCCTTCCGAGTAATCGAGGCATTACCAGCGAACAGGTTCACATAATACGATAACGTCAAAATACCAAATACTGTTTCAAAATCGTGCACGTTTTACAATGAATATACTTACATATAAAATACAATTATACATATACTACTTACCATAGATTGCAAAGCAGGCAGCAAATTAAATGTAGGTTTTTACTACATGAAATTAATAAAAAAATCGTCAAACCTATTTTATATACAATGTGTAGTCAAAATTTACAAAAAATGTTGAAAATTACTGCCTGCTTGATAATCTTTAAATTGAAATAGAAGCAATTAAATACTTTACATATTTCCGCAACAGACGATCCACGTAAAGTGTTAACGCGCGTGCCGCGTGGAGGCTGTGGCGGTAATGACGATTGAGTGAGTGGCAAGCAAGTGTGGTGGCAACTGGCGAATGGTCAGTGGCAGTGTTATGGCAACAGTTACCTATCGACGAGGAGCGTCATGGTCCTGTGCAGAGCGGCGACCACGGCGCTATCCTCGCCACCTTCCATCTATTTACATACACCGAGCTACTACTGCATGTGCACACTTATATTAATTTCCTTCTACCTAGATAAGTTTTAAGTTAATGCTAATATTTATACTGTGATTTGAAATATAATAACAGTAATAATTGAGAATGCCCATGAAAAAAGTTTATATCTAGTGAACAGATTTAATATGGAATTATAATTAAAAAATATATGCAAATACTTTAATTAAATTAATTACAAAACAGCAGCCATTACATTTATTAAAATGACATTAAGTTAAGAAAGCTAAAAATGCTATTATTACCTGTTATTTGTATCACATTACAAAAAAAAATATTAAAAACATGAAACAAAGAATACAGTTAGTTACTGAGATGTGCAATAACCATATAACTAACTACAGTTGTACATTTAAAGGAGATACAATAAATTTACAGAAGATAAGAAGTTTTATTTATCTTTGTTTAATCAAAATTTAACTTTATCTCTTCCATACATCTCATAACATATTTTCAAAGAGGTAAGCCAACAATACACACTCAAACTAGGGCAGTATTTAAATTTTGGGTCAAAAAACTTCTTAGTTACTAACAAACATGTTTTAGAAATCCAGTATCTTATTAAAATGTATTGATTAAAAATATTTGTCAAAAAGTTTGTTAAAAAATGTTCAGTAACTTCCTAAGATTGTTTTCTTTGTTACTAATTTAGACATAAGTGCTCATGTTCAACTTATAGTAGTTAAGATGCTGAACCCATACCTTATGCAACATTAAGCAGCACCAAACACCATGATTAAATAATTAAAATAAAGTAAAAATATCTACCAATTGTGCAAAGTTTTGATGTATGTTTAGTGTCCACACAAAAGTTTGTTAGCACCTGCAAGGTTGAAGAATCACTACTGTAGCAACACTTGGTATTCATAACTTGCAAGTTGCAATTCATACATTGTGCAGTTATAAAGTAAGCATCAAAATAACGAGCATATACTACGAAGAGAACGAGTAATTTACTCACCTTGTTAGGCTACACATAATTGGAAGTTGTTTTGTTATATTAATTTCACAACAAATTATAAGAATCAGTTATATTCATCACCTTAACATTATATAAATCCTACACTTAGAAAGTATTTATAATATTAATTAACTTCATTTCAAAATAAATTCATTGTGCCTAAATAATAAAAAATATATTTAATTTTAAATGTTATCGAAGTAACGGGGTCAAAGGATCAAGAAATCGAAAAGTAAATTAACTCGAGCGTACTGACACTGACGTCTTAATTATGACACTTCTGAAAATGTGAATTTTTTGACACTAGGTCTGTCAAAAGTAAAATGACAGTGTGCCATAGATCACCTAACATAGCAAAAAATCCGCAAAACTATGGTACCAACTATCAACCAATAATCCGGGCATCGTATAAATGTGAAACTTATTTAAAATATGGTTTAATCTTGAGACTATTTATAAAGAGTATTTTGTAGCTATAGATAGCTACAAAATACTAAATAAATATTCTATAATGACTGATCATTAGTTTATTTATTTTTTCGCTAGAACATGTTATCACTTATTTGCTTTATAGTTTATGCGTCATCAATTACGTTATGAATATTTTAACATTTTACAAGTATTATTTACACACGACCAAAATTGAAAAACATCTTTTCTAAAAATGTACTTCATGAATAATCAGAAATAATCATATGCAAACTGATCGAACAGTGTTGTGCACAGGAAACTAACTACTTCAAATACATCAGTTTCAGATACATGGTAAAATCCTAATCGATATCTCTATTCTCTGTATATCAATTTATTTAAAACAGCTTCATGTACAAGAATCACAAATCCAGTTGGAGTTTTAATAATCAGAGTGCTAATCTTGATCATCGCCATCATCATCAAAGGCGCTACAGCCGCGATTGGACCGTGGCCTGGTCAGAATATCCTTAAATTCTGCCCTACCAGTCTTAGCAATATCTTGTATAGCAATAGTTTTATGCTTCTTGAAAGTAAAGAAGATTAGATCTTGATTAACTATTGAAATTTGTACAAAAATTTTAAGCATAGTAAGTAAGTTTCACTTTTAAATAGGTTTCCTGACGCTGGCAACAATATCATTTTAATATTTAAATTCCTTAGTCTGTGTCATTTAAAATAAGGGGAATATATTTTTTTAATTAGATTAAAAAGAACGCTAATAATAAATAATAAGCTTTATTAGATTGACTTTTATTAAACATTCAAAAAAGTAGCTTTACAAAATGTATGTATTTCAATTAATCATACGCGTTATTACAATATTGATCATTGATAATAATAAATGTGCTGAAGCTGTCACTATAGAAGTGCTGCAGTGTACAACTGTACCTTAAGTCCATACAAAAGTAAATAATTGTAGAGGCAATTTAATGTCACATAATTTTTAAATACAATATGTACATACACCTAAGTGTATGTTATATCTAAATATAACATATATTAAAAACAGCTAAACTTAAAACTTCTTTACCAATAGACTGTTTGAGGCTACGAGTAGGCAGACTACAACAATAGCACACACACAAAACTCACAACAATAAGTCTTACGTAACAAATCAAATAAAACAATACGAAATTGGTTCGACAGTTATTTTAATTTAAAATTTCAAAAAGCAAATACAATAATCTCCGCGTGACTCCTCTCATAAAGCTATACACGTAAAGTAGGTGTATCTTTATTAAATACAATAATAATAAATATAACAAACAGCGAGTGAAACTGCGGCACTAAAAGAGCTGCGTGGTAAGGTGTTGCCATCTCGCTCGCACTCTACTTGTCCTTCTCGCTCTCCGCCTTCCTGCCGATGGGCATGGCCGCTCGCACTCTGCACACATTGACCAAAATAGATTACAAATTGTGAAATTATTACGTACATAATACATATGGTGCAATAAAATAATTCAAGGGTCACAGGTTTGTTTTGCCAGTGTATAAAGAAATGAGTAGAGTAGTGTCGTTATTTCATCAACGTCAGTTACCGTTGTCATGGCTGTCGCTAAATCAATATAAATCCATGCATCCGTGTCTCTGAGTGGGACAGACCTACAGAGGTCTCGGGTATACTACTGGTACGTACTTGGTGGAGATCTCGTGGATCTTGGCGCGCGCGAGCTCGAGGTTGGCGTCCACTTGCGCCTTGTTCATCTCGTACGCCTTCGGCAACGTGAACAGCGCTATCCACGCTGAAATGTTCCAATTTGTCTAAATTAAGTAACCATTCAAATACATCAACTGCGTCTAGTCTATATAGTCTGAACACCATAGAATTTTTTTTTTTTATCTCTTCTACAATTAATAATAGAGGTTCAAATATGAAATGGCCGTTTTACTCTCCGGAGCCCTTGAATTAGTGTTGGACGTAAGAAGGTTTCCAGCAGAAGCCGAAGCCGAAACCGAAACCGAAACCGAACCTTCCGCTCTGGTCTCAGTGTCGGCCGAAAGCGAAGTCAAAACTTGTCATATCGTATTAATTTTTTTAAGCTTTGGAGCAAATCATTTATTATTTTTTTTATTAAATATTCAATTATTAATTTTACATTAACGATTTCCATTTAAGTTCCATTTTGGCGAAATTCAGTGTAATATAAAGTACAAAAACAAAAGATGAATAATTGAGAATTGGTATTATTGAATATTTTATATATTTTTTATGAAATATTTGTATATATTGCATATTTTAGAACGAAGAAAGTCGTTAGATCTGTTTTTTGTGTCCAAAATTTTAACCAACCGACTACATTGCCCTCAGTTACTTAACAAATTTAATATACGTGTACCAATGAGGCTCCCACGTAGTAAAATCACTCCCCTTGTTCTACAGGTATTAGTGGCGAAGTGTCGAATAGGTGGCTATTAGAATTATATTATAAGATTCCCATCTATAGTCCAACAAAATGTAATGGAATTATGTCAATGCAAGTTGTAAAGTCTAGTCGCCTTAAAACTGTGGAGTGGTCGAAATTATTGGCAACTTAACAAGTGCCATTATTGTTTTAAAAAAGATGATTACTATTTGTTTCCAAGTGTGTGTTTGTATTAGTCTGCTATTTAATTCATTTTTCGCATAATTGAAATAGTTTTGTGCTGTGATTGTTTCTATAGTGTGCGTATTTTACATATAACCGCAAATTGAGCTGAGCTTTTTATATATTTTGCCGCATTAAATTCCACAGAAGATTGTTAGACTACTTGTTCGAAACAACAGCACAAGAACACTCACAAATTCGATGTCTTGCTAATCTGTATTTCAAAACTGACGAGGTGTTTACTAAAAATCATCTTTTTCACAATACAATGTAAGTAGAATTTAATTCCTTGGTTTCGGTGAGTTACAGAATTGTTTTGGAACTCGCCTCTGACAGGCATACATCAGTTTCTTTGCCCAAGGACTCAAGACCTTTTGCGATTTACTTACTCGAAAGTGGATAAATATATTTTAATATAAAAAACCTTTTTATTTTTCTGTACGAAACGGCAATTTCATTCTTTGACCTCTATTATTTACAAAGATGTTATTAGAATTATAAATCTTTACTGGTTTCAGGACGATAAGGTTTAATAGACAACATGATTCAGCATACTAATCCTGACGCATGAAAAAAATACATATTTAAAAAAAAACGACGTAACTTGAGTGTTATGCGATATGGGTTCGAATATTTTCTAGTAAGTAGTGGTTTAAGAATTTTTTTGAGGCCATCGTGGCGCAGTGGGACAGCGTATGACTGTAGTCGAGAGAACGAGGGCGGCGTTGAGTTCCGCCATTAAATTCGCAATGTCTCGAATTCAGGCGGAAAGTAGTCTTGATACTAGGTTCTCTCTGCCTAAACTGCTATGCGGCAGCTATGAAGCCAAGAAGAAAAAAAATATTTGCCATCCATTGAATAATAATAAAGGTAACAAAAATGTTATAAGCGTAAATAGATTAGCTCTACTAGAGCATATTTGGAAACAGTTGCGGGCAGTAAGCTGCACTCATCTGCGCCGCCAGTCGCGGCTCGCGACTCGTGAATTCAAGTCCCACTTTTAATTGAAAGTGAACTATGTGAGTGGTGAGTGGGGGGGGTGTCAACAGGGACCACAGCAATCATTTTAACATCGGAATTACAAATTTATCAAAAAGTTTAAAAATGTTACTGACCTAAGTGTGTGATAACAATATATAATAAAAAATATTTAAAATATGACATCAATTTCGACACTTCTCATATAAAATATTCAACATTACCCTCGTCGTAGCGCGCAATGCTTGTAGGTTTTATCTACACGTGTTGCTATTTGAAGATTGTAGGATTCAATAATAGTAGGTCAGCACAAGAGTGTGCATATTCTCATTACATGAACAAAGAAACGGCCTTCAATCACGCTGACGCAGAGGATGAGAACTTACCAAGAATGATGAGCGTGATGCCGTTGAAGCAAGCGCCCACGTAGGTGAGGCACCACAGCAGCACGCCGAACTTCAGTGAGTCCACCAGGTCCTCCACCAGGAACAGCCTGTAATACCACACCATTGCCTAGTTATTGACTACTTATATTATGGATAATTCATGTCGCGTGCGTCAAACACATTTTCACCCATTTTTACGGAAAGTATACGAACAGAGGGGTATGAAATTCGGTAAACTTTACATGAAGCAGAAGTGTAGAAAACCATTATTTTCATCATGCAAATACTATTATATAGGAATACTTTAAAATTATAAAATAAATAATAGCCATAATACCTTGCGTTCTCTACCTACTCTTGTATAACGTGGTATGTCAACGGGACTATGCCCTGCAAATCTCTTATGTGTAATTCCCCAAATATAATAACCGCAATATACACGTCACCTGCGCAACTCCGTGACCCCGGCGTTGATGTGCGCGGTGGCGCTGGCCGCCATCGACTGCACGCGCTCAGCCTGCACACTAATGTTTTTGTCCAGCAGGGATCTACAAACAATTTCCAATATCAAAACACTTGCACGCAGCACTCTCGCCCGAATCTATTTGCATAGTAAAAGTCTAGAAATAAAATAAATAGAAGTCAAGTAAATACATAAAAAATATATTTTATCCGTCGTAACACAAATAAATGTAATGTTATTAAAATATAATAAAACTGAAGGAAACGTGACATTCTAATTCTACAATAATCAACTACAAATGAATATAATACTCATCGTTAAACACACTTGCTAATTGCATTAAACGCTAGAGACTGAACAAACACAAGTGTTCACTTTCTACATTTAAATACATTATTTTTATAAAATCGTCAATATTTTCATTATGTAGGGGGTCTGTAATAACGTGAGACTGCCGAGTGGTTAGTACTATAACAGTAGGTCATCACTTACTTGAAGGGATGTCCCTCATTAGTCTTCTGCACGGCCTGTAGCACGTTCTTGTATATGCGGAAGGCGACGGCGACGGAGAGCGCCAGTAGCGAGCTGTACGCCAGCACGGACACGACAGAGCAGCACGCGAGCGCCACCAGCAGCGCCAGGCCCGCGCCCAGCGCCGCGCCCGAACGCGCCGCAGATCGCCAGTAGATCAGCGATTCCACTGTAATACCACACAATTTATATACAACCTTACTAATTACTCTTTGTTAATAGTGATTCGCTAAAAAATAATAGCAAGCAACTATGCTCCTCTAATAATTATCAGCTCAGTGACCGGTGACAGTTTCAGTATGTACCAAAAAAACATATATTTTTTGTTACAAATGTTAATGATCCTTAACTGTATACCATTTCAAAGATATAAGTATATTAAAAGTTAGATATGTGTATGTTTCGATTTCCAAATAACATTTTTATTAGACGTATATATATAATACTTTCCATTCGAGACAGAATGGAAATGAAACCCAAGCTAATAGAGCGGAACACTCTCGGATAAAAAGTATGTGCGTCTATTCGTCCATTCACGATCAAATAAGTTATTAATTCAATTACCCGTATTAATCATATGCAAGAAAAACTCTATTTATGATTGTTTTATATTATAGTATATTGTAACTTATCTTGGAACAACTGTAATTTTATAATACGAAAATTATATGATATTAATGTAGTTTAAATGTATTGAATAGCATGAGAACTATGATGTCAAATCATAAGTAACGGGAAAGCCTGAAGTAGGCTCCGTCTCACCTCGCGGCGCAGCGGTGTCATCGTCCAAAACGTCTATTTTATAATATATACGCTAAGATTATGCTAATTATATATACATGGAAAAGCTACTCCGTTAATAAAATATTCTTTGCAACATATGTTACAAAACTTCCACTAAAAGTTACCTGTTATGCATTAAATAAATAAACTAATACATAGAAGATCATACAAGTGAATGTAACTCCGGACTGCAGTCTGCAGTCACAGTGCGGTGCACATTTCATTAAATATGACATATATTATATTAAATCAATGATATTGTAAAATCTGTTTGCAATTTGAAGATATAGAAGTGTTTTTTATAATACATATATAAATACTGACAATACTTCAATAAACTATGTCACAAACTACCCGTATAATGATAAAAAAAGCAGTTCTATACGAAAGTGACAAGCACTTACAAAACAAGTTCAACAATATGTTGTCTCGTCCACGTTAGCAGAGCTTCGAATGCCCCGAGCTGCTGATATGAGACTTGTTTAGTACACACGAAAGCACCGAGTACCTCTAAAGAAACTATAATAGATTTCAGCATGATTTTCATTGATAGCCGATTTATTATGAGTTTTAAATACCTGGTCCTCGGGGCGGTAACTCGGCGTACTGCGCGGCGTGTCGGGGCGACTGTTTAGGACGCGCCATGGCGGCAGAGTGGCGGCGAGCCGCGAGCGGGGCTCCACGAGTCCGGGCACATGGCCGGCTGCCACGCCACTACCTTTCTACACGCGTCACCCACCGGCCAGGCGGCCCACGCCGCGCCGCCGCCGCGGACAGTGCACGGACGCGGAAGGAAGCACAGGTGTCCCCTTACACGGTAATCGCGTAAACGCATATTGCGACCGGAATTGAATTACCAATCTATATACTAGGAACGGCGCGGTCGCATCACGACAGTTGTGTCTTGTGTGAGTCATATTGAATATGGAGATGATATAAATATGGCCCGAACTATACTAGCTAGATATCCTGAATGAAATATAATAAGAAATATAAACTAAGTACAAATATGACACACTGATAGAGTATATTTAACAAACAAACTTTAGACTTTGCTAAAATTGTTAAATGTTATGTTAAAGTCTCAAAAAGTTCAAAATCATTGTCACCTTCCATAAAAGCTTACGTATCAAATAATGACACAGTAAAGAATAAGAATGCAATCATAAAATTAGTAATCGATAAGAAAAAAGGTGAATATTCGTGATACATTAACAAAATGATAACATTTGATCCACGCTGTGATAACGTCTTCATACTATCAGTAATGTTCGTTCCTAATCACCTATAAATATAATCGCGTATAATCTTGGTTTTCGAAAATACATTTTAGAACCCGACATTTTGAACATTTTACAGTAGTCCGAGGTCACAGGTAGACTGAGGCGGCACTTGTCTGTCATTTGATACAATTATTATCTCAAACGCCAACGATTTCTTAGTTGCCTCGCGTACTGCCCTGGATTCTTGCAAAATGAGCAGACTGTATTTTGCTCTCTGGTGTGATGGGATTGATCGTTGGTGGTAGTTTAACTTTTTTCTGTTTATACCGCGCTTTTTGTGCTAGGCTAAGAAGTTTCCGAACCGCCCTCGTATAAGCCACATAAATCTTTAACCTGCCAAGTTTCTATCATACATAATATTTCTATAGTATCTATCAACACAATACACGGCTGAATCAAAAATTTAAAGAGCGGTTTTTGTATAAAAGATAGCAGGCATAGCTCAGCGCTAGTCACTATGTCAACGGCACAATTTACTGCGTGTAAGCTTAACGTTGCCAAAATAAACGAGCAGGCGTTCTCTGACGACTTCCTCGCGTCTCGCGTTGCTGATTATATATAGGATAATTATCAATACATATATTTCTTATACCTAATACTTATATCATGTGAATTTATACCTATACTTGAGTATGAACAAGAAAAACGCGCTTTAATTTGCGCGATATTCGTTGTAACATTTCAATAATACGTATTTGTTGGAACATATTTACTGAGACTAAGTGCATTTAACGCAACTAGTTTACTGTAACTTCGCTTAATCACTTAATAGATTAAATGCCTGTGAATTGTAAGTCAACAAACTCTCGACTACCAACAGAAGGGCAAAGGTCGGCTAATATATCTACGTGCATGTGATAACTAATATGTAATTATATTTTTTTAACATTTTTTAAAGTGTCATTCGCACACTTAGGAAATTGAAAAAGACATATTTAGAAAACGTATAAAATTTTTAACGCAGCGGGGTTTGAACCCATGCCTCTTGAAAACCGTTCAAGCGCTCTGACTGCTAAGCCTTGCTAACAACAAATATAAGTTGTGATAAGCGTATAAGAATTTCAACGTAGCTGGATGTAGAACGCATGGCTTCCCGGTCAGAGCGTTTGAACGGTTTTCAAGAGGCGCGGGTTCAAATCCCGCTGCTTTCAAATTTTTATTCGTTTTCTAAATATGTCTTATATGTTATTATTTATTTTATTAAAAAGGTCGTAAATAAAAGAATCGGTCGTAGTCAGAAGTAAAGTCGTAAATATAAGGCCGGAAAATTCATATTGATATTCTAATAACTATTATATTTCATTAAATTTTTTTAAATGCTTAAGTTGTATCAAACTTGGATACTTGTTTCAAATCTTGTCACACAAGTGTGTACACACATTTTACTTCATTTTTCTAATTAGTCAAATAAAAACATATCGGTGAGCCCATCGAAATCAATGTACAATTAAATTAAATGGACGGAAAGCGGAGAGCCGATTCAGTTAACCTTAACTCAACTCAACTTAAGTTAGTTTTTTTTCAAATTTCGAATAAAATTCGTTATAAACATTTAAAAGTTATATAAAGAATACTGCAACGTTAGCTCTTGAACAAACATACGATAACGCCGTGTTTGTCCGTCATTAACCTGCACCAAGATTGCTGTTTTGCATTTGACATTCAAAACTTGTATACGAACGTCCGTATTCTTAAGAACGTTGAAAAAGAGATATTCAAATTTAAATTATAATATATTAAGAAAGAATTTATATGACAACGGTTTATTGACATTATTTAATTAATGAACAAAAGGACTGTAATGACGTTATTTATGTGGGAACGTGTCTGATGATGTGTGAATGTTTTTATCCAATAGAACAGTCTATGAGAATTCGCAAAACTTTACGCCGCCAGTTTGAGTAGGTATTTATTTTGTCACAGTATTTTGGTATAGTAATTAGATACATATTATATACAATTAAATGTAAAAAGTATTAAATGTGAATTAACATATCGGAGGGTCTATAGGTGGCATTCTACAAAGAATAGTTTCTGCAATAGGAAACTATTCGAAAGTAGATTCAAAAGGTCGTGTTCAGCGAGCGTGCGGCGAGCGGCGTGCGGCCCGCGTCGCCGCGAGTGAACCGATCGATGGCTGACACTGCACCGTACTCCACTTCGGCCGCCGTAGCCTACATTCAAGCGCTGAAACTCAGAACATTTCAGCCTAGTTTTTGAGTTCAGACCCAATCAATACGCGTGTTATATAAAGCTTTGGACGTCTGCTGAGCTTTTGCCAATTATGGTCGCTCTCGAACAGTAACTGTAAATTATTAATGTATAGAAAGTAGGTGAATGATGCTCCATGAATTAATGTTTCAGTTTCTATTCAAATCTATTAACATTATGAGGTTTGTGATTCTTGTATTCATCGAATTATTAAAATCATAAAATTCTAGTAATGCCACCTATATCGAATATGCAATAATTATGTATATAATAGTCTAATCAGAGCACACGTCGCTGGGTGTATCAAATAGAAAACGCCACAGACTGCATAAAGTAAATATAGAATATTTAAATACGCGCGATGCCCGATACGAGCGGTACACGTCTAGTAATAGTAATGACTGGAGTCTACATTTAACCGAAACTTGGAAAACAATCGTCAATTCCACTTAAATTAAATTTCTCAGATGAAAATATATAGATAGGCAATGAATAAAACATGATTAAAAGAAACAGTGGCAAGTGCGACTTAGGACAGTCAAAGCCGAATTACTAGCAGAAATACAATGAGAGGTGTGCGATAAAAATATCGCTCGGCGCCTGGGACTAACCGCCACTGTCTTACGAGGCACGCCGTACAGAACTACACATCTTAGCCGTCAAACGCTCTGACCTAAAGAGATTAATTAAAATTCAAAATTATTGAGAAGTCTATATAAGTTTAACGGGAGTCGGACATACTGAATTACGAATTATGGCTTCGTATCTATCATATAATCGTTTATTTAATTGAGATACTATTCCAAAAAGTGTTATATAATATAATACTTTTAAAATATATAGTCTACTCTGTACAGACTTTCACGTTGTTTTATGATTCATTAAAAACAAAATTTATTCAATACTATGTTTACTTACACGTTAAAAAAGACAAATACACGCTAATCATATTTAAATTCTATAATCCAATTTCTTTGTTATACAATAAGTACTCCTATTTTTGTATTAAGATTCTATAATAAGTATATTTATGTATATTATCATGCGTTTAGAGCAAGCCTTACTCTCTAAAACTGAGTATAAATAATAATCCAGTGGATTCAGATTCAGGATTAGATGAAGGCCAGTATTTAGCTCTGATTAAGTCCGGAACGTTCGTTTCTAACCAAGATTGGGATCTAGCTTTATGTCCCGTCGCCGATTCTTGCTAAAAGGATCATTCTTGGTTATTGAACATGGTGTCGTTAAGGGGCTTAATTACCTTCTCAAGAATAGTATATTCATAAATTTGTGCCGATATTTTGATATCTTTTTCACAAAAATATGGTTCAGTCACTCTTTCATAGCTAACACCCCAGCAAAACGGATCGGATAATGCCCATGTTCTACTCTGTTGCCTAATTGGAAACATAATCATTTTATTGGTTAAAATATTGCAGAAACGTGAAAAAAATCTCATCCGTAAACAAAAAAATCTGTGATCTCCCTTTGCATTGCGGTAAAGTTGTTGTTTTGATTTTAACACCCTATTTTTTTTTTAAATTAACAGTTAAAAAAAAAACGACCTGTGCGTCTCGTATAGGCTGCAAGTCTTAAGACATCTTTTAAAATTCGCGACATGGTTTTAGGTGCTATCTTTGTCTTCCGAGATAAAATCTATTGCTTTCGGTTTCTTTGAATTCTTTCCTTTACTGCTATCATCACTTTTTTCGTACGAAAACTGCGTGGATAAAAAGATATAGTCTTTATATGTCACAAACAGACGAGGTTTTTACTGTACCTATCAATAGCCATGTACAAAAACATTTGACTAATACCAAGCGTATGGAGGATTTTAATAATTGTACTGGGCACCATACCTAGTTTATGTAATGCACTCACAGTGATTCAGTTTTCTTTGTCACCCCACTCCGTTTCACCTTGATAAAATATTTTACAATATACTTGCGCGCTAATAACAAAACAATGAACAATCATATAAAAATGACAGATTCAAAATTCTAAAATTATATATATTTTTTTTAAATTAGAACAGTATTTATGGCTGAACTAAGTACTATCGCAATTAGACTGTCAAATAAAGCCATGTCATAATAATTATAAACAGATTACCTAATATCCTAATAACACAATAAGTTATCATAAGTCGCCCGTCTAAGTAGATTACTTGTAAGTTGCAACAAGATAACAATGACTTCTTGAATTATTTGAATAGTTTTGATTAGTAGAATTTGTATTCATTTTTAAGAACTTATACTCTTTTTCAGAAGACATCCGAAAATTAAAGTGCATATAGATATTTTTGATAACTTTATACACTTAAGTATTAGTGTAGCAAATGCCAATTATTATAAAATGAGAACACCTTTTTTGACAAATATTATTATTATAAATATATTTTTGAGGAGGCCTTGCAAGTTAAAAAAATATAGACTTGCTTTATTTATATATAAACATATACTATTTGAGTGTATTACTTTTATATTTGAACTTTACACTAGTTTTTTCTTTTTAGAAAAAAAAGTTAATTTGTCATTAATGGCGATTCAGATATAATATTCCTGTGATTTTGTGTCCCTGTTGTACTTAGTCTACAAACAATGTAAATGATTGTAACATTATTATATCATCAATAAGGTCTAGTTCCAAATACCGTGTAAGTGGAATTGGTATCGACGTTAGACGCTATCTAGGAGTGTAGTGTACATTGGTACATTGCGACATTTAAGCAAATGACACACGGAAAAGGGGGCTATCTATAATGTACAGCGCACTCTAGACTCCCGTGGTCGATGTTTTTACAGATACATATGAATCAAACGTATAATATAAAACGTGTAGTTACAATTTAAAATATTATTTTTCTAAGACAATAAGTTCAAACAAAATAGTACACTTATTTTGCTTATTCTAACCTATACCTATTAAAAAAAAAACTTTAAAAATGTATTAATATATTTTCCTTAGTATTGGCCACATATGACGTCATACTAGTGTGTCACTGTAAATCGTATCCCATGCTCTCGTTTTTCTCTTGATAACTTCAACGGGCATTCAGGTACGTTTATCTTTAATTGAGGCCAACGTACCGCAGTGGGACAACGTAAGGCAAACATGTCTCAAATTCGTGCATAAATGTCTTAACACTAGGTTCTCTCTCGTACACTACAATGCGAGTAAAGCATGAAGCAAAAATGTTGTTTTCAATTTTTATATATAATTAATTTGAAATATATAAGATATTTTGAAATTGTATGTACTTAAAATTGAAATGATTGGCTTCGTTAGAATAAGAAGTAAACGTGTACGGCCTTAACATTTTGGTGACTATAAACTAAAAAGGTGTGCAACGGATGGAAGTTCTCGATGTTGCTAGTGCAATTCAAATGACCTTGTCTTGCAATCAGATAGCTAGCTTTGATGAATGCACTATTATGTTTTGATGTAAGATCTTTATATAAAATAATAGTATTCTCAGTTCATATTTAAAACTGAATCAAAGTGAGACAAAATATCTATCTAATATATTGACAATTGTATATCCTTATATATACCAAGGTGTGTATATTTTCGAAACTATATACTAGGCTAAGGTAACATAATATGACTGACCGATTTCTTTAGCTGGTTAATTCATAGAATATTAATTTATAGAATATTAATTTATAGAATATTAATTTATAGAATATTATTTTTTTTCTTAATTTATAGAATATTAATTTATAGAATATTAATTTATAGAATATTATCAATTTTCTTGCTATAAATGGTTTTTTAAGTACATATTAAGTAAAAAAGTCACAAAAGGTATCTATATCCGATGAATATGGCTGGGTCAAGTTACTTTATAATAAAACAAAGAAGTTATTGTTGTTCACGAAAAAGTTGCCACACCAGAAAGTCTGCCGCAGTGTAATGAGTCTTATTCCCGCATACTACAGACCATATTCTCATGAAACAACGTGACCGACCAGCAAATGACATATCACATTTCCGTAATGTTAGAAGTCGGAAAACAAAAACTGCTAAGTGCCTACAATAAGAAGCCTCAAAGCAATTGAACGGATTGCATTAAGACTATTGACCACGATACTGTATCAAGAAACTAGGTAGCAGCAAAATTTCATTAGAGCCTATAAAGTCATTCAGCCTAATTTTATTATTGATTTGCAAGGACTTATAGGCCAACCATGACTAAGTGTGAATCACATTACACTTTGAAAGACGAGCAACGTATTACAATGGAACAGAAGAAATTTATATTAGATATTTGAAATAAAATGAACGCCAGCGGAGTAGTTAAAACAAGATTCTTGAGCCCATCGTGATTAAGTCCATACAGATACACTTCAATGTCGCTAAGAACGATGCTAATTTCATCTTGGCAGATGGCATACAGAGTGACGGGCATCCCGCGCTCCCCAGCCGGCTGCCATTCGATGTTTCGTCGCAAGTCTGACTCCGACACACCATGACTGCGACAACCGACTGACTGTCCGAGGTCTCATCCGTCTACTCGTAGCTTTTAGAATAAGTAAATTACCTCCAAGCATCTGCTAGATGATGCTAGTAACGTTAAGAACATTTGCGTGCCGAACGGATTTAGCACTTCTTCTTCTTCTTAATGACTTGATAACAATACGTATTGAATTGTTTATGTAATAAAATGTGATGTGCAATATTTTCAATGACATTTAGTTAGGTGTAGCAGTAAAAGTATGTTAGTACAAGATGCAGATGGACATTAATCAAGTGCTTTGTCTTTGTCACGCAGCGATTAATTAACGCTCGTCGTGACGAGCAACAAATAAAAGTGAAGTTAGCGATGCAATTAGAACGACCACATCGAGTCTGACAGGTATTATTATTGTCTGAGGTCGACTTGTGTAATTGCTTAGCGATGGTGGCGCGTGCGGAGCGCGCCAACACCGACCGCGCGCGTTCTGCCTGCCTAAAGAAATCGCCGGGCTCCCTGGACTGGCCGGCCTCGCGAGACGATCAATAGCCCCTACCCCTATCGTACTGTCGCATCGGTAACACTGAGCTTACGACACCGAGTCCTCCATCAAGGCGCCTCCCCGGGGGCGGCCGCGCCGCAGCGGGCGCCCCCGGCCGTCTAGCGTTTAAGCGGCAACTGCACGGTGCACGCCACCCGCCTTCACTCACCTTTGGGGTGTAGCCTTTGCGGGTCGAACCAAGCATCTGCAAGAGAGGACTGCGCGTTAGCGGGTTAGTCGCGACAGGAGAGACAAGCGCGCCAAGCGAAGTCTGCGCCGGCACTTACGTGGGTCGAGCACGTTGCAGAGGGAGGGTTCGGAGTCCGCCATCCTGCTACTTTACGTAATATAGAAATAACCCGGAAGCGGCGTACTATGCACACACCGCGCCCGACACTCGCGTCGATACTGGCGGCTGCGGCGCAGCGCCCCCGCCGTCGCCCGCGTCCCCCGCCCTCCCGCATGTCCCCGCGCAGCGCATGCGCGTTGCCGGCGCCCACACTGCGCACCTTCCATTCCTCAGACCTCGCATGCACCTAACACCACCATCCATGCCACCACTACAACCATCTATTTCAACATCCCACATACGATACACTGTACGCTGGCGGGTAGCACCGACGCAGACTTATTATACAATTATTAATTTAAGTTATCGCAATGTTAATGGATTATAAGCATGCAGCAGACTAGCCAAGTATCAAGCCACGATATTCCCTTCACCATTTTATTCTTTAACATAGTCCAAACGTTTACTTACAACATGTAATCTTATCATGCATATACAGTTATCAGTATTGTAGGTTAGATCACAGATGATGCACAAATGAGACTCTTCCTACATCTTAGTATAGCTAGCTGTGGAATGTAGATACATGTACTTATATAGCAACAACATATGTATGAAAAAAATTCCACTTACTTCCGCAAAAATAAAAAAAAATTGGCACTCATATTGTTAAGAATAGAGCTTTAGCCGAAGATACTGCACTGCGAATCCGCATCTTTACGTAATCTTCAAAAGTTGCTATACAACTTAAGCTATTAAATTCCTGCATTAGATTTTTCCATATTTCATTGTCAAACTGTAAATTTAACAAAAGGTCTCAAAAACATTGAAAACGCATAATATGTATCGGCATTGAAGTGCTGAGAGTGAATCATGTAACAAGTTAAGTTCCTTACAGTTAACAGTGACCTTGGTTTAAAATTATCACGTGAGCATAACGACGACACGGCTCGCCAAGTTCAAGGATACAGCCAGTGGCAACACAAAAACCTGCTAACTCCTGAAAATAATATGAACCAATCTCTTCATTTTATCTCAGGGTTCCTTTACCAACATCATCTGACGAAAAATACTATATATGTAACATATCTTATGTTTAAATCAATTAAACACCCTTAGTAATGTCGATTTCTTTATTTATTGTGCAATGTTATAACAGTTTCGTAAAGCATATAGTTTGTCGGATTAAGATACACAAAATCTACAATGCACTTTACTTCTTTAATATTTAATTGACGATTGACAAGTAGGTGCGATTGGTAGCTTAACTACCTACGTGGATACCGTCACCGGTGACTCACAGTCCCCCGTCATGGACAAGGCACACTCAGCCATATTGCGCAGTATTTCATTATTAAATATCAGATTGTCTAATACTCCGGAGCAATTACATTTTATAAAGCAATCCGATTTTCAGGTGAGTTCAACGATTGTTATTCGCTTTTATGTATCTGTATCGTTTCGATATGATATATTTTTATAGTATTTAGCTCAATACAATTTAACAATTTAGCTGTGCTACATAAGCCATCTATTTCCTGAGTAAGTTATAAGAATTTCGACCAAACTACACCTTATTTAGTAAAGGATTTATAATGAACATATTGATTTAAAGTACTATAGTCAAAGTGTATTTATTATCCTTTTCTAAAAAGAGAATTACCTCTCAGGTCCAGCAAGTGTGCGACTATACATGGAGCAGGTTATTAATTAAATCGGATAATACAAATCTCGGAATAGACTGAACACTGAAAGCAACAAATCCAACAATGCACCGACAGTGACGGGTGACGCGGACGGGACGAGGGCTGGTTAAAAATATAATCGGACGCGACTCGCAAGCCGGCGCGTGACGTCAGCACACCTGCATCGCCGCACGGAGCCAATGTCTCCATACTTAATGGGACGTTACTTCATGATCGACCGCCTTCCTCGACAAGCGCGACAACCTCGATCCTTTTATAATTTCACTAAGCGCCATAACAAATATATCAAGTCATCTTTGAATTCAACTTTACTCAATTTGATTCTCGATCAAGCTAAAATATAGAATTTGAATAATCCAACCAACAAACTACTTGGGTAAATATTAGAGTGAGTCATGAACCGGCGACGCGTTAGACTATAACTCGACGCTTGCATAATGTTCAAAGACAAAGTACACAAATCTTATTATCGTCATAAATATTTATAAAATGGAAATTTTACGGGACGATTAAACTATCTCTTGCTCTAATTGACTGCTTATGTGTACACTGCACTTTAAACGTTCTTTATACATATAAATATTTATAAAATAAAATTATAGGATGTCCAAAAAAAATTAAGAGTTCAATCTATTGTCGAGACCAAAAGATTTATTCTTATATGTGTATCAAATATTTAATAATTGTAGAAAGATAGTTATTTCAAAGTACCATACTAATGCAGCCCTAGTCGCCAGTCACCAGGCGCCAGCGAGTGATAAAACAAACGTACAGTAAAAATTCCCTATGAGTCATTTAATTGTAATTCTGCCAACACTATCATTTCAACCCCCTGTTCGAGTACCTCTATATTGATCGGTAACAACATTCAGTTATTAAAAAAAAAATACACTTTGGCGAAACTTATGACAAAGTTATGAATATATTTCCTACTGGTGTAGAAATATGGGGCAAATAAGTTAGAAAAAAATGATAACAAACGATAACAAAACAATAAGGTAAATTAAACGTTCATTATTCAATTACAACTCGCAGTATTTACATTCTAACTTAATCTACAAGGAGGCAACATGAGGCCGTGTTCCGCCTCGGAGACAGTGTGTCTGTAAGTAGTACAGCGGCGCGCGTGGATTATCGATCTGCCGCGAGCCCGCCCTCATTCCACATCACAACTTCTGGCTAATATGTCTGGCTTTTCCCGGACTTACTAGAGCATCAACGAAAACGCTCCATTAGGCTATCTGAGCATTTAGGTTTTCCGAAACAATATAATGTCCAAGAGACAAACAAACAAATCCGGGGCACATTATAAATATTCTAGACAAGGCACGATGTTATTGTAACAATATGTTACATAAAATTTAAATCACTTCTTTAAGGTCAATAGAAACCTATTAACATAAATAATTTCTTCTTAATCTTAATGACACTGACTGTTCACATAATGAGATAAGTGGCGAAAACTCTTTGTTCTCGTGAGTCAATAATAATGTAAGACTCAAAACGTCTCATTTAATAAATATAAAGGGTGCAATTTGACATATTCGTGAAAAAATACCACAAGAACTGGGTCAACGTTGTTCAAACCCCGCCTAAGTGTCATTAAACATGTAGAGCTGACTCAGCATGTTTGGATCTAGCTTCTCATGACTCTACAAAAATTTCCAATGTTACTATTTTTAGGAAACGTATTCAAATCATTGGTTTACATAGAGGTTATAGAAAAGATATTTATTTCCATATATTGTACGATTAGCACGATTGCCGCGCACGCGGTCGTATCGGTCGAATGATCGACTGAATAAAACTATAGTGAACTTTATTATAAGCGCATATAAAAATAAACCACTGGCAAATATGCTTGTTCTAACGTATAAAAGTTGAAAAATATTAATTTAAAATTTTTACTTCCGCATTTACCGTACGGCGCACGCATATCGAGTTGAGAGAAGAGAAACATTCAGAGCCGGTGAAATAATAATTAAATGGCATGCCAGTAAAGCTGCCAGTGAGCTAATTGATAAAATATGTTCAATTATTTGGGCTAAACGCGAATACGATTTGAAGACTGTTTCAAATAAATGAATATTTTGAACACCGTTTATGCATTTTTTAATACGGCGAGGACCCGTCCTCTGATAGTATTTTTTCCCCTATGAGTGTGACAGTAGTAGACAGGCTGACTTACCTGTGGCAACTTCATCAGCGGAACTGTTGCTCATGATGAGTTCGAGTTAATTTTAAACACAAAAATCTTGCAGTATCCTTAAGGCACACAGCAGCCACACGCACGTATATACGTGCTAAATGTTAGACGTGAGCTCACCACTGAGAACTTTTCACTTATGAGCGAAGCGCGCTTAGCGCTCAACAACTGCTAAATTTAGCAATGCAACCATCATACGTATGTATGTATACGTATCTTTGCGTCACTTTAAAGCGAAAGCTCACCGACGCCTACGACTTCTGTAGTAGTCGTCCCTAGGTCGTCTCTGGCGTGCATCATTATATTGGTGCCTCTAAATGTCTTTAAAATTTGTCAACTAATGCACGACCTACCTGCCTCTAACCATTCTAAGTCATTTTTGATAATGTTGTTATCACTTATTATGTATGAGAGTAAATTTAATTTTATTCATAATTTTTCACTCAATTTAAAGTTATATCGCAAGCTACTATAGGTATCGTCCATTGTGGTAAACTCTACGATAAGATAGCGAACTTCTTATCTCTTTTTGCAAATGATAGAATGCAATATTCTTTTAGTGGTAGCGCGAGAGTAAGACAAAACGCATATGCTTACATTATAATAATTTTAACGTACTCATTGCCTTGTGCTATATTCGATGAGTTCACCGAAATTATAATAATACCTATGACATTTTCTAGCTAGTTGTAAACGCGAGAAGAACTGAGAGGGTTTCTTTACAGTCCAGTTCTGTCACAGTCTAGTGCACTTTTAAAAACTAATAGAGAATTACAGTTTTTATTAAGATCACCGATTGATTTTCTTTAGATGCAATAGATAGTTTGTCGGACATCCTTTCCTTCGAGTGAGAGGCGGTTTCAGCGGATGCCGTTAGACGCGGCGGCTGCAGCGGTCAACGCTCTTGCCGCTTGGCCAGCGCCGCCACCGCTGCAGGCGCGCCGCCTCCACCCACATACCCCTCGCAAGGCACCAATCATTGTGCACTTTACTCTTTTATTGCGAACCTTCGCACTTTACAACTATAAGAATAAACTAAAAAAGCACATATTCGATGCTACGAGCATCATATAATATATACATACTAAAGAACGGAGGCAGCATCTCATTTATACATTATCCATGACTACTGATGAAATACGCCCTAAAAGAAATCTATCTGAACTGTTTGTTGGATGATTTTTCTCATACACAGAATTTTACCTTGAATATTTCATAGAAACTTCCGAAATTGAATGACGAACGTCGCACTCATGTGCAAAAATAGTTTGTTGCCTACTACAAATAAAATATATATATATTTCTCGTACAAATATTTCATTCAATCTCCCTTGTTAAAATATTAAAAGTTGCATTGTGACGTAATTGCAACCAAATTGTCGATAATGAGTAATATGTGAAACTTACAATTATAATTAAGTAGCAAGTAAAGCTTACCGAGTCCCATCTGGCAGAAGATGACCTCCGCCTCGATCACGTGTGCAACGGCGGTGCGCTGCTCCGGCTTGCTATCGATTGGCGCAAGCTTGGGGTTGACAGGTTCTGGTTTCGGATGCACTGGCGCAGGTTCGGGTACAGGCACGGGCACAGACATAGGCTTGGCTTGCGTCAGGAGCTCCGCTATCGGTTCCACTGGTTTGGGGGGCGCCACACTTTCAAGTTTCGGCTCGGGCTTCGACTCGTCGACCGAGACAGGTGCTACAACTGGAGGCGCCGCCGGAGCAGGAGCTAGCACTGGCGTGGGGTCAGGAATGCTAGGTGCAGGTGGTTCAGGAACAGGAGCACCCTGTTTTAGAGGTTCCGGTCGATGTAGCGGCGATTCACCTGCGGTGTCGGCGTCGGACTCGCTGTCAGTAAACTTGTCAGCCAAATGGTCAGCTTTGTCGGTGACGGAGGGAGCACGAGGAGAGTCTACGAATTCGTCACGTTCCATGTCAAGGAAGCTTTGAGTGGCGTGCCTCGCGGTAGCGTGTCCACTGTGCAGCGGCGACTCCTCAGGTTCGTCACGTTTCCCCTCACGATCTAAGTGTTCGAAGTCGTCAGTGGAGTCCTGGTCACGCTTCATGGTCACAGCCGGCTGCGGCACGAGGACGTCCGGGCCCATGCTATCTCCGCTTGCGAGACTTCCTAATAAATTATCGGCGCTATCCATATTTAATAAGAGATATTATATTTTAAAATAAGACTAGAGTAAAGTAATCGATAGTGGGTGCGGTGGCACGAACTAAATCGGAATGAGTGCGGAAGGGGTCCTATCGTGCCTCCTCAAAGTGTCGGACTGCGGTGTGCACTGCGCGCCGCTCTCGCCGGCTGCCGCTGCACGACGTCACTCAGCACGCCAGCGGACAAACGGTATTACTCATCGCATACGAACCAGCCCGTATAATGGAGCGGGGGTGGCGCTATGTGTCGCCTAATTTTTATATATTATCAAAAAGTGCAAATAACAGATACAAAAAATATATATATTAAATGCTGTTCCAGCTTTAATATTTTAATAAATTTTATTTAGCTCACGACATAAGTCTAAGCGTCCGCGAGATCGGAAAAAAATAGTAAGAACGAAGAAAATTTAGAAATTATTGACAAGTTCCAGCCGTCGGACTGCTTTACCGACTAAGCTTTAAGTCACATTCATAACCAAGTATGGTATAATGCTTGTTAAATATAATAATAAATGATATTTTTACAAATAAATTAATTTAAATATATTCAGATAGAACATTAATGTCTAAATTGTGTGCTTAAGATAAAGTAATAATAAACACATCACGTTAATAAATTTTAGTTGTTTTTACTAATATATACTTTGGTTATCAACGTTATCAGTAAGGATTGTTAAAATTTAAATGTAACAAAATAAATTCAACACTATTAGCCAGCATCCAGTCATCACACCAATACATAAAATTCAACGTTCAATTATTATGAAATCGATATAGTTTCGATTCCATATAATCTTGAGGATCGTTTAGAGAGATTTTAAATCTACGTTAACGTATCATCGATATTCCATATCATATCATATCCAACTCTGTGTATCTTTTTCATTTTTATCACACTATTTCACAATTCTTTCTCGAATATTTTTTTACGCAATTCAAAATTCACAATTCAAAGCTCGTATATAATATTTTCATCCATGACCATCGAAAAAATGGGCTCTTATTTTTCTCTCTTTCTTATCGTACTTTGCTATTACACATTTGTACTTATTGTACTTTGCACCATAAATTTTTGTTCATGTTTTACATTCGTAACATCATTATAGCACAAGCACTCTGTATTGTCTTACCAATTATTTATTATTCATACATATTGTTAATGGCAGTATGCCTCTCTGTATTATACATTAATATTTTCCTTAACATAATATCTGAGCAATATATTTATTTTACATTTGTATGTAATATATGAAACAGATTTTTAGACTCATGTAGAAAAGATAACAATACTAAGACCATTTTTTTAAATAAATAGTTTAAATTTTATTTTCATTACCATATGATCATTAAATAGGAAAAATCCACAAAAGTTTTACAATGTATAGTATTTTTGAATAAGATCGATTATGAAAAGACACTACTGATGATTACTCGATGTTAAGTTCTTCCCTCACATATCAGTTGCTAAAGCTGTCACAGATAAGTGACAGTTTTGTCGATAAAGCAGTAATGTAAAACTTATTACTTACCGCGCTGCAATGTTTTAATGCAGTATTTTTAAAATATATTGAGAAAACAATTTTCTAATAGCATAGCTAACGCTTTCTAATCACCGTAAAATCTATATCTATAAGCATGGCGGCTGCCGAGGTGATCGGTTGTATGCAGGTCAATAAAACCGACACCAAGACAAATAATTTGAAATTTAATGGAATTGATGACAAAAATGTAAATGGGAAAATTCATCACCACAATAATGGCTATGCTAAATCAACGCACAATAGTAATTGTGTTTCGGTAAGTAAAATATCTAAACTTCCTTTTTTCTGTTTCAATTCTGTGTACTTTCATTATATATTGAGTCTGCCAAGTTATAGATATTCCTGACAGTGAGGATGTAGCCGACACGCCTCGTTAGCTCACTGATCGATTGCAAGGTTGCGTTTCATTAATTTTTTAAGAGTAGTTGCCAAGGCCACTCCAATAATGTTGATTACTGTTGAGATGATAACCAGTCTAGAATTGTTATCAATATAAAAAATCACGATATCATTTCTTAAATGTTTGTTACCTAATAATATTATAATATACTTCTTATATTACACATTATCAAGCCTGATTCTATAGTGGGTCAGTGTTGGACTGTAAACTCAATTGTTTGTGAGTTCTACTCCCACTCGAAGAAATCATTTTAATATTTTTTTTTTATTTCCCCGCTCTGTAAACACAAAGCAGCATTAAGTTATATAGATAAGAAGGATATCTTTTTAACATTCTAAATAACTACATAATATTTAAACTTATCTTGTAAAATTATCCATATTACCTCCATATCATTTTACCATATTTATTTTATACATTTCCTGAGAGAATAGAATAGGGTAGGCAATTGCCATTTTTGGTACTATTTGTACATTGTTTACATATATATTTTAAATTATGTGACATCAAATCTAACTCAGTCTTAAACCCTAACCTGATTGAATTTTCTAAAACAATGCCTTGTAATATTATAAAGTAATGTAATGTAAACAATTAATCTTATGTGAAATTTTATCTATTCTGTTTGTTTAGTATTGTAACAACATATTGTAGTAACTACTTAGTATATATCCTTTTTTACATATTGATGATTTTGGAGATGGAGTCTCAATTATAATTAATTGTTATTTTCTGCATCATATATTTCAGCAAACTTATATCATACCCTCGGAACGAAAGTGGCTGTCTCACAAATGTTGTCATGCTGCCAAACTTGTTCCATTTGACAATGAATGTAGGATGGTCCTACTTCTCTCCCATGACATATATTTGTTATAGTTTGTACCCGAGAAGGTGTATCGAAAATACAAAATGTATTTAACATAGTTGAATTTACTGTGAGACAGTTAAAACAACTCATAACTAACTACACACTTGTTTTTCATTTGTTATTCAGTAAGAATATCCTTATTGGGTTACATAATATTTGTTTTCCCCATGTACAAGTAACTTGCAACCAAATTTCCTTATTTTATCTTAATTATTGTTTCCCACCACCACCGCCGCGCCGCAACGCGCTGAGCGAACTCAAGTCACTAGTGGAGTAGCGATTCTTAGCTTCACTCGAGGCTCCGACCGCCGACGCGACCGCAACCGTAAACGAATCGACCTAATTTTTCAAATACAAATTGCAGCGGTGACTATTTAACTAGTAATAGTTTAGATTCTTTCATATTCCATAGATTTTGTCTATTTTTAGAATAAAGAAATTGAAGGAAATTAACGAAACAATACATGACAAATAGTTTCTCTGCATTCACTATTTAAATTGTGTTAATTAAAAATTTTCCAGAAAATGCCAGAGGACCCCAGCGAGATGGTGCCGTGGATGGACTGGTCGCAGTTTGACATCTTCCCGGGCTCGTTCGAAAAGTGTTCGCTGCTGACCGCCGCGCTCACTCACGCGGGGCTCTATCTGCTCATGTTCCTGGGCTTTATCAATCAACTGCTGTTCAAACCTAAAGTCGCCACGGAGAGAAATAGAGAGGCGAGTTAACTAAATTACCTAGTTTGGTGCTAGAATTTTTTATTTAGCAGCAAATTTATTTTGCTGTAATTGTAATACAAAACAAGTATTTAAATATAGATTAGAGAAGAGAATGCTTAACCGAAGAACAGTAGGTTCTCTCTGCATGCACCGGAAAATTTCTATTTTAAAATAGCTTTTCCCGTCCCCATATCAATTTTATGAACACCTCTCATAAAGCGCCAATACGAGTATAAAGATATATGTATCCGAAGCAACTTCGGCCACCTTCGTATAAGTCTAATTGTATTAGTACTAATATCTGCAACTGATATGGTATGTTTCAATGCAACGAATTTAATTACTTTTAACGTTGTGGGTTCGATTCTCAATATAAATGTTCATTTCTCCGCTCTGGTGAACAAGACAAAGCGCGGCGTTGAGTTCAGAGTGAGCTCACCTCACTCCTGACTAACTACTAATGGGCCTTCTCCGCCTACCTTGCTACGCGGGTTTAAACTGAAGCTGAAAGAAGCAAATATCGGAAAAAGAAATGTATTAAAATTTTAAAATGCTAACTAATTAGTCATTCCTATGTAAAGCACATCGCGCGATCCATTATACCTTACATTTTAGGTTGATTGTAATTATCGAATTGTTAATGTTACCGGTTAATTGAGAGCAGAACTTTACATATCACGTACTGATAATGTACTCAACTCATTGTTCAATATTCATATACATATCCATATCTACTTAACCTAGTTTATTACAGAAATAAAAAAAGAATTCGGATATATATAATCCGTGTTCTTTTTAGGTGTTTTATTATATGGTATGAAAATACAAACCTACGTTGTTTTCCTCTAACTTCATAACCACAAACAAGAAAACATCCTCAATACGCTGGCTGATTTAATACTTACCGCACAATATAAATGATTAAGAGCTTTACATTTATATTTGTTGACACCATTCTTGTCTAGCGACGCCATCACGGCGCAGCGGGACGGTGTCCGACTGGACTGTAAACGCGATAGTTGTGGGCACGTTTTCACTCTCGCGAATTTACCCAGGACTGGTAAGATAAATTAGCTTAGGCTTAGGAGGACAGTAAATTGGTATTAACCCTGCTACGTGCAGGAGATGCGTTACGCTACGCTTGTATTATATTCCAATAATACGTAATTGATTACGATTGCAGTATCTATTCTACACTATTAATATCAATTATCGCAACTGTTTTTTTTATATCTTGCTAGTTCTATGACGAATAGCCACGTTGTAAATTTAAGCGATACCGCATCGTACCACTTTATCTAACTCATGTCTATCTCTGTTCGTTGCTAATTTCCGCCCGTTTTGGAGACTTTGACATAAATCGATCCCACTACCATCGTGTATAGCCAGTAACCGACCCATTGCGCCATTTTGATTAAATTTAGAGCGTCAGTGTTCTAAGGGGAAAAATAAAAGAAAAATCATACTTCTTGCATAATGACTAATCAATCTACTGTCGATATAATAATAACATTGTAAGTCATCAAATACATACAAGGAATATTGTTGCATATCTATTGAGATAAGCATTAATCACAACGAGTGTGATAAAAATAGGCATTTTACAAAATAACGACAATTTAGTGAAGTACATTTACTAAGTCACACATACACATTACAGTTCCTCCAATTTTATTTACGTAGTACACAAATACAGGGAAAGTAGAAAATTAGACGTTCAAATACGAAAATTTTACCTCATTCAAAAAAAGGACGGTAATAGATACCTCCAAGGTGTTTATCATATATAGAGACGCGACGAGGTATTTTTAAAAAAAAAAACAAAAATGTTATAATGTGAGAAAAATAAATGATGTACAAGTCTCTATATTACCAACGGAAGAGTCTGCGCGGCTACATATGTACAAAACACTATTCCACAGCTCCGTTTGCGAGGACGCTTTATGACATACTTCCATTTTAACATGTTGTGCCCAAAATTATAATGTAATGTAATGTAAAATGTTGAACAAATCTTGTTGAGACACACACTTTTCGCTTTTTCTTATAGTTTAGCTGGTATAGGTATCGGAATCAATTATACCCTACCCTGCACGGGGTTAAAAGCTATACAGCGGACAGTTTTACTGAAATCCGATAAACATCATTGATTCATATTCTATTTATTATTTTTTTTCCTTCTCCCTTAATTATTTTACCATTTTATTATAGTACTAGCTGTGCCCGCGACTTCGTCCGCGTTCAATACTAAAATAAAAGTACATCAGCTATCTGCCCGTGAAATTCCCGTCAAAATCGGTCCGGCCGTTTCAGATAACAAACAGACAGACAGACAGACATACATATGAATTTAGTAAACAGCGGATAGTTTAATATTTAAAACAGACACTTCAATTTGACTTCATCTTTAAATAAATTCTCTTTTAGTATTGTGTCATACGCTTGCCATGGGATTTACCTGAATTTTCTATCACTATTTATCTATCTATGTATCGTTGTAATATAATCTCACAAAGTAAACTTTAAATTCCCGTGTCGTCTTAAAAATTTGCACATGTGTCCGGATCGGGTGACAAAATAATATTTTCATAACACGAACTTATTATCCTTGCCAGGACATCCTGTCCTAGACGAGTTCGATCAAGATAACGACATTTATTAGCTTAAAAAATCTATTATATTTTATAGCATAGTACTTTTTTTTAGTGTTGTGTTGTATGTGAAATTGTAAAGATAGTAACGCTTTCTAAACGCGACGTTTGTAGATCCAAATTTTACTTGGAGAAATATTTATTATTTATGTCATATATATACACGATGCGTTATTAATAATACAGTTTAATTGTTAACGATTGCTTGATTAAGAAATCGCAAGGCATTGGTTCGATACCCATTTGCAGGACAAAAAAATAATTAGACGTTCTAATGTGTGTATTTAAAGTATATATCGTCGATTGGGTGGTGACATGAGTTCTTTGGTCAAATTGAAGAATGTGATATTTACGGATGTGAATAGATCTAAGCCATAAAATTACAATATATGATAATCCTACTAATATTATAGCTAGCTGCTAGCTGTTTTTTTTTGTAAAAGTGATGCGCAACTTCTTCCCCCACCTCACCCGCCGTGCACGCCGTAGTATATCACACTTGGTTAAAATAATATTTGTCCGAATGAAACCCGTGAAAGACATTATATCTACTTTAAATACCAGAAGCGATTAAAGTATCTAACTACCATATTAATTTATTGACTACAATGGTTATGTTGGCTTTAATGGCTTGAACATACGATACTTACTTGATATTTTGGTCAATTCACACAATGTCTTTATAACTTGTATCCTATGTGTTATTCTGATGTATAAGCTATATTATTGTAAAGTTTCATTAAAATCCATTCAGTAGTTTTTACGTGAAAGAGTAACAAACATCCTTACAAACTTTCGCGTTTATAATATTAGTAGGATGATAGTATAGATAGATAAAACTTATGCATATTATTATATATATTTTTTAATGAAACGTATAATTGACCTATTAATATTATATTACTTGCGGTATGGACAACTCGTATCATTGCATTTTTAGAACTTGACTAGTTATCTTATCTTATCAGCAGTTCGTAGTATCGCTATCAAGTGTCACGGTTTGAAACTTCGCCTTCGCCGCCGGTCTACTCTCCTACAGTCGTGGATGACATTTAGTACATGGTGTTGGATTTGAGAATTTCCCATGGTTGTATATTAATATGTGTATTTTATAAAGGTTCAGTCATTTTATGAAAGCATGAACCTGAAAAAAAATTCTATTTTTTAATATATGTCGGAGCTTAAGTGGCGAGGTGGTCCCATTCAAATCATGTTTGCTACACACGTTCTGCATATTACGCTTATCACTCATGGCATGAGTAAAACAACACAAACTATTTCCATTTTATATTATAACACTTTATACGGTATCAACATTAATCACGATACTTCCTTAATTGGCCACAAACACTTGTTGCAAACACTGATAGTTTACACTGCGCTTGTCGATGAGGTAATTCAGGCCTTGAATTTTTTTTTTGGATACTGATTTAATGCTGTTGACCTGTTGGTCTTTACAGCGACACAGGGCGACAACCGCAAGGACGCCCCCTGCGGGGCTCGGGCCTCCTTGTTAGGCCGGCTTGTGTAGTCGACGGGCGGGGGATGGGAATCCCTATACTAAGCAAAACCAGTCGTGACTTCACGTCGCAGGACACAGTTAGAGTTCTAGTCTAAGGGAGCCTAACAGTCCCTAGCCGCTGGGCCCGGCCACGCCAACGCGCGATCCTGCCGTCACATGAGCTATACTTCGCTGTGTAAACCGACGACGGCGATGTTTGTGTCGTGTAGTGTTCGTTTTGCCTACGTATATTGCGTTCGCTATCGTTATGACGTCATCTTGGTCTAATAAGACGCCACACGGGCGCCTAAGCAGAGGGTGCGCGGACGGGGTGTAGTCACTCGCCCGTACAATTAAGGGATTCGCGTGAGTATCTGCGCGCTCAAAGTAGCGCTTGGATAGGCCTTTGCAGTACTCTTTAATCGATTCCAGTTCGAAGTCTATGAAGGTCAACGTTACTAACGTACCAGGGGCAACCTGACGCGGTTCGTAGAAATCTGTGTTGGACTCTTTGAAGGGGCTCTAAGTTAGTGTGCGCAAACGCTACACTAGCATATGTGAGGACGGGTCTAATACATGTTTTGTATAGTGTCAGCTTATTTCTAAGTGACATTTTACAATAAGATGTGAACGAGGCTCTGAAGCAAACCAGCGTTTAAAAGCTTAAAAATCAAGCTGTTATGCCAAACTTTATCAAAGGCTTTCTCGCTATATCTAGAAAAATGGTCTGACAACGCTTTAAGGACTATTTGAGAGACGGTCGGACCCCCTTACTTGCTTACCTTGCACAGTTTTATACTAATGGAGTTATTATCGTTACAAGATGTGTTTGAAATTATCATTATGTCACAAATCGTGGGAAGATTCCCGTTTATTTTTAATATTGTTATTCTCACACTTGGATATAATAGCAGTCTTTCTTGGCGAACGATTGGTCTTAGTAATAATGTTTGGGTAACAGAAATTAGTAAAAAATCTCTACAAAATCTCTCTGTTAAAATTAAAATAAGTTGCAAGCGTATATGAATTTTGAAGTAGCTGAGAAATAGTACGTGTGGCTTAGCGATCAGAGAGCTTGGACGGTTTCCAAGCGGCGCGGGTTCGAGTCTAAAAATGTTTTAAATAAATGCCTAATGTCATGCTATGTATTTGTGCGTGTAGGGATACGCGCCGCTGTACGACCCCTTCGAGCAGTTCTTTTCGCGCTACTTGTACCGCCGCGTGCGGTACGTCTTCAACCGCCCCATCTGCTCCACGCCCGGCGCGGAGGTCACGCTCATGGAGCGGTGCTCCGACGACTACAACTGGACCTTCAGGTGTGTAGCAACATGCTGCAGGAGGCAGAGCACGCGCTGTGGCACGAAGCACCGACGCTTACGATGTGGCGGACGGTTTCAGGTTCACGGGCAAGGAGAAGCGCTGCATCAATCTGGGCTCCTACAATTACCTCGGGTTCGCGTCGCCGACGGGCGAGTGCGCGGACGCGGCGGAGGCGGCCACGCGCCGCTACGGGCTGGCGCTCGCCTCCTCGCGCCTCGAGCTCGGCTCCACGCCGTTGCACGCCGAGCTCGAGCGCACCACCGCCGAGTTCCTGGGCGTCGAGGTGAGTGGTCGGACGAGGTGAGTGGAGGACGCGCACGCACGCATTGTGACACGCCCCTGTCCGCAGGCGGCGGTCGTGTTCGGCATGGGGTTCGCCACCAACGCGCTGGGGATGGCGGCGCTGGTGTCGCGCGGCGCGCTCGTGCTCAGCGACGCCAACAACCACGCCTCGCTCATCCTCGGCCTGCGCATCGCCGGCGTCGCCGTGCGCGTGTTCCGCCACAACGACGTGCGACACCTGGAGCAGCTCGCGCGCGCCGCCATTGCCGAGGGCCACTGGACCAAGATCGTCATCGTGAGTCCTTTCTCGATTCCGCTTCGCTATCTCTTTTGCTGAATTACTGCGACGGTCGAGTCGGCCGAGACGAGGCATGAGACGGAGTACGCGGTGCGCAGGTGGTGGAGGGCGTGTACAGCATGGAGGGGTCGATCGCGCCGCTGGCGGCGCTGGTGGCGCTGAAGAAGCGGCTCGGGCTGTACCTGTATCTGGACGAGGCGCACTCGGTGGGCGCGACGGGCCCGCGCGGGCGTGGCGTTGCCGACCACTGCGGCGTGCGGCCCGCCGACGTGGACGTGCTCATGGGCACCTTCACCAAGAGCTTCGGCGCGGCGGGCGGGTACATCGCGGGCTCGGCGGCGCTGGTGCGGCGCGTGCGCGCGCTCGGGCACGCCGACGCGTACGCGCACAGCATGGCGCCCGCCGTAGCGGCGCAGGTGCTGGCCGCCATGCGCGCCATCGCGACGCCGTCGGGCGCGGCGCGCGTGGCGGCGCTGCGCGACAACACGCACTACTTCCGGCGGCGCCTGCGCGAGCTGCGCGTGGTGCAGTTCGGCCACGAGGACTCGCCCGTGGTGCCCATGCTGGTGTACACGTTCAGCAAGATGGCGGCCACGGTGGAGCGGCTGACGGCGCGCGGCGTGGCCACCGTCGGCGTGGGCTTCCCCGCCACGCCGCTCAACAAGGCGCGCATACGGTAGGTACGGCCGCCTACGCCGCCCACGCCGCCCTTGCCGCCCTTCGCGCGGCTACCTGCTAATGCGCGCTCGTGTTCCAGGTTCTGCCTGTCGGCGGCGCACTCGCGCGCGCAGCTGGACGAGTGCCTCGCCGCCTTGGAGGCGGTGGCGGACGAGCTGGGGCTGCGGTACTCGCGTAGGCCTCTGCCCGGCCCTGAACGTGCCTTGTGTAAATAGATTAATGATAAATGTAAATAAATGTCTTGCTTTACCTCGGAGAGTGTAAAATGTACAAAAATATTTATTTGGCTCGTCGACTTGTTGTCGGCCGGTATGAGGAATTTTGAATCTGTGTTGTCTATGTGACTGCGTCGCCGTGTCGATACACGACAGCTCACGCCGTATGCGGTGTTACTTACATTGTTAATATTGTTAACTAATGCCTACTGCGGACGTTCCGCCGTGTGAGTGTGCTTGTCTGTACGCGCGTGTGTGTGCGTGTGTGAGTGTGCGTACGCCGAGGTCCCGCCTTAAATATTACGTCGTATACTTGTTATACACAATAAAATATTTTCTCATACCTTTCTATCTTTTATTTATCTATCTATAATAGTAATAATACCCACAAAATAAACTTATAAACCTTTTAAAATTATACGATTTTTTTTTGTATACAAGCGCTCAGAAGGGAAATAAATAAGAAAATAAATTTTACGAAGCTTTCTATAACGGCTAACCCCAACTTCGGTGTGTAATTAACCGAGTCTCCGATGAAGAGGCGTCAAATGTTTTAAAATATTTAAATCTAACACTGATAACTGGTTACTAAGAATTATTTATCTTGGATCACTTGTTAGCGCTATGCCATATTTGCTTTTGTTTTTATGTATCTCTATGTAGTATTAGTGTAGAATTAGATACGTAGATACTTAGAGATAGTGGATACTTATACAAGTGAATAATCCAGCATGACACATAACCTGTACTTGCGGGCTTTTCTGGTTCAATAAAAGTAAACCAAAATTAGATAAGAATGTATGAATATTTAAAAGGGACATCGATGACTCCTTATTTAATCTGATACCGATACGAAATTAGGCTGATAGCTGATATCGCTGGAGACGAGCGCGGGGAGCTGCAGGCGAGGTGCGGCCGACGCACGCTTCAGCCCGCTTAGTATCGCGACGCTCCACGCCCTACTAGGTACCTAGAAGTTCTCTTGGGACATTTTCCTTTGGTCTGGTAGGTTACTACTATGCGATTTGAAAATTCATGTGTGGAAAATAGTATAATAAGTGTGTGACTTTCGAGCCACTATGGGATATAGACTTCTGTCTCTGGTGCTGGCGCTGGCCGCGGCGGAGAGCGCCTTCGCGACCAGCGTCGCCTCCGACGTGGTCGTCGTGCAGATGCAGTAAGTGCTGTTATACTCTACGGACCTTCACCACGCAAGTAATTAATACACTGACACAGACAGACAAAGATAATTAAAAATTGTATAAATTATACAAAAGCTGTGTTTCCCATGAATGTCGGTTGAATCCATAATTTACTTCAATTCCTCTTCAGTACTAAGTAACGCGTTCCCGCGACCAGTGAGTTGTTTAGTTAGCGATAAGGGAACCGGCGGTTTCATATCTTTTGGCGGGTCAAGGTTTCGCTGAGCGCGTTTTCGCTAATTGGTTAAAATTACAATCAATTTAAAAAAATCGGCCTGGCCAAAAATATGCACTGATTTAGTAGATATCTCTAATTCAATTTGCGACAACTTTGTGAAGATTGGTCGAAGCTACAGCATGCGCAAATATTCCTATTGTTTGTTTACACGTTACAGCTATGTAGAATGTTTCGCAAGTTACTGTATTTGATGTGCGTAACTACGTTTTCATATATATATGTTATTAAGTATAATTTGAATAAATTTTAACAAATCAACAGGATAACGGAAGCAGATGTGCTGTAGCTGTAATGCGATGTATATTAGGTAGTTTGTGTGTAAAATTTGATCTATTTTGTGGACAATCAGGTTGGTGTACGAGCAAACGTATGTGCTGCCACTGAACAGCTCCGTCGAGTACATACTGGACATAGCGGCGGTAAGTGCGAGCTTATAACCCTTAACACTCACATGGTCCGTATAACAGGCAGGGGTCGTCCGCTGCACGTAATTGGCACAGAACACGCGACAAAGAACAAGAGCACGAGAGAATAAAGTCAGATGACAATATAATGTGCTTGTGATTGTGAAGCAACACGCTTGCATAAAGGTTATCGGTACTTTAACGCTAGTTCGCGCTGGTGTCTAGCGTCCTGTTATGAAATATTTACGTAGTAAATACCAATACAATTACTAGTAAGTATGTACGAGTTATATTATTGATAAACATGATTTATGATGTGCTAAAGCTCTCGTTCGACGGATCAGCGGCGGCTGACTAGTGGGAGACCTCAATGCCTATCCATTTTACCCCCATGTAACTATTGTTATTATATATGTAAATATATACATGTATGGATTATAGTGGTTCAATAGATATTTGGGAATATTGCAAAAATCTGATTCCAAAAGAAAACTGAACCATGGAGCCTAATTCTTGAGTAGGCCTTTCGTATCATATAACTGTTATGAATAATCGTCTTATAAAAATCTTATTGTTTTTTACGTAATATATAATAGCAATTGCATTCAAGACATATAGTAAACAAATGTTACCTACTTATGTTTTTTTTCAATTATTGACAGTATAGCATTTCTTTTGCACTCCTTGGTAAAAATATATAAATTCTTATTTTTATTACTAGACTTGCCGTCTTTAAAAGCAATTTGTTTAAGTTAAATGTTATTATTCGCATTTCTTATCCGTCCAGCAACGTCCTACTGTCCGACTTTAGTTAATTGCTAAGTCAACATTTAAGGTTGGTAAAAATATAGATCTTTTGTTTGTTATCGTAGCTATTTCACCTTGCTATGGCAAACGGACTGTCCCAATTGATTCATTCGCCGACTCGACTCCCAGATGTGGACAATCACAACGCCTCCTTACTGAACCTTCTGCAGACTTCACATCCGGAACAGTACCGGGTAACAGTCGATGCCCCTTTGGGGTCCTCTTACCACTGGCTGGTACGGAGTGTGGTGTCAATTAGACACCGCAGTGGCAGAACACCCGCAACTCGTCGTGTCTGGCATTACAAGTCAGCAGATTGAGATGGGATGCGTACTTTTCACTCATCTTATCCTTGGGGGGCGATTAACTTCTCTTCTGACGATCGTATTGCCTGTGCCGCTGCTGTCACCGATGTGGTTATACAGGGTATGGAACTATTTATTCCTAGCCCTGTGGTGCCAATTGGTAACTGTTTGACTTGATTCCTGCGGCTGAATTTTCTAACCACACAGTACGTACCAAACCGTAGAGTAGAGTCAAATACCATTCTCACCATCTGGATAATTGGCACTCTACTACTGTGAGGTTTTCTACTAACTTCTTTCGACGTGCCACTCAACTGTGGAATACCAGCGGGAGTGTTTTCAGGTCGATTCGTCATGGGTACTTTCAAAAGGCGCGTCTATTTCCACCTTAAAGCCCGGCAACATCTCTGTAGCTCTTCTGATGTTACACGGGGTTATCAGGTTATCATGTTATCAGGTGACCCGAGCGCTTGTTTGCCTTGTCTATTGAATAAAAAAAAGAAAAAACAACCAAAGACATAACGATGATGATGGATTGGCTTTGCACTTCAAAAATGCTAAAATTATAATAATTATCTTATTCATAATATATTAAAATTAATTAAATATTAAAAATCTTATTCATTACCCTTTAAACATAGTCGTTAATGCTTAGACCTAACACTTTCTAATATGTTTATAACCGCTAAAAATAACAACATACAAGAGGGTTAAATGGATAGGCATTGTGGAACTGTATAAGTTAAAGTTGTAAGGCAGACGGGCAGCGCGGGCGCGGAAGTGCCCAGCCTGGTGTGGGTCCGCAGCGACGGCGGCGACAGCGCGCACCCCGTGCTCATTACCGCGCGACACCGCGCTGGTCAGTATAATAAGTTATACACACTAATATTTACTTAGGGTGCACTGCCCTTACCTTGTTAAATATATTTGTTAATTAACATTATAAAATAAAAGAAAAACTTTGAAAGGTACTATTGTTAAGTAGTAGTATTGTGTATAACATGGGTATGAACCGCGACTCGCCGGCAGGCGCGGTGACGTGGCAGCTGCCGTACGCGGAGGGCGCGCGCGTGCTGCACGAGCTGGAACGCACGCTGTGCCCGGATGACACCGCCGCCGACAGCGACGCCTCTGATTGCGGTACGTACCTACTTACCGAAGTTTATTGTATTAAGTATATGTGAACAGAAAGATTGATATGAGATGAGATTTCTATGAGATGTGTACTTAGCTTATTTCTTGTATGCAAAACCTTTCAAGTTTTCTAACACACATTTATCTTTACTAAGTGTATTCTTTGCAGGGGTGACATTTGAATACGCTATGCCATGTTGCTACCCGTATATTTAAGTAGTTTTATTTTGCATGTTGAGTGGCAGAACTCAACGCCGCACTATATGTCTTAGGCACCAGAGTGCCACCATTATAGTGGGAATGAAGCTCACAACCAATGGCGTTTACAGTCGGACGCTGTCGCACTGCGCCACGATGGCCTCGAACTATGGCCTATGTAAGTAGTAACGGTTGCATTCGTAAACGTTGAAGCGCGTTGCCAGATGCACCCAAACTGACTGTGAATTATTTTCATATACAAAAAAATCTTACAATTAAATGTACTACTTGAATAGTAAAATCTGTTATCATTACTCCGATCGGGCGGTGCGTGGAGAATGGAGACTCGATAGTAGGTTTTCTCTGACTCATATAGCAGGGTGATGTGTGTATTTGCAGCGGGCGCGGAGGGCGGCGGAGCGCGCGGCGCGCTGTCGCTGCACGTGTCCACATTGTGCGCGGCGCCGCTCACGGTCAGCGTGCGCGTGTCGCAGCCGCCGCTGTGGCGACTGCCCTTCGCACAGCCCGTGGTGCTCGTCGCTAATATGGTACACAACTACACACACAAACCCCCTTACCGTCGACACCACCGTTACAAATTATATTATATTCAAAGAGACTTCAAATGAGATGACCACAAATTAATTAAGATAAAAACATCTGAAAGAAATTTACGCTCATTCGCGCTTGTTCATGAATTAATAAAGTAAAGCTTCTACTTTAGTTAAATGAAAAAAATCATAAACAATTTGGTCGTAATTTCTTAAAACACATCGCATGCTATAAAGCGATTAAACTAAGCTCGTGAAGAACTACGCAAATAAATAGTAATTAAGTTGTCATTATTGATGTATGTAATATGTGTAACCTGTACAACTTGCAACTAAGTCAGCGCCAAGCACGACGCACTACCGCTTCGGCGAGGGACAGCACAGCGTGCGCCTCGTGGCCTCCTCCGCGAGCGACATCTGCGCCATGCTCGCCGTGCAGAACTATACGGTAACTACACTCCCGAAGTTCCCGTCTGTCTGTCGCTCGTGTCCATTTTTATATACATTTGTATTGATGCTTGCTTTTTACATATTTTACATTTCATGTTTCTTAATTGTAGAGTTTCTATTAAATCTATAAAAGTATCGACATTCACCCGTTGCTGTTCCAGTGCCCGATCGCGCAGACGGTGGCGGACTTCTCGTCGGGCGGACTGCGCATGACCATGATGCGCTCCGGTGCCGTGCAGCTCTCGGTCAGTGCTGCTCCCCTAGTACCCGCAGTCCACTTTTCCGCACCCTGACCACTGAAACTGTGCATTTAGTGGGAGAACGTAAATTGGCAATTTCATTTTGAAACGAACACGCGTCGCAGCAGTCGAATTACACGTTTTATTTGATCGGACCAACTTTGCCAGTTCATTTTGAACTCTTTACATCCACATTTATATAGAACTAGTGGCGAGACTTGCTTAACTGACGGTGTGCCCGCGCAGCGCTCGGACTTCCCGCGGGGGTTCCTGGTGGTGGCGGCGGTGCTGGGCTCGCAGGAGGCGTGCGGCGGCTCGCAGGACGGGACTGACGCGGCCGACGCGGCCTGGCTGTGGGCGGCCGCGCTGCTGGGCGGCGAGGCGCACGCCCGCCGCCTCGCCGCCAGGGACAAGGACTTCACTATTACTGTCGAGGTACACATTATACACTCTATTATTCTGGTTCAATAGTTCCAAACATGTAAACTAAGCACGGGAACTCGGCGCTTTAGTGAAAATAGAAGCTTTGTACAATATAACATTTAGTTATAATATATACTTAAAATTGGAGCTTATCACAGGCGGCGCTGACGCGCGGGCAGTACGCGGTGGCGGCAGTGACGCTGCTGCTGGTAGTCCTCGGCTTCTACGCGCTGTTCGGGGCGCTGGTGCTGGCGCAGCGCTGGCCGCCGCTCGCCAAGTACGTGCTGCCCAAGGCCGTGCTCGCGCCCGACGCCTCCGCCTCCAGCGGTACGCCACCACATGTTCCTATATATTTAAACGTATCCCTGTTTTCTAATGATTTGTAAAATATCTAATAAGTAATGTTCATAACACTGGCCCACAAGGAAAAGTATTCAGAATATTTTTAACTAATTGTTATTAGTCTCTACTCATGCTTACTTAGCATTTGATAAGTTAAATGTATTTATTTCTTTGATTTGGCACGATACTGGTTATTGTACGAATTAAACGAGTCTACTCTCTTTAAATTATTATAATTTATAGGAAGCGGTCTCGGAAATGTGTGAATAATACCGATATTTTTCGGTACATTTGTGGTGAGGTGATTTTTAGTAAACAAAGATACTCTTTATAGCCTACAATAAAAAAAAACTTATTCTTACTAGTATACTGAAGTCATAAGACACCAAAATTAAGACTGAGTGATTTTTGTTGAAATCCATGTGCAACAGCTGTAATAAATTAGCTGAATTTAAAAAAAAACATAATTTTGTTTTGCAATGCCAATGCAGTGGCGAGAATCAGCAAATCATATACGTGATGGTAAATTTTGCTGCTGATAGGTCATATATTTTGATAATACATTTGATTTCCAAAAAAAAAGGAGAATGCCTGTATCCAAATTTAACTGTCTGTCTATCTAACTGTAATCTGCTACGCGACTTTTGTGACATAGAAATCTCAAGCCGATTCCGTAACAACCCAAGTCACAAAATCTCAGCCTAAACGTCGCCGTCTTCAATGTCATAATACGAACTATTTAGTACATCATCACAGGCCATAGAATAGGACAACGCAAATTGAGTAAGACAGTCTCGTAAAGAAGGGACTGAGAGTTGCTAAAGAAGAAAGCAGAATAGTGGAACCTTTTAGAACTAGGCTACAACTTATCCTTAACAATCTACTTTTTGAATTTACATTTGGATATTTTTCCGGGCAGTTCTAGGGTTTCTAGTGAGGAACATCACGATATTGCAAACATGAAAAAAACTATATTAGGGCAAGTGGAACTGTAAATGTAACTGGAAGTGTAACTGGAAGTGTAACTGTTAGTGGAGATGATCTAGAAAGAAATAATGACGTTTTTAACTTATTCATTAAAGTACAGTCATTCAAGTTGAAATTATATTTTTTGTAATCAGCATAAGACTAGAGCAAATAAAAAGACTACATTAAGAACACTTTTTACAAATCATAACTTATATATCATATTTTCACATATAGGTACTCTTTAAGCAGATTGCTTTGTATTTCAGTCGCCGAAGAAGCTCAAGTGAGTAGGCTGGACGGCTCTCCTGCAGACGCGACGCCTGCGCGCCGCCGCCGCGGCTCCGGTGAGAGGACTCATTTATGTCAATCCTATGGCTAAGGTCATACACACATACATACATCTTCACATTTTAGGAATCTGCGTGTTCTCTAGTTGCGTCCGCAAAGTTGTTTGTGTGGACTTTATGACCCTTGCGCTTGGACCCAAAGTTAAACCGTCTTTACCACGTGAAGATACACTAACTTCTGTTTATTTTTATTTATTTTATATTTTATTAAAATTGGGAATTGAAACTACACTATTACTAATTTTCTACAGTGTGACGAGTGATGTTAATATTACTGATACATAGGTGTTGCACTTCGAAAACCATACTATTTGGATAATAATTATAAATACGATTACTTTTGACAAAAGACCAAAAATGCTATCATATAATTTAGGGTATTAGATGTTTCACATACGTAAAAATGCTCATCGGGACTAATTTTAATGTTTTAATCTGTAATTTCCAGACGCTTATAATTTTTTAAGCCTTTCCGCCGCCGCTTTCCTATATAACAAGTAGGCAAAGTCCAGACCCGGTTACTCTAAATTCGGTGCTTGTCATCCGACTTCGAGAGACATAGCGCTATAATGGCGGAAATCAAAGTTTAGGCTTTCCATAGCGCAGACATTAGTAATCCAATCTTTAGTTTTTGCTACATTATGTTCGTCATCAGATTTTCCATATCTTAAATTGTTATATGTCAATATTAGAAAAGCCTATTACGTTGGACATTTTTTCTGAAGGCGATTTTTTCTTGCTTATTATAGTTCGTCATTAATCGTGTCAGTCTTTAAAATTAATTATACTCTAAATTCCGCCCAAATCATCAGGCCTAAGGTCAACCATTACATTATACAACAAAAAAACTTCATTCAAATCTGTCCAGTAGTTTCAATGATGTGCGTATACAGACAAACCTACAAATGTTTTTCTAAAATATATTTAATGTTCAGACACACTTCTTTACTTTGATAACTAGTGTAGTATACTCGTATATAGGCTTTTTTCTATATTGACAGATGCTACTTTTGACAGCAGCGACAACAGCGACTCTGATGAAGAAGACGGGCACAACGCGCGCGCCGTCGCCGCCTCCACGCCCATAGATGCGTCGCTTTCCGTGACCTCCGCCTCGCCCCTCCCCCCGCCCGCGTCCGAACCCGAACCCGCACAGAACGGCGTCGTCCCTCAGACACCACAACAGTTATCGCAAGACGAAAACACTACTCAGGTAAAACAGCATATCACAGAGGCCGCGCACTAAAACAAGTGCAAGAAGCGTCGCCGCTCATCGTCCTGTGCGTGTGTCCAGGGCCCGTTCGGGCTGCCGGTGCAGCTGCGGCTGGCGGCGCTGGCGCGGCGGCGCGGCCGGACGCTGCGCGCGCGCTCCGACCGCTACCTCTACATGCTGTACACCGTCGCCGTCTTCTACGCGCTGCCCGTCGTGCAGTTCGTCATCGCCTTCCAGATCGTACGTTGTCTCGCTTTTGTATTTGTGCGCTCGTGTGTGCTGGAGTGCGCTAAGAGTGTAAGAGTGTGCGTGTGCTTGCAGATTTTGAACGTGTCGGGGTCGTTGGACATCTGCTACTACAACTTCCTTTGCGCACACCGCGCCGGCGCGCTCAGCGACTTCAACCACGTGTTCTCCAACCTCGGCTACCTGCTGCTGGGCGCGCTGTTCCTGCTGCAGGTGCGCCGCCGCCGCCTGCGCCGCAAGCGCCGCCCGCGACACCCGGTACTGCGCCCCGCACGCCCCTCCCCCCAACTCCCCCCCCGTACCCCCGCACTTACCGCCGCGTCTCTGTGCGCAGGAATACGGCATCCCAGCGCACTACGGGCTGCTGTCGGCGCTGGGCGCGGGCATGATGGCGGTGGCCGTGCTCTCCGCCAGTTACCACATCTGCCCGAATAGACTCAACTTCCAGTTTGGTTGGTCACTTGTTTTAATATATTCCTTGAAGACTAACTAGCTCCTAATGTTTAAATTGAAAACGAATTAAGATCCAACATTTCAAAATAAATAATCCAAGTTAACTCAATCTAATTTAAATTACAATTTGTAATTTTTGTTGGTCTACTTTAAGTCTGCGCTAAGGAGTTTTGTTGTCTGTGTGCTTACAGACACGGCGTTCATGTATGTGCTGGCGGTGCTGATCATGGTGAAGATCTACCAGTCCCGGCACCCCGACGTGAACGCGCGCGCGCACGCCACCTTCGGAGTGCTCGCCGTCCTCATCGCCCTCGGTAACGCACCGCATTGCACATACTCTAATACTTTATAATATGTGTAGTGGTAGAATGTGTCTCACGGACTACTCCATAGTCGTAGATTCGATCTTTATTTAAAGAAATTAGTTTATCTCTGCCGATTCCATAAAATAATTGTAAAGAACTCTGCACTCAAAACGACACACAGCTTATATATGCTCCATATACACGTCAGTGGTGTGGGGCGTGCTGGACGGCAGCGCGCTGTTCTGGGGCGTGTTCACGGTGCTGCACGTGTTCACCTTCCTGCTGCTCTCGCTGCGCATTTACTTCGTGGGCCAGTTCAGACTCGGTGAGATCTCATCATATTTCGTTTTTGGTAATTCGTAATTGGTCCCTCTAATGCATGGTGGGTGCAGAGAAGGGCAGCCTGGCGACGGCGGCGAGCTCGCTGCGGCAGGGCACGCTGCCGCCCTACCGCGCGCGCCTCGTGATGCTGCTGGCGGGCAACGCGCTCAACTGGGCGCTGGCGGCGTACGGGCTGCTGCGGCACGGCAGCGACTTCGCGGGGCACATGCTGCAGGTGCTGCTGGGCAACGCGCTCGTGTACATGGGCTTCTACCTGGGCATGAAACTGGTGCACGGCGAGCGCGTGCGCGCGTACGCGTGGGCGCTGCTGGCGGCGGCGGCGGCGGCGTGGGTGCCGGCGCTCTACTTCTTCGTGTCGGGCTCCTCGGACTGGTCGGCCACGCCGGCGGAGTCCCGCCACAGCAATCGCGACTGCCTCGTGCTGCAGTTCTACGACGCGCACGACCTGTGGCACGTGCTGTCCGCCGTGGCCCTCTACCTCTCCTTCAACGTGCTGCTCACGTGGGACGACGGCCTGTCCGCCGTCAAGCGGACGGACATACCCGTTTTTTGATAGATTAAACATATTTATAAATCCAAATCTGGTATTACTTTATTTTTCTCTCTTTAAATATATATGTTAAAAACCTTGTCGTTGCCTTGTCGAGATGTACATAAGTAAGTTATTATTTCTCATGCTTCTCATTAGTAGAATAGCATACGGATAGAGTAGAACGAGCAGTGCTGAAGGCGGTATACCTACTCGTTTATATATTAATATTACATAAAATATAATCGTATATAATATTACATACAAATTATAAACTTTACTATAGACAATAAAAATTATATTTCTAACGCTCCTAAAATTTTGTAATCTAATTCTATATAAATTAGAAATTAATTAGTTCCTACGTGCGCAGGAAAGAAACAAAAATTCTAAGACTAATATTTTAAGAGTTAATACTATATGAATAATAAAACATTCTATTCATAGAATAAAATTTGCACTGGTCTTCTAATATCTTAGATCATTTGCTATTTTTAAACGTAAACCAGTGTAGCGTTCTGTATTAATATAAAGTAAAATAGTAAAATAAGAATATAATCAACAAGCGCCTTATATAGATGTTGCCATGAAATAAAATCCTAAATTTCGCAATGATTTTTTTACAATTAATATATCTGTAACTCTTGAAACGACAGTTTGAATTATTTGACCAAATCACGTTTTAAGATACCAAGGTCCAAACTATGAACATTGCACTTAATCTATGTAACTAGATCGTAATTATTAGAAGATCTTTCAATGAAATATTTCAATATTTGCGTCAATAATACTTGTTAAATGATACTTAATTACCAAAATACTTAAATATTATTATATATTTTACACAGAGTACATTGCAAATTGTACGCGCTAAGCAGTCAGCACTGACAAAACAAAACGTTGAAAATGAAATGTCAGTGACGTCACATGATCGACAGTCTTGTTCTCATTATTTTTATTTCGTAATTTCCAGAATATCTTTATATTTTTAAGTGCTTTACTTTTAATTTAACTTCATAAGGATAGTGTCATGGATAATCAGTACTACTATAAGTTGATGGCCAGCTACCTGTCGAAACGGAACTGTGACGAATCGTTCATGAGGTATTTTTTTGGAAAGAATGCAACAAAGAAAACTCCCGAGGAGCTGGAGCGAGCGGACGAGCGGAAGCGCAGGCTGCAGCGGGAACGTTCGCGGAGGTACCGCGCGCTCAAGAACGCGAGGCGGCAGCACGAGGGCGCGCGGGACACCGTGGACAGCGAGCCCACGCGCAGCAAGTCCCGCGGCGTGTCCATCGACGAGGAGCTGAGCGACGGAGACGAGCCGCCCACGCTCTGCAACCTCTCCTACGACGACAAGTGGCGGGACGCGCTGTCCTCGGACTGCGCTTCCGACGACAACTCCGCGCACAGCGCCGCCGAGCTTAAAGAGGCCGCGCTCTCTGGTAACGTCACCCTTAACTTGAAGGAGTTCCTCAGCTCGCCCAACACTGAGCTCGACTACCAGACTGTGCACAGCCTCATGTTCCACTGGCTGCAGACGTAGCAGGGCTGAAAGACACTACCGTCTGTAAGCCCGCCCGTAATAAAGACAACTCACATTGGCCCATATCATTTTATCACAGTTGTTCTTGGACATTGGCTATATTATTTACATATGTTTCAATATAAACAAAACCACTGAAACACAGCAACTGAATGGTGAGTAATTGAGTATAGCTTACACATATCAAATTAGTGATTGCTTTTGTACAATAATAACACATCAGTTGTAAAACCGTCCTGTTGTAGACTAGAGAGAACAGTAAGCGAAATAATCATTTAATGTTACAGGCTCTTTGTGATTATAAAATTTTATGATTATATATAATGCCAGTTTTTGTTTGTGAGTAGTAATATTTGATAAATACAATACACAACACACACAAACAAGAACAATAAAAATTAACACAATTATATAATATGAGAATGTAATTGTGGTGATATGTCTATTGCTCCCACTTATAAAGTATGCAGCTTAGATATTATGACTAAATTTATGAGAATAATTTTGTTTATAAATTGTTTTAATAGGTTAAAGAGTAAACACAAAAAGTTTTAATTTTTATAAAAACAATTTTATATGAACTCTTTCTGTCATAAATACATTTTTAAAGTTGAAACTTGGAATATTCCTTTTTTTTGTTAATTCTTGCAAGTTCAAAATTTTTATTGGTGACTAGCAGAAACAGTTCATATAATTTTGTTCCTCTAGAACTTAGGTGTCAATGAATAAGTGAAGGTTGTTTATATTATATTATATTAAAAATGAGCTTGTGTCCTTAATATCCACATAATGAGGCTGACATTGGGATGAGTGTAGGATGTCAGCTCTACACTTGACACTAGTTGATAAATATTCCACTAGACAATAAGTTGTTATTAAGTTGCCATATCCTAATATTTAGATACTCAATTATATTATATATGCATATAGAGAAGTATAGAGTATATATACCTATAGTTTGTGATACAATGAATTTACATTTTGTGCGAAATCTACAATATTAGCAGTGTTAAGGATTAGCATAAGTAAATAAGATGAGGCACATTCTCTTACTGGTGTTGGCTCAATGATGTTGACGCATCACAAACCACTCCAATGCACTGTCAACTGTTAGCACATTCCTTGTTCACATTCAAATAAAGTTTTTTGTCTTCTTTTCAACTAATACTAATGTTGCATTTAAAGTGTTAATACTCAAAAAATGCTCTCTCATTTACATTAAGTGTTATATATAGACACTCCAATTATAAAGAATTAGGTTTATTGTTTGCTGCAATAGCATTTGTTGTGATAGATGCTATTACAGCAACCTGTGTATTAATTTTTAATATTACTGAAGTGGAATGTATCAAGAAACAAATTAATTTTGATATATTCATTTTATATTTGAAATCAAATAGTAAGTGGCCATTACCATTCCTTAGGGGATTAATTATAGTGTGAGTGCCTGTTGTTAGATATTATACTTTGGCCATATGAGTTAGAATAGTGCTAAGAGCAAACTATACAATGTAGATGGCGCTAATAGGACTAGTAAGAATCATTGTCATATTCAAATTAACTGGTGCTTAAACTCAACTATATTATTGTTTCTCATATCAACACAAACTACAATTATTTATGTTGAAGGAACACAAAACGAAATACTGTTGCAAGCATACAATTATAAAACAATGTTTCTCATTTTGCATTTTGCTTTTAGGTTTTTTGTTATTGTGTGCTTAGGATCTGATCTGAATAGTATAAGTGAGGCCATTTTTTTCTATATTATTTGTATATAGTGGATACTTTTAAAACTATTATTAAGGTCTAGAGGACTTGTATGGAGGGCCATCGGGTAAGTCTTATATACTCATTTAAAAAAAAAATTAAACCTGATTATCGATAAATTGTAATAGAATCCGAATATGTAACATAATGTTTTTAAGCACTCAATATTATTTCTTGTAAATTTATCCAACGAAATGAAACAAGTAATAATGGATGAATTGATTTGAATTATAAAGCGAGTGCATCATCACGAGTTTGAGAGTTGGCGAAGCCTTCGATATCATTGTATCTCGCGTATAGACATTAGGTAGGTATTGTAAGGTAGTGCCATATTAAAGAGCTTCCTATTTTCTAATTATTGTTTTATTTATGTACTATCAACTACTGTGTCCTCTGCCGAAAAAGACTGTATATTGAATATATTTACGAAAAATATAAGCCAGTAATTTTAAAATTTTTGACTCTGTCGGTGTGTCCGTTGTACAAAGTAATGAATGGATTTAAATAAAGCTAAGTTATCGCCCAGATGGGCGGTGTTTTGAATAATTAAAAACAAAGTTTGTGAATTTGATGGGCATCAGAATAAAAACTACTCATTGGAGAATCTTCAAATCAAAGAGTAGATATACATAACTAGTGTCCGACTGAGACAAAGTTTTCAGCGAGAACAATTAATTTTAATAATTTCTATAAAGTCAAAGTAAACTAATTTTATTCAAAATAAGCTACGTGCCTCAATTTTTGAACGTCAAATAGTTTACCACCGATTCACTAAAGAAGAAGCGGTGCAAGAAACTCATTATAACATGTTAAATTCTATTTTGATCAATGCATTTGAAGTGTTATTATTTTTATTACAAAAAAATTTTGAAAAAAAGAAAAATAATGTTTCATTAAAAAGACTTAGAAAACGTATAAAAATGTTATGCCTTAGTGTGCGAATAACACTTTAAAAAATGTTAAAAAAAAAAAAATGTTTCCTTGTTACGATTTAACTCAAAAACTACTTGGTCGATTGCACAAATTCTATAACCGTTAGAAAACTACATGTACACCGAGTAACATAGGCTATATTTATTTCCAGAAACAATAATGTATCCCTACTAAAACTTAAATAATCCCACACTAGGTGTGAACCAAATTGTCTCAAAATGTCTATCACCGCAGACACTGGCAGCGTGGCAGCTATTAGTGGTATCATAAAATAATGTACTACAATATTGAAGGACATATGTCAACACGGCTCGGACTCTACCATTTCCTCCGTGCCTTTGTCGCTCTGTTCACTGTGAGCCTGATGTTTTCGCATTCTGATTCGACTTTTCGACTTCGTTGTTGTAGTTTTCGTAATATTTCCAACAGTCTAGTTGAACTAAGCGGTTCCGAACCAAGTCTGAGTACCGCTGTTGATCATCATTTGACAAACTTGATTTTGGCCGTTTCAGTTTATCCTTAGCTGTCTCCTCTACTATCCTTTTGAGATGTTCCCATTTATTGTCACCATCAATTACATCCATTGGAAGATGTTCATTTGTCTGCTCAAAATCTTGTCTAAAATTGTTTGTCATATTCGGGACTTTGGATTTCTGTATTCTCTTTAGACGCACTTCGGCTGTAGCTACACGGACCTGGTGATCGGAGTCGCAATTTGCACCGGACCGGCAAAATTTGGTTTCTACATCTGTCGCCAGGTGCTACCCAGGTGTACAATCGACGGATATGACGTTTGACAAGTGTTGGTTATAGTGAGATTTTCTTCACAGCAGAATTGTATCAGGCGCTCGCCCCCATCATTACGTTGTCCGATTCCATGCTTATCCGCGACACGGCGAAGTTAGGTATCAACTTTGTTATTGTATATATATTTTTTAATAAAAAATAAATTATTTTTGGAACTTTAAGCGTAGTTGATATAACTCGTTTAAAGACCATATAGAGTATATTACGAAATTCGACATCAAATGCTACCCACATGATGTGGTCATTATTAATTTTCAATGTCACAATCTACCTACGCACTGTATACTTATTTTAATAATTTATATATGTGAATATAATATATACAAATAGCGATATTTGAACATCACTGAGTGTTAGGAGTATATCGCAATATAAGTTTTGCATCTCGCTGCGGCGAAATAGTATGGGGAGCTTTTAAAACATCGCAATATTTTAAATCATTTAATTTGGAACATGGTAACATAATAAATCATTACAATAATATAACTTATTATAATAATTAACACAGCCATCAAAGAATACTAAATATAAAGAAACTTATAACAAATCTTTTGAAATATGTATATTTTGTGTTATTTTGTTTATTTTATTTTGAAATAGTGGAAATAATATACTTGTATGAAAATTCTAATATATTTTTATATATTAATAGTAATAGTTTTTTGAACTGGATCATAACGGGAGCAGACCCGAAACAACAGCTGCACCAGCAAGTTGCGGACTGCAGACCCACATTCAAAATTGGAGTAATCCTAAAATAGAGATGATTATGGCAAATACATTGCACTATCATTATGACACATAATATTACGAAATTACATATAAATCTTACCTCTAATTCTAATTTACAACAAAATTATAAATAATTGAATAATGAGCTACATTATTTAACAAATAACAAGTACCTACAATACTGGAACAATAACTAGGTGTTTAAATACGAGTACTGTTAGAGGAGGAATAACTGTCAATATAGTATTTAATAATTAGCTAATTAGAGTTGCGTACAAGTAAGCTGCGCGTGCGCGCAAGTCCGGTCGAGTGGAAACCCCCACTTACTGTAGAGCAGTTGCTTTGGAGCGGTTTCTTATGTTTTTTGTAATTGTAAAAGTACTGTATGCGATGAATGCGGAGCGTGCCGTGTGTGGTTCTGTGCGGGGGAGCGTGGGCGCCGCTGCTGCCCGTCGTCACCGTCGCCAATATGACCCTCGGCGCGCCGCGTCTCAGTGCCACACTCTAACATGAAATCCTGTGCAATGTACAAAATCACATATGTGGCCAGGAAGAAAAAGGTATGATATGCATAGTTTAGTTATGTAAATTTGCAATAGAGTTATAAATATTTTCTTTATGTCACGCAGTATGCATCCACCACAGCTTGTCCTTCATTGAGGGTATTTTTAATGCTTACAGAGAGTGGAAACTTAACCTGGCCTGATAACTTCTCACAAGCCCCATTGTAATCATCTGCATTTAATGAGTAGATCATTGCACCTCGTAGTTTATTATCTCTAATATATTTAGCCTTCGCTATTACACTCTTAGTGTTGTCAAATGATACCCATTCAGTATCCTTGTATAAATATGGTACTTTAGCTTCTAAATCAACTTTAAGTGTTGTATTATCATCATATATTCTTAAGAATGCACATATATCTGGATAATTCACAAACCCTAAGCCACCGAGTCTGCCAAACCCTAACACAGGACTGCCTATTTTGTTGTTATTAGAGTTAACTAATGTGAATGAGTGTCCATAGGTAGGTATTCCAACAACAATTTTCTTTGGATCTAGCCCTTTTTCTCTATACATCTGTACTGTGTAGTTAATATTGAGTGTTCCAAAATAAAGCTCTTCATTATGTTTAGCATAAAGCGGAGAATTAAGGCCAGTAAAAGGTGTAAATTTGGTATAAGTGTGAAAATCATAGGTCATAATGTTTACATAATCTGCATACATGTTAATTTGATCCACATCATATGCAGCATCAACTATTATCTGCTGAGCAGCCACAGCAACTGTTAGCAAATAATTTCTTTTTTCTCTTGTATATTCAGCTCTGATTTCCCTCAATAACTGTGAGAAATGTTGCCTTTCCCTTCTCTTAAAGTTAGTTTGATCCAAATTTATAGCAGGAAACTCCCAATCTAAATCAACACCATCCAATGAATAATTTATCAATAAGCCCTTGATAGATCTAATGAAAGTTTTCCTTGCAGCATGGTTTATTACCATTTCTGAAAAGCTTTTGTGGCCCCCAGCACCTCCAACTGATAGAAGAATTTTTAATTTTGGATTATCTTTTTTTAATTTAACCATATCATGTAAAATATGATACTGTGAGTCTTCCAAATATATTTCTTTATTTTTTATTTGGGCAAATGCAACATTAATATGAGTGCACAATTCTGGATGTATATTATTTGGCATGAGCTGGGAGATATTGGGGGTCTGAGGGTCTGGAAAGTTGTAGTAACAAGAAACTACCCCATTTTCTTTTATATAATCATTTTCATCTTGTATATTTTTTGGTATGCTCCAACATATTAGCTGTTTCAGTACAGGTACTCTTAAATCCGTGAGTAAACTAAACGTTAGTAATAAACATGGGAAAGCTACAACAAGTAGTGCTGCTATGAAATAATGTTTATTTGCAACAGAATTTACATTTCTATGCTTTTTGACACGTAATTGTAGTCCAATATGTTTTGTACTTCTAATTTTTCTAAAAACCATAATGTTGGTCACTTTGCCTCTCCAGTTTATTATATACTATTTCTTCTATGATCACTTGAATATATTGTAAGTAAATTAACTAAATGCTAACTCAATACTGGCAATGGTCACAATAATACTAATAAAAAGTTAAAAACAAAGAGATCAACTATTTTATTGTTGAATTAACAACAAGGTCAGCGTTCCTAAACTTTGATATTTACAAACGTCATTGAAAATTTATATTGATTTATTGAACGATTGCACTCACATGTATTAAAAATATAGATACATAATGAGTAAAATATGTATTATTATATTTAATTGATAATTTAAGTTGTAGTAGTAAATATTTATCTAAATGTTATAATAAATTAATAATAGTTATATTTCTGAATGATAATAAGTATTCAACAAGTTAGCTAATTCATGCAATACTTAAAAGAGGATAACATTTAAAACCTAAAATGAAAATAATATTTTTAATAATTAAAAAAAAGCAAAAGAATTTGAACGTGAGTGTAAATTTGCCTTATCACTACTTTCTATAATTATGTGAATGCTTTATTCGTTGACAAGCTGTCACCTTGACTTAAGGCGTTTTGTTAGATAGATGTCATTGTCAACAATTACAATAGCACTGACGGATTCTTACTAAACCATGTCGTTTGTAGTTTTTTTTACTTTAATGCAACATGTGATCCTTAGCATGTAAATAATAGGCTACATTAGTTTTAAATGGTTTACCTTTTGCGTAAACGATCCCAAGATATGGCTAGCGCGTCTATGAATCACTACGAAAAACAGCTGTACAGTGTGTTTAAAACCTTCGACGTAGATAACGAGGAAGCCTTAGACAGATCAGCAGTGCTACAGCTTTGTGACACGTTGCAGCTAGAGGATCGTGGTGCTGTGCTTGTCGATACGCTTTTCGAGCGACATTCGGACCGCATCACGTTTACACAGTTCAGGAACGGACTGCTCTCCGTTCTCGGCAACGACTCCGTACCGCGTCCAGAGCTCTCAGCGGCAGCGGAGCGCGACGGGGTGCCGCCGCGAAGGACGTCGCCACACCACAGTGACGACGACTCCTCAGGAAGGGAAGTGGCACCTAAGTTTGTTGTCGGATCCAAGAAGTACGGGAGACGTTCGCGTCCGCAGCGCGCCGCTTCCGACAACTCGTCGCGCCACCGCGTCGCCTCCGAGTCGCGCCTGGACTGCGCGCGCGCGCGGCAACGCATGCGGTGCAAGCGCAGTGCCTCCGCTATGGAGAGCCGCGACGACTGCCCGGTGGAGGACGACGCTGCCGACCTCGACCACGACCGCCGAGTGGACAGAGACCGCGCACTCGCGCTGTGTCGCGGCCTGCGCATGCACGGCGTCGACCACACGCTCGTCAATCGCATATTTGAAAGTTCGTCCGTCGAGGAGATTTCTGTTGGTGAATTTTTCGACAGACTGAACTCTTCTCTTACGACTTCTATTGCCGCGTCGCTTGATGGAGTGTTGGTGGACGATAGTTCCAAGTTAAAGACTGATATAATCTCCAGTGATGCTGTCGTGGACGCCTGGGAGCGTGCCGGTGTGGAGAGACCCAGACGCTTGCTCATTGAGTTAGGATTCGCGGCTGCCGGTCTGCGACCGCACGAGTTGGAGCGGGCGCTCGATGACGAACTGAGAGCGCTCACGATCCCTACGGACAACACATCCGACGCTCGCGCTTTGTTGCTACTGGCTTCCCACGCGCTAGCACGGCTACGTTTAGAAACTACTTGGCACCTCCTAGAGGTGGCGCGAGCGGAGCGCGACAAGCTCCGCGATGACCTCGCCGAAGCTAATCGACGAGCACGACTTTTAGCCCAGGACGTCGATGAAAATCACGCACGTATCGAAGCCGAACTAAAATCGAGTCTGCGACAAGTGGAGGCGCGACACGCGGAGGCCGCGCGCGCCGCCGCCGCCGACGCAGCTGCGGAACGGGAGCGCGCCGCCGTCGCCAGCCTCGCGCTGGAGGAGGAGGCCGCGAGGCGTTCGGAGTCTGAAGCACGACTGCGCACGGAGACGGCAACTCTTCGGGAACGTATGGATGACCTACAGGTATGTTTTCCTCATTTTTATGACAAGTTTCTCTTAAGTGAAAATGTATAAGAAATATTGCTTTGTGGTACAGGAGCGTGTGCGTGGGGCGGAGGTGCGAGCGCTGCAGGCGGAGCGCGACCAGGCGCGGCTGCAGGAGGAGGCGCGCGCCGCGGAGCGTCGCGCGGCCGACGCAGCGGACAGGTCGCGCGGCGCGCTGGCCGAGCTGGAGGCCCGCGTGCGCGAGCTGCGCGGCGACAACCAGCGCCTGCGCGACCGCAACGACGAGCTGTGCGCGGCGCTGGAGGCGAGCGCGCGCGACGCCGCCGGAGACCCCGCGCGCGCGCCCTCCTGGCGGGACGAGGTCGCCATGCAGAGTAATCTAGCTAACAAACTCGAGGTGCAATAGGGTCACATTAAAATATATTAGTAGCGTAATATAAAATAACAATCAAAATATTTAAACCACATATTAACAAAGAAAAACACTAACTCTTTATACTCTTAAGAAAACGGATATGATTCACATATAAAAAAATAATACATAGAAATATATTTTCAGATGACAGATTCACCATTATCACCAAAAGAAAAGAAAGCTTTACATACTAGTGAAATTCTGCTAAGGATACGACAAACTATGGACAGCATTGCAAGACTGCCTCCACAAATTAAAGACAGTTGTCAAATGTGCAGCGCCGTGGGGAGCACCATTACGTCTGTGCAGAAAATGGTGCAGGAGTTAGGTGACGAAATTATATGGCCTGACACACTGCACCGGAACGCATCCAGTTGCGATGTCGCCTTACAGACCGAATCCACAGAAAGCAGTGAAACTGTAGAGGCTCTAAAGAAACATCTTAGTGACGCGAAGCAACAACACAAGACGGACAAACATAACTTGACATCTGTGATAAAGTAATGACATATGTAGTTTCTTTCATTATATTCTTGCCAAAATAATGTTCTGCAAAAAGAAAATTCTAATCAAAAATGAACATGTTACAGAGAACTAGAGTCCAGCTTGGAGCAAATGAAGCTGGAGTACGACAAGTGTGAGGAGTATTGGTCGTGCAAGCTGGAGGACGAGCGCGAGATGTTCGCGGAGGAGCAGCGCGCCGGTGACGAGCGCCTCGCCGACCTCGTCGCCAAGATCGCCGACTACGAGCAGCAGTTCGCGCCCGCCGCCCTCCCCGCCCTCGCCGCCCACGCGCTGCCAACCATCGACGAGACCTTCAGCCTCGAGCTGCAGTTCAGCGACCTGGAGGACGAGTTCGCCAAGTACAAGACTGACAAAGAAGCCGAACTCACTGCTAAGGTACAGTGTTTTAGTGCCTTAAGGATGCTTTCGGGCCCCAAGTTATAGATTGCGCAAATAGCTCGCTTGTGCAAGCCAAAATTTAATTGATTGTGGCTGCATTACCCTGAAGTATAATACCATAAGACATAATACTATGAAAATAGTACATTGACTCATATTACTACTCAGAACTTAATCTAAATTTTAATTACGCTTAATGAGTTATTTCTATGTTACTATTTGTACAGTTACATTAACACTTATTATTGATATATATGAATCAACAACAATATAATATATAAATCTAAAAATATTTAAATACTATAGTACTCATTCATATTCATACTTATTTGGTAAATTATATTATAAATCACGTAGGTGATTAAATGTAGGCTTAGATATAATATATTTTATATATTTTTTTTTATTTATAATTTTTTACTGCTACGGATAAAAAGTTCTTTGCTTCTAAAAACATATAATCTAGGGACCACAAACCAAATCCGCGTCGATGGTCAGGGTTCCCAAGATATGTGCGGCTTCAAGTAATGCTCACTACCTACTGAAGAGGAGTTAGTAAAGAACTGGATGCATCTGGTCACCTACTCCTCTCGTACAGTTGGTTATAGCTCATCGGGATATTGTTCAAGGCATGTCGCTACTAAGCCCTTGACAGAAACGACTCGATAACCTGTTAGTCGTATCGATATTCTACATTGCATTGTAATCTCGTCCGCAAAATTCTTCAAAATCTTTCTTTTTCAAATTAATTTAACATACACCACACATTACAGATGGAAGAAATAGAACAGCTTAAAACCAAAGTAGGCGAGCTCGCGCGACGTCGGCAGTTCTCTATGTTGAGGTCCTTCCCGAGTTGGTCTGAGGCTAGTGGCGCGGGGGGTGAGCGGGATGTGGGCGGCGCGCTGGCGCGAGGCGGGCGCGCTGCGGGCCCGCGCGGCGCGAGCCGAGCGCGCGGCCCAGCGCCTACACGCGCGGCTCGCGGCCGCGGACCTGCTCGTGAAGGACCTCTACATAGAGAACTGCCGACTCGCGCACCTGCCGCGCCTGCCACGCCTGCCCTGACACCCGCCCCCACTTCCCCTCACGCCCTGCAATATTCTCAATAATCACACAAACCATATTTGTACACTTGCATAGTAATGCTACTATGGACTTATTAATACCCTAATGGGAAAATGAAACGATACCAATTTCACTTCAGACGCTAAGTTCAGCTCGCTTAGATCTTTGCAGTAGACATTGTGTCCCGCACCGCGCGGTACCGGTACGTATCGGGCCGTACCTTTGCTGTAGTAAACTCTAATACTTAGTTGAATGGGTTCAGTACTTGTATATTCAGTATACAGGTGTTATTGTAGTCTGTTTCGAGTAAATTGTGTGTAAGCTTACATTTTTACAGCTCCATTATAATATAGAATTGCAAATTAAATACACATTGCGTTTGTACGTATGCTACAGCATTATGTATCATAGGAGGTGAGGTGCTGAAGATTGTAATGTATATCATATATATATATATATATATATATATATATATATATATATAATGTATATATATATATATATAATGTATATATATAAACCAGTAATGTATATCACACAGTGATTTTATATAAGAATCAATTACATTATTTAGTTCACTTGTTACATTAATAACAACCCATAAATATATAAATCGTGAAGCCACTGCATATTATATCTGTAGATACTTATTTGTTTAGTTATTTTAAGTAGTATAAGTTAATAATATGTTGTCGGTGAAGTAGGACTGACTCGTCCGTTAGTAAAGTGACTGCGGACACGCAAGTGCCTTTGTAGTTACTCTTCAAGTGAGAATAATACATAACTATTATTGTATATAACATTACTATATGCTATTAATGTACACAATATAAGAAAATGTTACATATTCAATAAAAGATATGACATCAAGTTTTTGAAATTTGTAAAGATCATTTCTAAGAGAAATATGTTGTCAGTTGAAACTAAAATTATTTTGTTTAAGGTTTATAATAATAGTGATACTGTCAGTTCAGGAGACATAAGTTGAGACACTGGTCTGTGTTGAGCTCAGCAAGGTCTCACAAACGTGAATTTGTTAATTTTTTGTATAATTTTATTGTCTGCATATAGATACTGATACAAATAATAAAAAATGTTAGCCAATTTTATTGTCGGTGGGAAAGGGCTTAATCTTAATATTGATTGAGATTTATGTAAAGAACTATGTCTCACTTGACGTACTTTGTAGTACCCTATATTCACTTTAAAAACTAAATGTTATATGTTACGATCGGTTTGTGATTCTTTATTTTAAGCAACATTGTAAATACTTACTTGATTGTGATATTGAAGCGGTTTTCTGGCGACCTTCGCACCTTCACAGTGAAAGCGGTCTCATTCTGATTTGCGTGAGATTATCCCTCGACGACCTCTTTAGTCAGAGGGAGTGATCGAACTTGGCCAAAGTGTCAATTCCACTTTCAGGCACATAGATTCAGTTATTCCTATAAATGTCCTTGTGAACTAAGAGAAGTGCAATCGATGTCCAACGAGGTCTACATTTATATTTATGTATTCAATGCTTCGAGTTCCTAGTTTGTCTCGTATGTCATTTCTAGCAAAACAATTAATAGGTTAAATTGTCAATTTGTTGATATTAGTTAATCTCCGATTATATTGTATTGGCCTAAGTCGCTGTGGTGCGAGTGTGTGTGTGTGCGTGTGTGTGTCGTCTCAGAGACGCGCGCGAGTTAGTTTTAAGTAAACGTGACCTACTCGTTGTGAAGTGTACACTGGAACTGTACCAGAAGGAAGGCGACGAAAGAAGAACGAAGTCGATAAACATTTGATATTTTGTGTGATCGTCATGATAATGGTGTCTTATGGAAGTATCGCAGTCTCCTGTATATTTGCCACTAAGATAACACCCCCATATCATATTTTATTCACCCAATGTTATCGGCCGCGTGTGCACATTGTTAGCGGTTACTTCGCTCGTCTCGTCGCCGCCAGAATTTCTGTTTCAGAATTCTTGAACTACATATTCTTTCTTTTATATATTTTTTTAAATGATTTAAATGTTATGAAATAAAAGATATATGTTTTAAGGGAATGAAGGCCTAAAAATTATCATCAGTTGTTGTCACCTTACCTCGTTACATATACACACTTTAAACAGACCATTGACTAATTTCGAAGAGTCAGAATAAAATAATTTTGATACATAAATATAAGTTTTGTTCATCATGGAAGGTTAATTTGAAATTATAAAAAAAACATTAATTGTGTGATTCCCAGTTTTTCCCTGGTGGGGACGGCAGTTTACTATTTATCGACTAATTTGAAATTATTTCCGTAATAGCAATCAATAATCAATATTTGTACCTCAGTGCATACAATACTGTATGGTTTATTCTCGTATACGTGATGTGAGTAAAGCCGTACCACTGATCTAGATTATGTATTTTCATCGTGACATTTTGTATCCAAGAATCTTTGTATCAAAGGCGTCGCAGTTCCTATGTCCTATGTTTAGAGAGGTGCAGAGAGGCGTGTGAGGCGCGAGTGCGCCTCCCGAAGGGGGGTCCCTTCCGCTCCTCTGGCACCGCTCGTCCGGCGTTGGACGTGCATGGAATTGTAACACATTCGTCTAATAACACGTTGATCTTAAACATCAATTGTTTTATTTTATATCCCAGCCAAAAGAACGCCCTAAGCTTACATATCAAAGTAATATTTACAAAGATTTTTTTTTTCTGTATAACGTATTCTACAGTTCTACGAACAGCCGGCACTAGCAGGCGGGTCTGCACATTCTACTCCGAAGCCTACGAAATAAAAAAATGGCATCTCATTTTTTTATATGCACATATGGCGTTACGATAAATCGTATTTAGCGTGCTAAAGCCTATAAAAATATGTTACATATTGCATCTACTCACGTATAATTCGGAATTATGCAAAAAAACTTCTCATGCGGGATTTCAAGCTGTGCATGTATGATATATGCCTATAATAAATAATTACATAATAAAATCATTAAAAATTTGCAGTGAAAATAACACAATTAGTATTAAAAAAAAATTTATTTAATTATTATCTATATATTCAAACTGTACAAACAATATGTTTTAACTGTCACATATTACAAATTAAAGAAAATGATTTCCTTATACATTTTTTAACAATGTTTCCTTAAAGTATATTACACTAAAGTTATAATATTAGCAAAAGTTGCATTTGTAACATATATAATACATTGTGTGTTTGGGTAAATTTTAACAGTAGTCTATACATATAATAAAATAGTAACTGATCTGCAATAATGTAGCTGTCTGTACATGGAAGATATATGAAAATAAATATTATTGGAGGCATTCATAACGTAACAAATAGATCCCAAAACGATATTTAATTTTCGTTTTGGGATCAGAAATTGGAAATTTGGGACAGAAACGGCTTAACCGATTTAAATTCAGACTTGTATTTTCATAAACTTGACTTAACATTTAGTGTTTATTTCATTTCAATCGGTTCATAAATAAAAAGTTACAACCATTTCGATTATAAATTTAAGCAAAGTTAGTAATTTAATTGAGAACGCGGGCGGGCGAAAATACGGAGTACTGTACTCCTACAGTTTACGCAGGCAAAGCCGCGAGCGAGTCGCTAGTAATAAGTAATTTCGTATCGAAATATTTGTACAATGAAATGATTACAGAAAGCAATACTGACTAGATATTGTTACGAAATATTTTTTCTTATTATTTATAATTAGCATTATGTCTATTTGAGATTAGAATTATTTCTAACCGGAGTATTTGCCTTTAATTTGTTAACAGTAATTGTTCTTAATTTCCAAGCTACAAACAAGGATCAGAGAAGTACGACTAGAGAAAGATATGAATATAATCGATTCAACTCCAGCACCATCTGTACACCGACAGCAGCTTCTGTAGGTACTCAGAGACGGACGCCGCGTGATGCCTGATCGACTGATCGACTATCTGTCCGTGGTGGAGTTGGCCGCCCGCTACCCAGTTATAGGTACATACCGTTGACGAGGTAGTCGGCGTCAAGGGCGAGGCGCGGGTGCGCGCGGCGGCGGCGGCGGGCGGCGCGCGCCCTGCACACCAGCAGCGTGCCCAGCGCCGCCGTCATCAGTGTGCCTAGACGAGACATTGCAGATTTAACACGACTGATTCTTACTTAACAAACAAACTCAATATTTCAAGGTTTTCCTAGGGCACTAAAAGTAAAAAGTTACACCCTATGGAAAACGAGAGTCGTTACCGAGCACTAGCAGCATGACGGCGGCGGGCGGGTGTTCGCTGAGGCCGTCGTGCTCGTCGGGCGGCCAGTGGTCGCGCGCCGCCAGCGCGGCCGCCGCGACTTCGTGCACGCGCGCCCCCGACCGCGTCTCCGCCACCAACCCAACACCAACGTTGGTTGATGTGCCTGCAGCTTTTGCTGAGGGTGTATGCTGTAAATATTATTGAAACCTACATAAAAACAATGAAAAATTCATTTGTTTGTTTTTAATTTCATTAATCAACAAAACATACGTTACTGTCTAAATATATTTTACTCAACCAATTATATACCTATCTAGGTATAGCTATGCTTACAATGTCTTTTAAAACCTTCTTTTTTGTAGTATTATCCGTTATTAAAGGCTTCTTTTCCTCTCTCTGGTCTATGGTGTTCTCCACGAGGGGTGCGCGAGGCGGTTCCGTCGGAAACTCCAGCATCCTGTTCTTACTCATTAGCTCGAAGCCCTTCTTAGGACTATCTCTCAATGTATGCTGTTGACTAGAATATACAATGGGCAACTCCGGCATCGTTTTAGGTGGCAGATACACGGGCATTTCCTGAAAAAGAAACACGTTTTAATTTTATAGGTAACTTTGGTTGCATATTCAATAGTAAAAGTGATTGCTTACCGGTTCTGGCCGCGGTTGAGGTACAGGCCAGGAGCGACGAGGCTCCACGTCAGGCCAATCCAGTCTCCCGTATGCATTCCAACCCTCCATGCCATCTGCGATTTATAATTATTTGGTGTATGCTTTTAATGTGAAAATGTAAATTTTCCTACTTGATTGAAAAGAAAATTCTATTCACCTGGTTGTGGAGGCGGAGGTTGCCAGGCGCGATGCGGCCACGGCACGTTTGGCGAAGGAGGCTCAAAAGCGCTATCTTGCAACAATCCGCCTTTGTGACTGAATATGTGCGAGCCACTCAGACCGTTACCACTGACTGTAAAATATGCATTAAATGCACTGAATATATCTATTTGTGAAGTTTCTGTTAAACCAGCATCTATTAGAAATCTATTTTAGCCTACCTGCGTTATACCTGTGTTGCGGCTGCGCTTGGGTGAGGCGGTGCGGCCAGATATCAGCGCCTTCCACCAAAGCATCGTTACTTACTGCTACAACAGATCCCCCAGACTCTTCGCTACTGTCTACAATTTGCGCTTGCTGAAAAATGTCAACGTTATAAACATCTAAAGCTAAACTTATTTTAAAGGTGTCACGTAGTACAAAGGCATGCTTAATACCTGTGTTAATGGCGGAGGAGAGGATCGGGGCACAAGAGGCGAGTGCGGAGGGCGCGCGGGTGACGCGGGCGGCGGCGGCGCTGGCGACGCGGGGCATCCCAGCTCCGGCGCCTCGTCGCTGCCGTCCGCGCACTGCGGGACGCCGTCGCAGGCGTTGTAAACTGCTATACATTCCCCACCGCGTCTACACTCGAACTGGTAGCGGCTGCAGCGCCCTGCTTCATAAAATATCTAAATGCTAATTATATCCATCTACACGCACGTTCCGCTTCGTCTCGCCAAATAGAGTAGACCAGAGATGAAAATAGAAGACGGTCGCATCATTTATTTATCGTTTAACAAGACTAGACAGGACGGCATAACTTGCATCCAGTATACTGTGTTGTCTATGAAAGAACTTAAGTCAATCTGAAGCTCACCATTTCTACCACTCTAAACATTTGCCATGTTGCTGTTTATACATTTCTATGCCTTCACTTGTTTTTGTTCTTTTAATTTCATATTGTTCAATTTTCTCAAAGATTATAAGGTTGGGATATAATATAGAATATTGAAAAAGACATAGCAAGATTTGAACCCGCGCCTCTTGAAAACCGTTCAAGCGCTCTAACCGCTAAGCCATGCGTTCTACATCCAGCTACGTTGAAATTCTTATACGCTTATTACTACTTCAAGAGGCGCGGGTTTAAATCCTGATACGTTCAAATTTTTATACGTTTTCTAAATATGTCTTTTTCAATTTCCTTAGTGTGTGAATAACACTTTAAAAAATGTTAAAAAGTAAATATAGAATATTTCAATTTTTTTCAGACTAAACTTTCAGCTTTATATGTTAATTTGCACCGTTATGTGGAATTAACACTTTTAATTGGTTTTTGTAACAATTTGCGATTTTAATGACTGTAATTTTTATTAGTTTTTTTTATCTACACTCGCCTCTCACATTACGCGGTCCGCGAGCTACTCTTACAGCTTGACTGTATTCTTTACTTCTAGTTCATAGATGTTCTATCTTTAAATGGTTAAAAATATTGCGTCATTGCGTTCACTATCCACACACTTACCCCTCATACACAGCCCTGAAACTTATTGTCAACATTTATTTTGTAAAAGAATAAATTTAATTTGCATAATCAAAAATTAGCAGTAATCGAATCTTAATAAGATTCTAAGATCTAAGATTTTAGCAGTAAAAGGAGTTATTGTGGGCTATCCGTCATGGATAGGTATGTGCAATGTAAGACTTTTTTATATATATTTCTTTAATATTGTAATAAATTGTTTTGTTCTATAACTTATAGTTTTCGCAGCGCATGGTGTTACATTATTAAATAAAAATATCCGGGGACAGAATAGATGTAAAAAAACGCTAGTCTCGATTTATATTATCTGAACTGTTTAGACATATTACAATACATGTACAGACAGTGTTTAGTTTATTTAACTCAATATTATTATATTTTTAATCACAGCCCACAGGTATGAGTGAGTCAGAGGCAGGCAGGCGCGAGAGCACTGACACGCGGGTCGCGCTCCACTTGACTCATCTGCACCGTTGCGTTCTTACTACTACTTTGTACGACGTTCATGTCAAGCTTACATACTACAATTCACGACGAACAAAACACTATAATATTAGGGTAATGACAATATTTGCTTCTAAAAGCTTAAGCTAGAAAGTACGATGGCTTTTTTTGACCACTTATAAGTTATAACCATACTAGCTCAGTCTGGGCGCCGGATTGTAAACGCGATGGACGTGGGTTCAATTCTGAATTAAAGGAACGATTACATTCACATTGTTTTCTATTCGTCGCACTGGAAAGACGAAGCGGCTGCACTTTAGTTCAGCCACTCTACATGCAACCTCTCAAAATTGACCACAAATTGAAGTGCTGCGGAAAAAAGCGCTAAGCTTCTTTTTTAATGCTTATTATATCCTAAACTTGAATAAAATGAATCACAGCCTTACTCGGTAATGCTGGTGGCAGAGGCGGGGGCACGTGCGGTGGTTGCGGGGGCTTCGGCGGCGGCCGCGGCGGCTCTGTTGTGTGTACTACTTGGGTCGTACTGACTGTGCTGCTCGTCGGACTTCTAGAATGATAAATATATTGCAACACTTATTCGAACTCATATTGGATCCCGTGAGACTCTTGTTAAGAAGCTCTGTTGCTAATTAATTTATTAAATACATATTAACAATAACAATGAATTAACAAATATAAAGTGTGTGTATGTGTTTGTATGTAGGTACATGAGAGTATTGGGCGTGCAGGGGTTGTTTGTTTATAATTTGGAGTTTCTGTGCAATGTGTGTAAAGTATGAGTAAGGTTTATTTATATATTATTGAATGATATAATATTATGACATATACTCCATTAATGATTTGAATTTCTGTATATGATAGTTTGACTTCCCAATTAGTCACAGCTTCAGTGTATGAGTACTTTCGCATATAGCTGAAGGATTCATTTAAATAAACAAAAAACAGAGTAGGCGATAGGACAGCGTATTGTCGTAAGAAACATATTCACTGCTAGCGACCGAAATTTATTTCAATGATTGTAACTTCATGTACAGACAGCGATCAGTTACATTTTTATTATATGCATAAATTTAGTCTAAATTTGATAATCATAAAAAATAAACTAATCGTGCCGGTTAGGTACAAGATGTACATTTACCTGAGGCTTGCCAACTCCCGCTCGTGGTGAGCGAGACGCTCCTGGTCCTGCAGCTCAGCGAGGCTGCGGCTCAGCGCCAGCACGCCGCTGCTGAAGTTGCCGTGCGCCGTGAACTTGCAGCGGAAGTCTTCCGGCGGCCCACAGTTGAACAGGTAGCAGCTGCCCGGACTCTGTGATAAAAAAAATGATGATTTTTTTAAATTCATTATGATGATGTTTAATTGCATAATCTAAAATATTATTTGTTACTTAAAATAGTTAAAATATTATTTATAATAGTTAGCATTTATTAACCTTTTCCTCGAAGACGAAGACATCACAGGAGTCGGTTTCGCAGCAGAGGCGCAGGCACTCGCGGCGCGCGCCCACGTCCAGCTCGGACAGGTAGCGCGCGCCCATCTCGCGCGACTCCTCTGTGCGGATAATTTTGTCGCGCTGAACGTCGAAGCGCGCCGCGCACGCCGCAGGGTCCAGCTCACGAGCGCTCACCATCGCCACCGTCACCACTGTCACCACACACCACGACCACGCGCACATTCTGACGATACTCACTTTTATACTTTGCTTCAGTGTAAGTTTGGCTACGCAATTCGTACTGATTATTTGATTATTAGAATTCTATGCTATGTCAGGTGTACGGTACGTGTCGCGATCGATATCGTCGCGCATGCGTCACGCTCTCTGCACTCAAGTGTAGAGTTGAACATCGGGTCGGTCTTGTGTGCGCTGGACACAGATGGCGCGGCGTGCGCGAGTGCCGGCCTGAAGTCGAGGTGGGCGGGAGGTCAAGTCTCCCGGTAGGCCATTTACACAGATATATAGTAATGTAGCACCGATAAATTAGTTGAGTGAATCTGGTTTTATATTACCAAATTTCGAACTAAAATTAGGAATGTATGCTTATTACAATAATGTAATACAAGCATTGGAAATGTAGCAACATTGATGATTAATATTTTATACTATTTTGTTAGTATTATTGTCTATTGATGTAATTTAAGGTCAAATCTACTCGTAATTGTTAATTGGTACGAATAAAAAAACTACAATTAAGCGCTACTTATCAAATAAACAATTTCAATAGATTATCATCTAGTCGTCGCAGCACAGGCGCGGTGGCCGCGGCGACGGGCCCGGCAGTGTGGCCGCGAGTCGGCCGCAACGCGCATCGTCCGCCGCCGCGACCTCATGTCACTGTTCTTCAAGTTCCGGAGCGGCGTGAGTAGCCTCATCTCTGTACTCTCTTTACTCTCTTTTTTCTTTTTTCTGATATCTGTGTATTATGTAAACCTCAGCAGCCAGCTCGCTCGAGCAGGCTCCTTCTGAGACAGTCCGCGTTCACGCCTCGATGACCTTATGCTTATAGACATAAATATTATTTTGCGAAAACGATGTATCAGTAGAGGTCAATCACGAATAAATAAATACGTTTTAAACCTTTTTTATACCCTTTGCATTTAACAAACGTATATTTTATTTAAATTAATTTGAAAAAAGACAATGAGACAATTAGTGCACTTCGATGTTCGATGATAGCAAACGCCTAGACATGATTCAATTGATTTATAAAATTGTTTAAATTAAAAAAATAGATTGAAAAGGAAATATCAAGGGACAATATTGTGGGGTCGGGTGTGCCTCGTGTGCTTCACCGCCACTGCCACCGCCGCGCTGTGGCCAGGCCTATTTATTTGACAGAATTATTTAATCGTTTTGACGTCCATATCGGGTATGCTGCGTCTCAATGTCTATACTCTATAGAGTGACAAATTATAATTTTCGTATATGTTTGATTTGTAGCAAAGAATTTTTGATGTATACCATTGTAACCTAAAAGTATGCCAAATATTATGATTGTGGACTTTAAGATTAATTGTATATGTAATATGAGTGATAGGCAATTATGACAAAACATTCTTACCGCGTAGCCTTGTATATTATATAATGTGCACTCAGCTCTTTTATTTCCGTTTCCGTTTGCTTTACATCTAAATATCTCTCCATCTGCAACTTTTTGATATTTTCTAATGTGATTGATATTCTGTTTTCAATATATGTCCGTTCTATGATTGTATCTGAAAATATTTGGCTTATACCATTTTAATATAGTTACATCACTCATAATAAATGTGCGTATAACGACATGTATATGTGGATCTCTTACATCTGTAATGTATGTTTAATTCATACACTTTACTCATCAGTAATCACACAATGTAGATAGTATGAATGTATTTCTTTATAATTATGTTAGCGCGAACCAACAATTAGACAAAGACTCCAGTTTTTGTAATTGTTTTATTCACACTTCAATTCAATTTATTATTATACTTCTATTTCATGCAGAACCTATAGCTTAAGCTTATTATCTATATATATACAAGGACTTTAAGAGGACTAGTCCCGATTGTTGATTGAATCGAGCCGTCATGCCAGCTCTTTTGCTACTTTTTTGTTTTATTTTTGAATTATTCAGCCGGCATCAATAGTCCGCTAATATTATACTGGGGTAGTACCTTCTTGCGCACTACTCTTCTAAATGCCTTCCAGGTCTGGGTCCTGTATTCAGCAACTAGCGACACGCACAATTATGTTGCTGTTTCGTATTTTCAGCGGCCTTTTCATTAATCAATGAAGTTCCTGAAAAAACAAAAGAAAATTGAAAAAAAAAATAGCCTAAGTTTATCCCTAGACCCTTAAATATCTCTATAATATTTTATCACTTTCATTTCGTCTATTATGATTCTAATTTCTAATTCAGGTGTCTCATTTTTCGAAATTTATTGTACTCTAAGTTCTGCTTAGGGGTAAAAGCTATATAACAAAAACCTACTTATACAACAAAATAACGTTAGAATTGAAAGTTGGACCAAAAATTATAATAATTCCTTAAATGTGGTAATTTTCTTGTCGTAACTTACACATCAGATGTTTTAGACGATAGTCAGGTTCTTTAGCTTTTTTCTCGCTTTCCGCCCGAATTTCAAACGTTGTGAATTCAATGCCGTAATTAAACGCCCAGCTTTTGTACCGGAGAGAAAAGCTTAGAACAATATAAATATAACCATTTCATTAAGAAGGAATCGAACCCACAACTATCGCGTATACAGTCGACGCTACCACACTGCGGCACGATGGCCGCAAAGCCTAATGATTTTTATTTGTTAACGAAACGTAACTGAATAAATTTTGCTAGTGCTTTGCATTGACTTGTTTCTTATAGTTTTGGTTCTTTGTCAGATTTTCCAGATCTTTAATTGTTACACGACAATGGAAAATGGAAACACCTATCACGTTGAACAGTTTTTATTACACAGATAAGCAAACAAACAAACGACAAACGGGTAGTTAGAACTTTGTTTCTTTTTTTTTATGGCTATTATATCAATCGCTAAGGGAAGTTGAAATAGTGGTAGATTGCTTCTTTTAGTTTAATACTTCCTACATTGAACACCACATTAACAGTTTTTCTGCTTAGTGTTCAGAACTCTAAAACTCTGCGGGCGCTGCCGTTCGCGACGTACGTTTGACCCGACGCAACGACTGCCCCTTATTTTAAACCTCTTAATGACATGTTGCAAATTAATCGACAGGGATCAACTCCAGTAATTTAATCCAAACTAAGAAGATGCTTCATTTTTTGAACGACCAATAATTTACCACCGGAAAAAAACATATTTAGAACCTTCCTTAGTGTGCGAATAACACTTTCAAAAAAATGATTAAAAAATATAAATTTACCACCGGTTCGCTTAAGTTAATGCGTAAGAAACATACCAGGACTACATTTTTTTCAAATCAATTATTATATGTATATGTAACCTATTAGGGACGTAGATGATATCTTTGAAATGCGCTAACACGAGCAATTAATTCCCAAGCTGTATTTACATTTATAAAATATACAATTCCACGGTACATTATTTTGATCTATCTCGTAAATGTAGCACTGTTTAAAACCAGCGTCTGCAATATAAGCACACAAAATGTGATTTACGATAAATCTATGAGCTTCTGGGCTTTACTATACCGCGAAATGTGAGAAATCATTCGTACTATTATTATATAGAATTACATGCACTTGTAACTAGAATTATATGCACGAAAGTTTTTATACCTTGCCTCACATTGTTCCAATTTATAGGTAGAGATGACTATAGATATCTCTTATTTTTAAATATACAATAAGACCTTGTACTTGTTTACATTATGGTGCAATAAATATTTTATTTTCAATTTTAAGGGGAATTTCTCTGCAATAAATTTTAAGTTTCAATTGCAAATCGTAAATTTGGCTTTCTTAATTTCGGGTCTTTACTTGTGTCTTTGTTTTAGGATTAAGTTTGCCGTCGACCGAACAAACCATCTGTTTGGGATTTTACGTACAATTTCAATTTCTCAAATTTCACCTTTTGTTTGCTAACCTAACCTAACAACAACTACAAGTTACAACTCTCAAGTATTTCTAAATTTGGGTTTTTCCTCTTAAACAGATGGTCAGTTTCTGTCAACGAACTTTATGACCCATGTTTATGACTTAAGATAAAAGGCCCCAAGCTTGGTTCCAAGCTTGGGACCTACCCACTTTTGGGGCGGTTCTTACCCCCGCCATAATATGTACCGAAATTGTGATCGCCACGATGGGGATTGATTTCCAATGGGTCGTCCAAATCATTAACACTCAACTTGGAGTGTTATCGCGATATAACTATGCTACTCGGCAAAGATGTAGCTTTCTAACAGTGAAAGATATTTTTAAATTATTTGAGGAGTTTTTGAGTTAAATTGTGACAAATAAACAAACTATTCTTACCTATAATATTAGTTTAAATAAACAATTTTACGGTACATTATCTTTGTATAAAACTAATAGCTTAGGCAGCGCACACCAAGATAGATCTCAAAGGGCACAAATTCTTTCATTTAAATCCGCCCAGTAGACTTTACGTGAAAGAATAAGAAACTTCCGCATGATCAACAGTAATCTTATATTATATAATGATTTATTTACTTTGCAAATATTGCATTTATTTAAGTTTCAAAAACACAAGTCAAACTCTTTACAATGGAAAGCAATGTCTCGGACGCGGAAAGTGGAATCTGGATACTAAGTGCTACTCTGCTATGCGGGAAAAGGCGCGAAGCTTAAAGATAAATTACTTTAATTGAACATCTTATTCAACATTCAAAAATTATTAAATGAATATTGATTACAAATATGTTACAAAGGAAAAGACTGACTTCCAGACGGTCAATTACCCCATAGTTCGTCTAATGCCGCCTCTAAAGCTCTTCACGGCAGGCGGGCGGATCAGCTGGCTCGCTCTATCGGCTGGGGCGCGCTGGCGGCGTGGCGCGTGGCGCGTGGAGTAGCGGTGGCGAAGCCCGGGCTGAGGTGCGCGGCGCTGTGCGCAGCCCCGCGCCGCCCCGCGCCCCCCACGCCGCCAATCGTCTATCGCTGTGCGCCAGACGCCAGTGTCGGTCCACGTCTCGTCGCGAGTTTACATATGTTAGTGACCACCGAGTGCCGCGTTCCGAAAACGCGACCCGTGACAAGGAATTTGTGAGTTACGATAAACGAACTCGTGAGTGAAGAGCGGCCTGGCGAGCTCGCGCAGCCTCCCGCCGGGGGCGCTGACCTCCGCCACCGACACCAGTGCGGTACGTCGACGACTCCCTCTCGAACGCTACTCCTCTCCTGCGGTCATCAGCTCGTGTTTACTCGTACCTAAGTGTTTACCGATAACGGTGCCGATCATCCAAGAGGATTGCGATCTACGTATAATTGAAATGCAAACGAAATCTGTATATACGTATAGGTCTATATCAAAAATGTCAGGAGGAACTCTACCAGTCAATAGCCAGCGTTGTAAACTTTAAATAAAACAAAACGTAATTTTAAAGTCAACTATATATTTCCTTTTTCATATAGGAAAATCGACAGTCTTGCGAGGAAGGTTATGGCTTATCTTATTAACGGTAATTTGACACGGACGGTCTAATTACAGTGAAGGCGACGCCACTTCGTGGATTCATGTTTTTGTACGGTATAAAATGATAATTAATGACGCTTATTCACAAAATAAAATCTAATTGCGACCGAGCAAAGTGTGGGCTATGTGGAAATTAAACACCTCCGACCACGGAACTTGCAAAAACCTTTTGTTAACTAGAATTATGTACTTGTTATTTAGGAGCGTAGATTACTGGATACGATTAGACCTCGACGTTTGTAATTTAACATTTTATTGTTAAAAGTAAAGTGTTACTTAAACTCATAACAAAATATAATTAATATTTCTCGTAGAAGAGATTCAAAGTTCACATGTTTCACATTCATCGGAAAAACAAACTACAAATTAGGATTGACGATCACGAGTCACGACTGATGGTCATTCCTTCCGTGCCTGAACAGATGTTACTATAGCAATATAATTAGCTCGCAGCTGTCACACGATGGGGTAGCTTCTTTATGTAAAAGTTACAGCTCCTGCAATCCACCTAGTCCTAGCAGTAGGACTTTGTAATTTATTCATTGGCTTCGCAGTTCGTTATCACTTCGTTCGCAGAGGCGCGGGAGGGCGGTCGGCTGCCAATAACACTTGTGACGATGGTTAATATTTATCTTTGTGGCATTGTGATAACCGCTGACGTTTTGCTTCTCTGTCTCTCCTCACTCCTGCCCCTGCCATTTGTGTCATCACGTGTATTCGTCGTCAGTCGTAACTCGCAAGGAACAAAATAAAAAAATACTTAGCCTAGTTTTTATATCGACTAATCGAATAGAAAAATCTGTTTAAATAAAGTAGTTTTACATAGGATTTAAATTGTGTCTACAAACATGGCGTACATACTGATATGGAAGAGATGCTCTTAACACGGGTGGCATTTGATGCAGAATCTGGATGTGGGCATAAAATTGGGTCAGCAAGAACGCGACGCGGCTGCATGCGCGTGCGCACGCCTGTTGTGTTGCATAACAATAACTCACATTCGTTACATTAAGCCACCGGACCGTTGCGTGCAAGACCATGGCGAATCCGTGGCTTCCTCGTAAACAAAAGGAATTGCTAATAGATCGCTTTGATAACTTGAAAAACTCTGACAAAATTCTACATTTATTTGTACTAACGCTAAAAGTAATTTAAATAGAAAAATGACTATTCAAAAGTAGTGTAAAACTTTGAACGGAGATAGGCGCATGATTGGTTATTTAATATGGACGCGTGATCTTACAGTCACGGCTCTATTTTGGGATATGACGCTTTTTTGTTAATATGCTAAAACGCGTCGCGTGGCAGTCTAGCTCTTTGAACATTGCTAGAACTAGGCTGCGAGCAACGCGCGGGCACGGAGCGCGTATTATATTTATATGTAACAATAGATACAATACAGAGCTACTACGGTCTTCCACCTAATTACCAAATTGTTGTGACTAGTTCAATAATATTTGTAAAGGTGTTTTTAATTGAGGCTGAAATATTGTTGTAGGTATATCTGTGCATGAGTTGCTGTATACTCGTATTGACAACAGTGGACAGCGCTTAATGAGGAGTGTGTTGGACATAGAGTCTTAGAGGCCCTAGAATGACAGAAGTACGTACATATTAGTTCCGTTATATTTGTTAACAAAAATGTCAGTACCATTTATCGCAATAACGTCTTTGGCATATGTTTAAATCTTTTTTCGTGCTTGTCGCTAATACACAGGTACATAACCGTAAGTGGGCGATGCGTTAATTTATACAAACAGGTATGTTTTGCTACTACTGTCTATCAAATATTCCGCTGCCAGAGAAGTGGTATTATTATTTTCAAATAAAACATTCTATAATATATATAATCTAACATTGTTATTTCTTTGATAAATTATCCTTAAAAAATTAAATTTAAAGTAATTTTGGAGAAATAAATCTATCGGAGGATCCACGATCGATATTTTTTTCTCATACGACTCTTTCGTATAATATGACTGCTCTAAATAATCGTTAATGGAAATAACATTGAAACAAAAAATATATTTTTTTATCAAAATAAACACAATCATTTTGAGCCTAGACAAAGCACAGTCTAGACAAGGCCGACTCAGCCCGACTCAAAGACGAGCGAGGCGCTCGTACTACTACTCCACACTACACCTAACTTGACTGTACCTAGTTATAGCGTAACACGTAAACTACGGCCCCGATGCCGAAAAAGCTGTCCGTCTGTCTTTGGTAGGAAATCATACCAATATCTCGTTGTTGAATGTCCTTCCTTTCCCATCTTTAAATGCTGTCCCGCTGTAGTTGATTGATAAGAAAGACCTACCTACCTAAACAAATCTCAAGAAGGCAATTCTAGTTATAGTACTGGCCTCACGCAAATTTTCAACATGTTATTGTGAAGCTAGTAGCAGTAGTATATAAATTTGGTTGTATTTTGACAATTTGGTTGCAACTTTCCCTTTTAGGACCTTATTTTTTTGTTATTGCTCCTGAAAGTTCTTGTTAATATTTAATTTCATAAATAAACTATTTTTTTTGTATTTTTTCAAAATGACGACTTAGAGCTGTTATATAAAAGCCTTTCTTTTAACTAATTTCTGGAAAAAAATATGATCGAAGATTAAATATTTTTCAGTTATCTTTGAAAATCTAATTTATAATAAATTATCTACTAATCACCAAAAACACTATACACGATTAAATTAACATTGTATAGATATTGAAGGCCTCATCTGCGAACGCCATGTGTACCGTATATATTTAACACTGGGATATAATGACTGGGCGACGTACCTCCGTTGATTATAATGTACAAACATAGTACCGAGTTATTAGGAACGGGTCGATTTTAATGACACCAGATGCTAGCTTTCGCGTGATTCCTTTTTTTAGATTTTCTAAATACATACGAATAGAGAGTAGTTACGTTTTGCTTTGCGAGAGTCCTTCATGCCAATTGTAACGCATTATTGTATAGTATGGGTGTTTCATAGTCGTCTCCGAGTATTCAAATACCAAACAACAAGAAATAAGTAGTTTATATCGTCTTAATTCGAAATTTTAACGAGTCTGCCATCAGAATAACATTTTTTAATCTTTTAAAATTTAAAATAAATGGATTCAAAAGTGTGTGTGTATATGTATGGTTATAAACTCCCAGGGATAAAAATTGAATTTAGTATTTAATTAAATTTTATAATAAAGAGCTTAGTCTATTTAATAACTCATAATAATTCACACATTATAAATATTAAAGTAATATCATAGAAGCGAGTGATGCGCGCGGACGTGAGCGGACTCTCACAGCGCATCCAGCAGATGCTCGAAGCAGAGCTCTCAGCTGCGCCCTCTTGAGTGCCACTTGTGCCGTTTCCGCCTTACTTCATTCCTAGCTAATGCGCCTCGCTTCGCTGTAGCCTCATCATATACACTTATTCATCGCAAAATATTCAGGACGTACGACTGTATAATTTAAAATCTTTATATAGTATAAAACCTGTCGCCTCCGCTGCCTGTACGCTTAGATCTTTGAAGATTTGTCGTAAAAAATATATTTTTTCTGTGATTGCCTCCACTTATAAAATGAACTGTGAATTGTCTACAGAAATGTCCACGATGTCATATCTATCTCCTAAGGATTAGGACACTAACCATTTTTACCTTTTACATGATGATATTCTTACCCAATTAAATACGTTGGATACGCAACATTACACAATACACAAGTATTTAATGTAAATCGGTATTGTTATTTACAGGATGTGATTGAAATAAAGTTTTTTGGTTTGTAATAAGGAGGCAGAGCTGCCTATAACCATTTCCAATAAACATCTTCTGTCTCGATCTTGGGCTGCAACATATGTTTGAAGTGATTTTTATCAACAAACGCGTGCCGTTACCTACGATTTCACTGCTATCTTCGCGATAAGCCCGAGAATTACGTAACGAAATTTCGCATAATTTTTACAATAGATAGAGTGATTCTTTAAGCAGGTTTGATATAGAAAAAAAGACATATTTAGAAACCGTATAAAAATTTGAAAGCAGCGGGATTTGAACCCGCGCCTCTTGATAACGCCTCTTGAAAAAGGCGCGGGTTCAAATCCCGCTGCGTTTAAATTTCTATACGTTTTCTAAATATGTCTTTTTCAATTTCCTAAGTGTGCGAATAACACTTTAAAAAACGGTAATAAAATATAAAGTTTGATATAAAAAATAACTAAAAATTGCTTGAAATATGATACATGACGATAAACTTGTTGGAAAAATATATGCTGCCAAAACTTTTGGGTTATAATAAAATATATACTGGGATATTAATTCGTTTATAGATGTACAAAAATCTGCGATGATATGTCTACATCTTAAGTATTCTTTGCTACACCCATTCTAATTCTATCAAAAATTGTGAAACTATTTAAACGTATAAAGTCCTTATTTTTAACCAAATAAATACAGTAGTTTCCTTAAGAATGCCATGCATAATATAATTGCTCATTACACTAAAAATTCAATCTTAGAAGTTAATGCAAAATAAAAAAAATTACGAAAGAAATACATTTTTATAATTGTCTTGTCGGAGCGAAGCCGGGCCTGGTCACTAGTATAAAATATATTCGAGTAAATGTCGCCTGGAGCGCAAATCCTAAAGGGTAAAAGGCAGCCAGGTCTGTCTGTTGATCACTTTGGTATTACGCTTCAGAACGTTCGTGCCGTTACATTACAATACGTATCTATATTTTATGTTTATATTGACATCGTACATAAGAATATTTAAAACATAATTATATATATATATAACGTATTATACGTATGAGTGTGTAAAGTAAAAACTCATACATTTTTCTTAATATGTCTTCTTCACAAAGTTAAAAAATGTATAAAATATGTAAAAAATATACTATGCAGTTAGCATTCATCAGACGCTTAGTAGCGTTTGCTGCAATTAGAACACTTTTGAAGCTCATGCTAGCTATTATAGGATATTATACAGACTAGAGAAGCGACAGAGGTCGGCGGAGGCCAGTGAAGGCTCGCGCGGGGCTGGCGGGGAGCTTAGGGGCAGGCAGGAAGCACGCTCGGTTGTTTGCAATACTTATCTTACATGCACTTTACTCGCCGTCGCCGGAAATGGACGTTACGCCCTAAGCCCTAGTCCCTCTTTATTCTCGCGCGTACAACAAACACTTTATTTCGTCGACTTTAATGACTACTTATGTCCGCTCCTTCTGTGACGGCGAAAGTGTTTTGTACTCGTGCTTAATACTACTCGTATATATACTTGAAGGTTAATTTAATGTTGAAACCCATATTAATAAATTATTACAACCGTATATTATAATTTCCCTCATCTCCCTCGTAGATACTAGTGTCAGTATAATTATGAGTCACTTTGTTTTTTAATTTTCTGCGTATGTTTTACTCCACTGCATTCAATAGTATCTTAAGTACTGACCGTCAGAGTCACACAAAGTGGAATTCATAGACTCAGTACTAAGTCTGTTTAGGCCAGGTTTTTGATTCATTTAATATTTACGATAAGCCAGAGCCAGTTGAGTAAGCGATTTAGGCTCGTCACAAGGTCCCTGCTAATAAGTTTCACGGTTTTTTCAATTATTTTTTCGGACTTTTTCCGTTTATAGAACTTGTATTTGCACTGGAAACAAATGTTCCTAGAGAGCATACTCTTGTAATAGATAAATCTTATGAACCTACCAGAGAACTGATATATTTTTTTATAAAGCCAAACTTAGTTAATACACGTATAACTTTTTTTAATATTGTACTTAAACGTACCACACCAGAGAGCAAGTTACAGTCACCTCATTCTGCAAGAATCCAGGGCAGTACGCGAGGCAACTAAGAAATCGTTGGTGGTAGTTTGATATAATAATTGTATCAACTGACAGACGAATGCCACCTCAGTCTACCACGTGTGTGTGAGTGTGACCACGGACTAACCACGAAAGTGTTCGAAACGTCGGTTTGCTAAAATGTGTTTTCAAATACTAATAATATAAGCCATTGATCCGGTTAAAAATAGTTTCATTTTATTTCAAAATATGTAAAAATCGATTTTAACGTATTGTATTTTTATTACTTGTATAAGTTGAAGTAATAAGCAACGTGAATAATTTAATTGCAGAGCCGCAGCAGCGGGAGCAGCAGCGGCGGAATGGAGTGCGGCGTGGCGGCGGCGGCGGCGACGGCGGGCGCGTTCCCGGCGCGCGCGCGTCCCGCTCACCCCGCCCTGTCCCCCACAGAGCGATCGCCCGCAAAAGCTGGCTTGCATGTCAATTTCAGTGACAAAGGCGAAGTCAGTGAAAGACATCAACATTTCCGTCACTTCTTAAATATAATCACAATATACGTAGAACTGAAAAGTCACAAAAGCACCTCGTAACTCTTTTCAGGTAAAGGAGAGAAGAGAGAAATTTTTAACAGCCAAATACGGCAGCCACCAGATGGCGCTGATCAGGAAACGCCTTGCCGTTGAGATGTGGCTCTACGACGAACTACAGAAACTCTATGAAACTCCGGTCAGTTTATTATCTTTCTATTTTAGTTCTTAGTTTCAATAGTGTAGGCACTGAGTGACACTGAGTGTTAAGACCAGACTAGGGAAATTATCATTCTTTTTAATACAACTAACCATAATTGCAATCATCCAGCACGTGTAAAATCAGACACTGTCCCAATGCGCTACGATGCCGTCATATAATGTGTACCTAGTAAAATGTTTTTCTGTATATATGTGCACAGAGCGACGCGGCAACCAACTCGCAGGAGGTGGAGGTGGATATCGACGAGCTGCTCGACATGGACAGCGACGATATACGTCGGCGGCATCTCACGGTAAGCTTGATTCGTTCCTACGAATTACATATCTCTTTGAATTATTTTCATATTATTACTAAATCTTCTTAATTATTTCTATTTCCATTATCTTTGCAGACATTATTAGCGGATGCTAAGAAACCACAAAAAGATGTACATGTAAGTTTAAATTTTTGATTAATTTATATCTTTGAATGGTTACGAAATACTTTCTTTATGCATTATTTATATCTTTCTCTTCATTTGTTGGCAGAAATTCATAAACGATTTATTAGAAAAGGCTAAAACTCTATAAGTTACTGTAAGTGGGAGTAAATCTCAGAAGGTCCGGGCGGGAGTTCCCTCTCGCCTCAGCGACGGCGTCGCGACGGGTGGCGCCGGGCGCGTCACATATGTATAAGTGTAGGTTACACGTCTAAGTGGACATTGTTTGTGTCGTACCGTATAGAATATATTTGCTTTTACTCGGAGGGAAGAGGACGGAACTGCTGGAAACATATCACCGTACAGCTTCATTATACAGTTGAGCTTTACTTTACACAAAATTGATATCCTTTAAACGACTCAAAAATTCGCGTCACTTCCCCGTTCCAAACAAAAAGTTACGTTAAGTATATATATATATGCGATCCTGATGCAGATCGGCCTAATTGAATGCAATGAAAATTGTAGTATTATAATTTTGTATTTTGTATGTATACTTATGGAGGGAACGGCGTTTCGTGTTGTGAGTTGTAACTGCAGCCCGACTGCGGGCATCTATGTCAGTCGCGAGATTATACTCGTATTATGTTCCATACAAAACATGCATGTGTATATTCGCGAGCCGTTTGTGCGTGATCTAAAATCTTAGCCAAATACTTGTCTAAGTCGTCACAGTATGGTTGGTTATATCTAAGGAATTATGTAAAACCTTATGTTATTAATATTGTTAAACCATTTAGGAAATATATTAATTGTGTTTATTTAATGTTCGCTCAAAAGATACAAACATTTTTTTCTTATCAGTTCATACGTAGGTACACAATATCTATTAGCGTTCTACAAATACTTGAGATAAGCTCAAAGTGTGTTTGTTTGTCGAAAGGCGCGAGTCGCGTCCTTAGAATAAGTAAACCTCATTTGATAGATAATGGCTAAGGAAAGGAGCTGAGAATGTAAAATTTTATGTATACTCTTAGGATTATAGCAGTTTGCGACTTAGAAACTAGTCTGGATATTGCTGTCAAGTGATGATAGACTTTTGTAATAAAGCGATTTCATAAGAATATCTTTTATTTATTTACTACAACTTGCCTACATAGTTGTTACGACGAAAGATCATAGTCAAAGTCAAATAATTTTATTAAAAATAAGAAGTTACATGCTTCACTTTATAATATATTAAGTTATTCCCTCAGATCTGCCTTTGACATATATATTAAGTAATTTTACTGCATTGAAGGCTTTCAGATTCAAAATTCGTACAAAAACTACTAGGTTAAGTGTAAGTGCAGTAAGTTTATTCACAATGGTTAACAGTTTTTATTTCTCGATAAGTTAATACAGATATATTTTTTTAAAAAGTTAAATTTTTTAAAAACACAGTGATAATATGTATACGAAAATATGTTATAAAACAATCTCTGCTACGGATACAATATATTGACGAACTCGTACATCACCTGATGGAGGAGGTCCTTACACACTAAATGCACGATGCATAGCAAAGAAGCGGTATGTAGACCACAAATAAAAAAATACTGCAATAGTGTGAGAAAATTTATTTAAAACAATCTAAATGTTAATAAGTGTATATTCAGTAGCATGCGCTTTACTGCCGAAGGGCATCATCATTGGCTCTGTTAGAAGGTAATGTGCATCTACAAGGCTAATGAGGAGCATATTTAAAAAGCATATTTTACTAGACACCTGTCAGTCCGTCCGGCCGTTCTAAATTGTCTTTTTAAGGCAAGGTTTACAATAATTGAAGGTGCATTGTTCAAAAAGTTATTTAAAATAATACATTAAATGTCAAATTAATTTATAAGAAAGTGAATTATAAATTAGTAAGTAAAAAGTAAATAGCTACAGAATTTTCGTAATTTCCCACTTTACAGAGAACACCAACCACTAAAACAAATACTATAGTTGATAATAACTGCTATACAAAAGTGTCACTCGTGATTAATCACACATCAGCGCGTCCGCTTGTCGTGCGCGTGCGCGTGCGGGCGCAGGCGGCGGCGCGCGACGCACAGCGCGCCCGCTAGAGCCGCCAGCAGCAGCGCCGCCGCCGCCGAGCCCACCGCCACGCCGCGCAGCCGCGCGTACTCCGGCACGCGCACGCCGCCGCCCGCGACCGCCCCGCCGCACTCCACGCGCGCCCAGTAGCTCGCGCCCTCCTCCACCTCGCTCACTGCGACACCATTCACCGACTCATATGATATATCATTTCATCAGTATTGAATTTCATACAATAATGTCAAATTGATTTGAAAATAGACTATAAACATGAGAGGGCTTTATACAATAGGGATTACCTAGTATATAATCTTGTTGCGTGGTGACCGTGGCGAGCAGGCGGTGCTCAGGCGCGGAGGCGTCGTACCACCGCAAGGTGCAGTGCGCATCGCCGGGTGCCCGGCTCCAGCGGACCAGCGCGCCCTCCTCGATGAGGCGCACGCTCACCGACATCTCGTCGGGGGCTGCCACGCTGCCCACCACACCGCTCATCGCTGCCCCGACCGCCGTGCTGGTCGGCCCTTCTGTGACTGACGATGTCACGAATACGGTGGCACCTTCACCCTCTTCCAACAGAGGATCTGTAAAAACCGAAATTTCAATGTTTTTACTAGTAATATAATATAAAAACCATAATGTAAACGAAGCAAAACCGTAAAAAAATAGATTGTATTAATTAACAGCTGCACGCTTTTTCTCGTCTAGCAGAGTAGTCAGAGGAAACCTAGTGTCAAGACACCCCGGTCTTCACTTTCCGCCCGAATGTTTTAATATATGATATTGATATACTGATATTGCATCAGTTACTTACCTAATGTTCGCACAAAAATAGGCTTGCTAAAGAGGCCATCGCCGATGTGGTCCTGTGAGAGCACCCGCAGCTCATACTCGGTGGCTGGGTGAAGCCCTATCACAGTGGCGTCTGTCACGCCACGTGAAAGAATTTTCATAGTCCGCCACTCGCTATCTAAGCGCTCCCGATACCACACGTTATATTCTACATCAAGTCCATTATGGCCTATAGAATAAGATAAATTTAATTATTTGTAGAAATGTCATTATATAATATATGCTACTGTTATAATGGTTTTGATAGGACTTAACCTGAGCCAGGGCTAGAGAGACGTTAACAAATTGGATGTTTCGTCCAGTGTGCCATGAGGCATAAGTGTGTTATAATTACCAGGCACCCACGAAAGGTGAATAGAGTCAAAAGAAGGTAGAGCGCTGAGGTTGTAAGGAGCGCGAGGCGGAACATTCTCTATGAGCAGCTCGGTCTCGACCGCCAGTTCGTCGGCCTCGTTCCTCACTGTGCACACGTAGACGCCGCGATCTTCCTCCGACACTTCACTAATCGTCAAGTTGCCTTCGTTCAGAGAGTAGCGACCAGCTGGTAACTCGCTGCCGTCCTTCTGTTCGTCATCCATTAAAATAATATTTGAAAATAAAACTGTAATTAGAATATTAGAATACACAGTCATATGAGCTTTTACTTAACAAAATGCGCTTCATCTTCATAATACTTTCTAAATATAACTTAATGAGACTTGGGAGAACGCAAATTATATATTGAACGCGCTGCGCTTTTTCATGAAAAATATAAAACTAAGCCAGACGTTCATTGTACATATGATTAATTATGAAACATAATTAGGATAGAATAGATTATTTAAAAACAGCGGATATCACAGATAGCTGGACACTGAAAGATCTAGTCAATATTTGAAGTTGATTGATTTCCAAGTTGGAGTTATGAGGTGCGGCCGACTTCAAATATGTTGTTCTGAGATAAATGGGTTTGAAGTTTCAAGTTATAGGAAGTATAGAAAAATTTTGAAATATCTTCAATACCAAAATCCGCAATACCAAATACTTTAAATCAGTGTCAAGCTCATCCATTCCTTGACTGTTGTCCATCCATTCATCAGTCCATCAGTCGTGTTGACGTTCACTCCACTTACCCTAAAATACTATCCTTTGTTCCGGTCAGAAAAGGCTCGCTGCTTATGCGGCAGGTTTGTACTATCTACTTTGTACTACCTACTTTGAAAAAAAGATACTTGGAGATACTTCCCAATCAACATTTTTTTCAGATGATTGACTTTGAGGTCCAAAGGAACCATTTAACAAAGCAATAAAAAAACCATTTTTAGAAAATCCTAGAGTGGCCTAACCCGTTGAGTATGTTTTGCTTATCTTTAGCGTTAATCAATAAATAGCATAAATAGACAACCTTAGCCCAACGAATGACAGGCAGTGCATAGTGGGGTTCTATAGACGCAGTGCACGGCAGCGTGACGGTGGCTCTGAGTCGCACCAAGTACAGTGGCTGCGGTCGCACCGCCAGCGCGGGCGGCCTCTGCACTCGCACTCGCACGCCCGCGGATGGACCCTCGCTGCCCAGAGAGTTATAGGGAGTACAGGAATACAGGCCTTCGTGGGATTCATCTACCTAATACAAGAAACTTAATATTGTTTTCAACCATCTTCATATTACATTACAGTTTCCATGCTTTATAAATAATTTCAAATACGTACTCTATTAAAAAGCAGACTGCCGTTCCTACTATAAAATACTCCGGGTACGTTGTAAGGGTCGAATAAAAAACCATCTTTCTCCCAACGTAAATTAGTCAAAGGTGGATTAGCACTGAAGTGGCAATCAAGACTTGCTGCCTTTCCGTATGGCAAATATCTTTCCTTTGGAGAGTGAACAATTTTGGCTTTATCTGGAAATACATAAAGTAGGTTAATCGAGAGCCACAGTAATTCAGGTGAAAACTGTATTCGATATACCTATAGTGATACAAACATTGAACATCTAAGAACGCACTGGCGCTCTGCACTTGACCGTCGGGAGCACTGATACGACACTCGTACTCCCCGAGGTCGGTGCTCACCGTTTTGCGTAAAACAAGACTCCCATTTATTGCCATCTCGGTCCTTAACGCTGACTCCGGCAACGCTTCCACTGGGACACTTTCGCGATACCACTGTACAGCCCACTCCGGACTCTTCGGTAAACACTCGAGCTCGGCACGATCTCCCTCGAGTACCGTAGTGTTCATAGGAGGTGTCACTATAAGGTTTCCACCTGCAACATAAAATATGAATGATTCAAATGACTTACACATAACAATGTATAAAAGCAAAAGACGACGCGACTCAATAAACACACCGTCAACATCTAAATAGTAAAAGGTGCCGTTATTTCTTGTTGGAGGTGTGCGATTAGGGAAGGTGACGCGACAGCGGTAAAGGCCGGCGTCGGTCTCTCGGATAGCGCTCACGTTGACAGAGCCGCCACCCAGGCCGTGCCCGCTCACGCGCCGCACGCGCCCGCCCCAGCGGTCCGCTACGCGCGGCTCCCCGTCGCCGCTGTACCACGAGAAAATTGTTTCACCCTGCCAATACATTAAAACTATATTACACAGGTAATATAGTAAAAAGTGTGAACTTTTATTTAACATTTTTAAAGTGTTATTCGCACACTTAGGAAACTTGAACGGTTTTCAAGAGGCGCGGGTTTAAATCCCGCTACGTTCAAATTTTTATACGTTATGTCTTTTTAATTTCCTTAGTGTAAATACAATACATCATAGGAGTTCGGTAATTTAGACCAAAATGTTTTGCTTCTTTTCATGTGAAATTTCGTTTCTGCAATTTTTTTTTGACCTATAATTGGTCAAAAAACAGGCACTTGAACATTTTTAAGTGTTATGATCCACTCAGAATGTAAAACAATATTTTTAGAAAACGTTACACGCGTATAAGAACTTAGACCTAACTGGATAAAACGTATGGCTTAGCGGTCAGACCGGTATCGAATCCCGCTACGTTCAATATTTTATACGTTTTCGAAAAAAATTTCGTTTCAATAATACCTACAAGTATACATTCTAAATATGGGTACGATTAATTGACCGGTCTATTTTATCCAACTGCTTGCGGTCCGTTTTGACCAACATTGTGAATATACTATTAAATAAATGTAACACAATATTATCTATAAATATCGGCAATCTTTAAATGTTCTTAATGTTAACTGTAGACAAAAGAACAGTAGAAGAAGAAGAAAGATGCTACAACACAACAAATTATAACAATTGTATGTTTGTCTTTCAATTAACAAAAAGCTTTGTGTGACGATATTCGTGTTACAAGTAAGAAAAAAAGGTTATTTAAAATAAGGCGCAGTCGATATGCAGCGAAGTCAGATGCGTATCGATATATTTAGCCATTCTTGTAATATGAGGGTGGTCCAATACTATAACTTTTACCATAGTTTTGCCATGTAACGAGATTTATGTCACATAAAGGACGAGAACGAGAACAAAGCTGAAGCTGGTACTTACGTGCAAAGATTAGTTGCAATTTTATGAAATTATTTGCAGCGTTATTAATGAAAAGTCACCTTACTTTCTTTTATTTATATACATCATATGTATCACTTGAAGAAAACATGCTTTAGTAATGATCCCAGTAATAGTGCTGACGATCTCTTTCTTATCTCAATGTAATGTAAAGTAGGCGACAGTATAAGTATGACGTTATAACGCTAAGCGTTACATGCATTAATCTGAGTTATATTAAGGCATCCCCTTCAACACTAAGTATATAGCTGTTAAATATTCCTTTCATATGAATTAAATGAAATGCCTGGCACCAAGAAAATACTGACTACCGACAGCCATGTGTTGTAATTGTTCAAGAATTATAAGAAACGTTCTTTCATTACGACGTTATCCTCATGCAAGCCAAGAAAGGTTAATAAAAGAGTCAAGATATCGCGACAAAAGATAATTAACGGGCCCGAAATCCGAACAAAGCCGTCGTGAGACGTAGTTAAGGAAGATTTGTATAATTTCATAGGCGGCATCATGTGGCTTGCCTAGTAAATAGTGGGTCATTTAAATTATAGCGCTTCCTGCCACTTCCCTCTGACACGCGCTCATTCGCCTAACAAGATACAATAATCTTCACCTCAAAATTGAATAACATGTCGCAGGGTCGCAGACAGTTAACGCGACATCGTCGCTTAGCGTTCGGACTTCGGTGCTACAATATAAGTATAAAATTTTATAAATTCAATCCAGTAAATACTTCACAAAGGAAAATTATCTAGCGTCCGGCCCGCGGTTTCGCCTACGTACACTACACGACTAATAGCTATTTCTATTTTTGTCGACCCCCGTTCTCACTTAAATCACAAACTTAAGCCAAATTTATAGTTTTCTTGAATTAGAAATAGTCTAAGACCACTTTGCTTTCTACCTCTGAATCCTACTACCGAATTCAAAATTCATTACAATCAAAATTAATTATTTAATGCTAACAAATTCGTCGTCAGGAAATTATAATTTATAACATTAATGGATGGTGTTTTGTGTCAAAATTACCAAGTGGCTCTAGAACAAAAAGTAATATCACATATTTTACTATTACTAACTACTATTTGAACGCAGCGAGACTTGAACCCACACGTTATGGACGGTTACCAAGAGGCACAGGTTCCAGTTATTTCATTCAACTTTTTATATATTTTCAGGCAAGCTAAGGGTAAGGTCGCAATCCGCTGCTGCCATTCGCGACGGCCAATTAGTCTGCTTGTTGTAAACTTCTGATATCTTCTAAGATATTTATGTTAAAATCATGCTATGAAGGAAACTATTGATTATTATTAATAGATTGCATTCAATACATACGTATCTAACATATTTCATGGGACAAAATATATACTGCTTAAAATATATCGGAAATAACGCATTATTTTTAGGAAAAGTAAAGAATAAAAATAGTTACTGCGACCATATATGTGGTATCCTTAAGAGATATCGAAACCTTATCATAGCTAACTTTTTTGTAAACATTTTTAAGATACACTATCCCATAACATATTATTTTGTTCCATACTTCCATAGTATATCTGTTATGGTTTAGATAGCGTTAGAAATATAAGCAACAAACAAAAATATGATTTTTAAGATAAATCTTTGGAATTCTTGCTTTTACTCTACTAATCTATGCTAGAACGATATACATATTAGTTTTCAAGAAGAAAATGAAAACATGAAATTGGTGCGTTCCTTGAATGTGGAAAATTATATAATTTCAAATATGGATATATGCCTACCTACCTACATTCTTAGAGTAGCGTGAGTATGCAGACCTGTAGTATGCTAATAGGCAAACGAGGCATCAGTAATAAGGTCCGGTGCGGCGACGGCGGCGGCGGAATGCGCAGGTGCCGCCGGGCGCGACGCACGCGCACTCCCCCGCCGCCGCCGCCGCCCGCCCGCCGACGCTCAACTGGATAATTGGCCCGCCCGCCTCTACCGCACTACGTAATCGCCAAATGTGAAGCAATGTTCCCAGCAATGCAGGCACCTCCTCCTAAGCAGGGCTATTCACGCTCTCGACCGCTCTCTCCCACGCACCTCGTGAATCTATTGGCTCGCCTCAAGAGTACCGCGCACATTTATGATACAAAATTTTGAGATTATACTAATATCTAGTGGATATACATACATTATCTAATAATAACAATACAATACGTTTTCCCGTGAGACTCATGACACTCATTTTTCCTTGAGACACACTGCGGAAAAAGCACTGCCTTAACAAAGGCAGAGAATATAAAAGTGCTTTACTATTGTATTAAACTTATAATGCGATATAAAAAGGTAAATTAAATAATAAAAAAATATTGCGTGGAGGCGCCGTAGCAGGTTTTGTCTACACGCGTAGCCACGTAGCTTATTATTACGAATTCAATAAAATATCTAGAAGCAACGACTAGGACTGTTGTATAACAATACAAAACTGTACGCGATAAAATTTCCATATCAAGTCAAATCGACGCTGCTGACGGTATCTACTAAGGAGACTAACAACCAGGTCGTGTTGTATTTTATTTTTCTTTTTCATGTAAACCTCTAAAAAATGTCGCAAATATTGATATAATTTTTATTTTACCTAATAATTAAAAAGCTGAAAACCGTTGCTCAATTCCCTATTAAACTGACTGCGAAAATGAAAATACGTAATTAACACTGCACACTGCATTTTGTGCAAACTATATTTTATTTTTGATTATTTGTCTTGTCTAAACAATAATATAAAAATAATTAAATATCGTAACCTGGACAATTTGTATTTTGTACATCTATCTTCGATATTACAGTGTACATGCTTAGTAAAGATTTAATCAATCGGGAGACGCTGCCATCAAACAAGATGACCGCAGTGCGGTCGCCGTAATACAAGCCTTCATCTATTATTACTTCACATTACAATTCATGAGCAACAATAGTCGTAACGCGGTCCGCTAGGCATTAGAAATTGTGGCAGCAAATATTATAATATAGAATTTAATGATTTAGGTAATATCGTAACCGGATATACGTCGTTCACTCGTGTGTAACTCTGTCCATATAGAAGTGGACATAACAAAAGTGTTTCGACACAGTACCCAGAGGGAGTGCCGCTCCCCCCCCCCCACCACCCCCTCGTGCAGAGCGCAGTCATCATTTATGCAGTATACTACATAAAAAGAGTATGACGAACACCTGCTAATGAATAACAACAAGTGTATCATCTCTGCTATTAAGCAATACATATAACACCTCACCTCATATTATATCTCTAAACTACCACCTTCGGTAGTCGTTGTGGGTTTTATTTCATGGTGCTATAGACACATTTTAAATATTAAGTATGGAATTGCCTGAGATTCCATTGAAAGGTCAAGCAAAAGAAAACACAAAACACAGTTCTGAATACAGTAGGAGATATCCTTTTAATTTATTTATCCTGTTTATAAACCGGTAAATAATGGATAATCTGATACGATGTTTTTTAAGTAGTTTCGGTATTTTAATACACATTTTATTATGTTATGGTTGAGGTAATGTGCTTTACAAAAAATATTTTGGAATTAAAATGTGCTGCCAAATGAATAAAGTTAGCAAATCTCATAAATTATAAATTATAGAATTAGGTTTTGAAATTGAGAAGGATTCTAATTATATTGTGTCTCCTATGTTATTACTATCAATACCGTCTCAGATGTACACCAGGCTTATAACATACCCCGCAAAGCACATCTCTTTACGATTGCCCCCTATGACCGCAATTGACATACACTTTTCTATTAAAAGGAGTTTTATAAATGAGCCATAAAACAAGTGTATTATAAATGTATGCTTAATATTTTTTTTGATTAGGTATATAGGTGTATACAGCTTATTTTCTGAAGTTAAATATATTATATCTCTGCCACTATCACTTGCGCTTGCACACACTGTGTGCCTACAACAATGGCCTGCGTCGTCTGGTGGTGTCCTACAGCTCTCTGCTGTGCCAGGATCTCTTAATCATTTTTAAACTCAAAGTATTTTATTACGTTTCTTTGTAATTACAGACATCCTTAACGCGAGTGCAAGAATTCATAACTAGATTTTAAGTCATGAATTTTTGCATTCTCCAAAGCGACACACAAATTGCTGCGCAGCTTCGATGGGATTGTAACCATATTCACTTTTAATATTGCGTAATATATTTATACAATTTACAAATTTGCCTTTCGGTGTATTTTTATTAAATAATATTTTTATTTTTACGTAGGCATACACATATAAATATATCACTTTGTATAATATCTTCTTTAACAATATGTTCCACTATTAATTTATACTATTAAACTCACAATGCGTAGTATTGTCATCTACATCGAGTGCTGTCCCCTTACTGTAATAGTAACATGTTTAGTTGTATATTTAGAATTTGTTGGTTAGATAAACATGTTCTAGGTCTTTTTAAGAGGCGACAAATGAAGATCGGAATGAGAATATGTTTTCCCTACCTTACTCGCAAATCAGGCATTTGCGAGTATATAGATAGATATTGGTGTACATACATGTATAATAACGTTTATTATTCGAATACTAAAATTAGCATACCAAGGTTTTTCAAAATTGGTACATAGGTACCATGAAAAGGATTATAAGTGGTCATTTAGAATTAACAATACCTAAATGATTTCATTGAATAACTAAGTGCTAGTTGAAAGGCACTTACATCCTTGTCCCATTGCAGATGATAAGGTATTTCATTTCCAAATGGAAAATCCAAGTGGCAGTTCATGACCGCATAGCCACCTACGCTGGCGTGCAAGCGCTCCGTGTCCAGCGGCAGAAGCGAGCCGCGCGCCCGCACCAGCAGCGTCGACACTGTGAGCAACGCCAGCAGCGCCGGCTGCGCCACGGCGGACATGCTCGCGGGAGCGGTTACTGCACAGCACGGCTATAGCGCGAGTCTCGAGTGGCGACCGCACGAGCACGACGCGCGCGCACTATTGACCGCCTCGGCCCTTGGGGAGAACCTCAGCAGATTACAGGGACCGCGGCGCGAGGCGAGCGGACAGGAAGCGCGACGTGCTCGGCCTGCGCTGCTTTTGTCGACGCTCCCTCGACGTCGATAATTGCCCTTGCTAAACTAGTAACTATTTTATCTTGGCCGTTATTGCAATCACACTACTTGCGTACTGGAAAAAATGTATACGTTTCATTATAACTGCTATCTGTCGCACCTTACGTAAGAAATCTCATGGAATTCCTGCTTGCTACCATCACAGGTCATGCTCCTTAATCCATAATGGAATAACTGGGCATAGACGATTTAGTAACTTTTAGATTTGCAAGCAATGGACACTATTCCTTGAAGTCTTCTTTGTATAGGCAAAAGTACAACGGGGACGTTCTATTTGACCACACAGCGCTATACAGCACTGTACACTTGTTTATGAAATACTACCCAATCCCACGCTTTCCTATCATAAGATACCACGTATTTCTGTATATCGCTGCTCGAGAATGAATCAGTCCGTGTTTTTGAGCTAATATAAATTATGACTACGGTTAATATAATGTAAAAAATAATTCGATTATGGAATATTTAAAAAAAAAATGTAATAAGTTCTTTGATTTTCGCGATTATTACACATTTTGAAATGAAACTATTTTAACCGGATTAATCGTGTATACTGGCAGTCTGGTGGTAGTGGTAGACAGGCAGTATACCTGTGACCACGGACTACTGAAGTGTTCGAAACGTCGGGTTCTAAAAATGTATTTTCGAATACCAAAATTATACGCGATTAATCCGGTTAAAATAGTTTCTTTTCAAAAAAAATGTAATTCACTTTACAAATTTCTGGCTATTGTTACGCTATATTTGTATGTATGTATGTGATTTAACAAAAACTAATACACAAAAAATGAGACCGTACACGTTATTTTTTTATATTAGAATTTCCTTGGCTTCAGTTATAATGAAATTAGCTTTTCGGATCATTTGACGCCACATGTACTGTGTACTTGTTATATACCTACAAATAAAAATTGCATTGGAGACACGGCGACCTTTATATAATACGAACGATGCAGTCAACTGTATTTAATATGTTCTTACTTGTTTTATTCGAATCAGAAGCCTATCCTGTTATCTAATCAGTCTTTATATGTTTTATTTTGCATTTTAAACTATAGATATAGTTTACGTCATTTATAAATTATATCAATAATATTTTATAGATACAAGCCAAGCGAGAATTTTTTTTTTTAATATTAGTGTAGGTAACATCAGCAAAATGCATATTATTTAAAAAGACCTTATATATATATCAATCGATTTAATCAATTTCAAATGTCCACTTCTTCTTAGTTGCTTTTAGACAGTTGGCTGTCTAGTAAAGTATACACTGCAGCCAGTTTCCTACTAGTTAGTGACTAGAGGGATAAGCTACAGATTTAAATAAAAAAAATTGTATTTGTTAGAAATTTATTATAGATTATAATATTTATTAACCATGTCTTTGTATAACTGAACTTAACTAAATCACAAAATATATTAAAATTATGTTAAAATCTTGGAATATGCTCTTAAATTATAATTAAGTAGTGGAAATCAAAAGGCCTCACAAGGCCTTGTAAAGTTTGTTAGTAACAAATATAAAAAGAACAGTTCGGAATATACAAATTTTTTCGAATATTATATGACATAACAATCATCAGTGTTGATAATATATATCATAAAGACATAAACAGCCCCAGCTGTTATAATTTTAATAAATGCAGTATCAATTGAAAAGATATAGATAACTTATGAATGTTAAACTACATAATACTAAGAAGAGATGTGGCCAGACTGCCCCCGCTTAGCCCTGCATAATCAGATGCACAAAGTTTTCATAGTTGATGTTCCCCTGAGAGTCCTCTTGTCCCTGCAACAACTGTTCTACCTGCATGCAAGTACAATATTATATTTCATATGTAATACAGACATTTTGCACCAGCACTGTTCAAGTAGTTTAAGGGCACTCTATAATTGATATTACAATTAACATAAAATCAACTATTGTTACCTCATCATCACTAAGCTTTTCCCCAAGAGTGGAAAGTAGATGACGAAGTTCTGCTGAAGAAATGAAACCATTGCCATCCTTGTCAAAGTGGCGTAAACCTTCTATGAAATCATTTGCAGTATCACCACTTCTAGCTTTAGAAATTGCCTGCAAAGGACAATGTATACAACTATATAAATGGAACTAATTATTTAAAAAGTGTTGATAAAATTTGTTACATTAGCATTTATTAATGTAATGAGCAAATAGATTATTTTATAATTACCTGGTAAATAGGTAGAAAAACTTCAAATGATATTCTCTCATCAGGCTTGAGGTGTAAGGTGCACTTTTTAACATCAGATTCAGTTGGATTTTGGCCAAGAGCACGGAGTGCATCACCTATTTGTGCCACATGTATCTTGCCATCTCCACGGGAGTCAAACAGCTGGAATGCTTCCTGAAACTCTATAAAAATTAAAAATGTATAATTTTATGCAACAATATTTCCATATAAAATAAATTTAGATACCTTCCACTGAAGTAAGCTTAAGCTTGGTAGGTGGCTCGTACATAAACATGTTGCGTCAAGAGAGTATATCGCAATACTGTGCACGGTAAATGGCCGTAAGCAAAAATGTTTAAAATACAAACCATATAAGGAAACTAGGGCGCTTGCAAGAACCAATGCTTTTAGTAAGAGCGTTGATTGACGTGAGTCATAGGGCACTACGCGACGGTGTCTTTGCGTACCTACATTCTGTTAAGTTCATTTAAAGCGATTCTTTTTGTATTTTTTTTTCAAATAACTAAGATAACAACAAATTTTTTTTGTATGACTCACCTGCGAGTTGATCTTCGGAGTAATTAGCCTGTAAAATAGTGCCGTGAATTATTGAAAAATATTAATATTTAAGTAACAATATAAAAGATGTGAGTGAATACTTTACCATGATTTTATCAAAAAATTTAAGCAAATTAATTGAACTAATAATTACGATTATATTTTAGTTCCGCGTAGCCCAACTGTCATACAAATTACAGATATACAAGTATTTGAGGAAAATATATGTGACGTACGACTTATACGAGCAATGAATTTCAGAACGAAATCAAAATCTATTACATATAAAACAAATATATAATTATAATTAAAATACGCCTCATTATTTATGAATTTAAAAATGCAATTTATGTTTTGCCTTAGATAGAATAAAATCATCCATATAACTTGATGGATATACTAAATGTTGCTATGCTTAAAAAATGGTAGAAGGCTTAACTATTTAATTCAGATGAAAATGTGAAGCATATTTAAAAAGTGTGCCTTATGAGGTCTATTTATCTAACGCTAGTGTTAAAAATTTAAAATTGATTACTCGCATACAAAGAGTCATTTACAAAGTAATAAAAGGTGATGGAATTTGTCAAGTGGTGTAAGCAAATCTAGCTTCTCATTTGTAAAGTCAACTCAAGTTGCTTTTCCTCTACTTAGTAAAATAAACTTATACGAACAAGTGAAGATCTACCGAACAGCTTTGAAGCTGAAATGTTTGTTCTGTTGAACAGTAATTCTCGTCGTGGCCGTCATGCTATTTGATCACAACGCATGTACCAGTAACCAATAACAAAAATGTCATAACACGAATTTCTCATTGTGGATCTTAACCGTAACCACAACGCGTAATGCGTTACTACTTGAGGTTAGCAATCAAGGCACAATATATTGTTAGCAATAGCCGTTAAAATTTTACATTTCAATTCATTATCACAACGTGTAGGGTCTTTTCCTGATTATTTACACCTTATTAATGTTCAGTAATTCATAATAGATAATAGACAATAAAAGAAACTTTACTGTTTTTATTAATTATACACACTAACTCAAACCATACAACAACGAAGAGTTTAAAGCATTGGTTAAAATTGTCATAAGTAGAATTTTTGAAGAATATTTTCGACACCTACCAATATTTATAAAAATATTATAAGTAATTCAAAATTGATTGTAATTTTTATGTATTTTTAAGACTATCTGACGGATTAAACATTAATATCTGCAACCAATGCTTATTCAATTAGTATAGAAAATGAAACGATTAGCATATAAAATATTTCTGTTAAATGCACAACACAAAAAAAAAAAATTATGTAATTTTTATTAATATTAGTTTGAGCTTTGTTAAAAAGTATTATTTCTGAACGACAGCAGCCATTGATCTTTTCATTCGAAAAAAAGCCGATTGAGCTCGTACGGAACGATGGCGCGGTCGGGTTGGTTGGCGATTGGTGGACGAATTGTAGAGGGAAGGAAAAAGAAAATGGCAAAATGCTGTTGAAGTCGTTAAAAAGGTTAGTTTCCTAATATTTCGATTCCTCTAAGGGCTATGTTCGTTTTTACGCCTTTATTAGATTAATCTTGAATTTTTACGGTAAGCGATTACCGTTATCGGGCGAGGTAACCGAGAGGGCGACGGCTGCGTTCGGGGCATAGGCTTTGTTCGCCAAACTCCACGTGCCTTCCGCCATTTAGAATAATTTTCAGAAAGGATAAAGATTGCCACTAGTCATTATTATCTTTATTAGGATTCTATTTCGTAAGCGTGAATAATTACAATAAGTTAACTGAGATTTGAGTCATTTGTCATACGAAAATGAACAGACATCGGCAAAAGGCAGCGTGGTCGTGCCGACTGCTGGTTTTGGTGCGTCAGCGCCTCGTTGGATTTGTCATGTGCTGATAGTGCGCGCTGTTGCAGACCCGGGCAGCCATGGCCGCCGGCGGAGAGTTCGTGGAGGGCTGGCTGGTCGCACAGGTGCTCGGCGAGGGGGCCTACGGAGAGTGAGTCCTTTTGTTATTACTCAATGTCAACAATTGACGTAATGTATTATCTTTGTCATTTTTAAATATTAAACAAGTTATTTCTAACCTTTATGTAAAAGTGTCTAAGGTATTTGTTTTAAACAAATTTATTGTTAAAAAAAACTTAAATTTCTAGTATTTTCAATGTTTTTGGAACATGCAGGTTTCAGGTTAAAGATAACACTAGTTTTTTATTATATTAGAGAATTTTAATTTCTATTTATATCAAAGAGAAATGAGAGAAGCCTGAACAGTATTTTTCATCTAGTTACATCAATACAGTTTTGTTATATTCAGTTATATAACAATACTATTTTACATGTGGTGCTTTGTGAAGTAAATTTTAAATTAAATGACATATAAGAATGAATACTGAATTGTCCTTTTCTATGTGTAAAAGAAATCAATTTTATAAAATATACAATTCATATTGGGCATTCATTTTACTTTTTCCCATTTACTCAAATTATCAACAAGCCTTTTAGCCTTTTTATTTCAAACAGGTTTGTCTTTAGTCACTAAATGTGAGGTACAATTAAAATGTAAGCATCCAAAAAGGTTACCATCAAAGTTGCACTTTTTACAACAGACTTGCTTTTGTCATAAAATGTTTTATTTGGAAAAATGTTGTACATTTTAAATACTAGTTACTTAAAGTTACATGTACAAATAGTGAACTTTGTAAACCTCTGTCAGACTGTATTGGATATTGTGTGTAGGATCTGGTTGATTATTTAATTAATGCCAATAAACAATAACATTGAGCGAACACTAATCTTATAATGATTTGATTTTTTTTTAAATATTAACATATCAATGTCAAGACACAATAAGGAAATTGCAAAATAATTTATTGAAGAAACAAAAACCATTATAAATATTAATATATAACTTATATTGGTCAAAAATCCCAGTTTACTGCCTAGCTTTATAAAAAGTCACTTTGAAATTAACTTCAATGTTACAAGAGAAATTAATTCAAGAATTTTATTAGAGTATCTGGAGTCCAACTCTTAACATTTATTTAATGATTGTTTTAGTTAAGTTAATATATTATTTAAAGGTAGTTTTAAGGTTTAGGTAGTAGTGTGTCGGTCGTCGTCGCTAGCAGCGTGGCGCTTCGCCTCGCGCTCGAGAATATCAGGCTAAGGCAGAGTATTGCGATCTAAGGCGGAACTAGATTTTAGAGTGCAACTTGTGAAAAAAGTGATTGTTAGCGGCGGCGATGCCGGCGAGCGCATCCTTGAAAGTTTATCCACCCCGCGCGGTCAGTGCCGCCGCCGTCGCCGCCGCCGCCGCCGCCGACACCTTGTTTTTCTACTACAGATCTGAATTTCGGCTTTTATCTTTATCTTTGCATAACAACGTATTATAACACTCATTAGAAAACACCGTCAAAGCCTCTGTATATTTTGTTTTTGTTTTCTCATGGAATTTATTTGATTGACTTTTTAATTATTTGATTTGCAGATTTGCTTGTTTATAATCAGCATTGAAATTTCATTATGAAAAAAATTTAATTGATTTTTAAATATTTTTGAATGTGGCAGATTGTTTAATAATGTATGCAAATTGTTTAATGTTGAAATCTCATTGAAACTGATGTTTGTTTTATTACATCTAAACATTCATTTGTTATGAATTATCTCCTTATATATTATATCTTTTTTAGACAAATTTTGAAAGTCTTCAACATGAACTCAAGTATTTGTACTTTTTCATAGTATATACTTAATTTGTGTATGAATTCTTAATAAACGAGTTACATTAAGTAATCTTTTTATTCTGTCTGTATATTTTTAATAGGTAACATTGAATTCATAGATTAGTGTAAATTACACATATGTCAATAGCTTTTATTTAAATATATTTTAATTCATAAAAATAAATATCTATATTGAATTTAGGTATTTTGATTATTTTGATTTTGCACTAAAGGTGTATCATATTAAGATTATGATTTAATAATGAATTATATTTTGTTCTTTAAGCTTGAGTTTACATTTTTAAAAAAACATTGTTAAAAAATATTTAATAAATAGTATTCTCTCTTGGCAAACGATTGTTCGTCAAATAAACTTTGGGTAACAGAAATTTATAAAAATTCTACAGAGATGCTAACAACAAATATAAGTTACAAGCGTATAAGAATTTCGACGTACCTGGTTATAGAACGTATGTCTTAGCGGTCAGAGCGCTTGAACGATTTTCAAGAGGTGCGGGTTCAAATCCCGTTGCGTTCAAATTTTTATACGTTTTCTAAATATGTCTTTCAATTTCCTAAGTGTGCGATTAACCAACTAAATTTAGCCATCTCATTAAATCGTCAACGTTTCATGATTTTGTTACCACGATTGACCATATCGTAAAATAAGTAAATGTTGATTTCTCTTATTAACTAAATAAATCTGAAAATAATACTCAGAAAATGTATTTTTTTATTATTCATCACAAAAATGCTAACTATTTTTATAAATAACTTCATGTTGATAAGTAAAATTTTATTATTTAAATTTGAATCGATTGTTTTAAGAAGTAGTCTCTCCTTGTGTTGATCAAAACGTGCAACTGTTATTATTAAACTGGACAACCAACATCATGATTTGGTCTAGGGTTAGTTGAGCATTTCATGAAACGGACAACTTTGCGACATGGTCATGCCATATTGTTTACAAAGCACTCAAATATTTACCTCTTGACTATAATTGTTCTTGACAATTTTATTAATTGTTTTATTTGTTATGTCGAATGGAAAAGAGACATTCAAATGGATATCGCATAGGCACATGATTGTGGCGTGACTTATATAATATAATTTGTTTTTAGTTTTGTTATCGAATTCGAAACTGTCTCAACCCGTAGAGTGAGGTTACTGGTGCACTCGCGGTCGGGCGCGTGCGTGGCGCTGAAGGCGGTGGCGGCGGGCGAGGCGGGCGCGCGCGAGGCGGCGCTGCACCGCGCGCTGCGCCACCCGCACGTGCTGCGCTGCCTGGGCGAGCGGCGCCACGAGCGCCTGCACTACCTGTTCCTGGAGTACGCGCAGGGCGGCGAGCTGTTCGACCGCATCGAGCCCGACGCCGGCATGCCGCCCCGCGCCGCGCGCCGCTACTGCCGCCACCTCTTCGCCGGCCTCGCCTACCTGCACGCGCGAGGCGTCGCTCACCGCGACGTCAAGCCGGAGAACTTGCTGCTCGACCACGACGACCACCTGAAGATATCAGACTTCGGCATGGCTACGCTTTTCAGGTGAGGGGCGTCTCCGGCGACGGTGGCTGCTGTGGCTGCTGTCGAGTTATTTACGGTGACGGTGACGTTGTCGGCAGGCACGGCGCGCGCGAGCGGCTGCTGTCGCGCGTGTGCGGCACGGTGCCCTACGCAGCGCCCGAGGTGCTGCGCGCGGAGCGCCGGCCCTACCGCGCGCCCCCCGCCGACCTATGGGCCGCCGCGCTCGTGCTGCTCGCCATGCTCGCCGGCGGTCAGTACACCACCCGCATGCATGTACATGCTGCCTTTACTGGTTATGTTTATATTCATTTAGCTGTCACATTTACCAATGCAAACGATATGCTGCACCCATATAATAAAAAAGTAGTCGTTTTATTTTATTTCGTTTTGCTTCATTTTGTGTTTGTTTTGTGAGCGGCTGCCAAATGTCGCACAATGGGTATAAGAGGAGAAAGATGTTAATTTTTTTTTTATTATGTAATATCAATGAACGAACAATAAAAAATGAACTTGTGCAACAGTTCGCAGGCCCCTCATGTTTGTTTCACAGCATGCGACCAGACCGAGCACTAACCGCACGCCGTCCCGACGCGGCTCGTCTCTTTGGTATCCTAGCTGTAGGCGTGTCCTCGTCCCCTAAAGTTATGGTACCGAAGTTACGAGTCGCATCGAGCCTCCAACGAGCGCGTCGCGTCGCCGAGCGAGCCCCCGAGGCCGGACGCCTTTCCGCAGCCCGCCCCGGCTCATCCGCCCTCTGCTTACAGAGCTGCCGTGGGAGCGCGCCTGCGACGACGACGCGCGCTACGTGGCCTGGTGCGCCCAACTGCAGGCCGCGCCGCCCGACGCCCCCGCCCCCGCCCCCGCCGGCGTTTGGCGCAAGCTGAGCGGCGGCTCACTGGCGCTGCTGCGGCGCGCACTGCATCCGGACGCCGCGCGACGCGCCACGCTCGACGATCTGCTCGCTGACCGCTGGCTGGCGCAGTGCGAGGACGAGCAGCGCGACCACCGCCGCGGTGAGTACTGTGACAGCGTCGACGAGGTCTTGGCGGGGCGGAGGGCGGCCGCGTCCGTCGTGTCAGGTACTAGGTGACTCTGAGTGGAGTGGTCTCAGAGACGCCTCGTGCCTCAGCACGGCGGCGCAGCCGGGGCGGTGAGGGGGGGGGGGACGGGGTAAGCCTGACGCTGCTGCAGGGCGCACGATGCGATCCTTTGGCGATTTAGCTCCATGACGTGCGTGTATGCTCATAAAGCTAGATTACCAAAGCATCGCGTTGATGCAAAAATCATCTGAAGACGATAAACGAGACCTACATACATTATTGGCATGGTAAGGACTGACAAGATACAGTTTTTTAATTTTAATTTTTGTCACTTTTGTGTTGTATAAATGTAACCGAAGTTTAGAAAGTGGCTGAATTCTTTTTATAAATAATTACCATAGAAATATGTATGCTTTCGACGACTTATTTTTGAAATGTATTAATTATATGCAACCTTTAATCGCCTATTCATCCCGTTAGGAATGAAATTTCCAAAAAATGTTTCGTATAGCAATTTTCAGCTTTTTAGGCCCTGCAGTTTCTGATGTGCGTTGATATATCAGTAAATCGGCATCTTTTTATTTTTTACTCTATAGTCCCTTATTGTTGAAATTGGCGAAAGAGAAATAAAAAAAATGTAATTTTTACAAAATGAAGAGGGATAGATTGATTAAATAATAATGTTAGATTGATGTTGATGACAGATGGAACTCGCCGAGTGTCGTGCTCACAACCGCTACCGGGCGCCGGGGGCGGAGGGGGGCGCGGCGAGGGCGGGGGGCAGTCGGGCGACGCGCCCGACCTCAGTGCCGCCGACATGGACGCGCTGCTGTGCTACTCGCAGCCCGCGCACGCCGACGACCTGCTGCTGGCCACGCCGCCCGATCTCACGCCGGCCGCGCACGCGCCACCGCTGCAGCGCCTCGTACACCGCCTGACGCGCGTGTGGCTGCGCTGCGACGACGCGGCCGCTCTGCGCGCGCTCGCCGCCCTGCTCGACGAAATGCGGTACTCCTGGCGGCGCATACACCCGCGCATTGTTAGTACCGCCCGAGACAGTACCGTGGTACCGTGTAGTGGAGACAGTGCCCAAGCAACCTACTGCAACGTAACGGTTTATGTCTTGTTTTAGTTCGCCATAGACTGCGGGGACGAGGTGCGAATGCGAGCATGGGCGCTGCCGGTGGGGGGTGAGGACGGCGGAGGGGCGCGCGCCGTGCTGGAGTTCCGGCGCTCGCGCGGGTGCGGGCTTGCGTTCAAGCGGCGCTACCTGCAGCTGCGGCGCGAGTTGCTGGCGGTGGCGCCGGCTGCAGCGCCGCCGCCGCACGCGCACGATCTCGCCGCGCCGCTGCACGCCCTCGCGCCCACGACCGCGACCACGACCACAACGACGACCGCGACTACGACCGCCATCACGACCGCCACTGCCGCAGACGCCGACGGCGAGCCGATGGAGACTGACCACGCCTGATCTTTGTCCTCTTAATGATGTACCTAACTAAAGTTTATGTTAACTATCTGTTAAATAATACTAAGACTGATTTTGTAAGGGATTTGTTATCTTTAAGAATAAGAAAGTACCCACAGGTCGAAAGACCTAATTGTTTTAAAATAAATACATAAATAAATTGCAATTAAGTTCTTTTCTCCTGATAATAATAATCTTTATACGTTTAATTCGGAAATAAACTTATCTAGATTAATCTACGAGTTTATGCTCGTATACATAGTAAATTGTTCTTAAAATGTTCAAAGGTCGTGAGAAACTAAATAATGTAGACTAAACAGTACAAGTTCTTCTAAATAGTACATGATAACAAGTTATGAGTAAGGTGGGCCGATTATTTTTATCAGTAAGAACACTGAAAGATAAACTAATGCCTGTAAAAGTGAATTTTTCTCCCAGACTACTTTCCGACATCGAATATATTAGTCCTATATTATTAACTAGCGAACAATTGAAGAAAGTATCCTATAGACCAGTGTTTCTCAACATTTTTTAGGCCTTAACATTTCTAAAAGTTTTATGCCCATAAATAATTTTTAACCTTTAAAAATTATTTTAATTCTTTAAGAAATATTAATGATAAGTTTTAGGAAGAAATCATTATGAAATTATTATAAAAACATCGTAAGTAAAATTTCAAAATAATTTGAATAATGATTTTTCTATATTAATTTAGTGCGACCCTTGCGCTTGATGCTTGCCGCACAGAGATTTTATATTAGGTTCCAATAATATACTTAGCTTTAATCTCAAGTCTCCACGATGTATTATATCAAGTCGATTTCTTTTTTTTTTTACCAGTAAATCATATACAAGAACTGTAAATCCACATTCAGTTAAATATGAAGATGGAAACGGTAGTAAAAGTTTTCTTGCACAGTTGGTTGCATTTAACATAGTTACATAGTTACACTATTTCACATAGTTTGGTACATGGGATTTTGTTTCACGAGGCCAAATGAGGTTATGTAAAGAATCTTCATAGCATCCAACACTCTTAGACATACAATATACGTACATGCGTATTCTACTTCAACATCTCGTGCTACTTTTACTATGATTGGTTTGATCTTCGATAGAAATTCTTTACAAATCCAGTATTCAAATATTATTATTAAAAATCATCAAAAATCTACAGTACGAAGGGTTTGTTTTCACAAAATAGCTAAGTATAGAAAAACAATATAAACAAGAATATCAAATAAGTTGTGCTTCTTGTATATATTTAAGAAGTAGTCACTCGTTTTGAGTACTGATTTAAATTAGATTAACTACCATATCAAATGAAATTAATGTAATTTTCTTAATCAGATTAATTATTCAACAATTACTTAAATATGTATATTTTTCAAATAATATATTAGAATAACATTAAAACAAACGTGATACATTAATATGAATAAATAATGTTACTTTAAGTTAGGAGTAACATACATTTTTTTTAAGATTTCAAGAGAATTTAAGTTATTCATTACTCGATACCTGTAGCATATTATATTTGCATACAAAATTCACAAACACTAACTCCGACCGCACTCGCTGGGGACCAGCCTCCGTCGCGTCGTCACTCCATCACTTACGATAACACAAAGTTAAAACAATCATTACTAAGTTAGTTGTAGGCGTTTCGTTTAAAGAAAATAATAATATAGTAATTTAAGCTAACAAGAGAATGTGTATATTATTGCGGTATGTACATCTCCTTTATGCCGTTTCTCTTTTTAAATAAATGTTGGTTCATTTATAAATTTATGTTCGTAATTTCATTTTCATTGCTCCCGTCTGGTGACAAGAAAAAGCGCAGCGTTTCGCCATTCAACATTCAATGTCTCGATTTCGGCGGAAAGTGGAGAGCGGAGTGTCTTGACACTAGGTTCTTTCTTACTAACCACCCTGCTATGCGGGAAAAAGCTTCTGTTCGTAATATGCTTGGGGCTATAAAGGAAGTATACTGCATTTTACTATTACCGGAAGTTACACCTGCTATACTGTAGCAGGCAATCTTCCTTGCATTTCTACATACATAATATAATAATAATAATATATAAGAAACCATCACATTTGATGTTATGGTTGAATAAATAATAATTGGAAATAATATTGCGATTATATTTTATTTCACTAAGTATTAGGGGACGTACCTGACGCGTGTATCTCATTTTGTAGGGAAAAATAAAAAATGAGCCTACCTAATAAGATAGTGATATAAGATAAAATATACTGTTGTAATGACAGAACAAAGTCATGTATAATAAAATAAAAGTAATTTCTCAAAAAATGGTCTTCATACATATCAAAGATATTATTTATAAAAAAATAATTAAGCTTCCTTAATTAATTGAACTTAATTGAACACAATATGACAGTTTTTGTTATTTGTGAAAAATACTGCAATAACAGAGGTCATAGACACAACACTACAAATTGTATATACGAGGGTTTGCTATTCGCATCTTCATGGGAATTAATAGTTTTACCGCTGTACTAAGAATCTTATCTTGAGGTTTTTTCACCTTGACACTTTTCCCCTCATAGCAGGCTAGCCGGAGGGATTTTAGTGTCAAGACATTGTAAGATTGCGTGTTGAGTAGTTGGATAAAAAAAGAAAAAAAAAAAAAAAAAAGGTTAGGTTAGGTTCCCAAAACCATTCGACAGCCTCGAATCCAGCGTTGCTTCCGCTGCCATGAAGTGGGTTACATGGCGGCGAAATGCAGGAGTGACGTGGACAGGAGCGCGCTCTGCTTCAGGTGTGGCAAGCCTGGCCACAAGCAACGGGGCTGCTCTGAACCGGCACACTAACCCATATGCGAGGAAAGCCTGCAGGCAAGAGGCCTGCAGGCCATTTGGCAGGGAGCACAGCTTGCGCCAAAGCTTGTGCTCAAGCCAAAAAACGGCTTGGCGGAGGGAAGGGAGTGGCAAGACCGGCAGCCCGGAGCCCACCTAAAGCCCCATCGCAGGGCGAGGAGCTGCAGCCCATGGAGCAGTAATGGCCCTCCATGTGCTGCAGGCGAATATCAACCACTGCGCCAGAGCCCAAGACTTATTGGTCCAAAGCTTGGCGCAGTGGTCGATTCAGGTGGCGGTTGTTGCGGAACCCTACAGCGTTCCAGCGAGGGACAACTGGGTCGCGGACAACACCGGGGTGGTGGCTATTATCACCCAGGTAGCTGCGGGCTCCCAGCCATTCTCAAGAGTCGAGAAGGGTTCGGGATGCGTCGCGGCAGTTGTCGGCGATCTAGTTGTGATCGGCGTCTACTTTTCCCCCAATCGAACTCTGGCGGAGTTCGAGGAGTTTCTGATCCGTTTGGGGGAAATGGTAGACCGCCATCGTCCGGCGGAGGTGTTGGTCGCAGGTGACCTGAACGCCAAGTCGGACATGTGGGGTTCCGCAACGACGAGTGTGCGTGGTGCGACACTCTCTGAGTGGATAGCTGGGGGGGTCCATCGTGGACGTCTCGTTCGCGACCCCGGCCCTAGCGTGTATCGTACGGAGTTGGCGAGTGCTGGATGATGTAGAGACTCTCTCGGACCACCTTTACATCAGATTTGAGATCTCTACACATCCGGCGGTGCCGCCGGCTCCTGGTCCTACCTCGCGAGAGGGCGGACCGCGGTGGCAACTATGGCGTCTCGACGAGGGGCTGTTGGAGGAGGCTGCGATAGTGCAGTCCTGGCTGCCTCAGGGCGCGGCGTCCGTATGGCGTTATTTCGAAGCAATATTTCCGTCACCAATAGCACACTACATTGGTGACCCCGACGTGATTCGGTTTTTATGAGTGACAGTGGCGATGATTCGTTCGTAGCACCGAAATCGCCGATAAGTGGCGTGAGTTCGTCAAGTGAACTAGACGATGCACCTATGTAGCCGGAGATGATAAATCGGGAAACGAGCAGGGCAGTTTCTGAACACGGCAAGTGACAGCTGCCCCAGCACGCGCCGCTTATTTTTGACGGACCGAAACAGTGCGATTAACTTTTTGATCGACACCGGTGCCGATTTGTGCGTGTTTCCGCGACATTTAGTAAAAGGCCGACGGGTGAAAACAGCGTACAAAGTAAACAAAACCACAATCGCCACTTACGATTTTATATCGCTGACACTGAACTTCCGTCTCCACCGCAATTTCGCGTGGAGCTTCGTCATCGCGGACGTGTCCAATTCCATCACCGGGGCGGACTTTCTGACCCACTTTGACTTCCTCGTAGATCTCCGTAACGGGCGGCTGCTCGATCGATCTACAAAGGTCAGTGTCATGGGCCAGGAATCGAAGTGTTCGACCGTCGCCGGGATCCGAACATCCGCTTTGAAGATCTCGCCACCGCATCACACGTCTTCGTCCACCACGATGCCCTCCGTCGTCCATTCCAGCACCAGTACGATGGTCCGTTCGAGGTGGTTTCTCGGCCCGAGAAACACTTTACCCTCCGGATCCACGGTGCCAACATCCCTGTGTACGTAAGATGCCAAACCATCTGTTTGGCATCTTACGTACTTACTACAGTTTTCTCGTGTTTTCTTGTTATATATTATTTATAAGTCTCAAGATTCTCACGATTTCTAATCTTGGGTTTTTTCCTTCCAAACAGATGGTCAGTTTATGACTTAAGAGAGTTATTTACCCCCGCCATAGTATTGTGATCGCCACGATTGGGATGAATTTCCAATGTGTCGATCACTCTCCTTCTGATCTCCAAACCAGTAACAACAACAACTTAGAGTGTTATCGCGATTGCTCCTCCTGTTTTTAGTCAAGTCGAGATCCGCGTTTCTGTATTGTTTATGTATAATTATTAAATAGCGTCTTTAAATAAACGGTTAAAATAATTTCGGTGTTACTTCGAAGCAATATCCCGTCACCCCTTGCACACTCAACAGATTATTCTACGATCAATCGTCTGGCAAGAGTTCTATATATATAATATATATTTTATTAACATTTTTTCAAAGTGTTATTGCCACACTAAGGAAATTGAAAAAGACATATTTAGAAAACGTATAAAAATTTGAATGCAGCGGTATTTGAACCCGTTTGAAAACCGTTCCAGCGCTCTGACCGCTAAGCCATGCATGCGTTCTACATCCAGTTGCGTCGAAATTCTTATACTCTTATTGCAACTTATATTTGTTGTTAGCATCTCTGTAAAGAGATTTTTACAAATTTCTGCTACACAAAGATTATTTTACGAACAATCGTTTGGAAAGAGAGAATGCAATTTATTAAATATTTATTTTGTTAACATTTTTTTTAAAGTGTTATTCCCACACTAAGGAAATTGAAAAAGACATATTTAGAAAACGTATAAAAATTAGAATGCAGCGGGATTTTAACCCGCGCCTCTTGAAAACTGTGTAAGCGCTCTGACCGCTAAGCCATGCGTTCTACATCTAGTTGCGTCGAAATTCTTATACGCTAATTACACCTTATATTTGTAGTTAGCATCTCTGTAGAGAGTTTTTACAAATTTTTGCTACCCAAAGATTATTCTACGAACAATTGTCTGTCTGGCAAGAGAGAATGCAATTTATAGAATATATATTTTGTTAACATTTTTCTAAATTGTTATTCCCACACTAAGGAAATTGAAAAAGACATATTTAGAAAACGTATAAAATTTTTAAGGCAGCGGGATTTGAACCCGTGCCTCTTGAAAACCGTTTAAGCGCTCTGACCGCTAAGCCATGCGTTCTCAGTTGCGTCGAAATTCTTATACGCTTATTACAACTTATATTTGTTGTTAGCATCTCTGTAGAGAGATTTTTACAAATTTCTGCTACCCAAAGATTATTCTACGAAAAATCGTCTGGCAAGAGAGAATGCTATTTATTAAATATATATTTTGTTAACATTTTTTTAAAGTGTTATTCCCACACTAAGGAAATGGACAAAGACATATTTAGACAATGTATAAAAATTTTTGAACGCAGCAGGATTTTAACCCGCGACTCTTGAAAACCGTTCGAGTGCTCTGACCGCTAAGCCATGCATGCGTTCTACATCCAGTTGCGTCGAAATTATAATACGCTTATTACAACTTATATTTATTGTTAGCATCTCTGTAGAGAGTTTTTACAAACTTCTGCTACCCAAAGATTATTCTACGAACAATCGTCTGTCTGGCAAGAGAGAATGCAATTTATTAAATATATATTTTGTTAACATTTTTTTAAAGTGTTATTCCCACACTAAGGAAATTGAAAAAGACATATTTAGAAAACGTGTAAAAATTTGAACGCAGCGGGATTTGAACCCGCGCTTCTTGAAAACCGTTCAAGCGCTCTGATCGCTAAGCCATGCGTTCTACATCCAGCTACGTTGAAATTCTTATACGCTTATTACAACTTATATATCTTGTAAGCATCTCTGTAGAGAGATTTTTACAATTTTCTCCTACCCAAAGATTATTCTATGAATAATCGTATGGCAAGAGAGAATGATATTAAATATATATATTTTTTAAAGTGTTATTATCACACTTAGGAAGTTGAAATTTATTTTTATCTTTAAAGATTAGATTTTGTGCAGTCATGTATTGTACATGTATGTGTATGTGTATGTACTTATGAGGTAGTGGAGAGGAATGACAAGACTTTTACAATCATGGGTAGGAGCAAAAAAGTTATTGTATTTATAGATCACATAAAACCTCCATATGTATTAGCAGATGAAAATTACACTTCTTATAACCACAGACACATTCCATGTTCGGCTACCTCTTTGAACCTGACTTCCACTACTACCACTCAGGATGGAGTAAAACGATCCCGTTCTGGGCGTTCGTTTTACTGACTACTTTGAACCGTAGCACGGTCTCTGGGTTGGTCACGGTCTCTCTACAACTTCAACTGTAATACCTATAAATATCATTTACAACAGTAAATGTCGATTGGTTATTTATTAGTTGTTACAATAACCAAACGGCGGATTTATGATGTGGTACAATTTTATGTAAAGAATTTCAAACTAGCCTCACAGAGAACATGTAAGCACTATATAACAACACATGTCTGATCCAAAGTAAAGCTTTACTTCGCAAATTATATGCTCAATGCTCCTAGATCGCACGGTGGTCGCTTATAAGTGACGACTGAAAAGAACTTAAAAATAGTATATGGATACAGATCTTCTCTAAAATAAAATGCATTCTGTAAACAAACGAGTTTATTTCGTCTCTATCAAAAGAAATTCGACTTATCTTCGATCACGTTATTTCGTCGTATAAACTATTCATATAATATAATTTTATTTACAATAATAATAATAATAATAAACGCAGTGTGACGGGTCCGCCGCGGGCGCGGTGCGGTGGGGCGGGTCGGGCGGTGCAGGGCGGGGGCGGTATTGGCCGCTTAGACGGGCGGCGGCGGCGGGCGCGGCTTGGCGGCGGCGTACGCGATCTCGCTGAGGCGCACGTCGATGGGTGCGCGCTCATCGTATAGCGTGGGTGCCTGCAGAATTATGCCGGCCGACCCCACCAACACCGCCAGCGTAAAGATCCACAGGAACAGCCGATCCAGGACCATAGCCACATACTTCCAGTCCTCTTTCACCTACGAGTAATATGTGGACATGTAAAGATATATTATTAACAAAAAAAGAATACAATTAAAATAAGGAATAATTTTCCGATGTGACGAGAGGGTATTCTTACCCGCGTTGATTCTTCCTCTTTCCTAGTCTGGTCGGCGATATAGTTAATGCCATCGATAGCCTTGTGTAGTTCGGGGCAGCGGTGCCAACGGCGCAGCGCGTCGCAGAGCGCGGGTGCGTCATGCAGGCGGCACGCCCCCGGAGACGGGGAGCGGTCCTCGCCTGCTGCAGCCGCGCCTAGTGCGCTGCTCGACCCCATACCCACTGGGCCCACGATCGGGGACCAGCCCTCGCTAGTTACTAGCCCCGCACTGAAAGTGTCGTATATAGGCATTAGCAGTAAATAATGAAAACAACTGGTGAACAGCAGTACGTTTGAGTTCCAACTTACAAACGACTCCGATGTGGATCGAGGCGGTAATGCGGGCGTCTCATCACGAGCAGACGCGGCAGGACATGAATGAATACACGCCGCACCCAGGGCGCCATCGTATGCGTTTGCGGTGAACGAAAGTGCACGTTGAGCACAACAACAGTCACACAGATACTGCAAACATGTCAGACACATACAGGCTTATAACGGATATCATAAATAATCAATTATGTGTCTTGTTACTAGTAAATTTATATAATTCATATTGTTATTTATAGAGATTTTGTTCAAATGTAAAAATAGAACTATTATTTCTATAGAATTGAAAATATAAAATATCGTCGTACCTAAAAGTATCCAGGATCATTGTAAAGAGCACGAATTTTCCAAGCAACGGTACAACAAGTGAGGTAGGTGGTATAATTTCAGCGAGTAACAAGAAGAACACGGTGAGTGAGAGCAGGATGGAAATAGACAGCGACACCTTCTCGCCGCTATCGGAGGGGAGGTAGAACACCAGCACTGTCAGGAACGAGATACCCATACATGGTATGATCAGATTCACCGTATAGAACAAAGTCTTACGCCGCATCGTGATATTAAACGTTATATCCAAGTATGGCTCATCGCAGCATGTGTAGAATTTCTCATTTCTGTTTAAATAACATAAAAAATGTAAAATATATATTATTAATGGCAAAAAATTAAACAACATATACAAAACTATTTTAAAATACATAAGCTCTTAAATAGTTATTGCACAGTTTTAGTAACCACAAGTTAATCTTACCTCACAGCAGGCACCTCTAAGATATCCCACTCCACGGAGGTGTAGAATTCACTAAGGTCGACGCCTAGTTCTACAACATTAGTCCCGCGTGCTTCGTCAATGTGTCTTAAATCCACCTACAATATTTATATATACATACATACATCGTTAGTTATTACACACTATATTTTACTTCAAATGATCGAACTTAATAAAATAATTCTTTCTTTATCACTTTACTCATTTGCTTTTACTTCAAGTAAAATAGTACCTGAAACCCATCATATGTCCAAGATCCAAACTTCATAATACATGTCTGTTGGTCAAACGGAAAGTACTCCACATCAATCTCACAGGAGGATTTGTAAATGGCAGGAGGACGCCATTCCACGCGGCCGGTGTAGTTGAGCGTCGCCTTAGTGGCCAATGTCACCTCAAAATTTCCATCAGCACTGAAATTAAATGAAACCATTAAATGCTTCTATACCTTGTTTTTGTAATATAGGTATAGAACTGTCAAAAACATTACTTATTATAAAGTACTATATCTGGTCGCCAGATATGGTCTGAGGGTACGTGGAGCATCTCCACGCCACCGTACTCACGCGGCTCCCATGATAGCTTGTAGTCGTACCAACTCTGGAGACAAAATAATTACGACACTGAAGTTAATTTCATTTTATTAAAATTTTTCAATAATTTTAATAAAATTATTATATATTTGGTCTGTTCTCTTACCTGCTCAACCTTAATAAATTTGTTGTCATTATTTGATTCTTCAAATTCTGAAACAACATGAATAATATCAAGTAAAAGTGTTCTTGATTTAAAGGTATTACATATTTTGATCAGAGAGAACCTAGTGTTATGCCACTCTGTTCTCCGCTTTCCACCCAGATTCAATTTGATTGCATGTTCTATGGTGGAGCTCAATGCCGCGCTTTGTCTTGTTCACAATAGTGGAGAAATTATTTTACCGAGAGGAAATCGAACCCGCAACCAGTCGCGATTACAGTAAGACACTGTTGCACTGCGCCACGGTAGCCGCTCATTATTAGAATTAATTTTTATTGTACTATATTTTTAACAGCAATAAGTTTATGTTGGTTAATACTGAAAAGAAGCGAAGCTATAAAGGAAGGCTTTTAGCGTAAGGATAAGATACGTATATATAAAAGCAACTCACAACATCAATAAGCTGGCTGAGCTTGAGTTTGATGCGTACAGTGAGCGCGTCGCTCACGTTAAGCACGGGCCGCACTAACTTATTGTAGTTGCTGAGCAGGTCGTCATACAGCCGCTTCGCGTCCGGGTTTCCAGCGCACCCTGAACACACACACACGAATACAGGATTTCCTATATGTATATCTGAGTGATATATGACATAGGCATAGTGAGAGAGATGGTGGCGTACCGGCGAGCAAGAGCGCCAGCAGCAGCAGTCGCGCCGCGCGGGCGGGCAGAGCGCGTGCGCGCATCGCGGCGCGCACATGGCGTCAGTGCATCGCGCGTCGCGCCGCCGCCCGCTACACACCTCCGCCCGCGCCGTATGCGCCGCCTGCCCGCACGCTGCCCGCACGCTGCCCGCACGCCTGCGCCCTGCAACACCACGTCCTCAGGGTGTGACACCTGACAAACAATACTTATTTCATGTTATATATTATTTAATAAAAAGCCGTTGTGTTATCTATACTAATATTGTAAAGGGGACAGATTTGTTTGTTAGCTTGGATTTAACTCAAAACACATTAGACCGATTTTGAAAATCCTATGAGTTAGAACCTACATTTATACTGAGTAACATAGGCTTTATTGATTTCCAGTCTAAAACAATTGTCATAAAATTTGTTGCAAAATCTATTAATGATAGAACAAAACAATGTGTTACAATATTAAAAGAACAAAGTCTATAAAAGGCCTCCATAGTACATGCCTATCATCGACGGCTCGCAACAACTTCATTTTGTACTGAAATTTTATATTAAGAAGACTGGATTTTTGCAGAGCTTGTGTGACCCATATGGTATTATTCTATAACTAAATAAATGTGTTTATTAGAAATTAATTTAATATAGAATACTTATGCCCTTAAATACTGTTATAATTAAAAATAAACGTGGAATCTGTATTTTTTATATTATTGTTCATTGTGTTTTCTTATTTTTGCGCCAATATAATGTAAAATATTTTGTGATATTAAAATGTAGTTGGATGATAAAGACACCCGAATCGCTGTGCATTACATTTATTAACGGATGAGAAAATGTTTACAACTGAGCAATATTTTAACAAAGAAAGTCACCGTATTTATTCTCAGAGTTAATTTTCAATATAGGATTACGGATTTTGGATTCTAAGAGTTTATTTTCAATAAAGAAGCAAATTTTGATGAAAAAAGTATCAACACATCAGCACAAATCTATCAAAGTAATGGTTTATATCAAGATAAACAAGAGAATGGTCTTGAGAATGTAGTTAAGCGACTTAAGTACACCATGTTCAGAAACTAAAAATGGTCCTCAACAATAAAAGGACTGTATTGCAGCCAACGGAGACCACTTCGAATATTAATAAGATTTGTATATTTTTAATGGTTTTATATTAATTTACTAAAGAAACACAGTGTAATGGTAATAAACGTAACGTACAATAAAAAAAATAGTTTTTGGTTGTAACAATATTTATGGCAAAACTAAGTAGATGCTATCTTTTTAAGACGCCTCGTATCTTAAAAAGATAGCACCTGTATGTCGTATGATTTAAGCTGACTAAATGAATTAAGCGAACTTCTCGGAGTTAGCTGAATTGATCGAATCGATAATAAAAGTGGCCAAAGAGTTGCAGATGTTAGTGTAAAACTCACAGCAACAAATATAAATGAACATGCTCGAGAGAGCACGTTAGGCACTTTAAGATAATGAGTAATGAGAAAATGACAAAAAAAGACAGTTGATGCAGTAGTCATTGATAAAAAGGAAGATTTCGTTAATCTTCGAGGACACATAGTAAAATGATATGCAGGTGCAGTTCACTAGTCTTCCCTGAGGATGGGCGTTTGACAAGGGTCTATTCTTGGTTCCCTATTATTTTATTTTATTTTATATTAACCAACTGCCTGTTTTATGTGGAGAAGTTATGACTGATATTGTACTGTTTGCGAATAATATCTCTTTGATATTTGAAGTTGACAAATACGAATTAAGTTTGACATAGTGAATAGTGTATTGTATTTACTTTACTTAATGCTAGAAGGCGGATTTTAAGTTAAACAATTCAAAAAACTCAACATGACAGACGCCACAGTTATCGTAGGTATGAACATCAGGCGTCAAATTCCCACCTTGAAACACTCAAGTTAAACTCAGTTCTACCGCGTTCGCGATTAGAGAAGTAAAACCAGTAACATGTATTTATACTGCCCGTCTAGATTATTTTAGCCATTTTTATGGCACTTTAACTGATAAGAAACTATTATGGGACAATGCCGCAAACATAAATTCAATATTTTATAAATTTATTATTCAATATATTTTATTCTTGAAAATAGAGCCTTGAGTTTTAAGCTTAAAGGTATTGTTGAAGATGCTTCGCAGCTTAGTATACTTTTTAATATTTAGTGTCTCCTACAAAATCTGTAGTGTTATGCAAAAAAAATAAATGAAAAACATGCGATAGGAACTAGAAATAAATGTAAGCTTATGATGCAAAGTTATTACCTCCAAAATATAAATAAGTGTTATGGTTCTGAGTATATGCATCAGTAATAAAATCCCACAATCTGTTTTAGATTTGCCCCTGCAGAATTTTGTTATATAAAGAAAGAGTTGCAGAAAGTTAATATAAAAAAATGTTAATAAGTAAAGCTTAATAAGCTGCAGAAGAAAATTTAAAGGATACAAGTGTGGAAGTTATGTAATTTGTGTTCAATACGGGCTAACTACAAATGTTATATTTGACAAGAACAACATTTATAACACATGTTGATGGATTGAATATATTGTACCTTACACGAATTACAAATCTTTTCTTTTTTTTTCATGTATCTTCCGTATTTAGTAGAGTAAGTAAATGGAACGCAGTGTTATGGATGATAGACAATACATACTTCACTTTGCACCATAATATGCGGAAAGTGTAAAATTAATAGTAATAATAATAGTCGTACATAAAACTGTGCAAGGAGTAGCAAGTTGCGCTTATTTGATAGCCCATAGCTATCGTAAGACCATTAATAAAAGTACATTAAAAGTGCATTATTGGCAATATTGCAGTAACAAATGTAACGTTAAAAGAAAACATTTAATAAAAATACCTGACATGCACATAAGTAAAGGGTACATACAGTAACTAAGTTTAAAAATGTATTGTAATTTGTTTTGCGGCCGCAAAAAGAAACTCAAAATGTTAATTCTCTAAGAATTCTATGTCAATTTCGTTCAGCACTACGAACATTTTTAAACGACAAATATTAAAATAAATTCTATTTACATCATGCGTCGTGTAGAAGGCGTGAGAGAGCACCCAGTGCCGGGCACAAGGAGTTTCACATCAAAAAGAAAAGCGATCTTTGGCGAGATTTAGAGAGATTAGAAGACTATACTTAAAGATTCGTATATTTTATATTTAATAGTTCTATTCTTTTTGCGTAATCTATATAAAGGATCTTTTATATTCAGTTGTGAGGATAAACTTTCCTTTGGTACTGGACACAAAGTGAACTATATGACATCTAAATGGCAGACATGACAAAAAATGTAAACGAACACAATCTAAGTTTAGAAGCTAACCGAGTATCCCTAAGAAGCCTTGCACATTTATAAAAATGTTCCACAGCATTATTGATCACCAGCATGTACTGTATATAGTGAATTTTGGAACATTATTTGTCACCCTTATATGAGCAAGTATTAGTAACCAATGTTGAAGATTTGTCAAATGGATATCGTATCCAAGGACAACGCAAAGGTTTATTCAAAGCAAACTTTTTCTCTTTTGCTTTAGCAAGAGAAAAAGTTTGCTTGGAATAAACCTTTTATGAGTGTTGAAGGAATTTATAAAAAAAACAAAGTATAAAAAAAGGTTAGGTAATATATATACATACTCTGACCGTAAATACAGTTATAATTAAAATTAACAAAATATTACTTTTGAATTTGGAATTGTGTTTTCTTATTTTCGCGCCAATATATTGTAAAATATTTTGCAATGGAGTGGGGTGATAAAGAGAACCGTATCGTTCTTCGAAACTTCCTGCTTGTAACAGAATAAGATCTGGCCGTCCACATAGTGTTCGTACCAAAAAGGCGATCAAAGCAGTAAGGGAAATAATTCGAAGAAATTCGGGAGATTAAGATAGCACCTAGAACCATATGCCGAATTTTTAAGATGACTTAGGATTTGCAGCCTATAAGAGACGGACTGGTCATATTTTAACTGATAATTTAAAAAAAAATATGGTGCTAAAATCAACGCATCTACTTAGGCGGTATGCAAATGGAAGTTACAAGTTGAGAATGAGAAATGAGAATTTTTTACAATTGAGCAATATTTTAACTAACAAAATGACTGAATTTATGCTGTAAGCTCTAAAGAAGCTCCCCAATTAGACAACAGAGTAAGACGAGAAGACGATGACTCTTGTGAAAAAGGTATTAAAAGGTTTCTAATACACTTGTATTAGCATACCATCCTTAACGATACGAAGTTCAATATCCCAGAATGGTCCTTTTAGCAAGACTCGACGCCGGTTCATAAAGCGCGATCCACCCAATCTTGGTTAGAAAGGAACGTTCCGGACTTCATCAGAGCTGGAGACTGGCCGTCATCTAGTTTTGATCTTAATCTACTTGATTATGATTTATGGTCAATTAGTACTTTTTTAGTAAGGCTAGCTCTAAACGCCATGATAATTTGGAGTCCCTAAAACAATTCATCCAATTGGCAGCGAAGAAATTTCCCATAGAAAGAGTGCGTACTACTATTGATAACTGGCCTCTGGTCTAAGTAATAAATGTTACGTACAATAAAAAAAAATGTGTTTCTTTGTAATAATATTTCCATTAACCTACGTTTTGGGTTCGATTCCCACTAGGGGGAAGCGTGAAGCTGAGAAAAAAGTAAAATATAAAGAAATACGTAGATTTCAGTTCATTCAAAGACAATTAAATTGTTTTTTTTGTATCTAAGAATAAACCTTTAAAAAGTTTTGCTAAAAATTTATTTAAACAAATATTTTACTATAAAGGTTTTATTATAACGACAGTATTGATAAATATTATTACAACGACTATAAGTCAATCGTATAGGAAATATAGTTCTATTTACTTGTTGTTCAAGCTTTTTTCCGCGTAGCAAGGTAGTCAGAGAGAACCTAGTATCAAAAAAATCCGGTATCCACTTTCCACCCCAAATCGAGACATTGTTAAGGGGCGGAACTTGACGCCGAGTTTTGTCTTAGGTACCAGAGAAATTAAAACATTTTGAATATAATCATTCTCTTGAGTAGGAATCTAACCCACAATCAATAATATATTATACAATGGGTGAAAACTAAGTAGATAATTTGAATCTGGCTTCGTAGGATCAAACATAAAATGGGTAAAGTGGTAAATGAAATACAAATGTACGTGTATATTAAATAGTATGATTGTATTATAACATTTATGCTCTTATAAAAGGGGCTTGTTCCCGCCAAAGACAGACTTTCCTAAGAAACATTACGTCAGTATTCACAAAAGTTGCTATGTTAGAGCAGGAATTTCGGGAAATACTTGTTTTTAACACTAAAATGATACCGGTTATGATTATTTAGATTCTACAATGTGGATAAACCTGAAAAATTCAATGGTATTCGGTCAGAAATTCGAACATCTTCGTGTGAACTGCTTTCAATATTACGAGAATGCTCGTAATAGGGGTTTCCTGTTGTTATCCAGGCAGAGCACTTCTGTATGTCAGTCATGTGGCATGTATGATCTACGATGGATTGGGAAATGTAATGGGAAAGATAGAGATGTTTTAGTAACTCTAATGACATCAATATTAACCACTAAATATGTCTAATGACTACTATGACTCAATCCGAATGTACTCTTTTATAACCTTTTATCGGTCTGCTTCTTAGTTAAATGGCGTGGCTTCAGCGACCTCTCGTAACACAGCGACGTCGTAAGAAGTAAATAACTGCGATTGCCAAGAAAACGGGCACTCTTACTAAATATTATATGAATAAACAAAACATTACAACTATATGTAATGATGTAATTATTGTAAATAATACAAATACACTACACAAAATTTATATATATATATTATAGCCTTACTTGACTAAAAATATTAAATTTTACTATGTTAAAGTTACAGTACTTGGCAATAATCCTAAACCTCATAATATCTTTGGTTTCTGCGAGTTTTACACATTTTGAAATAAAACTATTTTCACCATACGGTTAAAAGACTCCCTGTGACCACGGGCTGCTGTAAAGTGTTCAAAACGTCGGGTTTACTAAAATGTATTTTTGAATTCCAATAATATACGCGATTAACCATTTTATGTCTTACATTGGCGGACAAAGATCCATTTGTAGATACCATTTTTTCATAATGAAGTACCTGCATGGGCACTAATCGAAGGTTTTAACGCAAACTATAAGAGCAGTAACTGTACTTCAGGATGTATAACTGTATGTGAGACATAAGCACTCTTCCACTTCAATCACAATTTTGCTTTATCACCATTCTTGGTATTTTTTTATAATTTGGCAATTTGCAAACTATGAGCTGGGTATAAAAATAAATATTCATGAATAAAAAAATATTATAAATTTACACTAAAAATCATAAAAAAATATATTAAAGGCATGCCTTAAATATAATTCACATTAGTTTCATTCGCATTTGATGCATCTATTTTGTGAGTACATTTTATACAAATATATTATTAGAATACCTTTAGAATTTTATTTTATCTCTAAGCTTGTTCTTATCGCAGAAGTATCCGACTTAAAATATTTTTTATGTAACACAGCACGTACACAACTTTAATATTTGTAAAATTTAAACAAATTTATCTACTAACCCTTTCTTTTTATTTTTTGAAAGTTAGTATTAAAAAGTAAGCATATTTAAAGCGAGTTCACTGATTCACAATACTCATACAAGTCCACAAAGCGGTGTCGCGGGACACTCGCGGGGATCGCGTCGCGCGGTCGCACTGTCAGTTCATGGTAGCGATGCGGAGCGGTAAGAGAGGCGGCAGGCGACGAGTCGCGGCGATCGCTCGACAGCGACTAGGGCGACGCGGCGGCGCGCCCCGCCCGCCCCGCCCTGTGCCCTGCGCGCCGCGCCGCCCGTCGCCTCGCTACGCGATACGCGCTACGAGCGCACTTGCCTGCGCTTGTAGCAATGCTCTAAGAATTACCGGACCTCACCTTTAACATCACAATTTATGATACTTAAAAAAAAAAAGAACAAGTTGTCGTTAAAACTTTTGAAAAAACAGATTATCACTTATAATTATTTATTGTACTCCAATTAACAGTATACAATATGCTTAACTATGTATTGTCTTTTTAGTTATTCTAAATGATTATAATATAGCTAAACATTTTTAAATTCGTAAGCGTAAAAAGAGATTTAATCAATTATTATTATTTCCATGCCCTGGCAAGGCAACCTCGTGGCGTTTGCGTCGCCATTCAATACGCAATGCCTCTAATTTAAGTGTTAAACGGACAAATGTAATTGAAATCTAATCTCGCATTATTTTTTGTTGACACATAAAAATCAAAAGTCTGTAAGTTTAGATGTGGAGTTCTTACCCACCTAAATTAGAAAATAAGAAAATGGTGCTTTAAGAGAAATTTACAACCACGATGGGCATTTTTTTGACGTGTAAGACGTCAAGACAAACATTTAAAGTAGAATTAAAATTAGCGTAGAGTAAAATGTAAACTTTATTAGAAAATTACATCTAAGAGTATTATAAAAACAATTTTCGACAAATGCTTGCGGTGTAAGATGTAAACGATAATTATGACACTTGGTAAGTTAGAAAATATATAAAAGCTAACTTTAAAGCTAAGTTAGTCAGGGGAATGATTATATTTACAAATTCTCTGCCCTGATAAGAAAATGAAAAGGGAACAGAATAACTTAGGTTTCGTCTTTGCTAATACCATAGGTATATAAAGTTAAAAACAATTGTAAATTAAAAATACTTAAAAAATATTTGCAATTCAATTGAAATTTTATTCACAGGAGAAAATAATTATTAATTGTATGAAAATTCTTCCAATATCTTGGTGGTATCGAATGCGGTGATCGGATGCGGAAGTATATATAGAAGGCATCACTGGGGCGCGTCATCTAATTTCCTTGAGGCGTGACATCAATTACATTTGAATCCATGTTGAAGACATGAACCTATAAATGAGATGCTGAAAGTAGCATTTTAATAGGATAACTTCCTACAATTTTAAATAATTTCAAATATAACAAGCTCTATCATTGAAACGAAATGCCTAGCTTTACCTATACTTTAAGTATTTAGTTTGCACCTTAATTTTCTATCATATTTATTAGTAGATATATCGAACGAGCCAGAGCATCGTACTCGTTTTATTTCTTGCACTAGGTGATGTCCGCAACTCCGTTTGCATAGTTTATGTGATGTCAGGGTATACTATTTCCATTTACCACCGGTTTACATTTATACTTAAACCCAAAGTTGTAATAACTTCTTTTCTTCAGGTAAATTAATGGAATGGAACTAAATGTATCAAAATGTTTTCATATTAAATTTACAAGAAAAAATAATTATATTCCATCAACATATTTTATTAGTGATACTGAAATGTGTGCCACAATCGATTAGGGATCTAGGCATAACTATAGATTCCAAGCTAACTTCTATACCACATAAAGCTTAAAAAATGTTAGGTTTTGTGGGTATTCAAATTTTTTTAAAAAGGTTTCCACTAAAATCATTATGTATATGTCTTGTCAGATCTGTCGTCGAATATGAGTGTTGTCTGGCGTCCTCACTTTAGTTAAGCTGGTCTATCACGGTTCTTCATTATTTTTAAATTTTGTATTGTTATATAGGTCAATGCAAAATGCGTATCAATTTAACAAAAAAAATAATGTCCATTTACTTAAGTGTTTTATCTATCGAGAATCCATAGGTCTCGCAATCAATCAATTTGTTCTGGCAATCAAGGAGGCTTTTCCTTATTTCTTATAGTTTAGTTAAGTATAGGTCTGTTATGATTCTACATCAGGTTCCATTCATTAAAATTCCAGCCTAGCAGCTGGCAAAAAAGTTTAATTGGATCCCGACTAGTGACTACGAAGATCTCAAAGATGAGGACGCACAAACAGACTAACAAACAGACATACAAAAAATTCAAAAGTCATTGATACTCTTTTACTGATTTTTCATCCCTTGTTCCATCCATTGTTTTTTTATAGTATAGATAGATAAAAGATTTCACTGCATAGAACATATCTTATTAAGCTTCTTAATATCTTATCCAGATACAACTATAGTCAAATAAAAATACAGACAGCCACACGTTTTCACACGTCAATGATACACACTATACTCATAAACTGAATATATTTTTAACAAATTATAGTAATGCATTATATCTTAATTCTTATTTACAAATATGATAAGAAAAACTACTTACTTATTACCTTAATTTAAATTATAAAAGAAATCATCATTGAATTAGAGGAAACGAATGCGAATTCCAATCTGCGAGTGCATAACAGCGTTGGCAGGCTTAGACTAATGAAGCGAAATGAATTCATTGTATGTGTGAGCTGTCTAGTCAGCCTGACCTCTACGTAGAGCTCTCGCTGGACACGTGTCGGGGTCTTCTTGCGCTGGTCATCTGCCCGTAGTCGGCCCAAGTTTTGCACATCTTGGTGGTTACAATTACAAGCTGGTGTAGCATTCCTATGTTTAGGTACATAAGTTATGTCTGTAGTATTTACGTACATAAATTTATTTAACGTCGTATTTATGGTAAAAGTAAAGTAACTTTAATTCGGATAGTTATTACTTTTTTTTATATTGCAGCAGTGAAAAGAGGAAATAATAATTATTATTTATTGCACACAATATTTACTGCTCACGTCAGTATTTATATAAAAAAATAAAATATAAGTGCAACGGCGGCTTTATCGGTTTAAGCAATTTCTGACAGGCAAAAAATAAAATTAGAGATTTGCTGTTAAAGAACGCTAAAAGGTGTAAACATATTGATATAAGTATAAATATATAATACTAGCTGTTACCCGCAGCTTCAACCGCGTGGTCAATGTAGATGGTTAATAACACATTGACATGATTCGAAACACATGATGCCTTTCTGGTGCAAGGTAGAATAAGTAACATATCCACAATTAAAGGACACTAATAGGAACATTTGGAATATCTTGCTGGCGTATCCAGTTAATTCTAACGCCGAGATTATAGTGACATTTGTTTTCTAAATTGGCGTTATTTTATTTTAAAATCTTCGATTTGTACGCATCTAAAAATAATATTATAAATCTTTCGATTGGGAGATAGAATGTGAAGACACGAACTTGCTGCGTATAATGGGTTAATATTGTACAAATGGATATTTTGATCAGGATTAATACGAAATTGGAGGAAATACATTAACAATAACCCGATAAATTGAAAATTTAATATATTAAAATGATTACTGTCATCTGTAAGTGATCATCATATAACAACGCGGATTTTTTTATAGGTTTTTTAAAGGGAAATTCTGTTGTACAACATTGTTTATATGCAGTTTATAAGGTTGAGCGTCCGCGATGTAAGCGTAGCAGTAGCCTTTAGTTATCCTAAGGCAATCATGTATCTCTATATGAAATTTCATCACAATCGGTTCAGTGATTTCGCCGTGATGACGTCACAGAGAGAGTTACTTTCTAATATTATAATATTAGTATAGATTACTTACTACACGTTGGCATTGAAATTGACCCAAAATTAAAATGAATTTCTTTATAATGGATTTCTTAATTTTTTGATTGTAATTTTTTTTCAGCTTTTCTCTCTCGGCAAAAAGGACCTAGTGACACTCCGTTCTCAGCATTCCACCTGAATTGGAGACACTGCATATTGAATGCCCTTTTTTGGGCACAATCCCTATTTTTTTAGCGTACTGTGAGAACGCTTCACACTGAACTAACGCTGAACTCATGGTAAGGCGATTTTTACTTATTTTATATAGTTTAGTTCAACTAATCAGTTTTTAGTAATGTGATATTTCAGTGTAACGAGTAAAATACGAATGCTCAAAGTATTATTAAGAAATTGTTACAATAAAAATACAAATAATAAAAATTGTTTTATTTAAAATCATTATATAATTATGTTATAATTTTTGCTTAGTTCTTAAATTATTACGCATCTTGCTATATTTTAAGTAATTAATAATAGTTTCCCTGTTTTTATACTAAAATATTGGCTCTTAAAGTGAAATACGGGCAACGCGTTTATGGTCCCGTACTATACGGTCGCCGCCTTCTCCTGCCTCGACACAATAGGCTTAAGACGAAAACCTTACCTTACCTAATTAATGTACCATTAAAATATTTAAGCACATTCGGATTCGAACCTCGTTTCTCGGCACTCAAATGCACTCGAAAATGTGTTAATTCCATCGTATGGATGGACGCTCACTACGTTTGCGGGCGATACGTTTAGAGGCTCTTTAACTACTAAATCTAATAGAAACGACATATCACGGAAATAATGCACGGACTCGATTCCGAGTAAAACGAATTAAATCGTGACGGGCGATTGATGATAACGCGATAATGCGAACCAAATGGAAATTGATTCGAGACTCGTTTGGGAAGTCTGTATCGATAGCTACTAATGTACAAATGTTGCGGTAGCCAATAAGTACCGTCATTTAGATTTTTTAAACGTTACACGACGAGTTAGACTACGCAATTTATAATTAGAGGCCATCGTCGCGCAATGGTGCAGCATCTAACTGGAATTGCGATAGGTTGTGGGTTCGATTTCCACTCGGAGGAATGATCATAATTTTATTATATTCATTTCTCCCACTTGAGTACCGCAACTTAACACGCAATGTCTCGAATAGGGGCAGACAGTTGGGAACGGAGTGTCTTGGCTGCTCTGACTACCCTTTTTTTTTTTTAAACGTGAGGAAACCCGCCCGATTTGGGATTCCGGACCAGCAGATATGGGCCGTCCATTTACCCACTAAAACGGTGCTCCTCCTCCATCGCCACTGGCCAGGGCCACGGGGACTACAATCTTCCATGAACCCTGGGCAGTGCTCTGACTACCCTGCTATGTGAAAGAGTGTGAAGCTAAAAAGATTATGATTAATTACATATACTATCTGTATTATGCAAAATATATAAGTCAATAAATTACTTTCACTTTACAAATCTTAAGCTGTCACTGATTAGTGATCGTGAGTTTAGTTTCGATGAGTACCAACAACTATAAATAAGTGGTGATGCGGAAAAGAAAGTGTATCGTAGCGAAGGTCGGGTGCGGTAGGGCGGCGCGGCAAGTGTCGGTGCGCCGATGTGTTCCTGCACGCGGGGATAAACTCTTTGACAGAGCCAAGAGGCACTGTCTAAGTATAGTAATCGGCTCCAGCGATTGGCTTATACTATTACGTAACTATTCGTTTTTTCGTAGATCGTTACTTTGGGTAATATATTTCATATTTTTGATTTTAATTCATTCTGTATCATTGATAAGACATCATTGCCTGATTGATGTTCTATACATAGCCATTTTTGAGTATGTTTGTATATATTCACTATTGAGTTGTGCTTTTATTTTCCCGCTGTGGTTAAACAAAGCGCGGCATTGGTTTCCGCCGCTCTACTATCAATGTATGAATTCAGGAGGATAGTGGACAACGGAGTGCTCAGGTCTTCTGCCTGCCTAGCCTGCGATACAGGAAAAGGCATGAAACTAGAAACAAAAGGCCTTGCCTTGACTTAAGAGCAACAATAATCGTGCCTCCGGATGGAAACTGAACGCACAACTCAAAAGTAAATATATATAAAACATAACCTTTGATGCTGCTTATATTCATTTTTCAAAAAAGCATTTATAGATAACTGATTTACTATAATATCCATCACGATTACCATCACACTTGATGTACAATGATGGGAAATTTACAGCAGCAACGTGATAGCAACATGATAGTAATCATAATGGTACGCGTCGGTACTCGGTACGGACGATGTATCTTTTGTACTCATTAGAATTACTTGTTAACAAACGGCAGGTTCACTGTATTACGAGAACTTTTTATTTAACGAATACTTCCGGTAAAAAGTTTCCGTTTTTGTTTATAGTTTATAGGTGATCGTGAAACTCAATATTACGAAAAAAAGTCAAATAATAAATAACTTAACTTAAAATAATACTCTAGGTCGATATACTCATTTGTTATAATTTCCTCAAAACATATTTATTTTGGCGCCGGCGAAAAGTTAAAACCTCAATAGTTTAGTTATAATCTCAATAGTCGAATTATCGAAAGTATGTTTTTGGCAGATTGACAACTGACGTTTGTGTTGCCTGTGTAGACGTTAAAATTAAAAAGTCATAGATTCATATTCTATTACTGTTTTCACATCCCCATAAATCGTTTTGTCATAATTACATTCAATGTACAGACACAACATTTTTACTATTTCAGTCATAAACATAGTACGTATCGGATATTTATTTCCGATTAATGATTCTTGATTGATGAATGATTTGTCTAATTTGGATTATTTCGATGTATTTTTTTATATGTAAATTTAATATCACATTAATAAATATTTCAACGCTAAATAAATAAAAAAGCCTTTAGTTGCCTATAGTTAATACTGAAATTCATTAAGTTATAAAAAAATTTCATATAATTTTTTTTTTTATACAAAAAAGGTGGTTACTGAAAAAAATGGTAGCCTATGTTTGATTTTGGGTCATCAACTATTTTCCTGAGAAAAATCATCAAAATCGGTCAAGCGGTTTTGATTTTTCATACAAACTTACATACCACCCATTTCAATAATTTAAGGCTGAAAAAAAAACGTAGCCTATGTTGGACCCTGGCTCTTCAACTATTTTCAAACAGACAGACAGACTTTCACATTTATAATATTAGTATGGATATTAAAACGAAATTCAAAAACTTTAAAAAATATGGAGTGCTTGAGTATTACCATTTCAATGGGGCTGTGGTTGCGTGCGTGACTTTACAAAGGTGGCCGCCGAGTACGCGGGAACTTATATCGAAAGCGATTGTCAGACATTGGTCTGAGAGTGTCGTCCTGTTTAATTGTATGGTGCTTATTGACGTGGTGGTTAATGGTTAAAGAGCGACAGCGTTTGACTGTAAGCGCGATGATTTTATTACCACCTAAAATATGACCACTCGCGGAATCGATTATGGTTAGTAATTTTCATTGCACCGTCCTGGTAAGACAAAGCGCGGCGTTAAGTTTCGTCACTCAGTCCCTTGACACTAGGTTCACACTATGCAATGTTAAAAACGTAAGTTTGTAAAAAATAGCATAGATATTTTTTTCTATTGTAATATGAATTTATTCATTGAAGCTTTAATATCTAGCCATGTCATATTTCAAAACATTATGTTACATACTACAGCAAACTACATGTATTTATATGCAATTTATATTTATTTGAAAAAGTTTCAGTTGTAATTCATAAAAATGTCCGTAGCTGACTGTAATTACAATTTATCAAGCTGCAGCGGGAGAGGAACAATGATTCATTGGCCGCTGTGGCTCGCAGCGCCGCTCCACACCTCACCGAACCGCGTCGCACATTGCACGCAACGAGTAATGCAGGGGGGTAACGCAGGGCGAGGTGGAATTTATTTTACATTAACGCTATATAGCTTCATTCTTGTACGGTTGTTAATTTTAAATATCTTGTATTCTTTTTGTGTATTATTTAAAGTCAACACGGAGCTCTTCGCATTGCGCATCGACGGTCGATTTCGCCTGCGAAGAGTGTCGGGTAGACCATTTGCTTAATGTATGTAGTGTCGCTCCGCGTTCTAATTCTGGGGCCGGGACACATTAATCGCTGTCAGGCGCCGCCATTAGCGCCGCCCCAATTTCCCGCTCTCTTTTGTTAAATTGACAGATTTTAATATCCTCTACGACGACTACGCCTGATGGCGAAGCAATGTCCTCTCACGCTCTTGACAACTTCCTAAAGGTCAATTTTAAATAATCTTAAATTAAACAACTCATTAATAAAGTTTTTTTTGTCAATTACCTCTTTTCATATTATGTATTCATTGTTTTCAATTAAAGTTATTATTTCTTGTTATTTATTCCTCGTAAACAGTTTTAACGTAATAAATGATTTATTCTGGAGTTGACAAAAAGGCATTATTCCAATAGAATACTCTCCAGCGTGAGTAACGAGGCTCGCGTCAAAGCCGTCGCCGTTGCAAGCACAAATCAAGTTAAGAGGCGGCAAACAGCGCTCGGCAACAGCACAATACCTTTTAATATTTTTCTGTGCTTTTATTTTTATCTTAAAACAATTGAATAAGAGTATTGCAGTTTCAACATAACAGTGGTACTGTGAACTTTTTACTTCATAAATAAAATTATACTAAATATTTTTTTTCCCCAAACAAACCTAAAGAGCTTTTATTTGATTAAAATTTTCTGATGTTTTTAAGTTTTCATTTGTAACTATAAGTTATGCGTCTAAGACGTTATGAACAACCCTACAATTTGATCAATTATTTTAATACAACTCACAATTTTTTTATTATTCCAACAACAAAATTGAACAGTACTCAATAGCACACAATATTGCCGGTTTACAATAACATAAATCTCTAGCAGGAAAGAATATAATGAAATGGAACAATAACAATAAATATTAACCAAAATTCACCTAATTTTTAAACCATTTTAGGCCGTTGTAGAACTAAAAGTGTCATTTATAGATAAACTAAAGGTATCTATAAATTACACTGTTATTAAAAAAAACATAACTTATTACTTCTTCACAAATATATGTCATCCATAAATTTGGAACCTTAGAAATGATTTGCTGCGAAGAACACGCATTGTATCAAATTGGAGAGACCGTTGTTAAGTTCAGAAGTAGTATTTAACGTGTTCCGAGAAATACCTACGTAATTCATTGAGTAGCCACTCGTAGCGTGTCGTAGCACACTTCTGCTGTACGTTCCTATTCCGTTGTTTCTTATGTCTGTGATTGAAAAATACAGAAGTCGTTGAATGAATAGGAATTGTATATTTTGGGTTCTGAGAACTGGAGCTGAAGACCAGCCCTTAGAAGGAGCTTTTTACTTCATAGTTGTACATTAATGTCGTTTCATTTTCCAGTTGTACAGAAACTGCACTTGAAAATATAAGGAATACTAGTTTTAATCGAAAAAACATTATACGCTTTGTGAGCTTTAACTTAACGTCAAACGTCGTACGTAAAAATAATCATAGATATATAATATTTGTTTTGAGATGAATTTCTTAAAATATTTGGTTATGCGGAAACTATTTCGCATAATACGGTTACACAAATTATTTGTACAAAAATGGCATACAAAGTATAGGTAATATTATTCTCTGGATATTAGTCTGAGCAATGATAACTCTACACTATATATTGTCAAAAAAGTAGACAGTGAAAGTTAAAGTGTAAGTTTCAATAAAACATGTCAATATCAGCCGGATGCTACTGTTATAGTTCGCAACTGCGCAACTGTCGGCCGCTAACTCTGCGATCTACTCCCCGGCGTAGACTCCTAACTTGTAGACGACGACAAATAGACGTTATCCGCAACAGCCGACTAACAACAGAACGGCAAACACGACTCTCAACAAGACGCGCAGATACCATCTAAGCAACTATCATAGCCGTCACTGCTTATAGTAAGGGTAACGCTCACTCATAAATACTTATCTTTTATTGCAGGTGATCAGAAAATATTAAAGAATATTTTGATTTGGATTTTGTATGCGTTATGTTTAGGAACCGAATATAAGTTTGTTGGTAAAACAATGTCCGCAATATTATCTGCTGTTTTCGTAAACTGCTCTCAAAGGAATTTCTTTCATACTCTATCAAGAAGAAATGTATATCTTTGTGTTATACAAAATGTCAGAAAATGTTTTTACAAATCATAATTTCTCGAAAGTGCTTGAAGAAGGTTGTAGCGAAAAAGATGTTTTTCATTTTATTCAGATCTGAGAAAATGTTTTGAACAGTCTTAGAGATCCAGTAAATAGTATTTTATTAAGTAATAAAATTATAATCGTAAGTTTTAATTGTTTGTCATATGGATGAATTGGCTACATATGGCTAAATTATGGCATTGCTAAGGCGCCACTTTTGACACACTGACACTTTTTTTTTCCGAGTGGAGTGAGATGGTACTCATAAACATCGTGTCAGAAACTTCCAATGTTTTTTTTTGTTTGCCGAAATTAGCCATAATACAAAACAACTTTAGTTACAGCACCTTCATTTTTACTTATTTCATTCTACTTATTTTTTATAATTCAGTTTTTTTATAATCCCGGCGTAAAATTAGAACAGAGTGTCTTGAAACCTGTCTTGGTTAACCTGACTACCCTACTATGCGGGAAAAAGTGTGAAGCTGCTTTTTTATCTGGCTGGGCTTAAAAGTTATACAACAAAAAAACATTTAAAAATCATACATATATATTCTACGTGGCGTACTTTGTACCACATCAAAATTAAATTATGTATTTTTAACATTAAAAAGGGTTATTCACCCACCTTGGAAATTTAAAAACATTTTTAACAAGAATACGTATATACAAAAATTATACTTATTCTAAAAATATATTGAATTATGTGTTAAAATGAAGAGAAAACAAAATAATGCTCCTGAAAAAAATACATAAACGCATAATTTTAATGGTGCCAACAACTTCAGATAGGACAGGGAAACTTGATTCCACAAGCGTCCATCGCAAGTGCATGAGAATATATAGACGCTTAAAGCCAAATGATAAGTCCGTTGGAATCATCGATATACGCGGGATCGAGACGTCCTCTTCTTTGTATTTTCCCCTGATGATCGTTGCCTCGATGACATAAGCTTTTTACAGACAGTCTTGTTTAATTGCACAATATAAGTTAATGGTAAATTGTGAGTTGAAGTTCAGGAATGCCACTGAATTTAAGAACTCTGTGGGATAGCTGACTCTGTCATCGTCTGACTCGTCAGTTTGTAAGTGTGTCAACTGATTAAGAAAAGAATTAACCCGGGACCCGGTGTTACTCCCGTCAGCGTTGTAGATTTGTTGAAAATGAATGACATATATGTTGCTAAATTAATGTAAAGATCGAATGACAGGCCAAACCATTGAATTGATAATTATACATCGTTAAATCATGCAGCCGAAAAAAGTTAATATTCCATAGTCTTAGCTAATTTAGTAGCTTAATATTTAATTTCTGAACGAATCTTGTTTGACAAGTACGTACTACTTGTATGGGAACATAAAATAGATTTTACCACGTTCCGTGCAATTCCTTTATATGTTCGGAACTTTCCTGGGGTTTAATAAGACAAATCAACAAAGCTGTTCTCGAGTTTTAGAGAGACTAACGACTAGAAGATGAGTATTTCAATATATTTTTCGTAGGAACGTATATTTAATCTACATACACCCTTTTTAATTTACTGTCATCAGTTGCGTTTATTTGATATTGACATGTAAAATAAAACACACATTTTTTGAAAACTCTTTAAAATGCAATTAGATTCAGGTCGCAATTCCTTTACCTTTCTAGTGAACTGCATAATTTGTGTACGGTTTTAATTCCCTGTGCGAGGTGGAAGAGGTAGGCGGCGCGGGGGTGCGGGGTGGGTGTACCGCGGGGGAGAGGGAGTGGGCCACGCGCGATACAGAGATTAGCATATAAACTGGTGCCCTCGTCACTTAACTATGCATATTCATGCATTCATACTACCCCACTGTTATTCCTGGGCGATGCTCAAAAGAATTTACGCAGAAACTCAAATCCCTTTACTGCTAAGTATTTATAAAGTACTTTTATAAAACGCGATTTATTAAGTATAGAAAGTCTACCACTTTCTTTTACTTTTTAAAATGTGTTTTGTAAGTATGTACGATTTTAAATATACTTTACCCGTCGTGTTGGCTCAGAAATAATCTTACCTTAATATCTCGTTTCAACAGCGTTAATCAAATCTCCCAGATTTTCATTATGCCTTTGGAGAAATCATTATTTCCTTTCACGTGGAGAACATTTTTCTTTGCAATTAAAAAAAATAGTGAACGGCGGGATATTACATTTTTGAATAAGATGCAGGTTTATTTTAATACACCCAAGGTACGAAAAATAAATCAGTAAAGTTAATTAATTGAATAATGAAAACCAACTACATATGTTACAAATATTGTCATATATAGTTTTTTCCTTTTAATTTCGTTACGTTAATTCACATTATATCAGAACATTTTCTAATTACCATTAGTTTGTAAATAAACTATAAACTGCCGTGCGTACTAAGTTAAATGCTGTATCAGTATATAGAGGTAATATGTATGTTCTGACATTAAGCAAGGTGTTAGGCGAACGGTCGACGCGGTGTCCCGTCGCAAGATCATTTTTATACCGCGTAAATTTCACATTTCACATCTCATTACTCTGCTCTAACGAAACCCAGTAGTAATAAAATATGAATGTTTTTATTTACACAACATCTCAGGAACATCTTATTAATCACCCACTTTTCTCTTGTACGTAGTGCGTGCATATACGCACGCATATAGTGTACTGCTTGCTCTCTTAGATGAGTATATACCGAAATATATTTCTTCCAGGGCGTATGCAACATTTTTTGGCTTATGAGCTACATTTTCCCTTAAATATGGTTGCCTCGATGACTATATTCATTCGCGTTTTCATTTAACTGTTAGTATCCTTCCATTACACATTTGAGGTTGATTAATGTTACCACCGATCTTATTAAAATTGTAAGGAATTGCAATTAAAACTATTTAAATTGGTTTTTCTTAGAATTTGATTTCCTAGAATTAAAGTAGTAGGGTTAGGCGACTACGTTATTTCTCTAATCATTACTATTTATTGGTACAGTTATCAATGTTGCAGTATTCTGAGGGTGTCCTGCAAAGTACCTGTCTGATATTGGTCTTGGGCATAGGGGTACGGGACCACAGAATTTCGAACCACCACTATCATGCTTCTATCCATTCGATAATGGTGTCCTTATACCTTGTTTCCTTCCCTCTTTCACCTAGATTGTGGTAATATCAAAGAATTTTCAAGAATGTGGTAATTATAGGGGCATTTAGATCATGAGTCACACCATGAAGCGGTTAGGGAAGGGAAAAAAAGGATGTCTAAATACTTTACTATTTTATGACATAAACAAAATATATTTTTTAGACAGTTAATTTAATGTACATAATCTAAAATAGAAATAAATAAGAATAGTAAAAAAAATTCTATCAAAGAAGATATGCCTATATTTTTTACATATATAATGTTGACATGAAAATTACGATCGATTTCTATTTTAAATAAAGAAAGTAGGTCACAGAGGTATTCGTTTTTCAGAAGAGAGAAAATCGTGAGATTTTGTCCCGAACTGTAAGACTGTTCCCGTAGTGGTTCTGAAGGGCGCAAGTAATGAGATATTATTTGCGACATCTTTAATGATCCCGTGCTCTCATGTGCAAACCGGAAATGCATTCATTAGCTGCACACAATAATAATGAGCCGTGTATTATGTTTTGCAAAAATATTTATTTCAAAAAGACTACAATCATCTTCTATAATCATCAAAAAATCCAGATATTTTATTATATCAATATTTGAAAAAATTATAATATTAGATTGTGCTACATTCTGCCAATTATTCTTTAGCTATTGTACTTATCAGTTCTCAGTGGGTAGTTGGGATTCTTGAATTTGACGTTGATAGAGTCGGGCATTCGTAATTAAATTCTTAGTGGAACCGGAAGTGTCCTAGAATCTAATTGCGAAGTAACGGTTGGGTTTTATAGCGCGTTTTAATTGCCACGATCGTGTGCTTTACAATCACTTCATCGAATATGCATTGACATCAAAACAAATAAAAGGAAATTTTACAATAACTGTGCAGACAATTTTATATTATTTCAAAAAGTTTGTATGAATTTGATATCCTCAATTTAAATACTATACAACGTGTACTCCAGAGCACATTGCGCATTGCGTGTCGAATTTCTTGGCAAAGCTTTCACTGGCTGTCTGTCATAATCTTAAAAGGCACAAGGTACAATGAAACGTGGGCAATAGCACTAGCACTTAAAAGAAACTTAATCTATTAAACTAATATTTTTAATTATTATGGAGCTAGTATTAAATACATTCGTAAGCTGATTTAAAATATATATATATTTTATTTAAAATTAAACATAATTATACAGCTATTGTTATTTAAATACTACTAGCCTTGTAAATATATGCCTTAGATACCAAATTAGACAGGTTTTGGTGAGTGTAAAAAAAACTAATTGAAAGAAAATTGGTACAAAAGTTATTCAAAATAATAAACAGTTTTAAAAATGACGTGTTATCTAATGATTTTACGCACCAAATCCCTAAAAACGAAAATTAACAATTCCATTAAATAACGATGTTAATACTACATGAGATATATGTACCTTTATAGTAGGTAAATCGTTGCATCGTTTTTCTCAAAACTTACGCAAAATACACGAACGACTTGTAGAGCTACGAGTAGATTAGACTTCCGCTACTCCGCTAGGAAGAAATTTATAGAAATTATTTCATACTGAAGATAAAACATTCAAAACATTTTTAATTTTATAACACAACATATATAACATTTCTATGAACATAAAAATTTATATTACTGAGTAAAATTTAAAAACATCTTCATTTACCAAACAATTCGTAGTCTTTTATAAAAATGTATTTCATCAATATATATAATATAGATCATTTTTTTATAATTTTATTTTTTATTCAGTTAATATCAAATATACATAAAATAAACAAATATTATTAATCTTTATTATTGTATGACTGATAGTATGAAGCGTAGAAGAGTAGACAATAAATGTGAAGCAAATTTTTATGCACATGCAGAGAATTATTCATAAATCAACGTGAAAAAGTCGCAGCTGACGAATGCGGGCAAACAATGGATTTTTGTAATAAATTACGAAACCAAAAAGCTTGTTTCCCGAAAGCTTTATAAAGCGTAAACAACAATAACTGACATTAATAAAACTGAATTTCTTGTCATGAGTACAACTTATAAACGTTTAAACGCTTGTAATTTTTGGCTGAACTCAAATACTATATCTCTTTCACTGTGTAATGTGTACTTACTAGATACTCTTATTCGACTTCTAATCCATGCGGTCGTCTGGTCTCCTCATCCATTGACGGCCCATCGTTCTGATAAGATCAGCCCATCTTATTGGATGTCGTCCCACTTTTCGTTTACCTTGCCTAGGTCAATCCTGATAGTTTGATAAATACTTTTTAAAAGGCCGATACCAGCGTCGAGAGTACCAGCGACTTTTAGTGAAGCCATACTGTTTATAATGCATAAGATTATTTAGATCGGAATGCAGCAATATTTGATTTAAGATAACTTTTTCGAATAACTTATCGGTATGGATCGATATGGACTGAAAATTGTTGGGATCGGATGTTCAACCCGATTTAAAAATGAGTTATAGTACCGAGGTGAGGAGTAATAGCGTCGTTTATGCAACTAATAAGTTTGACAGAAATACTCCATAGATCAGATGTTTTCTTGATATGTAGTAACTTAAATATCCTAATAATTATATACCTACAGGTATAATACACTTTTCGAAAGGGTCGTGTTGTTTTTAATTTAAATATCCTTAAAGAAAACCCTAACTCGCCTACTATTATAAAGGTGAAGAATTTGTTTGTTTAAACGCTGAAGTCAAGAACTAACAGGATCGAATTTAAAAAGTACTGAAGTGTTAGATAGCCCTTCAGTCGCTGGACTATAAAAGGTAACGCGCTGGTCAATAAGAGCGGAGCATTAAATAAAAAGTCCACTCTGAATTTATTCGGCCTATTTCTATTCTGAATATTTAAAAGGTTGCAAGAAAATTGATAATTTGTGTTACCTGGGTTACTGGGTTATATAATAACAATTTCTATTAAATACTTTTCGAGTCGTATCCATAGGTAATTATTTCCGTCTATATATTCGCATTCGTATAAATTTTGTGTAAAGTTATTGTATATAAGAAGAGACGCCCTTTGCATCTTTTGCCTAATTGTAATGAGTATAGTCTCTAATGCTTGTGTTTCAATGTTGATCCAAGTTTTGGTAAGAAGAATTACATGATTTTTGTAGTAATATTTGGTGCATTTGAGCTCGATAACCTTTACGTTTTTTGCGGATGCTTTAAGGGTTTAGGTATAAAAAATAAAGTGGCACTGGGCACTGGATTATTTGATATGTATTATTTTTTTTTTGTGTTTTTAAGTATTCCATTTATGTATTTGATAATCAGGTCTTCTTATAAATATTATTAGTACGAAGAGCCATTTATTGTATTAAATTCTGTAAATATTTTTGTTGATTCTCAATTTGATTTAAGTAAATTTTAATAGGTATTAGTATAGTTAGTAAAATACTGATTTGTGAAAACTTTGTTTTCGTAGTATCCTTTGACTTTCTAATTTTGTTATCACAGTATTTACCAATTCGTATGACTTTTACCGGCTGGCAAACATTAAGGACTTGACTTGATTGAATGAGTATTCTTTATGACAACATATACATTTAGACATAATTCTGTGTTGTTAGTTGTGCTTTGTTCAGGGAGATCCTCAATAATATAACGTTCTCTCATTGCGCTCTTGAACCTCACGTATCTACCCTTCTCCGATCTCTTACGCAGAAAGAGGGACAGTGAATAATAGAAAAGTTAAAACAATAGGAGTGAGTATTAACTTTTATTGTTTTAACTTTTCTTTCATTTACTGCCAATTTTGTCTCTAGTATAGCTGTATGCTTGTACCTTAATAGTCATACTGTTTTATTAAAAAATTACATCGTGTCTTTAAGAACCTTTTAGCCCTACTCATGCTGTATGTTCAATGTACAAGTATGCGATACATGCATGCATGCATAGCGCTCGTGTGGCGTGAGCGCGTGCGTCCGGACATTGCACCGTGTCGCGCACTCCTGGCCACTGGTGCGTCCCAGTTTCCCACCACTCCCAACCACACTTTATATTATAAAATATACGTATTTTAAAAATATGATATAAGCGTATATATAAAAGTTATTATTTCCATAGGCTAGTTATTACTTTTTAAAAATATTTCGTAAAGATAATTCTTTACGGTTAAATAAATAAATGTGTTATGGATGTCAGTGTACTTGCCTATGTTGAAATTCCATAATCAATTTTAAATTTGCCTCTACAGATATTTAAAGTAACTGCAAAAATAATCTCAATCAGTGAAGATTATTATTGCTTTGTCAAAGAATATTTAAAAGATAAAAATGTGTGTGGATAAAGGTCATTCGAATCGTGTTGCAGGATAGTTACCATTGTAATAAGTATTAAAATTGTAACTTATATTGGAAAAATATTAGTTTATAGTTTCTCGCCGGCTCTTCTTAGCAGAGCTACCTTTCGAGCCGGTGGAAGCTTGTTAGTAGCTATGTTCCTTTGACCATGGAAAATGCTTGCAAAAGTCTATTTAAATAAAGAATATTTGAACTTTGAACTTGTTTTGTTGTGAACTACCTTATCCATCCTTCCATGCAGCAACGTCTTTAACAAAGTATTAATGTTTCCGAGAGTTGCCGTTGCGTTAAGATAAAGCTGCGTCGCTACAGTTGCGTTTGTATCGTGCAATGTCTCGAGAGAGCCGACGCGGCTGCTGCTACCTGCATTATTAATACCAGCACGTCCCTTGTCCCCTGTCTGACTCGCTTAGTTCACGAACGTCTGACGTTTCTTTAATTACACCTGAACACGAAAGAGGTCACTTTATTTCCTGCAGCTCACTGCTTGACTTTACCTAATTGTTATTGCTGCACAATGAGCTCGTCGCCCCGAGACGGCGCCGCGCGCGCCTCGGTTACCCATACCTGACAACTGTACATTTAGTTCTACGAAAAGTTTATTCAAGACTTTGTTGCGTCGGCGATTTTTAATGCTTGAATATAACACGATAGCAAAGATATTATTAAGTAGTATTATTCGATAAAATATTGAGGCCCTACAGGAAGTAGAATAATCTTAAATGTATGTAATTTTTTACAAAAACAACAAATTAAATAGTACAAAAATTAAAAAAAATCTAAATATCCATCATTCAAATCAACTTTTGCTAGCACTTTTGAATCGTCATAGTACAATATAGTAACAATAAAAACAATATGTCATATCATATAATATCAACGTTAGTTTAAAAAAAATTAAACTTCAACCATTTTTGAAACTCGCTACTTTAAATTTTTTATACGTTTTTCTAAAATATGTTTTCATATCTTATTAAACATGTTAAAATATTGAATCAACAACATTCTGTCATGTCAAGCGATTGTTCGTAGAAATAATCTGTGGGTAACAGAAATTTGTCATAATTTCTCTACAAATATATTTTTTAAATTTGACATTTTTATATTACATTCCCACCGCCCTAGAAGGAACAAATCAAATATCATTTTACGTAGTATAGTAACGACTTCACACTTAACATTTTACAAGTTGCAGGCTTAGGAATGACTTGCCCGAGTTCATCAGATGAACAAGAGCTCCCTCTCGCTAGTTTGCAAAGTTTGCGTCGGGTGAAAGAACACTTTTTTTAAAAGTCTTAATTATATCATATTTCTGTATTGTACACATATTATTATTTACTATTTTTATGTATCGGCGTAATGCCTTGAGTACAACATCAGTGTGATCGGCTAAGGGTGTCGAGAGGTGGGCACCGGTTTCACCATCACGAGAGCGCTCGTGAGTGGGTTTCCCCGTCATTACGTAGATTGAGACGCACTTCCCCCCTTCCAAGCATATAGCTCTTGCATTCTACTCCACCAGCCAATAAAGACAAGCCACATGTGCGTTATATATACATATATGTATTTTGATAATCTGTTCAAGGTATATTAAATGTACATATCTATATAATATAAAATATATTTCTCCGCACATACACATTTATGTCCCATATGACAGGTATTTAGCGTTAAGCCCGCCTTTTGTGCATATTTGATATTTGCGTGCCATTTATGTGCAACTATAAAGCAGATTGTAAAAAATTACTATAAAAAGAAATAAAGAAAACAGAGTAATTGAATATTTTCTTGCAATTCCTGTAACGAATACCCCAATATTTATACCGAGGTACGAGATCGTAGCGAATAGACACAGGTTAGGAATGACTGTTTAAAAACGCTCAATATTAGTAATGCATTAGATGCATGTTGTTCGTGTGTAGGGTGGGGAGAGCGGTGAGGGCGATGGATACCACCGCGAGGATATCCTTAATGTTTTATTTTTCTGATTTTTTTACAATTATATAGTAATTAATTCAGCATTGCTTAGATAGGTAGTTAAAAACTATGACGCGGCAGATCTATGCGTGGGAGGTACAACAGTGAAATTTCTATATAATCTACTAACAGATCTCGGTCTGTCTAGAACTAGTACATTCAGAAGGAGCTTTTTAAATCAATGAAGACAATGCTGACAGAGGAGCTCGGATGTGGAGGCGAGGGTTAATGCGAATTTTTAAGGGACCATTCAAGCTTTCATTTGGGTTGCAAGCCCGAGCTCCTTTTTTTGCACCCACACGTTGAATCCATGGACACGTTGAATCCATTTCTTCTCTTATTCATTTAAATAAAGTTAGTTTTACGGTCTACATACAACAAATAAACCTGTTGTTTTGCATCTAACAATTATAAGTTACAGATCTATCACAGTTAGATTACTAGCGAGTAAAAAGTTCCGCAACCCTCATATTAACGATTATTTCTATGGTGGTAGGTTTCGTTTTGCCGTAACCCGTAATTGTCTAATGTAAAGAGCAATTATAATATGTAAAGGTAACTACCGTATTTAATTTGTATAATAACCATATCTGTTTTAATGATTTCACAATTAGTACATTATAAGTAAATCTCTTTGTTCGAGTTTGGATGTATGTATTTGAAACCTTTTATATCTTCTAAGATAGTGATTTTAATGAAATGCTATAAAAGACAAATTGAAATGAAATGCTGCAAATGGATAAGAAGTTTGTTTTAAAAATATTTATTTATTTATTTATTTACATAAATATATACTATATACATATATAAAATAGTTACTGTGGGTCATTAGGAGATAGACATATGCCAGACATATGCATGCCAGTTTAGCCAGCGTTTGCAATGTGAGCACATAAAATAATGGTATTTACGACAAATCTTTGAAATAATCGGTTTTTCGCTACTATAATATACATTAATTATATAAAGTTATAAATTTACCTCACATATCATTCTATTAATAAAAACCGCATTAAAAACTGTTATTTTTTATAGCAAAATTAAGTTCCATATTAGCTATGGAATAAATTTAATTTATAAGTATAAATATCTATTTAATGAATCACATTTAATTAATTAGTAAATTTACTAAATATAAGTAAGTTTTATTAAGGAGCATTTCTATGCAAACATTCACTAACAGTTTGTGGTGCGGTAATCAGGCGCGCGGCGCGTTAGCTGTGCGGTATATATTTCCGTGAAAACCAAGCTGAGCTTTTCGAGATAATGCAATAAGGCGTTATTTAATTGTCGCTATCCGGCAGGTGAGGCCAGCTCTCCATTCTCCAAGCCTCGCTTATTGAATTTGTTGAAGCTGACGCCGGCCAGGTGATTGTAGTATAAGCGAAATGTATTATTAAATACTTGCCCACAAAGGTATAATATAGGTAATATTTACTTAGTTTGCGTTAAGTTACTACATAATCTCAATAAATTCGATTATTTCCTATTAGATATGTATTATGTTCCATAGTATGTTTGTAGTGCAATATCAGAGTTGTTAAATCTGTGTGTATGTTAAGAAGAATGCACAAAAATGCACACCACAAAACTGGAACCTGGTCCCTAGTGTTGTACAAACATACGCCGCCACATGTCGCCATACGCCGACACGCCTTGTCCGAAGCGGGTCCGGAGCGCGCCCTGGCGGGGGACTTAAACGAAACTCGGTCAACGGTGCGACCCACTTTTCTATTAAAATAGAAATCGATGCTCCGGAGTGCACCGGTGCACCTGTATGCACCACGCGCTATCTAATGCTTAGTGTGATATTGCTCATTCAGGTGTCGCTTGTTCCCCCAGTAAGGCAGGCAGTGACGTATAATGGAAATATAATATTATTAAGCATAGTCGGAGACTGAAGTAGCTACCACCCTCGTTGTCGCTTGGTCTCATATATATGTATATATTTTGCTATACTACGCTCCAGTAACGTTAAGTACCAGTTAAACGCTCTGGAAGTGCGGGTTGAGTGAGTCAATGTTGACGTTCCTTGTGGGCTTTGAATGGCTTTTTAAAAAGCTCTAAAGCCTGCCGGCAATAGCAATAACCTTTTTAGTTGCGATAGTAATCTCTTTATTATAGATTACTATCGCAACTAAAAAGGTTCATTCATTCATTTTTAAGTAAATCAAATTTCAGTTTCGTTTTCATTAGTCTAACGTTACATTATTGTTTGTTTATATACATACATGTAAATAAAGCATAATTATTAGTATTCTGTCTGTACTATCGAAGGTCATAGAAAGAGTTGTTTACTCTCAGTTAACTAAATATTTCGAGGCTCTAGCCTAGTATACAGTCTGGTTTCCGGAGTGGTCACAGTACTTGTACAACTTTAGCTAGTGTTACCGATGACATAATTAAGGCTTCCGGCGATGGATATGGCAAAATGTTGGTTTTATTAGATTTTTCTAGAGCCTTTGACTGTATTAATGTTGACCTTTTACTTGCAAAAATGTCGTATTATGGAATAGCTCAGTCGGCATGTAGTTGGTTTCGTTCCTTTCTAACAGTGTAAGTAAGTAAGTGTAAGTAAGTAACGATGGTTCTCTTTTAAAATCCCAAATAAAAACAATAAAAAGAGATAGTTCCCAGGAATCTATATTGAGTCCAATATTATTTAACATTTATACTGCTGATTTAGCTATAAAACTCAAACACTGTAATATACATCTTTATGCAGACGACACGCAAGTCTATTATTTTTTAAAGCCGGAATGTATCCGATATGCAGAAAAGGTGATGAACGAAGATCTTGAAACTATCCAAACATGGGCTAAAGAAAATTCGCTAATTTGAAATCCTATAAAATCTAAATTTATTGTACTAGGTACCAAACAACAATGAAATAAGATCATTAATATGCAACCTAAGCTACAAATTGCACGTAATTTGGGAATTAAGGTATACCGAGCATGTGAACTCTGCCATTAGGAAATGTTTTTACCGCTTAAAAGTCCTGTTTGGATTGCATGAATACTTGAATGAATCCGAGGAGGTATGAGTTACTTTAGTTGAAGCTCTGGTGCTAAGTAATATTGCATACTGCGATACTATTTATGGTCCACGTATATAAGAAAACTGAACGCGCCTTCCAGCGAGTACAGAAAGTGTGCGCACGTTTCTTCGATATTCCAAAGTATAGTTGCGTTTCTCCCTATTTGTTGGATAATTCAATTTTAAGAATGCAGGACAGGAACCGAAACCCATAGTAAACACTTGAAGTATAAAACTTTTACAACTTGCTCTTCCAAAACATAGAACTGAGGGTTTTAAATTCGCGGCATCGAAAGTGTAGAACGACCGGCCTCCTCCATTGAGGCAGATAACTTGCTGCTTGTTTTTGACTTTTAAACGGAAATTAAAGAAATATATATATTAAAATTAAAAAATAACAGCTAGCCTCGCTTTTATAACATACATAATTTGTTCTCATTATGTTATTATTTGTTTTTTTTAATATACATATGAATTTTTTTAACAAGTAATGTCCTCTGTGTAAACGATTATATACAATTTTATTTATTTCTTTTAAATGTGTGAATATACATTGCAGTTTAGTCCACTACTTTTAATGAGTAATTAGTTTATATATGATGATGTTTTCTATTTTTATTTTTTATTATTTTCCTTTTTTTGCTCCTTTTTGTTTTGTTTTATTATGTTCTTATAAGTTTAATATCTCTAGAATCTTGTTGCAAATTATCAAATCCCCCCCTGTATTATGTTACCGCTAAAAGAATAAGGATGATGAAAAACAGCGCTGTAGACGACAAGTCTCACAGCATACTCTGCGCCTCATTCCTTTTACCGTTTTCTTTTTTTTGTTTATACTTATTTTATTCTAATTCTAAATTCTATTGTTTGTGTGAAAAACGGTAATAAACATTTTTTGAATTTGAAATAATTTATACGCACAATCAAGATCTTAATTAAAATGATTTTCTGTGACTTGCAATTCAATAAGCTTTATGATACTTCCCGATTAACTTAAACTTTATAGATGAAACTATTTTGAACGGATTAATTGCGTATAATTTCGGTATTCGAAAATACATTTTTAGAACCCGACGTTTCGAACACTTTACAGTAGTCCGTGGTCACAGGTAGACTGTCTACCTGTACCAGTCTACCTGTGACCACGAAATTATACGCGATTAATCCGTTTAAAATAGTTTCATTTCAAAATGTGTTATAATCGCGAAAATCAAAGAACTTATTAAACTTTATAAGTTAGCTGTATTCAATGAGCTTCACACGGGTGACAACTGACCATATAACCCGTTCATCATCATGAAATTACTAGTCGCAGTATTTTAGGCATACCTACTCTATACTCTCCACACAAGATACTATATTGGCACTTACATCTCTAATTATAAAAGTAGACAAGTAATAAATATCTCGCGGCCATACAGTACGTTATTGTCTGTGAGAATTTTTGTTTTAAATATAACATTAAAGACGAATTGATTTTTTGGTCCAAGTAACTTGGTGGTAACTTACGTTCTGGTCTCGCAAAACCACAATACGCTTCTCTATCATCTACTCTGTGTAATAAAATAAATCAACTTCTTCGTGTGCAAGAAAGCTGTGACTAATTGGCTAGTCAAACTATCACTATACTTTAGATAAAACTAAATCATTAATGTATTATATGTCATAATATTATATCTAATAATATATAAATATACTTTACTTATGAAGTTGAAAAACTAGATTGTGACTGTGGCTTATCTTACATTGGTCAAACGAAGAGAAGCATCGGTATAAAGGTGAAGGAACACATCTCCGATGTCAAGAATGGGCGTGTATCGAAGTCAGCTGTGTGTGAGCATACAACGGATATAACCAACCATTACATCAGGTTTGATAAACCTCATATTCTCGCTAGGGAAAACACATATATCTCAAGGATGGATGGATCCGCGAGGCTATTGAAATACAAAAACACACTAAGTTCAATAAAGAAGACGGTTGGAAACTTTCTACCACTAGGGACCCAATACTAAAAACTTTGAAGTATCAATCCGATCACACCAGAGAGCAAGATACAGTCAGCTCATTCTGCAAGAATCCAGGGCAGTACGCGAGGCAATTAAGAAATAATTGGCGGTAGTTTGATATAATAATTGTATGAAATGACAGACAAATGCCACCTCAGCCTACCTGTGGCCATGGACTACTGTATATAATGTAATATTTCTTTTTTCATGAAATTTATGTAATTTTTTTGTATGAATATCACTTTGTTATTGACCAAACCATTATTATCTAATACCTGATTTCGAATTAAGAGCCATGCTGTCGATTGCATTTAATACAATACTGTATGTAGGTGAGGCGATGTTACCAAATCTCGGGTAGAAATTCGATACTTACCCGTGTATATCGGTCCCGTCATTCTGTGATAAAGATAAGCCGCTAGCAGAAATCCCTTCGCGTGATATTAGATATTAATCTTGTGAAGCTCGATTTTTACTGATATAAATATATAAATATTTTAAAATTTTAAAACTCGAAGTCAGCATTTATCAAATCGATACGAGAGTGGGAACATACAGACGGCGCAAAAATCTACCCCGCACCGTGTTGATGGTTATGAGTTTTATTATAACACTGTATTATTGTGTATTTACTTTAAAACGGATACTGAAAATTAAACAAAGCAGTTAAGTACTTTGAAAAAGAATTAAAAAAATAGGAATTAAAAAAATAAATAAATATAAGAAGTAAATAAAGTACAATTAAGAAATTTAACAATGTATTCTATCTCATATGGTATTAATAGCTTACATAACTATCACAAAGTACATCACTTATCAATATACACTAACCAAGTTGTATCTACGAGTTTGTACAATTGAAATGAGTTATTATTATTGAATGTTAAATTATTTTGTTTAAAGTTTATTTCATACAAATCGAAATTGTTCTCATTTGAGAAGCTAAACACTATTCGTTCGCAAATCTAAAGTCGGTAACAGATGCCACTTAACTAGTTAAGCTCGCCTTTAGACACACGCTCGGCGCAACTTGAGTGCAATTAATGTTTAATGCGAGCATTCCTTTCGAACATACCTCCGACACAAAGCACCGTGCCTGTTCCCGCATGCTGTCCAACTAAATATTTACTCATTTAAAACAGAAGCTTTGGGTTACTAGTGTTGAGATTATTTGTTTGCAAGTCTGTATTTATATCTAGAAATGAAATCTTAAATAGTAAAGAGTATATTAATGTTAAATTGTTAATAAATACAATACACCACAGTTGTATGACTGACGAGCGATGTGAGAAACCTCAAACGTAAACTCCGTAGATGTCAGCAAACAAATATTTAATAAGAAAAGTTTTTATTAGAACTACAACACTTCAATATCAAAGACACGTATATACAGATATCTGAAATAAATGAGTGCGCAGATAAAACAAAGATTTTGATTTAGCGTAAACGAGTTTTAATGGACGGCTTAGAATGCAATAAATCACTGTGGGTCCTTCAGAACGCGGTGCAGCGGCAAGCTGACGTTCTTTGCAATTTTTCTAGGATAAAACGATAAGCTATACTATACACATTATCTTTTCTCCGTTCAGAGTAAGACTGACGTCTGCAAAAGGTTCGACAACAAAGGGCGCGCCGCGAGGTCGCTGACAGCCGCCGTGATGAGAAGCGACGGGAGCTTCAATCTAACAAATAACGTTTGAGTCTTGGCGCTGACGCTGACGCTGACGGCTGAGAGCTCAGAGCTGAGAGCTTTTATACGATGGAAAGTTTTCATCTTTAATAACATTAATTTGGAGAGTCATTGTGATGAAATGTCTTCATTATTTATTACTTAACAGAATAATTTATATTCATTTCTAAGATATTTATTGTATTGTAATAATTAAACTAATTACGCCAAGGTATATTATACACTAGGAATATTAATAGTTTGTCACTCCGTATTTAAAATATGATATGCTTAAATATGAAAAGCGTAAATATTATATCTTTACGCTTTTCACATTTGCCGAGAGCAACAATTTTTAAAAGATTGCTAAATGTAATTATTTGTAATGTATAATTAGTTTATTTAGCATGTTATCTACTATATCATAAAGTATTACGTATATCTTATACATCTATACATATCGTACCGACGGCAAGAGAAAAGCTTCTCATCCGACTTTCCGCCCATAAGAGGAAAATTTATCATTGTGAGTGTTTTAATATTTTTGCGATATGCTTCTGGTGTCTCACTGATTTTACTTGATTCACACCTTTTTTTTATAACAAATATATTATCACGTCTAGCAACTCGTAATCGTAGCTCTAAATTGTTTTATTGTAATGGTCTATTGAATGAAGAGACGACTCATCGCATACATGTATCAGAGTAACATAAATAATGTAGTATATTTTTTTTAAAGTGTTATTCGCACACTTAGGAAATTGAAAAATACATATTTAGGAAACGTATAAAAGTTTGAACGCAGCGGGATTTGAACCCGCGCCTCTTGTCTTTGTCTTCTTCTCTCTCGTATGGTATTGATAGCGTACATTACTCTTTTATTTTCCAAATATGCCTTTTTCAATTTCCTAAGTGTGCGAATACAACTTTCAAAAAATGTTAAAAAATATATATACTTATATATAGCATTCTCTCTTGTCAAACGATTGTCCGTAGAATAATCTTAGGGTAGCAGAAATTTGAAATTTGATTTGAAAAATCTCTACATATGCTAACAATAAATATAAGTTGTAATAAGCGTATAAGAATTTCAACGTAGCTGGATGAAAAGAACTTATGGCTTAGCGGTCAGAGCGCTTTTCAAGAACGGTTTTCAAGAGTACGGGGTTCAAATCCCGCTGCGTTCCAATTTGTATACGTTTTCCAAATATGTCTTAAAGTAGTATAATGTTATATTCTCATTTGGTACTAAAACTACTACAACAATGTACAAATTTGACAACTAGTAACACCATGTACATAACGTCGTTATGTCGTTACGTCGCGTCGCCGCCCGCCCTACATCGTAACGCATGCACGTGAAGAACGGACTCTGGCCGAAAGTACTTAATATTCGGCACGTGTCGCTGTGGCTTTTTATCTGAGATTATTATTATAATGAATCCTATTTTAGTACGAGAAAAACTACAACTCAGGAGAAAGTCAATAGAAAATTTAGTGAAAGCCTTCTAAACATATATAATTTTACATACAATATACATACAATACATTAGTAATGTATGTGAAATTTTTTAATTTTAATATCCATATAACGTGCGTATTTCAATCATTTATTAGGTGTTAATAACCGCGAACAAAAAGGAGACGCGAGTCTTAAATAAGTAAGGAAGTCGATAAGTGAATGCCGCGGTCTGCTTAGTTCCTGCATAATGGAACACTACTTTTGCTTCTAAAGCGTATCTTTTTGAAACAACGTGACCTAAAAGTATTGTAACGTAGTGGAATTATACATTTATCGTGAGCATACTGTTTGTCGTAAGCAACAAGAGAGTTTGAATCGGTGATGCAAAAATTTATAAGTACTTTTATATTTATTTTTTATTGAAGACAACAAGTGCTCAGCGAGTGAACAGCTTCACTCTTAACAAATGCATTATTTTATTTTTTATCTTAATTTATTACATAAATTTTACATAATTAAATTTGTCACATAACGTTTTAAAGTTCTAAAAAGTTAATCCAAATTCAAGTATTCTAAAAGTTTAAGTATTTCCGCGTCGTTAATTGGAGACGTGGCTTGACGTCAAATAATTGGTGTTGTTTCAAGAGCTTTCAAAGCAAATGAAGATGCGTGCTACATTTGGATTGATTGTGGAATGTTACAGTTTCGAAGTGGATCTTGTGATTAACGTGTTCGCCTCGAACCGTCACACGTCATTAAACAACACGCACAAAGCTGACGTGACGCCACAGTGAAGCACAATCAAGAGGAAAAACCTTACCTTACCTGTTACCTTCCTTTGAAAATTAATTTTGATAAATATTGTAATTTGGTTATATTAAGAATTCTCATTACGATTTTTTATTTAGAATTGTTATTTCAAAGTGTTGACATAGGCAACATTTTTTAAAATGATCTCATATCACATTATCTCATACTTAATGTTTTCTGACGCTAAGCATATCATTTATATTGATATTAAATGTCTTAAATAATGAAATATCGAATAATGTCGCATTTTAACAAGAACTCCCACTGCAGCAGCAGTTGAGAATTCTACACTAATTTTGTTGCGACTAATTGTGATGCAGAAACTGAATAAAATTTGACTGCTTTAATGGATGTTCCAGCTGCAGGATCCGGAATTTTCCTCAACACGTACGCAATGAAAGGGCCTGTATCAGAATCAATGTAGGATTTTGGGTTTTTAGAAAAGGATGAATGCACATATAAATTCTGGATAGAGGGGGTTGCGCATGACTTCGTATTAAAGAGATTCTTTTCCTAGCTTCTTTCTAGGTATGACCTGAGGCTTGGTTGAGGCACCCCCGGGATCGGTTAAATCAGAGTCCATCTTTACACTACTAATTCTACCAAATGTGAAATTAAAACATAATTATACTACTTTATAAACAACACAAACACTCACAATAACCAAATACCTTATTAGTATAGACCCTTTTTTACAAGATATTTTCACAAAAAATGGAAAACTTTATCCTAAACATTGAAAACTGTCACTACCACGTGTGTCAAACATAACAAGCAAGCATTTATCATATCTTAATTTATCTCTATTTTACCCATCTGTGTTTTATTTTTGTAGTCTATTATATCTGTGTTATATTATAGTATATTACACAGTCTTCAGTGTACATGTTATATGTGTCAATCTTTCCGGCGTGAATAATATTGAGATACGTTCCTAGGTGCGTCTTTTGACAGGCGCACAGGTACTGAGAACCAGCGTTGGTTCTCCTCGAGTGTAGTATCTCATGTGCAAACATTTAAGCCGAGTGGCCCACCTTTTTCACTTCACACTGCTGAACACATATAATATAATTGTTCTTTTTATGGTTCTGTATTTTTTTTCTTATTTAATGTCTAATTTATCCTTTGCATCTGTAACACAGTGTGTTGTTGGAATAAAGATTAAACTTACGTACTTACATTAACTGTTTAACCGGGGATCCAAATAGCGTTATTAAAGCCACTGTTATCACTTATTAATCATATCGACAACTAGCTTAGCGTCACACCATCGATACCACCGTAGATAATCCACTAAAATAGATAGGTTAGCTCCTAAACTAAGTATAATTGAATACTAAAGCTATGCGCTGACAAATATATAAGATACTAGCGACCCATTCGCGTTAACAGGCGAATTTGTTGCGTAAATTTCACGGATATAACTAACTATTTGTATTTTTCGCGCGCCCTAGTTATTATTTAAACCAGAAACATTGCTTAAATTTATAACTTAGTTGAATTATGAAAATATTTGTCATTAAAATACAATATCTATGAAATAAATAGATTACAGGTTCAGCTCACTTAATAAAACAGTTGCTTTATACCAAATTTGTAGCCAAATATATATAATTTATTGTAACTTTTAAAATTATGAACTGATTGAAATAAAATAAACACACAATGACAAGGAAAGTGTACCAAAATACAATAAGTCAAAACTGACACAAGAGGAAACTCTCCAGCTACCGGAATTTTAAGGGTCTTCTATAATTGTGTAGTAAATGTTTATCTTCTTACTAGACATCGTACTAATTCAATAGCTCATGATGTAATTTTATTTTTTAATATAAGATTTTGTTTAAATCTTTTAAAAACTAATTTATAAATTGCTTTCAAACAAACATTATTACTTTTTTTTGAAAATAGTGAAATAACATATTCAAGTAATTATATAACAAATATAAAAGATATTTTTACCTTCGTAGCTTCTCCGCCTCCTTCCCTGCGAGCGTGTGTGTATTGCGTTAACGCCGGAAGTGTATTAGCACAACGCATGAGGGATGTGCTGATACGCATTTCATTATTATAAATAAGAGAGAGTACGCAGTTATAGTCGTTATGTATAGATGCCCTGGGCGTGGTACATTATAAAAATAATTTATAATTACTATATCAACATATATTAAAGAATTTTTATCTTTATATGTTAGAAGGTTAGTCAATGACCAATTTAACGAATATTGTATATTCAGCGATGAAACTTGACGTTGAATTTTACTTATCTACCGAGAAACGACAATATTCTTAAGTACAAGAATTCGCCAGAGTGAAAATCGAACCTACAAGCCTGTATTGGTCATGAAATCAATATTTTTTTGCTAAATATTGTGCCATAATTAATAATAATATTTGGTACCTATAATTATTATATTTATACATGTTGAGTTGCGCACAAAGTATACTTACAATAAGTCAATGCATGTTTGGATCGACGTTCCAATTTGAAGTGTATACAAGCAATTTTCCCTTCGTTCACGTTGGAACGCGTTCATTGTACTGCTCAGAAAATTACAGCCCATAAAAGACGCTTAACACTTGTCTACGTGGCTGATCGGTGATCGAGCTGTAGGACACTTGAAGGATATGTTTGTACTATAATTTACAATTTTGCTCGAAGCGAAGAAAATAAAAGTAAGTTTTTTATAACAACTCTTTATAAAGTATAGTAAAGACAATGGCAAGCCTTTGTAAACAAATAATTACATGTTGACGAGATAGTATAGGACGTCATATTTAGTGGCTTAAGAACTGAGGTGTGTATTACAGACAGAAAGAGTCGACGTAAAAAGGGTCGAATTAAACATTCGCATGGACTCGTCGCGGACGTCGTAAGCGTCGTAACAACGCGTAATAATTTGTCGTCTTGAGCGACAAGCACGCAGTCTAGAAACGTCGCTGAGTTACAGCTACGACACGAACATACCGCATATTGATATAATTTTATCTTAACATAGGCCACTTAGGTATTGTGTGCTTCAACAGAAATCAATGATTCCATTCCACAGTATACAATATTTTTATTTTTAAATCATTAGAAACACTAATTAAAAATATTTCCATTAAAAATCCTTACTTATATTTTATTTAATAATTTTTATATTACTATTAAACTTATGCAAGTATGGTGTTTCTAACTTCTATTAAAGGAATGATATCAACATTTAAGAAACATATTAATTAATAGACCATAAATAAGTCACTTCAATATTATTTTTAAACGGAGTTCAAAGTGAGGTTTTACGACAGCTCGTAAAGCTAACATAAGTGTCGTAAATAAACGTCCGCCCTTACCTCGTGTAGCGCCCTTGCTCTACGCCGCCGTAGAGCTCGGCCGGGTCTCAAAGATAGACGCAATTGCCTTAATATTACTTTCAAACGTTATTTTATAACATTTTTCTCTTAGATATTTTTTATACTATTTGAAGATTGTAAGCCTTTTGTATATAATTTCTTTTTTGCAAACTACAAATATGATATTAAAATTTATAAAAATATATAATATTGAACGATACTAAAGTTAAAAGAAAATATTATAGCTTTAGTTTATTTTGAATATGTACGACAACTTGGGACACGAGTTAGTAAAATTTGCGCCGAGAGTATGAATTCTTATTTTTTTACATTTACACATCTACCTTTTTACGTGGTATGGCGATACCACTGCGCATGCTCGCTGCGTATTATCAGGCTAGTGTAATGAAAATAGATTAAAATAAAAAAAATCTCTTGAGTGAAGGTTCGGCTTATAACCATCACCTGTACAGTTCCCATTAAGGTAAGAAAAATCATACTCATTGTAAGAAAAGTCTCCTGAAATGACAAATGATAAAATACTAAAGTAAATGAAATTATGACTACACAGTAGACTATGGGTCTATCACTAAATGCTAAAATTTGCCAAAAACATTTGAAAAAAGAGCAAGCGTGCTATGACGTCTAGCGTTAAGGGAGTATGGCCACGCGACGCCGGGACCTCTTATCTCTAAGAAATAACTAGCGCGATGTCTCGCGGGTTTCTCTCGAGGGCTGACGTGTCTAAGAGCTTTTACACGAGACAGAAAATTCGTGGCTAAAAATAAATTTATTTCTCTAAAGTTAGGAGTGACTTGAAGTGGATACACTTTCATGTCTTTCCAGTGCCTCTTAAGCTTTTTAAAAGATTCTTCGGCCGAATAAAACAATATCGTGTAACTTTGAATACGTTATCACACGTCCCTCGTGTGAAATACAGGTTTATGTAATTGTAATAAAATGATTGAAAAATTATATAATATGTTGTCTGGTGGTTAGTACCCCTATTTACGATAGATTTCATTTTAAAAAGTAAATCCGCACATTTCAATAACAAATACGGATGGATGATTCATGACGACGCATATTTTCACTAAGCCATTTTTGTCTTCGTATTTCTTTCGCATTTAGCAATAGTTCTACACATTGACAACACAGCTCCATTCTTTAACAACAGTTACTTTTGGAAACAGTGGGCGTTGGTTGGTTCTAAATATTTTGCAGCCCCAACCTTTGAACTAATATACATTCAAATACATCTCAATCACAACTTACAAGGTAGCTGCTAAATATAAGTAGCGTTAAATGGTAAACGCACGTTTTAATTTTTGACTTACTAGCTCCATGAACACGATGAAACCTTTAAACACGTATAAACAGTATCCTCCAAAGCACGCAGTTTGTACGTTGTAATTCCACACACGACTTCATCTCTAGCGTGTAGTCATATCTCCGTCGCTGTAAGCCATAGGCAGTAAGTCGTTGCGGGCACATCAGGCGCAGACGTCAGACGGCTCGTTGTTACCTTTAAAGACACGCATTTGTTGTTACCGCTGCTGATCAGCGTGGCTTTAACAATCATTTATTACCTATTAACCTACTAAATATACATTTATATTGCTGGATCAATGACGACGGGGTGTTAATACGGACGGGGGAATAGACCTGTTTTTGCTATATATTGTACAAAATGAACATTATTAGGGGGTGTTCTTCTTACTAGAATTATAATATTCTTATATGTCGAGTTTAAGGAAATTGTGTGGTGATTCACCGGTAAGAGAGGTGTTTGTTAAAAGAAAAGCAAGCATGACGACAAGCTCAAAATACTTGTAATTTTGGATTTAAAGGGCTTGCTATTACTAAATATAACATATCTAAAGTTTTATTTGGCACCTATACATATAATGAAAATGTAACTGATCGCAGTCAAAATACATATATGCATTGTAATTTTTCGTTAAAACATTTTCTTGCTTGGGAAATTTAAAAATATTGAAAAGAGAATGCTCATTATAATATAGTTATTACTTGTAAAGTTCAAAATTAGGTAATAATACTTGCCTGTGGATATTTATGTTAATGATAATAATACGCAGTAGCATATAAACTCCACGCGACAAATTAATGTCGTATTACAAGAAACAGAAACAGCCCCATGCTCAGTAAGCCGGTTAATACTTCGACTCTTACGAAATCAAATAAAAACCACACAATCCTTGTGTTAGATTTATACTTTTCTCTTAATGAAAACTATTCCATATAAAGGTCCAGGCTCGTTATTACAATGTAAAAATTCATTTATTCCTATTTACTTGTTTTTGCGTGATCAACGCACAAAGTAGCAAACAGGCGGGCAAAAATACTACTGAGTAGTGTTTTTGCTTTAGTTTATAGTATGTTTACTTTCAGTTACTTTCAGTTTACTGCCCTATTTGTATTTGCAACAAAATTTCATTTATATGCAAAAACTGGCTCTACGCGTTCTTACTTTATAGATTGGTCAAATATAATATGTACTATAGATTAAAATATGCTTCTTATAAAGTCAGTCAAATAATTTTATTCTAAATTTAAAGTTAGTTTTTTGCATGATTGACGCACCAATTAACAGAGAGAGACAAAAAATCTACTGAGTGGGTTTTCTCTTCTGTTACATTAAGGGACCCAATCAATATTTTCTCAAATCTGTTATGTAAAGAATGTACTTTTCTACTCTCTTATCATATAATATTTTGATTTAAATTTGTATTATGCCGTTCCTTTCCATGTGTATACACTAATATCTTTCTTAAAGTGATATGCCAACGAAAATAGGTGACCTGAATTGAATAAGCTAATGCGTTTTGTGAACGCTATTTTCCGAGACAACCGTTATATATTTCAAATATATATTATAAACGATGGTAAATTTAAAAATTTACATTTAATAAAAATTTTACAAGGTAACGAATAAGTTATACGAATAAATATTTGACAAGGAACACAAAGTTGCGCTTTTTCTGTCACCAGAGCTGAGATTTTTTTTTTTATATAATTAATCATTCACTTGAGTGGAAATCGAACCCACAACTAATCACGTATACAGTCAGATGCTGTCCCGATGTTCTTGTGCTTGACCTCATGATGTAGTTTCCGTTACATTTTATAAGATATATTAAAAAAGTATTCTTGTGTTGTAACGTACAGTGTCATTGTCCTTCAAAGACAACAATCAATGTCATAAATTGGTTCTAGGTAACCCTTTTTACGGTGGTACTATTAAACTTTTTTAACCGCAAAAGAGTGCATAGCTAAGCGAATTTTCTTGGATACTCTTTAAATACAAGTAAAGGTTAGTAAAGTTTAGATAAGATAAAGAAAGCACCGAATTTATGTTTAGCCTAAAGAGGGAAAGGTGCAAAGTTTTGGAAATGACGTCCGCTCCATTTGCCTGGAAAACACAAGTCTGCCAAGTCTTCAATCAAAACTTAAGTCGTATTTAATAGATACAACAATTAATTCTACAAATATAATTAAAATCCATATATAACATCAAAAATAAAAGAGAACACCTAATTCATAAAATAAAAACTGCAATGGTTTATTTGCCCGCAGTAACCATTTCTTATAAGATATATTATAATAAATAGAACAGCCGGTTAGCTATATACGAATTGAGAAATCGTTGGCGGTAGTTTGATACAATAGATGTATCAAATGACAGACAAATGCCACCTCAATCTACCCACTGGACACCATGACCACGGACTACTGTAAAGTGTTCGAAACGTTAGGTTCTAATATGTATTTTCGAATGCCAATATTATACGCGATTAATCCGGTTAAAAATAGTTTCACTTCAAAATGTGTGATAATCATGAAAAATAAAGAGCTTATTACATACGAACTGTCAACTGTCTGTCTGAACCATCCAAACCCACATGCATCTACAAGAACTTTACCGTAAATTGTTATTTGTTATTTTTTTTTTATTTATGACGAAAAATATATCTCTGGACGGAGACATGGCGAAAAACAGATTATACTTTAGTGCTATCTTACTCATCAATTCAATTCCTACAATTTTCAATTCATATATCCAATATTCTAGTTAGTGCTATAATAATATTAATCTAAATGTAATCATTTACAGTCGGATGAATATTTAAATGTATTACTATATATATAGATATAGACAGATTTTTTGATAATTTCTCGTCTGCAGGTCCAAATTGTCGTGTAAAAATAGATACACACACATATTTTATTTAAAAGCTTTGTTGTTAAAACGGCCATGTCGCTCTGTTATGTTTACAGTTATTATTTAAAATATCATTACATTTATTTTATAATAAATTGTAAAGTTTCTTAGTTACACCAGAATCTGGAATCGCAAGAATACTGTTACTTTCTTCCACATTCTGGTATAAAAGACTGCAATTGAATAAACGACGTCTCAAGGCTCATTTTGGGCACATTCCATCATGACATGGTATACATAATATATTGAATTAGAAGTAAAACAATTTGGAGAATCGGGTTTTTTTATTAGGAAAGCAAATTTATTTGATGGAAATGTTCAGATCTAAGGCTTAAGCACATCACGCTCTCTTTTCTACTTAGACAAACAGTATCAACCCACGATTTCACTGAAGGTTCTGATTGAATACCAAATTTTTCAGTTTTGAACCAAATACCCTTAACCTTGTAAGTCAAAATATTCCTTCCAAATATTAAAACACAAATTTCTTATTAAATATATATAATCAGACAGGTTTAATTACATATTTCATTACGTAAAATATCATCATGAAAGGGAATGCACTGAAAGAATATGAATTTTGACTGCTTAATATACTCATAGATTAATTTTAAAATAACAAAAGCTACCGGAATACCTCCAAGGGTTCGAGGTACATCGAGCTATGTTTGAAAGATATTTTTTTCAGTAAGAAAATATAACGAATTTCTTATGATTTACTGGCAAAATATACAATAATGCTTCGCAAATGGCTCTTAACTCTCTATGCTGTGTAATTGTTGTAATTAATTTAAAATTTTTAGTAATTAGACATATACTTTTTTAAATCTAACAGTTGTGTATTATTTTAGTTATGTTGACTTAAATTTTTGAGGCTGATAAATTTTACATACAAAATGGATAAGTCACATCTGTAAAAAAAATCCGTAGATTGCTATCGTTTACTATCGCTATCTTGTCATTGGAGGTCATTGAATCTGCATTTTACCAATATTCACGGTATCCAGCCAACGCTGCGTGTATATAAGCGATATTTAAAAGGTAAGAAGAACGTACGCTGCTTTATTATATATTTTTCTTTACTGGCGGGGTCAGACAATCTGCTTCAAGTCAGTCACAAAAATAAATCTTTCTTTGATATTTTCTCACGATTTACATTTTTCTGGACACAAAAGAAAATGCTAAAAGGTGACGACGCACAATATTATGAAATAAGTCAATATCTGGGCTCAATGCTTGTGTCGCGCTCGCGGTCGGTGACGGGGCGGCGCGGGGCGGTTGGGCGGCGGAGCGGGGTAGGGTTGGTTGTGAACGGACACTTTATTGCTTTCTTCTGTTGAATATTTCATGGAAGTTTGCAAATTTTACAATGAAGTGTCGTCGTTAAACTTTTTACTAAACACTTCACTCTCGTTATTTATTATTTACTCTCTGTGTGGAACCAGCAGCGGATGATCATCATAAAATACCATAAATTTGCAGAAAGTTGTGAATGTAAAATGAAAAGTTTTATGCATTACAATATATCGCATTATAAGTAAATATTATATTTTTACTAATTCCTCAAATTTAAAGTTAAAACGATAATTATTTAAAGGGCAAAAATTTATAACAAACTGTCATCACACGTAAACAATGTAAACTCGCTTAATACTCTTAAGACCGCTCGAAACTCTAAGTAAATATTTGATGCAAAAATTCAGAAAGCAGTAGACGAGAATAGACCAATTGCAATTCTACTGCCATCCAAAATATTAAAGCGTATAATGAACTTATGCCTCGTTAAATATCTGGAAAATCTAATATCTCGATACCAGTATGGGTTTTGTGCCAAAAAATCTCTATATCTGATGCTGTTAATATATGATGCTTTGATTTGACGGATTTCCTAGTTAATTCACTAGATAGCGGCAATAAGTACCTTGGAATCTTGCTAAAGCCTTTGATACCCATAGTATCAAAGGCTTTAGCAAGATTCAAAAATATTACTATTCCATACTAACTATTCCAATGTATTTGAAAAAGTTGGAGAGGATTGGTATTAGCGGTAGACCACTCTTATAATTTCAAAGTTATCTCACAGACAGAACACTCACTAAGATTGGGGAATATCGAGCAAAAATCTTTCAATTAAATTTGGCGTACCGCAGTTAAGTATATTGGGACCGACACTATTCTTGGTATTTATTAACAACCTGAGTAACTTATAAATTCTGGTAAAACTTTTGTTTTACATGTTGAGCTGTAGCTGCTAAATTACACCTAATTAAATTATAAATAGCCCAACACACACTTCACAACTTTCCGACCATACCCATTTCCTACGAATGAACTATACAAATCATACGGATTATTAACAATCAGGCAACTATTTATCTTATTGTTGAAGTATGACCCCTCTTAACTTATTAATAAAGGCAATATTACATAGTTTGTCATAATAATTTTATTACCACAAAATTGAGTACGAAATTTCGTTGCTTTCTCGGTTTATTCTTAAATAATAAATGCAATAAAACCCCAGTAATATATCCTTTAAATAAGTATCGCTGTAAAAAAGTAGTACATGACTGGTGACGAGATATAATTTTGAACAAGCTGAAAGGCTACTCCATACAGATATCTAAAATACTTACGATTTACGCTACTCACGCACACACACACACACATACACATGCATTCATACACACACATGCACATATACGCCCTAAACTTACATACACCATATCTACATTATATTAACTTTATGCAATGTATTGACATTGCACTTATTGAATTACAGTTTACAATTATTTAATTAATATTATTGAATTGTAAAGGAGTGTTTAATTACGACCTGAAATATAAGGAATCCTAGTTCAGGCGTCAGTCTCCATTCCAATTAATTCGATGGTTGCTTGTTGCTTGTTTATGTAAATCATGTTAATGTTATTGTGCAATAATAATAATAATTGTTATTATATATTCAATCCTACGTGGCGGATGACGTGCATCTGTCTATACATGATATGGTTGCGAGTTTTGATCCTTACTCGAGGGAATGATTATATATAAGATATTTTAAGCAAGACATTAAACTTTAACTGTCACTACTTAATGTCTTTAGTTTTTGAACTCGTATCAATAGAAAATTTAGTTTTCTATCCAAAAAATACTTTGTGAGGCTAAAAATAAAGTTTTATTTTTCATTAAAAATTGATCTAATGGATAAAGAAAGATTAAGAAAAGTAAAGTAAATAATTTATAAAATCATATTTTGTAATTCTACAAATATTTGATATAAAAATAAATATTTGTCAAATTAAGCGTTTTGCATAGAAAACATGCAAAACAACGAACTAAATAATACGTTACATAAAAAACTAAATGAAATAAAACCAAAATTAATTTCGAACAAAAACTAATTTAACGACTGCTCTTTCACTCACTACGTTATACAAAGGAATTTAAATTTCTACTTTAAAATAAAAGCTAAAAATTGCAATCTACGTTTCGTAGCACTATCGTAGCAAACCACTACACCCACCCGCTACAAAGATAATAGATTACAAAATTTATACTCAGTGTACCGTCTAACTTAGTAATTCCAAAGTTCAAATAACTGAATGGCTCTTGAGAAGATATACATTTAAAATTTGATAACTTTTTGTTAGAATGAAACCCGTTTAATCTGTTCATGAGGCGTTCTTGGCGTTTTCCAAGTATTATTGTTTTCGTTAATAATTAATAGTTATTGTTTTTGTTTTTAACACATTGAGGTAATAGGATTTCTTGTTAAGTTCGTTCCTTTAATAATGTTGCACCAGCAAATCCTTGTAAATGTTTCTTTTAATGAAATATATTATTTTATTTTGATAATGATATATGCCACTGCTAGTCGTAGTTGTTACGAAAATGTTTTTGTGACCACAATGATACTGCTTTCGGGTTATACATAAACATTTTAAGGAAATGTTGTGTTTTGTAAATTACATACTCTCTCTCATATAACTCACGTCCGCATTGAAAACTAAAGAATATAACTGAATTAAATACATTAAACGTTTAAATTTATCTAGAATGCTGCGTGCATGTTGCAGCTCAGCTCTTCATATACATACATACATACATGCATGTATTACTACTAACAGGAGTGCTACTGAATACAATGCGAGCGTGAACTCAGAGTATTACATCGTTTAAGACAGTGATGTCTTAAACGATTTAATACTCTGAGTCAGATATATAAATCTTATATTCTAAATATTTGCATGCATTGAGTTAATACATATTTTGGGTATATATGTACATATCTTAATATTTGATGATTAATAAATAATATCATACTATTAAAGTAAGTATGTATTATGAAAAATTGGTAAGACTAATTTTCACAGTCATTCAAGTAAATGACAAAGTTGATGTATTTTCGCCCATATTGCGATAAACGTCTTCAAGTTTCTAATTGTTATTGAATTTGGAACTTAGTATTAAGCATTTCTCAGCGAATTTTATCAAAAAACATGAAGAACGGAAACTTTTATAATTTCAAAAATATATTTTATAATGGGGTTATCATGGACGTGTTTGATTAAATGTTACATTTTTTGAGCCCGTCGCCTTCCACTGCTGAACGTAGGCTCCTCCTGCATAGAGCCCAAACCATCCGGTCCTAGGCGGCTCTTATCCATCCGCTTCCAGCCACCTTCTTCAAATCGTCTGTCCATCGTGCTGATGATGATTTTTACCATCACATTTTTACCACACTACGAAAATAAAAATCATCAGTTTAAGCGATCTTGTTGAATCGCTTAATTTTTTGTGATCTTTTGATGTTTCCAATACGAGTGGTACCCAAAATGGGCGAACGGTAGAGAGCAAGTGTCTCAATGGTAAATTGTCGACTCTACCAAAATGTAGTTTTATCTTCCAGCCAGCTGGTCAAATGGCGACGTTAATTTTTGTTCCACTTAGCTATAGTAGTAAGTACTAGTGCATTTCGTCGTACATATTGCCCTTACTTGTTAAGAAAAAATATATTCTATATTTATATTTTTTCGGTATATGAGAAATTATTATAAAATAAGTAGGAAAGGTTACCACCGAGCATCCAAGTATACTTTAGATACATTTAAAGGTAGAATTCTATTTTGAGATATAATATCGCATAAAGGGTTTCATGAAACAAACAGAGGCACTCGCGCAGGTGAGAGCGTCCTAAGCAAATAAAGGATCTATTGTGAAAAACTTCGAAACCCAAAAAATAAGCGGATCATTTACTTAATGCCTTTCTCATTCAATACCAGGATAATGCTTTCAAAATTTTGTATTTCAGAATTTAAAGATATTATTCATGGTACCTTGATTTTCAAAAGGGTATAGTTTATTGTTGAAAACTAAATATGGACACGTCATTTTTCACAACTACACTTACAGAGTATAACATCCTCATTATTAAATATATTTTATACAAGATATAACAATTTATTTTTTATTCAACTACTACCTAGAGAAAAAAAAAACCAAACTGAAAACTGTCTAAGAAATATTATGAAAGTCGGTATACTAAACTTTAATTCCTACTTGCATTATAAAAGTATGGTGGAACAACAATCTTCTGTTAAATGAAGATTCTTATTGCAGTTATTGGGTAACTTTGTTAAAAGTTTTTAGCAGAGGATCAACAAAACAAAGCAACAAAAACAAATAGAGCCATATAAAAGTTTAATAAAATGTGAACATAATGTAGCTTAATTTAAAAAGGATGATTAGATGTACAATCTGAGAAGACGCGAGGAGTCAGACTCTAAATTTTTTTTTGTAAATCAATGACATAAGCAAAGTCAAGTGTCTAACTGTACTGTTATTATACTTCAATTAATTTATATATCAACAACTAACATGCTGTACTAGACTTTAATAAGCAGCTGTTCTGTATTGAGTTTTGGTCTTTGATATTTGTGCAAATATCCTACGCCCATCGTTTAAGCGAGTTATCATAACAAAATGCCATAAGTATGACCAAACTAAAAATTGACTGCCTTTCTTGACATTGGTTAAAGAGTTTTACGCCTAAAGTATAATTGTATTGTCTGTAAAACTTCCACGTTACCTTTGTTCTAGATGATTATATAAATTTTTCCGACTTTAAGCTTTTTTGCTCTCGGCAGACAAATAGGACCTACTGACACTTCGTTTTCCACTTTCGTTCCGAATTCGAGACGGTGCGTATTAAAAATCTAAATTCAACGCCTATGAAAATAACTACCCCAAGTGGTTTTTCTTATTTACTTTTAATACAGTGTCTGTAATGTGTAGCATGTAGCGTGTAGCGGCCGCAGACTGCGACACGGAACTTTTAAGCTCTATGAGAATTATACCGCGCGCTCTACTTTGCTACTTTGTATTTTTGTACGCGATTACACGTGATTTACACACCGCTTTGTAAGGGGCTTATCTTTCAACAACATAATACCGTCTCTAATACGACTCTGTAATAAATTATATTTTGTTTTAAATTGGTAGTGGAGAAGTTATGCTATGTATCATTATGACATGTTTATTTATGAAAAAAGTCCTAAAAGTGTAAAAAAGTTTTGCGAAAAAAGTTTTGCGAAATTCACATTTTTAAAATAAACGTAGACATATATACTAAGCTTCGTTAATTTAAGCAGTAACGTCCCACTTGTATTTGTAAAGCTAGTAGATGTAGGTTAATCCTATGATAGATGTGTGTAGAAAGCTCCGTCCAGCGTTGCAGCAATCAGCGGTTATATATCGTCATGAGATTTATCGTGCATCGGACTTCCTGTTTATTTAAGCGTTGAATCTACCTAAGAAGGATTCCATATGCAACCGATAGTTATCGCTATATGAGGTTTTTAATAAAATTCAAATAATTTTGTATTATATTATATAAATTAAAATACTTTTTGTGAAGAAAAATCCTTTATGTTTTATCTTTTTTGAGAAACTCGCGACAGAGAGCGATATTATAAAGACGCAAACACTTGCATCTAAAGAATTAAACCTACAAAAGAGTAAGGATCTATATATTCATAAATACAGTTATTTTTTAAACATATTTAGATGTTCTTCTCCTTTATTTCATATATTTTATTATTCTTTATTTTATTTCTTATCGTTTAGAACTTTTATGTAACGTGTATGTATCCGGATGCACGTGAGTTACGCGTCTAAAAACAACCGTTTGATTCGTACAAATATGATTTTTTGAGATTGCAAGGCCCATTGGAATTGAAGCCTAAATTATTCATTGTCTAGTTCAGGTAGAATTCTGTATCTAAAATAGATATTCCATCGATTCTACACTGAAAAAAATTGAAAATTTGATTTAAATATACAACAAATGAAGCTGTCGTGGCGCATTGGGACAACGTCTGATAACAAACGCGATTGGTTTCTGGGTTCGATCCCCACTCGGAGAAATGATTATTTAATTATTTTGTTCTTCGCCTTTAGACAAAACAAAACGCGGCATTTAAGTTCCACATTGAATGTCTTGATATTTGGTTCTCTTTGACTACCCTGCCATGAAGGAAGAAGCGTAAAGCTGCTTTTTGCTTACGCCCAAGTGTTCTGCCTATTATAACCGATCTTTTTGCTTAAATCAAACCTGCGACTTACATAAAGTTATAGTAGTCTAGCAACATAATTACTCCACAATTCACGGGTAAGTAGTATTTACGTTGGTGGCCTCGCTTCTCATTAGTATGTGAAACGGCTTCCAAACTTACAGATTTAAAAAGTAACCAGCGGCCCGACTCGCTCGTTGCGAGCTTTTTCGAATGAATAATGAAAAAAATTTTGCAGCACATTTCACCGTTCTGTCACCTTTATGAATTTCATGCAACGGACTAGGTACGTACGTAGAGTATGACGGTTCTTTGATGCAGTTCTGCTATTTAGTGTTATTTTTGTAGGCTCTACTTTCTTTTTACTTTAAAAATGAATAATAGAGAAAATAAATAAATAATCATAAAAATCTAAATTTGTGAAGAAATTAGTAAACGTCAAGTTACTTATGTTCAAAGAGAAATTCAGACAAAGCTGAACAAGATTGTATTTTTATTTGTATGAAACCGTTTTATTCGAGAGTAGTTTGATCAGAGCTTCAGTACGCGTTGCGGCGGTTTAAATCGAGATGATAAGACTAACAAATTACCGTACTTTGCGGCAGTTACATCTCCATTTCGTGTTGATGACATTTTGATTGCGTCCTGAAAAATCACATGCCCGAGACAAATGAAACGGAATACAAGAATATCCCGCAGTACTTTTAAAGGCAAATGTTTTGTCAGGTGCGAGATAAACACTTTGGCTTAAAAGCCAAGCCTCATTATGCTTGCACAGTTATCGCTCCCTGGAGCGTTCCGACGTAAAAATAATGATAAGTCTATCAAACGTATCCGTCTGCGCTAACTACCCCTAGTATGTGGATATTTTGTACGTTATATGATACATTTGTACGTGAACACGCATGGAGGGACCAAATTCACATTCGCACCCATTTTAGATTTGTTTCATCGGGACGCTAGTATCACAGTTATGAGGATGCACAGGGTGGGGGGACCCTTTGTCGCACCTACGTATGTATGCAGGGTAGGGTATGCAGGTTCCACTATCCGTATATATCCGTCGATAAGTAATGAAATTGTAATTATTATAATACAATAACCATTCTCTTAGTCAATATTATACAGAAAAAATGGCACCAGTTATTATCAACAAATATAAATAAAACCATGTTTCATTTTCTTCTTAAAACATTTTGCTATATCTGGATATTAAAACAGAGAATACAATGTACGAAGCGGACTTGATGCAGGTAATATTGAGCGAAGGAAATATCTGCCCTCGATCTGACTGATCTCCTTTGATTTTACCGTCTAGAAATTGTACAGTATTTCTAAATATATATATATCTGTAAATATAATACTTTTGAACATTTTATTTATTTCACATTTGCATATTCTTTATAGAATCATCATATTAAGATAGATGCAGTTTTATATAATTATTGTATGATTTATAAATTTAACTTCTAAAATGAACTAAATTAAATGTTATTTTGTGAAGCAGAAGCAGAACTTTTGAAAAAAATAATAATAAAATTAAAATTAAATTATAAAAATATTTATTTATATACACATCACAATTGTTAAAAGTGTACCTTTGTTGCATATACGATACCTGTACGGTTAATATGGTGTTAATAAGGTGTAAACAGATTAGAGCTTAGGGCTGACAAAAAATTGCGTTCGAAGGATATACAGTTTATTAACTTAGGGTTGTACAAATGACATATCCCCTTCCCAGTTGATATCGTTGTTTTGGCTTATCAAGTATTAAAAATTTAGTAACTCTAAACCATCTTCTGATTTAAAATAAACCTAAAATAATACAAATTGTTTTCAAAATTCTATGTTTCAGTATAATAATATGTGTAATACTTGAATCTTACATACACTACTAAAACTTTTAAGTATACACGTAATAAAAAAGATAGGCTTATTTCCACTGAAACTGAAACATTTTATAAGCGTAAAACGAACAAAAATGATTACCGCTATCAGAACTATTTGGAAAGTAATTAAGACCTAACAATTTTAGAGTATATCCATATCATATTATATCGCTTGATACGGATATACGGTTGTTTCAGTCAGTTTTAGCTTTGCAGCGGCGGTGAGAAAGCAATCGATGCCGTGCGGTGTGACCGCAGGCGTGCGCCGGCGTTCTGGTTATTAATGTACCTAGTAAATAACTTCAATAAAATAAAATGATTTGCGTTTCAAACTGAACTCGTTATAAATATTATCAACATCATAAATTTACATCTAATAAAATACAGGCAAGAAACACTACTATATATCAGTTACGCTAGAGCGTCAAACTTTGTGAAAAATGCACAAAGCATAAAAAATATTTTTTTCACGACTGAAACAAAAAGCTACGTTATACTCCAGCGCTGAAGAGACTCTTGGGTGATAACCTAATTATCAATTTAGATTAAAAAGCGCAGCACGCGGATACTTGGACTCGATGTTTATTTAAGTAGACGCCCACAAGATAGATATTTATCACCGCCCGCCTCGCGCCGCCCGTCTTGCGCCCCCGTCTCTAGCCGCGATTTCGCCTTAAGATATGCCCTTTTATTTGGACATGAAATATTTTGCAAATTTTTATAACATTATTAACATTACATTTATAGAAGAACATTTATAGGAAGAATCAAAATGGCTTTAAATATAAGCATACGTTAAAATGGCATAAGTGTTTAGCATATTGTTAGTAAATTTGTAAACGAAATCATTATAATTCCGTAACAAATGAAATATTAAGCATATTATATGGATCACAGCTGTGAGGGGTGAGGGGAGGTGAGGGATGTTATTATATATTATGTATGCTACGAAAAATATGCTACATATCTTTTTGTCAGCGATATATTCCCGACTACGACGTTACTACGACGACGCTACAATAATGCGTACGCTTGTGATAAGTTTTGTTTTTTGGTATTTATCAGGATAATAATTGAGAAATATTTTATCATTTTTTATTTTATATGAGAACGAAAAATCATTTAAATTTAGCTTTTTGTATTATTTAATATTATTATATAACATATCATATTATCAGGTGGCGATATAACAAGCATACAGTACTTGAATATACTTATACAGCTCGTGATGAGAACTTATATCAATATTGTTGTTGTTATTATTGAGAGTATGTGATTCAAAGTCAACTTTACTTTAGTACAGTCGTATTTTGCCTAGTAATTGTTAATGTATTTATATATTAATTAAGAGACTATAATTATCGTAACGCTAAGATGGGGGAAGAGGAAACCGGGGAAGTAAAGAATGTCACCACGAAGCGTGAAGAGAGGATGGAGGGGGTCTACTACAGTATTACAGTAGCAGGCGGAGGAGAAGGTCCAAGTAATTTATGTGTAGGCCGGAGCGGTCCGATGTTAGGCAACCGTTTACTTAGGACCGCGCCGTGTTTGTTTTAACGACTCGCTATTAAATGTTCACTTTCCTTTCGATTAAGAGTATTATTGAAATTTATTTTATGAAAATTATATATTTTTGTTTTCAAGGTCTATTCACACAGAATATCTATTCAATATCAAATATAATATATTATTAACTTTTTTGGACACATCTATAAAGAAAAATGTAATGATTATCTCCATATAACACAATAAGTATCCATTCATTTGAGTCTACATAATACATTATCATACTTGGAAGCTAAGTTTTATTTACAGTTCAAGCCAAGCACGTAGTGAGGCTTTCAAGGCATTTACATTACGCGTAGGACGAGAGACAGATGTTAGGGTCAGAAACTATGCAATCGCGTCTGTACTCGGAAAGTAAATTGTTTTATTCTACTAACATAAATGAATGCACTGTTTTGGTGCTTACCGATGGACGGGTTATTTGATGTTGCTTGGAACTCAAACTCAATATTCAATTTTGAGAAGTGAAAGTATAAACGCGCCGTGATTTTAAATACTAATGCATGTATTATAATAGTGTTGACAATAAATAGAAAATATCTCCTAAACTTTTCTTTATTATATAATTATTAAAAATCCAAAAGTACTATATTACTTTACTTTATAATACTACTTTTGGATTATATATATATATACACGCAAAGTAATCCACCCGAATGTGTGTATATTTGTATATATATGTGGTCAGAATTATTAGATCCAATTTTATTTTCGGTAGTTCCATTGTGCTATGAACAGGACTAAAATTAATCTAGTATATATACATACGAGATCCATCTTTGCATAAATAAAGTTATATTTTGTAAAGCTCCGTACCGTCATTATCAGTAGTTGGGCGGTTTTTGTAGGATTCCAGCCTAACCCTTTCAACGACCCTCCGATATTGTTCGGCTTCACCTTATATTAAAGAATGAATAATGTCTCACATTCTGCGGTACTCTCTCACTTTATTAAGCTACGTTTTATCAGCTGTCGGATGCCAGATAAAATACTTCGCTTACGATCTAACTCCGCTTAGAAATGGAAGGCTTTTTTATTGTAAATGTATCTCTCAGAATATTTTTCTTCGCGAAAGTCCTAGTAGTATCGAGCGGGCGGTCTATCAGTATCGAGTATCGGTCGGTATCGAGTCTAGTAATACTCCGCTCTCCATATTCCTTGTTTTCAGAGTAGTTACGTAATTACACCAGTTCAGGAAAATATACATATATGTCATTATGATATGACCATTTCTTTTGAGTGGATTTCAACACAACGACAACACAGCTATTATTCGAATGGGCATTCTTAATTACACCACAATATAGATCTGTTTGAATGCATAAACTCTTCACGCCTTTAATTATATTTGAAAAATTGTAAGCATTTTATTTAAAATTAAGCATTTTATTGTGATAATACAAGAAATATATACTCTTGTAATAAAGATTTACAATACAATTCTAAAATAAATTCACTTACATATAATGTTCTTTAAAGTATATTCTCCAATAAGACGTTCCCCCTCTACCATACCATACCATACATCCTCTTACATAATACACATGGCGCTTAGCGCTAAGGAATGGAGGCGAGAGTAATAAATATTTATAGAGGTCTCACGCAATGCGAGATGAGACGAGCGAATAGCAAATTTTGCTGCTAAGTATTATACTATCGTGTACAATACATATTGAAAGCTCCTTAAGAGTGTGTAGTATTTGTGTGTTTTGAGCTATATATCTTATACTTAGTGAGGGATTATGTATTACTTGTAGAAATTATTACATTACATCGATTAAGAGAATAGGAGAAATTATAGACAGTTGTATAAGAATCTTTGCATATGCTTTTAACTTCCATATTGAGTTGGTCAGCCTCATTGAATTGGTCAGAAGCCTCAAGTCATTGTAGTAGCACAAACTTCTTAACTGCACCGAAATTGTATCGTACTTCAACATATATAAATATATATATAAAATTAATCATAAATAATACTTGAATAAAAGACGAAAGGTCGAATAAAACGTTCTTCATTTGGTCATCATTCAAGTTTTGTCTGAGGTGACAATATCCGTAGTATTGCCTAGCTGTACTCCTTACTAGAAGGCCGCGACGTCGTGGTCAGGAAGTGGGACGGTGCTGATAAGAAGATAACGTTATGGCAAGGTTATGGGATTACCGAAGGGTTATTAGACGTGATGTGTGGTCTCGGTTTTTTACTCCCAGTATGTCAGGCTTGTCACATCAGCCCGGTCAAATGAACGGATAAATGTATGGAGTTGCCTATTCTCGTTGTAACCTCTTCGATGTAGTAGGTATTGTAAAAAAAAATATATGTAGTCAACTAAACTGACTACGTAACGAATATTTAAAAAAATGATTACCAAACTCGCATAGAAACTACTCATCGAAAATAATTTTAAAGCGTAATGATTAGTAACTGCAACTCAGGAGTACAGTCGTATCCTCAAGAACAGGGTCCCGCTCGTAGAGATTTAAGAGTTATCACGAGCAATATAATAAATGAATTAAAAATTTAATAAAATAATACTTACGGGTTACACTTTACTGCTTGCTGAGTTCCGCTAGGATTTACACGTACGCGTTATTACTTTTATGATTTTACTTATAAATATAAAGAAAAGAAAGCAGTACCTAGTACTTGCCTTGAACTTAATAAAAATTTTAGAAATAACAAAGTATTATGAAGAAAAAACAAAGTATTCGAAAGTGCTTGTAATAGCCTAATTGAATAAAGAGTATTTGGATTTGGATTTAATTACAACTTTACGAGGTGGACGAATTTTATAACGATATGCTTCTCTTGGCAGAGTCGGAGTAAGATTGGTTGGTAACTTACCGTGTTTTTATAAAATATGATTATAAGAACCTATAACCTATTTGTTAAGGAGTCTAATTGCGTCTGTTTTCTTGGTTTTAATCAAAATGTTAGCAAAATTGGACAAAAAACTTGTTAAATTTTTAATTACATATAAAATTTTCTTTACCGTGTTGCGACGTTTTCGACAACCACTTAATAAACTCGTATAATACTTCATTTGTGTGTATTCTCGTACACTTTAAGCGTGAGGATAATATTTCTTACTAAAACTTCACATTCTCTAGTTGATACCAATCAAGATATCGATCAATTGTGCAAAAACACAACCCTCGTGCAGACAGAGGTCCCAGCGGGAAGCAAGCCTGCGGCTATAATATGTTTAAAAGTGTACATCGCGTCGGGAGGGCAATGGTTGGCGATATATAAATATCCAACGCATGTCCTCAATACCGCGCATACCGCGCGCATAAGGCCATAAATCACAATATCAGGACGCGCTGACAAATCCTTGGCGAAGCAGGCAATTTGTAAAACATTTATTTTCTTAAACATATCGTAATATATATGTATGTATTTATTTTTACTGGAAGTACTCGCAAGAAAAATTTCCCAGTAAATCTACTGTAGTAATAAATTATATTAAAGTTAGCAAGAGATAAATCAATAACATTTGTGGCTTGTAGTGAGTTTACGTTGAAGTGTAAAAGAATCCTGAGATAGGATCTTTTTTTCAAAATTTATGTATATATTTTATTTATTATGATCGAGGATTATTATTTTTTAGCATATTTAACAACTTTGCATATTCAACAAGTAGCGAGGACGAAAACGAAAACCTAAAGTGCTGATATAAAGCTCTTACCGCTCAGATTCGATCTGATTTCAACACACTGCGTATTTAGAGCGGAGCTCAATGCCGCCCTGTGGTTTACCGGACGAGCAACGATGGCCACATAACGAAGCCAACGACATATAAATACTAAATCAAACTATTAGTTAAATGCCATCACCATTCCACATAATAAAAAAATTGAAAATGCCGTAAGAGGCGCTTTAAGTTTTACTTGTGTAAAGAGAGATAGAGAAAGAGAGAGAGGCAGTGTAAGGAAACATTTAATCCTACACTAGGTTGGAGTATAGTGGTACGGCCCAGCACACGCTGGAGGTGTGCCCAGCTTGGGCGTCTCAACGCCGCGAGTTGCGCGGCCATGGTGGGTAGCGAGAGGTCGTGGGACGCGGTCGGATCCTTCTGCGAGGCAGTGGTGCTCGAGAAGGAAGCGGCGGAGCGTGCGAGGGAGGCCTTTTCCGACCTCGCGCTCCGCCACAAACGACCGGGTCGCTGGATGGCGGCACATGACCACCGCCTTCCGCCCTAATCGGTCAGAGGGCGGTCAGCTTGGGGAAGCTGATCGCCTACTCACCTGACCCAAGTAGGCGCGCGCAGGATGCTCCCGCGCGCTTCTCCAAGGAGGCCGTCGAGGGTGATTCCTACCACCCTTGACTCCGCGACGTGCCTAGCAGGCTCCCGCCGCCAGGGTCATGGAAGGTTGTAGTTCCCGTGGCCCTGGTCAATGGCGGTGGACGAGGAGCACCGTGAGGTTTTAGTGGGTAAACGGCCGGCCCGCCACATAACCGCGTCCGAGTCCCCAATCGGGCGGGTATCCGTAACGGATTTCCCCACGTTAAAAAAAAAAAAAAATAGTGGTACTTAAATTCCGTTAACTAAACTGAAATCGGGTGTTTTTCAAACTTTCATGTATACTTGCAGTAGTAATAAAAAATATGGCGACAGTGATAAAAAAAATTATTCACATAAAGGTTTTTACAAATTGAGTCGCTGAGTCTTCCCAGTTAGTAGTCTAGCATACTTTTGTTGGGAATGACTCGCTTCCCCGTTCACTACAATTTAGCTTTTCCAATTTAAAAATGTAAACAAAAAGAAAACAATGTATTATTATTTATAACTGAATCAACAAATATAAAGTGTGTGTGTGTGTTTGCAAGTACATGAGAGTATTGTGTGTGCAAATTACATTTTGTACATTAGTGATGTGTCCGATGCATTCAGAGAAATGTTAAATTTAAACTATTTTCACTTTTCTGCTGTATCTGGGACACTTTTTTTTTATACATCTAGTCTGTTTAAGTTATCATGGGAAATATCTCATGATAACTATTTAATTTGTAGATAAATAGCGTTTTAAATTTAAAATTTGTTTGCTAATTGAATTAAATCACTAACACTTATCTATTTTGATCTTAAGCACAGATTTAGTGAGGAAATATGAGTAAAGCTCATCGCATCCGGTAGAGCTGGATAGCGGCGCTCGTTAGCCGCGAGTTGGCGACAGTGACTGCAGTGGTTAGAGGCGGCGAGTCATTTTCGATAACAGTAATTACCGCTAACCTGTATATAGAATAGTATATGCATCATACTCAAGGTGCTAGTTTCAACTTCAAGACAAGAAACGTGTAGAAGCTATTTAATATTCAAACTTTTTTTAATAATTAATTATGATAATGTTTAGACACAAAAATGATTGACTGTCAATAGTTCTAACACTACTTGCCAAATAATTTAATTTTGTTTCTCAATATGTCATTGTTATCTCTTATATACATATTATTATACCGTGTCTTGCTAACTTCCGACAATAATTGAAGCTATAAAACATTTAAAACGGGTATTGAATAAGATCTTTGGTTTTCGCGATTATTACATATTTTAAAATGAAACTTTTTTTACCCGGATTGATCGCGTATATTTTTGGTATTCGAAAATACTTTTTAGAAACCCGACGTTTTGAACACTTTACGGTAGTCCGTGGTCAGTGGGGACACAACATCTCATATCAGGGATTCATACCATTTTGTTAGCGGAATGAAAGACCTTAAGTTAGCAATGAAACCATGGTCAGTTTTGATGTCCAGTCACTTTTTACCAGTATAGTCATAAAGAAAGGCATCAGGATTGTCAAGAGGAAGCTAGAAGAAAACAAGATGCCTGTAGAATATCTTGATCTTTTAGAACACTGCTTAACATCTGGATATCTAGTGTTCAATCAAGTATTCTATTTACAAATAGATGGCATTGCATGTATATATCTATATACATGGAGGACTGAGGAGATGGCCTGGCATGTATTTCCAGGATAAATAAGCGGTACACAGATGATACTTCTACCTACGGACAATATTTATTAATTCCTAAACCATCTCAATTCTATTAATAATAATACTCAATTTACAATAGAATTACAAACAAATTATTCTTTAGCTTTTCTTGTTGTTTAATTAATAAAAATCCTAATGGCATAGTAGGCCACACAGTGTATAGGAAACCCACCCACACCAACAGTTATCTCAATGGTGAATCCCACCATCATGTGGATTATCTAATATTGGTCAAACAAAGGAAGCATCGGTATAAGGGTAAAGGAACATATCTTCGATATCAAGAATGGGCGTGTATTCAAGTCAGTAAAACAGCAATTTTACAGTAATGTATTTATTTGTAGATAATAGACGTAAGTGATAGCTATTTAATCATATGAAGCAAACGAGTTTTAACACTTGTTGTGTACGCCACTTACATACATACATACGGACTTCTTCAGATGTGCATCTTACACTTCACACTGTGAACAAACTGATTACTCGATTACTTAGTGCTAAAATAACAACAACTTTATTAAAAAATTGTGTACATTGTTATTCAAATGTAAAAAACAAGTTAAAGAAAACTGCCTGTTACGTTGGTGTTAAACCAGCTTTTATTAAAACACACGAGCATAAATTGTTCCTTTGGAATTATGACAAATCCAGAAAGAAAATTCAAGTACGAGTATTTCAACGTATCCATAGAGCAAAATAAACTACTTAAGTTCAGTATTTATCAGAATTGCGTTAAAAATTATTTGTATGTAGTTTTATTTTGCAGCTAAAAAGCATGAGCTTTTTCCTGCATAGCAGAGTAGTCCGAAAGAGCATACTTTTGAGACACTAAGTTCTCCACTTGCCTCCACCCCCGCCCCCCCAAATTCAAGATATTGTGCATTGAGTGGTGGTACTCATGGCACGCTTTATCTTATCCCCAAAACGGAGAACATAAATTAATTTAAACATAAACGTTCCTCCGAGAGGAGATCGAATCCACAGCCAATCGCTATTCCAGTCAGACGCTGTCCCACTGCGCCACGATAGCCTCAAAATGTATCTTAATCTAATCAAATATTTACACAAGTTACTTTACGTATCGCAATTAGGCTCTATTTATGTCTTGATCATGATTATTTAGGTACCCGGACAAATATAAACGGCAATCCTTACTCCTGTTAAATATTTAAGTAGGTCACATAAGAAAGTTGTACGAGGTCGGATCCAACTGTACGTCGCCCGTCGCGCGTCACGTCGGCTGTGTCTCCCCGGAATTAATATGCTAATACTTTAAGACTTTTGTGCATAATTTACTTTTATAAGTCATTATTACTGGCTGTAGTTGATAAACTCCAGGTGCTGCTTGACTTATTTAGATTATGTTTATTGGACTTAAAGCTAACTCAAAATTTATGATATGGTCGGGACTAACGAATAGAGAGAGAAAATGTTTGTTATTAATTTCAAACACAACAGTGATTTATCTTAAACACAATTTAATTGAGTAACATTAATTCTTCTTATATTCAGACATGTGGAGTCCGGTCCAATCAATGATAACAATCATTTAGGTGCAGCTTATATATTATAGATGAATCAATCCATCAATGATAAAAAATCAATGATAACAATCATTTAGGTGCAGCTTATATATTATAGATGAATGAAGAAATGAGAAATGCAATTGATTTTTTTATATGTAACTGTAACTTCGTAAATTGGACATTCGCAAAGTAAAATGTTCAGGTCACTAACACTTCTAAAGTGTAATTAGTAGGACAATATGCAGCGTTGAGCTCCACCGTTAAACACGCAATGTATTAAACTTGACCGGCAAATGAAGAACGTAGTGTTTCACCCTAACCTCTTATAGGAGATGATGAAAGCTGAAAAAAGTTAGTGGCTGTGGCGCAGTAAGAGGAGAGACGGGAGAAGTACGCACTGTCAGTCCACAACGAAACAAAGCCGGTAAACGCGCGCGTTCTTCTAACGATCAATTATTTGCTCTCCACTTTGCCGCTGAAACTGTAGACGCATCCGTCCTCATCAAACTGTGAATACGTTTTTAATGGGGATATCGCGTTGCTAGCTGAGACTCCGCGCGACTGCTACTTAATAACAACACTTAACAGCTTTATAAGTAAAAATAACTTGTACTTGTCTGGGTTATTTTGGCTTGATTTGCTTCGCAACCTTATTAAATATGTATAACTATATATGTATATAGCTATATGATATAAGCTATGAAATTATAAATCTTCAATTTCCATTATTCAATAGGTACTACAATAAAATTACCAACTTTCGAATCTCAAGAGGAGGCAGAAGCGGGACTCAAAATGCGTCAAGTCACAGTTCTCCTCTGCTGATTCTACTTGACACGATAATTAAATAAATGATAATGTTTTCATTTCGGAGAATATCTAATATAAGCAACCGTTACAAACGTGATTCGATAAGTAGACTTTATTCAAGTTGAGTGTTATTGAATTCTTCGAGTTCATGGCAGCGTTACTTCAAAGTTCAAAGTTCAAAATCCAAACATGTGAGCTCGTACGCTTCTAATTCAATTAAAACATTATACATCCTGTTCTAAACTAACTTCAATTATGTTGTAATAACTTAACTTAGTTGAATATTCTCCAGGAAATATTATCGAAAATCAAGCGTTTAAATTTGGTTGTTGTAATGTAATATTACAGTTTATTTACATTGTTACAGAGATTAGGTGGGATTACCCAAAAACTGATTCTAATTGAAAAGTCTAAGTAAGAACCTTAGATGATTTACGCCACTAACTAATTTACCAAGCATCATACTAAATAAATAATGAAGGCCTTTGAAATGAAATTTCCTTTGACCGCGCGTCCTAATTCAATGTTTAGTGAAGTGCGGTTTGGTGCAGCGAGCGGCGGGCGCTGGATTGATTCTAATTCCACGCTGAGAGCTTAAACACCTTGCTTTAATTTAAGTCTCGTGACGTAATTTAGGTGTTCTGATCGTTGCTCACAATATGCATTCAAAAAATTGGTAACAGATTCATTAACTTGCACTAAATGTTTTCTATACTACAAAATTATAATTATTTCATATATTCTAAATATACAGTGCAGAATATACCAATAGATGGCAGTTTAAGTTATTTGAGGAGCAAAGCAAAAAATATGCGACGCAGTGCGAAACCGTCTGACTGTAGACGCATCGGGCTGTGGGTTCAATTGCCACTCGGGGAAATAATTATATTTAAAATATTTTCATTTCTCCGCTCTGGTGCCCAAGACCTATCCTCATTCCCTAGACGTGCAGTTTACATATAACGTGAGTTCCTCAAGGACTTCAACGTCGACGACGCAACCGCAACACCTCTGGTATTATAGACGTCTATCATGAAGATACCGATTTACCATTAGGTTCTTCTACACTCAGTTTTTAACGCTGTGGACCCTGTGGCTTTTGGCTTTGCACATTTTCATTTTACCGTCGTCTTACCGACCGTGTTCTTACGTCTATATTTTAACGTTTTTAAAGTGTTATTCACACCGATAAGATACGGAAAACATTTTAGGAGACATATAAAAATTTAAGAGCAACAGGAATCAAACCCGCACGTCTTAAAAATCGTTCAAGCGCTCTGACTGATAAGCCGTACGTTCTATATCCAGCTACGTTGAATTTTTTATTGTTAACATCTGTCTAGAGGGATTTCTACAAACTTCTGCCACCTAAATATAATTTCTTAAGAACAATCGTTTGGCAAGAGAGAATGCTATCTATTAAATTATTTAAAGTCGTATTCAGAGTCGTATTCGTATTCTACGTAAAAATTTTTATAGTTTCAACAAATATTTTTTATATCACTGGTAAGAACCAGTATATTAAGTTCTGTTATTGAATGACACATATGACCAAAGTTTGTGATTTAAGTACGGGCCTGGCTATAGTTCTGATGACTAGGCAGGAGGAGCGCCGCGAGCGGGTCACTAGTATATAAATAATCAAGTCAAGGTTAATATATGTACCTTCGAATTAATATTAAATTATATAGATAGAATATACTTGAGAAACTCAATATGTAATTTATGTCTTATTTTATACGTTATTGTAACTGTAAATGATTATACAGAGGACAGAATTACTCTAAATTATATCCTAATTGTAAGCTAATGACTTAAATAATTATATAGTAAACAAAAACGGTATATTAAAATAATATTTAAATATAAATTAATGATAAATAGATACAAGCAAGTTTCTCTTAGAGTTATAGTTTTCTTAAAACAGAGAATCTATATAGAGAGAGAAAATATTTGTAATAAAAGAAAGAAAGAATACAAATAGTATGCAGAATCACAAATAGTTTTAAAAATAACTCACTGGATATAAATTAGTGCGGTCATGGAGCCTGCGCTCGGCGTTCAGGATGCATTAGCAATAAAACCAGTGGGACAGAAAATCACATGTGGACGCGACCCGACGCGACGCTACGAGGGACGAGCGCTTGGGAAATCGGAGGATGCTGCAGTGGACCAGCTTTGCATAATCCGTTTATTTCTGGTCTAACATGTCTTACTGGAAGTATCAAATCTCACTCACTCTCACTCACTGTATTAAGTATATGGTTTAATTTATATATACATATAATAAAAATGTAACTCATCGATGTCTGTACATGGAAGATATATGAAATACAACCCTAAATTTTTTTTATTTATTTTCTTTTCTTTCACACTGTGTACGCTTTTACAATAGGATCTAAGAAAACGTACGAAAATGCTCTATTACACAACTTAAAAAAGTTGTCAAAAGACGTTTGAGTGATGAAGCTTGTTACCTAATTAACGATTTTATAAATGATAACACGCCTTGGGAATGAAATGCTCGCTCCAGTCTATTTCAAAGGTATCATCGTCTCTAATAAATCTGTAAATCATTGTATCGAAAAAAAAGGAAATAGAAGTCCCGCTGAGTTTCACACACCTGCACATTTTTTTGTTAGAGGTCGACGTAGCGCACTGAGAGACTGTCTGACCGGCAGTTACAAGTTCGATCCCCGCTCGTGATTATTATAATTTATAGCGATAGCCGTGATTCCGTTCACGTGGAGTATATCGTCTACTTTCATTTTACAGCCCTAGTTTTATTTGCAACTTTAACAATAAGTAAAATTAATTGAAGCCTCCCGTCGGCTGCATGAGTTGAACTTTTTCCCTTGTCTAACTCATAGACTGGCGTTAAGACCACACGATATTATCTAGACGAAGTAACCCATTGTTCGAGAAACCTTAAAAGATACAATTTTCTCTCATGAGCTGCTCTTTGTGAGACACACAAAGCCAGCCATTACAGTTTTCTTGCGTTTAAATCTAATTTTATGTTGCGGATAAATGTTGTGATTTTAATATTATAGAACTTATGTAATTTATTTTATTTTAAGAAATTCAATACAGCATGTACTCGTGATATTGCAGTTCCTTTATTCAAAGTATCGCTGGTTTTCACCAGTGGAGTTAAGGGGAGCTCCTGATAAATAATGAATAAATCTTATGCTCTTTGTGTCACGTTTTTGTTTACTATAGATGTCTAATATAGTCAGTAGTAATGGAGTATCCTTGAATTACAATTTGCATTCTTAAGTGGTTCAATTTTTCTTTGTAAGTTATGACGCAACGTTCAATAAGACACATTGATATATTTATTGACATTTAGTGAAATCAAAACGTCTAGGAATTGCAATTAAGGTTTTTCCAAATATTCTACGAAACTGTAGTCATAATTCTTTTGAAACTATTTGTATTACCGCTAAAAACTCAATAATAACATCAGAAAATAGATAAACCAGCAAAGCGATCGCTTTATGAAACCCTTTGAATGTTCGAAATATAGGTTACGAGAGAAACGCGGAGAATTGCGTCCGCCGCAGAGGGCGCGCCCGATACTCTATCTTTGGTTCGTTTATCTCGTTCGATTATCTCGCTAGAGAGCCGAAAGCCAAAATTTCATATCGGTCGAATATTGTGTTTTCTATTCTACAGTAAATATTTTTTATGAATAAAAAATGGCATCCGTCGGTCTGTTTTGAAATGCAAAAAGATTTTTACTTTATTCCCTGATTGGAAAACGGTTTGCTCGTCACAATATAGTAAACTGACATAACTGTGACAGGTTAAAATGAATTTTATTATAAAACTTTCTATTTTTATTATATAAGTAAATGCAAGGTATATAGCCACTAGCTCTTAAGCTATTTCTATTTTAAAAAATATATATTTAGAAAACGTATAAAAATATGAACGTAGCGGGATTTGAACCCGCGACTCTTGAAAACCGTTCAAGTATGTATTTTTCAATTTCCTAAGTGTGCGAATAAGACTTTGAAAATGTAAAAAAATATATATTTCTATTTCTTTTTCAATTCTATGTCCAGCTGTTGTTTTGTTCCTGCTTGTTCCGACACTAGTTAACATGAGCGAGCCCGAGAGGCGCAAAAAAAACATTACTTTAAAACTATTTATTAATATAATATATAACAAAAACTAATACCCAATTAGCCTAGTGGCTCCTGCTCGAGGCGTAAGCCAGAAGTGTCGCGTCCAATCGTCGCGGTACCGATCGATGAGGGCGATCGACACGGTGGTCTTGGTGTCGCAACCCGTACAGCTCCCAGGGAACATGTTACAGAGATTAAATGTCGATGGGAAAGTTATTGCGAAAAAGTAAAGTTCGCTGTATGGCACTATCCCTGGCGCTAGCTAGCATTTATAACACACATGACATCTGTAAGTGTAGATTTTGGCTTTAAATTCATTGAGAGAGTTCTATATACAATACATAATATATTAATATATTTATAGATTTATTTATTTCTTAAACTTTACATTCTTAGAAAATTTACCGTAGAAGGCAAAAAAAAACATAATTTAAAAACACTTTGTTGTAGATTTACTAGAAGCTTTGTTTGTTGAATCGTCGCGTAACGACCTGAAGTCCGAAAGAACGTAGCTTTTTAATTTACCAGACTTCGGAAATTAATATAATTTAAATATAATAATTCTCCTAAATGGGGATCGATACTACCATTGCTTGTAAGATTAGTTTAGTTGTTATATCTCTATGAATATATAACAATAGATGTTACGGAAATGTGATTTGTATACACCATAGAAGACTTATTGTCATTGCTTTCGTCCATTCAAATCGTCACCTGTCACAAATATATAATATAATATAATTTTTAGTTTCAATGTAAAATATTTCCAGTGACTAACAATTATTTATATTATCTTGTATTATACATGCATTTTGTTTTAACTTTCTTGTACTGCAGCGACGCGAATATATATATATATATATATATATATATAAAAAAAAAAAAAAAAAAAAAAAAAAAAAAAAAAAAAAAAAAAAAAAAAAAAAAAAAAAAAAAAAAAAAAAAAAAAAAAAAAAAAAAAAAAAAAAAAAAAAAAAAAAAAAAAAATTCAAGAGGCGCGGGTTCAAATCCCGCTGCGTTAAAAAAAATTATACGTTTTCTAATTATGTCTTTTTCAATTTCCTTAGTGTGGGAATAACACTTTAAAAAATTTAAAAAAAAAGGAGAACTTCAGTTCAAAGTTATGATCGTGTATGCATAGTGACAGCGACAATATACCGACAATATAGTATTATTTTATTTGTGTTACAAAACAGTTTGTTACAATTATAATTTAGAAACTGTGTACTACTGTATTTTTTGAATTAAACTTTTACATCCGTCGAATACCCATCGTGGCACGGAGTGACAGTGTCTGGCTGTATACGCGATGGCTGTAAGTTCTACGCCCGCTAAGAAAATGGCTCTAAAATTGTTCTAAGTGGAGACTTAAAATTATTCTCATTTATCCGCTCTGACATGACATGACGCATGACAAGACAAAGCGTGGCGTCAAGTTCCGCAGTTCAACATGTCAACAAGTGTGTTGAGATTAGACTATCCATCCCTGCCCATCTGGCTATGTGACAGAAAGCGTAAAAACCGCAAACAATATTTCTTTTATCTAATCAGGATATTTTTTTGGTTTTAAATATATATATTTTTTGCTAAAACTAAGGTTATCTTAAATATATTAAAAAAGTGTACAAATTGGATTAATCGTTTCTGTCTTAGTATAAGCCCAGACATTTTCCTAAAGGAAATCAATCGTTTTTTAACTAAATTAGTCTTAAGTCGAGTTATGAGCTTTTATTGATAATTATTTAGTTATGATGCTATGTAAACTAGTAAAGAAATATAATAATTGTAACCCAATATCATTCATGTAGCATATTGTTTGATATATAATTATGTATACTCGTGTAATAAACACTTGTCAAATGAAAAACCAGTATAAAAAACAAGATCGGAATCTCTCATTTCTTAAGATATTTACACGGAAGCCTACACAGTACCAAAGCTTATAAATACGTTATACAAAGTTTTCTAAACGAAAGAGTAGGGATTGTTACGATCGATTTAAGCCCGTTGCGGGCCTCTCGGTATCATAACAGTACTCTATTTCATATTTATATCGCACAAATGATTGAAATTGTATCTACAAGCGTTTTCCGATACGTCGGCTGAGCGATCAGTGTTCACTTTCATATGATTTCATTTATTACAAAATTGTGTTATTGCAAACTACCTATTGAATGCTAATCGCATTTTTACAATGTTTTGTGCTCACATAAATAGTGAAAAGAATTAACTAACTTTATATTTTAAAGCTTATTTCTACTTATATATTAAGTTTCGTGGACAACAGCCTTAATTTTGTAAATTATAATATATAATAATAAGTAATTATAATAACCAATGAGTGGTAGGAGAGGCTTTAAGAACGCTCGTTGGTTTCCCGGTTAGACATTTAAAGTTAAGGTACGGTAGTGGTTCTTAATAGGCGGGACATCATGTCCGTTTGCCACGTTATTAGGTGTTAGGTAAAACGAGAAGCTCGGGCAGTGAAGCTGAGTCTTTATGCATTGTAAAGGGCGCCCTTAGGTAGTAGTTAGGTAGTAGTGTAGGGTACACTTGGGTCACATGTCGCAGGCACTGCCTCAGAGTTCCACTTCCTGCAAACGCGACGCGCCCTAGAGTCATACTTGACGCGTACAAACTTTTCTACCCACAATAACAGTTGTACAGTGGGATTACTCCTTTTTATTAATTTACGACAAATATAATATCATTTAATGATGTAACCAGACCACTATAAAAATGTATTTTAATTGATATAAAGCAATCTCAACGTAAATGAATTACTTAGTATTTTTACAAACAAGCAGGTCGTAAGACCGGTCTACTTTTCCATACTAAGCATATGGTTCATAAATAGAAAGTGTCCCTGTTTATTGTTTTCATATGCCGTACGTATAGCGCCATATCTCTCGCACACGCGCTACTAGCACACACAAGCTAAGGTTTAATGGCTTCGAAACAATCACAGGCCACTATAGGTATGATTAAAGATTTAGATTTCTATTATGGCAAATATGTTTATTTACAATATATATATTATTTTATAGTATGATTTTTTTAATATTCTTTAAAGTGTTATTCGCACACTAAGGACGGTGTTGAACGGTTTTCAAGAGAGGCCCGGGTTCAAATCCCGCTGTGTCTATATGTATTTTAAGATCCGAGAATATCATGAAGATCGTCTCCAAATAATTGTAGACGCATATTGAAATGACTATCTGGACCAATTTCTTTAATGAAGCATTTTACCACCACCGCCACTTTACAGTACCAACTTCTAAGTTCGAAGTCGATTTTAATATGAAATAATTAAAATATATCCTCATTAGTGCGACGACAGAACAAGAGCTGCCGTAAAAACCAACACGATGACATGGAAAAAAAAGAACATGAGAATGGACAGGTTTTGCTTTAAACCCCCTGTCAATTTTGCACCGCTTCGACTCAGATCAAAATAACCGCGAAACGTTAGTGAGTCGAAATATCGGTAACAAAAAAACACCACCTGGAACGAATACCCTTCATTTATATAACGAGTGCTAAAAAAGTTTTAAACTAAAAATGTGTAATATTTAAATATGTATTTCATATATTTTTACATTCACCCGCTTATGACAATATACTGATAAATCTATAAACAAACTAGTTCTAACCCGCAAGTTCATTTTAAAATATAACGTATCGGTTTTTTCCTTACCGTACTGCTCCCTTATACTTCCTTAACAACCTACAAGATAAAATTCTGTGGCTCAATTGTTTTGGCTGTTTGATTTGTGACAGTGTCCTGTAATATTTTTTTAGATATAAAATAAATCTGTTATAAAGATAACAGGACAAAAAATTATTACATTACACTATCCGCCCAAGTTAGGTGGTGAATAAAGATTCACCACTCAACTCGGGCGGATACTCAATAGTTTCGGGTGGATAGTGGAAAACGGACTGTACTATTCTTCAATTACACCAAGTACCCATGTCAATCAGAGAATCACAGTATTGCAGTTATTTCAATTGCACCTCAACGATGTTGAGAGTCACACATATACAGCGACGCGACTACACCTGCACTAAATGTACCAAATTATACACTAAATATATGTCACACAGCCTACATCTACTGATCCTAAATACAATGAGCATTGCATACTTCGGTCGTCTAATTCAAACACGCTGTGTTACGTACAATGCCCCGTTATAACATTGAATTGATCAAACGCGTATTTACATAATAATTGATTTAATTAAGATTCGATTATTTCTGTAAAGGTTTTCAATTACTGTAATTCGATTGTATTGTAATTGTTATTGTAATTTTAAGACCTTAAGTTAAGTTCAGTTTTACTACCAACTACATAATGTATAATTTTCTAAGCCCACTGCAGACAGTGGGTCCGAAGAAATGGGTGGACAATGAAGTAGCACAGATGCTACTTCATTGTCCACCCATTTTAAATACTAATTCATCATAATTATATTTAAGATGTGGGACCCAACACCGTATGCTGTATAAAGATAGATACAGATTAATATCTGTCTGTCTGTCCGTGGTGTAATCACCACCACCATAAAGTTCACAAATTAAAAATGAATAATACAAATGTGTGTCAAATATATTTATATAAGTTTTCAGAAAGATTTATCAATGTCGACTGAATTGAAAATAACTTTATAATTATATACATAATTATCGAATATATGATTTTCAGAATAATAACCTAAAATAAGTAAGGCTAATACTAAATTTTGAAATCGTTAAGAAATATTTTTATATTGAGAGAGATTGTATTGACTTGGTTTTATATTTTAGCAAACCTTCCCAGCCGTTGATACTTTCTGAAACATTGAGTCAATTTGATTATCGTGTAGATGTATCTTTAAAAGATTTATACAATAATTTAAAATGCCATAGCATTATATTAATGGTATTTTATTAAAATAAAATTTGAAAAGTAAATGTGAAATGTCTGTGTACTGTGCCAGCGTCGCGCTAGGGAGCAGGGGCGCGCTGGGGACGCGCTGCCGTAGATTTAATCACGTGTATTGTTTGAGCGCCCCCTTTGAACCGTGGGATTAAAGAGGATTATTGATTACGCTGGGAACGCAGTGGTGCGATGGTGCGACCAATCCGATATTTATTAATTCCGTAATTGATATAAGCCCATGAATATTTTCTGTTTGTTTCAATACATGGATGTTATTTTACAATTTTAAAAGTTATTTTTGTAACAAAGTATAATAATTTGCACGAAATATCATAACTACATATTTCTACATTAAGTTCAACATTAAATATAAAATGTAAAGATTTATATGCTTCCAACACTTTTATACTAACGACGACAAAAAAGCAACTTAAAATAGTAAACGTTTAAAAGAATGTGCGAATTGAATAAGATTTCTTCCCCGCATTAAGCTCCCACTCACATCTGAAAGCATCCAATTAATTCTATTGCGGAGGCCAGCGCCCGTTCTAATGATCTTCTACAGATTTATCTGAACACCGCAGCATCACACACACTACCCACTACTGCCGAGAGCTGTTGCCGAGTGCCATTTGCTGTGCTACTTCTTAAATACTAAAAAATATTCATATAAAAATGATTTAGCTTTCGCCATGAAATTTTAATCGTTTTTTATATATTTATTATACTATTATTCATATACTTTGGATAAGAAAGTGTTCAGACATATAAAAGTTTGAACCTGGCTGAAGTTGTTATCGCGTTACTCGGTAGATAACGACGACTAGATTCCACGTTCAGGACCTTCTACTAGACTTCTAAATATAAAACAAGAAATACTTCGAGTTACCAGAATGATAATTTTTTTTATTATCTTTAAACATCAGCAATATTTAGCATAATAGAAAGAGAACGAAAGAACGTAGTGCTAGTTTGTCTTGCTTTGTTCTCTACTTTTTGTCTATTTTACAGAAACTGTGTTTTACAGATGTGGCAAGAATCAAACCGTACTTTCATAATGGTCAATAGATCGGAATAGGGGAAAATATTGATTATTTATTTACAAGACATTTTAAAGTGTTATTCACACATTTAGGAAGTTGCAAAACAGTTCAAAACGTACAAAAATTTCGCTGCTTTCATATTTTTTTTCGTTTTCTAATTATGATTTTCAATATTGAATATTTTATTTTTTAATTCATTTTTATTGTAGATTGTAGTTCTAAGTTTAAATTTTAAAGCTTTAATTTTAAAGTTTAAATTTTTAAGTTCTAAGTTTAAAGCAGAGAAGATCTAGTGTCAAGAAACTCCGTTCTCCTTTTTCCACTGAAATCAAAGACATTGCGTGTTGAGTAGCGAAACTCAACGCCGAATTTTTTCCAGAACGGAAATGAAAATAATTTTAATATTATCTTTCCACCGAGTGAGAATGAAACCCACCACCATCACGTCTACGTCAGAGCTTGTCACATTGCGACACAATATACAAATATAAATAAAGAAATATTGACAAACTATTTATTTATTAAGTAATAAATACTCCTTTTGAAACTTGGAATACTGGCCACAAGTCATTACAAATTTGTAAAAAGAAAATTAACAAAACGTGCATCAATGCGAGTACTGTCAAGTTACTGTCAGTTAATAGAGAATTGGTGGGCATGTGACAGTGACAGATATCCATGAAATTGAATTGAATTTTTTTGATGGTGCGTAAAGTACTGAGTCGCAAATTTAACATCGAAGAAAACGGAAAAATGTAAAGAGGAAGAGTGTAGTGAGTTACTAGTGGTCTGTGGACGAAGTAAAAACCTTTTAAAGTGGTCGTTTAATTTTTCCGATCCACAAACCTGAACTCGTAACAATAACATATAATTATCACATGTAAAAAAGGCATATCTGGGAGCGAGAGCGCGAGTCAAGGTGACAATACCTTGAAGGTCTTGCATAATGTATGGGAGCCGAAAGTGTACTACTCGTTATTCAGAAGACAGATGTTAGTGGAATAATAAAATTGCGAGCGGCGAGGGGACTCTCGAGCCTCTCAAGTTCGTAATATAATAGCGTAATAAAACGAACATACAGAATAATTGTATTGTATTGTCTGCTAACCGATTATTACGGATAAGCCTTTGAATTAAAATCCTTAGTTTTTGGTTAATGGATAAAGGTTCACTTATCACAGCGTATATCAATATTTTTCGATAAATGTAGTTTCTTTGTAATAGTCTAACAACGCTTAGTATAGATTGACCGTTCTCCACTTTCCGCCCGAAATCAAGACATTGCGTGTTGAGTGGCGCAGCTCAAAGCCGCGTTTTGTTTAAGGTACTAGAGCGGAGAAAATAAAAATAATCGTGTTTACAGTCATCTGACTGTCAGCAGTCCCACTCCACTTTGGCCTCTTCCAACAAATATTAACATGAATTGTAATAAACACGTAAGAATTACCCGCTTCTTTGACACGAATGGGAAATTCAGCTTATGATCAAATCTTTAAGCTATTATTGTAACTTCTAAGCATACAAGTAAAATATCTAATATTTTCTTATTTTGAGTAAATTTTTTGACTTTGACTACCTCAATATCTGACAAATTACACTGCTTTTATTACAATACAAACAATTCTATACTGTGCAGTGAATTCAACTGCAATTTGTAATGGCTCCAAAATCACACTAATGCACAATCATATATTTCAAATAAAACAAGTAGTCCAATATGGAAATTAAGACTGCAGGAACAGATAGAAAAACTAAGAAGGGATATTCGTAGATTAACTCAGTACATGCAACGAAATAGACGAAAAAAAAAAAATTCAAAATACACTTACGATATGAAGATCCAAACCTAACAAACGAATAGTTTCTTTACAGATGGAAATAGAGACTCTGCAAAATGACTTGTAGACTCAGAAGGTATGATAATTGTAATTTAAAGACCGCAGCAAACAAATATTCACCTACTGCAGAATGTATGCGAAATTACTGGTATATGGAGTAGCACAGTAGAACATAATAAAAGTGCTGAATGGATAGGAACTAAAAAGAACATACTAGCAATCTTCCACAAATTCAGTTTAACAGTATACGTACAGAAGTATTTAGAAAACTTCTCAATATGGCATATAACTGGAAAACACCCGGGTCAGACCATATTCAAAATTATTGGTACAAAAAAATTCCTGCAGTACACCGTATATTATACACTTACATACTTTCATTAAGAATCTTCGTTATTACACTTTTAATTTTTGGATCATAGAGTCTAGTGGCAAATTATTTCATCTGCTTTTCGACCATTTATACACCTCGATTTCCTTACAGATTCCATTGATGAGAATAATATATACATATAATAAAAATGTAACTGATCGCAGTCTGTACATGAAAGATAAATGAGAAAAAATATTATTGAGAGATTTGTCAATGTTATAGAACCCAAAACAATGAATCTTAATTTTCTTTTCTGATTGTCTTTTTGTTTGTGCGTTTGTGCACGCTAATCTCAAAAACGGGTTAACCTATTGGAATGCAGTGTGGCATTTGTCTTCTGGTAATCTTCTCTTAATATATATATTTTTTTAATAGCACTTTAAAAATAAAAAAGTTAAAACTTGTAAAAACACTGGGCGGTGAATGACACGAAATAATTTAGTCATGTAGTTTACGCGAGCGGTTCGCTAGTAAGTAACAAATAAAGGTTTTTTCGTTTAAGTAATGAAATTTTAACAAAATTGAGGAGTTCCAAAGGCTGGCCGTGTCTGAACGCTGGGATGAATGCCAGGAAGAATGAATGAAGTTTTAACAGATCCACGTTACAACTGTATCAGACGGTTTTGGATTTAAAAAAAAAAATTACGCTACAACACATAATTGTGAGTTCTCTTTATAATAAGAAATATTTACTTTGTAAAATGCCTGCTTAAATAAATATTACAATATCTAGTAAAATTTAGTACAATTTAAACTTTATACATAGTTTATATGACACAAAATCATATATAACACTTAAAATCCCATCTGTATCTGCTGTCGTTATTACTAATCTCAGGCTAGATCAAGATTAATGCGATAGTCGGTCTGTCTGTAACACTCGAGCTTTTCCAGTTCAAAATTGTGAAATATTGTCCGTACACGTATCAAAAAGGGGTTTCATTTTGTATCTGACACGTTTTTATAAATTCTTTGTAGTTCAATTTTCTTTAATATTTTGCGTGTTTACAGCGAAACCAAATAATTCACAGTTTTAAATAATATTGTATACATGGTGATATGACACCAATTCCTATAAATAAATTCATAATTTTTATAAATAATAATAAATAATATATATATTAAAGTATTTTCTGTGCGAGTGTTTCACTTAACTGTACATATGTACCTACGTATTGATATTACAAGAAGCGATCACATTATACAGCCACGCGGATGGGTGCACGCCGGTGCGCAGCTTACGCGTATAAATTACTCCCCAGTGCGCACTTTTCAACTTTTAAAAGTTTCCCTTTGTAAAAGAGTTTGCTCTGTATAATGATATATGCGGGGAGTTCCCCGGTCGCTCTCCGAAAGCAATCAAAAAGTTCTTTCCGCATTAAAACTTCTAATTCACCGAGCACGTCTCAAGACTTCGCAATTAAATTCCACTACTCCCGTTTAACTTAAGAAAAATAATTTTTGTTTGATTTGTGGTTTGCTTGACGTCAGCCTGCCTCCTAGAGCTTTTCGTGGTTTTAAGTATTCACATTGAAAAGTCTGGAAATTATAACAAGCATAAAAAAGTTTCAACTTCATTTGGTTTTTATCGTGTGTTTTACAAGATTTCTCTATCTAGACCGACCGTCTAACAAAAATGTTGAAATATCTCCCTGCATGAGAATGGAACTTGGCTACCTTCCTGTATGATAAGAGATGTGTATAAAAAAAGCAAAATTGAAAAAAAAGTCCAATTTTCCTTGATTAATAAGTAAAGTTTCGAACTTCATACTCTAATACAAAGCTTTTATTTAATATTTAGAAAGTTAGGAGCAAAATAAAAATATCTGTTACTAGTTATATTAAGGGTTGATGCAAAACGGCCACAAATCAGATGATAAATGTTACACAGCGATTTTGTTCAAATCGTTTTTCTGTTGTAGAGGATGGCATGAGGGATGAGGGATGCGGGCGCGCACAAAGCTGTAATTGCACAAAGCTGTAATTACCACCCGTCTCTTACTTTAGAGGATATTTAAATGTAGCTGAAGCGGGCCTGGAAACTGTTTTTAGTGGAACAAGCTTGTACTTACTTTAGTAATGAAAGAGTAAATTAATTGTTTATCTTGGTATAATTAATTAGATATAATATTTGTTTATTTTAGTTATTAATAATAGTAATGACTCTTACATTTTCAATATTACTACACATGAACATTCGAGGTTTCGACTGCCAAAGTCGTGTATTGAATTACGGGTTCGAATAAAGACGATGTCGATCGATTATTACTGATCCCTGACTACTGGTGCCTGTGCCTCGGGTTTCTAAAGCGATTAGGATAAGCTCGTATATACAACTTCATGAAATTCACTTAAAAGTTTGACAGCTGTTGAAGGCGGCTTACAGTAGGGCGAGTACGAATAACTTGCGAAAAAGTATTCGTATCGCTATCAAGTGCAATTTGTATAGCAATTGAAAAGCGCCCCCACCGTGCGTAAAAGGAACTAGCTTATGGTAGCGCCAATAATTTTTGACAGCTTTCGTACGGGAAACGTCGAAATCGTCAAAATTAGTGACGTATATCGAAAATTGGTAGCACGAAGACCGTTTTGACGTACGGTAACGTAAAACTCGAAGGTTGGCTACCACTTGCCATATGTCGGTGAGAAAATATTCGTAACATATTGAATTGTAGTTTTACAAGTAAATGTAGTGTTTTTGTGATTACTTTGTGTTTTTTTTATATTCCTTTGTGCTTTTGCAATATTCTTAGATTATTTAAATAATAAATCATCCACAATGCAAAGACAGCCACTGAACGAAAACATACTGCTTTTTGTTATGTTTTTGCCGCAAGTTTGTTTGAAAATGAAGAAGTACTAAGAGAAATTAAGTTACCTTTAATTCTGATTTTAAATAAGAACATACATGGTTGAGGCGCGGGTTCAAATCCCACTGCGTTCAAATTTTTATACGTTTTCGAAATATGTCTTTTTCAATTTTCTTAGTGTGGGAATAACACTTTAAAAAATGTAAAAAAATATGTATTTTACGTTTATTTCCCTGACTTTCCACAGATGTTTAAAAACAAAAATTACCAAATTTATTCAATTGTGTTCAAGTTTTAGCGAAACTAACGATTTATATTATTAAAAAGCATTTTTCATATAACTTCAGTAATAAATATAATATTTGGAAAGTTACAGGTGTTCCTGGCTACCCACAACAACCGAGGCTACTTACAAATATAACACAGCCTACGGAAAGATCAGGATGATCGTTGAAAATGTGTTTGGGCATTTAAAAAGCAAAGATAGCATGCTGTAATGCACCAGAGAAATGTGCAAAAATAATAATTGCTAGTGGTGTGTTGTCCAATATTTAGCCACCAAATATTAACCTGGCCGAATCAGAGCAGCATATCTCAAATATTATACACCAGCAAGAGACTATTTTCTAAAGAACGATACTGCAGCTAAATTAACTGTAAAAAGAGCAAAAACAAATATATTAATAGATAGAATTGATAGACTTCATAAAGAGTTTTAACATTTTTATTGGTATTGAAAAAACTAAAAACTAAGCACATATTAGGTATAGTTGACTGGTCTCATCAAGAGATAAGTCCACCTTTGTACTTTTTGTTTCTTTATCATTTACTTAATATGGTTTTTTTTTGTAAGTACTATAAATAACAAACACACTCATAGCTTCTTTCAATGACTACAGCCACTGAGTCTGCGATTGCTACATCATTCATAATATTTAATCTCATAAAAAATGCAGTTCGCTGCTGCATGTTACAAATGTAAACAAACACAGTCGCAAAGTCAAGTCAAACAAGGCGTTGTAAACGTCAAGTGGATTTGCTTAGAAGCCACAATATATGTATATTTAAAATCGATAAAACTATTTCATTTCTTCCAAGCTAATGCGTTTTTAATATATCTTGTAACTGATGTTTTAGCCTTTTCTTCATTTTAAATGTTTTAAGCAATTTAAATTCCGATAAATAAACACCTTAATGAAATGTGAAGAATCTTTCACCATTCAATTTGGTTTTTGAACGTTATTTTCATTCGCTCAGTCCATCTCTAGTTTCGTTAGCGTGACGTCACTAACGTAATCGTATCGAGTGCTCGAAAGCTTCCAACTATCGTCTTACTCCGTTATCGTATCGAGACCTCGCTACTTTTACGTAACGAATTCGACAGCTTTTCGTGCTCGCCCTACAGCTCGCCAAACAAAATTGCATCTCTGTTAATTATTTAATCTTTGATATTGTTCGAATTGGGCCTCCCTTTTATGTTTACCCAAATATGTATTGTATAAATATGACTGAATGAATGAATGAATGATGAATCGATAAGAGAGCTGCTCATTTTGGCTAAAGCCTTCTCTCGGACGTGAACTAAATAATATTTCTATAGATATATTTATAATTTACTTGATCATTTCATTAATATTTTAATAGTTCATACTCTATGTCTAAATCGATGGAAAAGACTGAAAATTTATACAAACATTTAGCAAACTCTACACGAAGGTTGCAAACCATTTTACGTTAAAGTAACATTGGCAACGAGACGTTTTAAGTTTATTCCCATTGTTAGCAGCAATATGCTCTAGTTCTCGACTGCTTTGCATTAAAGTAATTAGAATGAAACCGCGGCGCAGACAACATTTATTTTGCCTTTTATGATTATTTTTAAAGAAAGTCGAAATCGCCTTCATTCAGACAAACGTTCAAAAGCGAAATGTATAATGGCCGCTTTGTGCTCCAAAAAGAGTTTAAAGACAAGAGACCGTGAGAACAATGTTCTATGCAAAGCGAATCCGGGAGATTTGTCGATAGTACATTATATGACATTCTTGTAACAATGCATCTAGAGGTTTTATATTTAATTTCTTCACTTCAAAGGAATATTTACTAATAAGTTTACTAATAAGCTCTAATAAAGTTTTACAATATAAATATAATTATAGCTTTAGATTAGCAACTGTTTCATTTTATTTAAAAAAAAAAAACAATACATATATGAAAGACTAGTAATAGACTACGAAAGTTTTGTCTAACTACTAATTTTCTACTAATTATAAAGTTCTGTCTACTACCTTCCGAACCTACTAGAAGAATTTCAATGATTTTTTTATCGAATTTCGAAGTGATTACGAAGACCGGCACACTTGAAGAACTACAAATAGCTATCTATACGCTTAATGAGACAGCAAGAAGTAGGTTAGAATAGCCTTCAAAGATATTCTTACAATGAAATTACTTGCTTACTTAAAATTGTGCCAAGCAAGGTGCCGTTGATTTTTTGCCTGCCTTATAGTAATTGTATGTATATGTTAGTATACAAGCTGAAAGTGCCCTCTCTTTGTAAAGACGGTGTAATTATGAGTCGAACTTTCGATAACAACGGGTGGTAAATCTATGTATGTATGGTTAGGGTCATAAAGTCCACGTGAACCGAGTCACGTGCAGCGACTAGTTATAATAAATGATATCCAATTTGTATGAGTAAAGAAGAGAGAGAAAGATAGTTTTTTAACATTTTTTTTAAAGTGTTATTCATACACTAAGGAAATTTAAAAATACATATTTAGAAAACGTATAAAAAATTGAAAACCCTTCAAGAGGCGCGGGTTCAAATCACGCTGTGTTCAAATTTTTATACGTTTTCTAAATATGAGAGAGATAGTTATTAGGTACGTCACATTCATTATAATTTTGTCAAAATAATAATATAAGGCAATAATTAGAAAATCGTTTAAGCTAGCTAAAGGTTTGCATCAATTTTTACTTTAATATTTAATATTTTCTTGTATTTTTTTTTATAAACACTTAATCTTTTCGTTGCGTAGTTAAGACGTATCTTAAAACTTATGGTTATTGGTTCAAGCTCGGTCTGGGTATTTTTATGTTTTTAAGATTAATTATTCATGCAGCACATAAAACCTTCATGTGAAAGTGGAAAATATATTAGTGTTGACATAGTAACCCTATAAGTGCGGAATATGTTTAATTAAAAAAAAAAGAGATATATACTTAAGTAGGACCCATATAATTTACCTTAGCGAGAACTCATATAATTTACCTCTCATACTGGAGGTATAATTTAATAACACTCTTACAAACTCTTCCACTTAGACTATAACACTAAACGCCTGCTTATGAACTGAGTACCATATAACAATATAGCAAAGTTGAACAACAAATATGTAAAGTTCAGTAATATTTGCTTTTAAGCCGGCATCGAGGCGGGGCGGTGTCTCCAGGGAACAACGCACCTTACTTGCTTAGTTTCGTGTGTATTTCATATACACTAGCATCTGAGTGGGTAAGATTACACATATCATACAATTTATATAATATTATATAAATTGTATATTATGCGTAATCTTACACACTCGGATGCTAGTGTATATGATATATATATTATAATACGCGTACTATATAATAATAATACAAGGTATTTCGTAATTACTTCTCAAGGAAGGCAAGAGGTTTTTTCGCTATAATCAAGCGGTATATATTTCTTTTCAAATACAAAGCTGAACACTTCTTCGCTAAGTTTTTCTATAATCAAAGCAGTGCTTCTAAAAAGAAAAGAGAATTTTACAAAAATAATACTTGTATACTCTTTTACACTGCAGCTTGAAAACATTAAATATAAGGTTAATGATTATTATCGTTGTTTATTTTATTTTTTGTTTAATTATGTTCACTCGTCACAGTCTTCTTTAAGAATGAGAGAAAGGAGAGATAGTGACTTGTGGATCGTTGGTTACATCTTTATATTCCCCTTCGACAAGAAGGAACTACTTACGTAAGCGCTTATATGAAAGAGGAAGCAATATTAGTTTAAAGACAGTTAACAATTTTGCATAAAGAATAGATTTAAATAAATCTAGTCGTCATATATGTAAGGAGTACAGTTGAAAATTAAATTATCTCAGAGCTTAAGTGAAATTTTGTTATTTAATATAACAAAATTTCACTGCAGGCGCCCGACTGCACGAGCGGAGCAATTACACGTATTTAGTATTAGTTGTAGGGGAGCTCTTAGCGAGCAGGTGCACTGTAAAATAGAGAATTTACATTGTTATAAGAAAACTATGAGTCATATATATTTTATAAAACAAAAATGATGTCTTGAAATGATAATTAATGACACATACGTTAGTAATAAGTAATAATATTTTTTATTGTTATCTGTTTAGTTTTTAACGATAACAATAAAAAAAAGTTATTGGCCAAAAGATTTAAGCCAGCGCCTTGTTCCTAATTGTATTTACTCCATTCTTTTATATTCTTTACGCCATTATATTACTTATTATTAAGAACAAGCAACTTCGTTGGCGTCTACTTCTTTCGTTTCCATGCGACTTTCAGTTCTTGTCGAGTGTGTGAAAATACTTTATATCAATTAAAAATTATAATTATTATATTTATGTGGCCTACATGTTCACATGTAAGCACTTATTTTGTCAAACATGCATCATATGAGTGTCTAACTATTGACTCTAATGGAAAAGCTAGTAATCCATAGTCGGGGCAATGTTTTCTGGTGTAAGAAGCGGACTCGTGCAACTTTATCGCACAAAAGGAGTATACCGTCCACGTTATTGCTACACTTCTCATTGACACTCCGCTCTTATTGGTTGAAGCGTGGCGTGGAATAAATGGGCTATTCGACATTTAAATATGTGTATAATTCTACCAAGTAGTTTCTGACTTTAGTGCGTTCAGCCTAATACATTTTTCAGCTTTATAATATTAGGCGTAGTAGGTTCGTTCTTTACATATCGCTAAAAGGTTTAAAAAGACTGTGGTGGGCCTTAATGGGCAAAAAATTTATATAATGTTAAAGTAATGTGCATCGTACTGTATCGAAATCTTTTGTATCGTTGCGCGGATTATAGTACATTTCGTTATCCTATTATTAAGTCCTGAGGTGTATTGAATATAATTTACAGCAAGTCTCAATCTAGCTCAAGCCATGAAAAAAAAAGTTAACAGAACTTTTCGTCCTCACTCACTCAAAAACGACCTCACATAGACTTGCAAATTTGACTTGCGAGATACATATGGGCTCCATATTTCGTATGCACACCTTAAACGGTTATTTAGATATTATCGTCCGAAAATCGTTATTTTTATCACTGACTGCAATATTGTTCATTGCTGCTCCACTCCTATTGATTGTACCGTCATGTAGCCTATAGCCTTCCATTAGGAATGATTCTATTAGGAACACTTTTTTATAATGCCTGTTAGGTAAGAAACGGCAATCAAAATCAATGGTAGCTGGTCTTCATGTGAATATATAATGAGTGGAATACCGCTCTTTTTATTGTATTCTGAAAATGTCAGTTTTAGTACTTTTAATAACTTATAACTAAAAGTATAACAGTCGACTTTGGTATTATAACGTTATTATTATATCAAGGATTTAGAATTAAATATTATTTCAATACTTAGTGGACAGCAATATTGTTAGATCATTTATTTATCTATATATATATATATATATATATATATATATATATATATATATATATATATATATATATAAAAATGAAATGTCGTTTGTTAGTCTTGCTAAAACCCGAGGAAGGCTAAGACGATTTGTCGTCATAAGGTCAGATAACATAAAGAAATAGCGCTAAAAATAGTAATAAATCGTTTTATTTTCGTACAAGCTGTACGTACCCGTCAAACAGGATACGTTTGGTAAATTAATAATCAGCAAGGAAAAAAGTCTAAGCTAGACTATAGAATTCTAAACGACCTTACACTATAAGGAAAATTTCGTATGTATGATTTAACGATGTATAAATATTCAATAGTTGGGCCGGTAATTTGGACTGTAGATTAATATTTAAATTAACTTTATTATCATATAAGCATTTATGCATAAAACAAATATATCATTTATTTTTATCAAAATATGCAATGATTATAGAAAATAGAGACACCGGATCCCGGGACAGTTCTTTTGTATTAAATTCCATTCCTGGACTTCTACTTACAATTTACGAATAAAACTAAGATCAGTTATCAATTAATCAAATTTGTGTGATGAAACATGACTGACTGACTGACATGACTGAAAAGCTAATGTCTTCAAGGGTATGACCATCAGGCGAAAATACAAAGAAGATGTCTCGATCCCGCGTATATCGATGATTCGGTCGAAATCACCATTTGATTTTAAGCGTCTACAATTTCCCCTGCCTTCTTGCTTCGTTGAAGTCTATAACCATGGCATATATCATAGTAATGAACTTGGCTCTCATTTCACATTTATGTATTGATGGGATAGAAATTTTCTGTTCTTATTCTGTAATAAAATTGTGTCTTTATCAGAAACAATAATATATTCGATCACCGTTACACTTATTTATTGTCATTTTATTATAATTAAAAAATATTGTTGATGCGATATGTTTTTAGGAGTAAGATATATCGATTGCTAACAAATCGTATTAAGTATCGGTACAATATATTGTAGTGTTGGTTTATATAGTGGTGCAACAACATTACTATAAATTGTATCGTAACGGCCATTTCTAGCAAAAATTACATTCAACATTACTAAGCCCTCTTAGAATTTTATTATATGTACAGATATAAATATTATAAAAAGCCTAAAAATAAAATTTATAACTTCTAACATGACAAGCAAATGATCGAGATATGTTTAAGCGTTGAATTTTCACAAACGCTTAATAAAGTTTCATGTTTCTAACTTCAGAAATAGTGGACTTCGATATAAACTACATATTTCACCCCCTTGAGAGTAGAATGACACAAAAACAGTGAGACGGAAATTTACTTATTTTTTATCAATAGCCAAAAAAGAAAGTTAAATATTTCCAATTTCAAAAATCACGAACTTCCATAGTATTTTTATCCTATTAAAATTACATTTTCACAATCTCAATGCAGATTTTAACAAAAGTTTCATGTAGAAATATAATTTAAAATGACCGACATCCATATAAATTTTAAATCCCAATTTCACGCCACAGGGGTTCAATTTCTAAAAATTCTTCCTTAGTAGATACCTACTCAACTAAATAACCCTAATGACCAAGCACGATGAATCTACCTACAATAGTTTCCCGCTCGGCAATAATGAATCAATCAGGCAGTGAATCAGGACAACTTATTTTTCAAGTACAGAAGACAGCGAAATGATTTATATTATGAAATATATCACCATTAATTATAATGTTCGCGCCACGTGCTAAGAATACAAACTTCATTTAAAGACCAGTCCCGGAGACAAACAAATTTCATCATTAAGAGGTACTTGAGCAAATAAATACAACATTGCACTTTGTCTAACTATGCCAGGGAAGTCCAGTCCAGTCCAGTCCAGTAAAATATTTGAAATCGTATTATAAAACTGTCCTGAATGGAATTGAGCCCACAACTATCGTGTCCGGTCCAGTGTTTTACACTTCTCGTCTCGACGGTGGTGTCATATTATGTATTTTTATTTATCCCCTTTATATCAATACATTATGTTAATTTAATGCCCCCCTTTATATCAAGCCAATTACATCAAGAAAAATTGTATGTTAATTCTTCTAGCTATTTATCAATTTAATTCATCAATCATATCAATCAATTACTTATCTTAGTGACTTACGACATCTTGCCTATATCTATAGTCTATAGTCATTATATAACCAATCTCTATACAACTCTCCATATCACCGAACCCTCATATTATATACAATTCCTCTACATTGGAATATGGTCACGTTTGCTAAATTCAATTCCAGTTATTAATTAAACGCGAAGCCACAACCCTCACTTCTTAGTGGCAGGCAGATGGGATTTTGTGATTCAAATGTGTTTATTTCACATTTTAAATGGGGTGACCTCGCATTACAGAGCTGTCTATTTATAATTTTAGAAAGGTAGTTCTAAATACACGTCAACGTCATTTAGTACTAAAATATTCAAGAAATTTAGCTGATTATATCGGCCCTGAGTATAATTATGTTAAACAAAGGGTTGAAAAGGTTGTTCCAAAGCAAACGTCTACGCATTTCTAATATAATTCATAAATCGTAACTAGCCAAATAAAACATGATATAAAACCATAATCTTAAAACAATGACACAAGCATTAATTACATGTTAATTATACGAAAACTTTTTTTATAAGTATTAATTAGAAGTTGGACAAAAATTATATAATAATAATTTACTTAATGGGTCGGTCTCGACGTGATTTTCGTATGACAACTCGTTGCAATACAACCGGTTGAACTAGAAGCGTTACAATTTTTTTTCAAACTAATTTTAGCCACTTGTAACTATGTGTAATAACGTAATATACTGATATAATATGTAACTCGCATATCCGTTTTATTTCATTCTCACCAAATTGTTCTTAACATATTGACATTGAATTACATTGGGTGTATTGTAAGGCTCAGTATTATTTTAGTGGTTTGTTGACGGTTAAATATACTACATAAAACCTACATAAAAGTTTGTGATTATACTAAAGTTAACGAACAAAAAAGCAAAAGCCAATTATTTAGCTTATAAGTGAAGTTTGGAACGGACTGAAGTAATTTTACAGATATTTCCATGAATTCTACTTGTAAAGCTACCGCTGCAAAGAAAACATCCTGTAAACAAGAAAATAAAAGTTTAATTTAGTTCACGCTTTTTACAGTTTTTTTCGAATAGCGTTAAGACACTCGCAGCGCTTTGTCTTGTCACCAGTTTCATTTAGTAGATTAAACTATTTTATAAGTGCCAAAGATCAAATTAAGACTAATTATTGATTGATTTATTGATTGATTGTTGATTTCCTGACTCTAATAAACTCAAGCTTATCCTTTCCTCCTCCTCTCAATTCCAAAGATGTATGTTGGGCACTCCTTTCTCCAAAGTGATTGAAAGTGTAACCATCGTGAGTTCAGCATATTCTGTCACATTGCTCCACGATGGTGACGAAAACATACTGTTTTTTTAAATGCACAATATTCAATTTAAAGGTAAAATTATACTTTGTATTAGTAGTGAAATTATCCTTCATATTTGCTATTTTACATGGTAATTTAGATATTCAAAGTTAGCTTAGTAAATATTTTTTTTATTCTGTCCAGAGATTTACTATTCGCGTTTTGTAATAAATGATATATACCATATTCTAAAATGTATTTGATATTTAAAATAATCAATATATCGACTTCTATTAATGTTATATGGAGCAGAACACTCAACACACTCGAAACTCAATGAAATAAAAATTAATTAGTGTGTATAGAAATGTTACTCTATTAAGAGGTGGATTTTGCAATTATTTGCCTATAAATGCCACATTTTTGCCAGAGGTTTAAATTAAATGCATCTGGGTGGTTTAATTGTATTTTATTGAATGAATATAATATAAGAAAATGATTGATAGAAAATGTTTAGAAATTTGAATGAAGCGGGACTCGAAGTCACACCTCTTGGAAACCTTTTTTTATTATAACATGTGTAAATAACACTTTGAAAGTGTTAAAGTAACCGTCTAACATCTAATAATACCGTACACTTGGCAATTTTAATCCTAGTATTTTTGGTGAAGGAAATGCGTATGGTATCTTTATTTATATATAAGTGAGGTAAAAATATATTAAAGTCAGTGAAACCACTGTTTTATTATTTAAAAATTATATTTTTTTTAAAAAAAAGTAATGATGTTATTCAAATTGAGCCAGAAATTTTATTATCTAGATTATATACATACATATAAATAGGTATATAGCAACAATACAATTACCAAATATTCATTCCCATTCACCATTCGTATAAATCTTAATCTTCTATGCATTTTAATAAAATATTCGTAAATATGCAAAACCTATAAACAAAACAATATTTTAATAAAAAGTCATATTTAGAAAACGTATAAAAAATTGTACGCAGCGGGATTTGAACCCGCGCCTCTTGAAAACCGTTCAAGAGCTGCGTTAAAATTTTGCGGGCGTAGAGAGGGATTTTAAGACCCGTATGGCCATATAAAGTGAATGGCCATATCCGTTTTGGAACTATTGCACGAATGTTGAAGCTTGACTGAGGGCACGTCGAAGAAAACAGAAAAATGATTTTCGTATATTTGTTTTTGACTTTGTTATTGGTGACGTTGGTGGGCCGTCGCTGGAGACTGAGGAAGATGATAAAGTTACATGAATTTCTTGGGACCGATTTCACATGTTGGCCGGTTTTGGGACACGCTTATAAATTCATTGGCAGTAACGAAGGTATTCTTCTTTAAGTTATTTAAGATTTGTTACACTTTAGTTGTACTCGTAGTTGTGGTAACTCGTGTTTTTGTATCCTCTTCGAGCTTTGTCCAAGTTTATGGGGTGACGAAAGAATAAGAACATTAGACACTCTACGTGGACTAGAACTGGAAAGCGCAAGGAACATGCGCGTAGACCAGCTAACTGGACGAATTTCCCGGTGTACCGGTACCTGTGTTCCTGACAAACGCTCTAAACGCTCGACTTCAACATATTCCTGCAGTGTTATTTATCACTCTACTCTACTACTTCTACTGGAATAGTTATATTCTATATTAGAGGCATTAATTTCATATTTTTTATTGTATATATTATATTACTGCATCTCACACCCTAAGAGTGAAAGTGTCTATCTCAAATATATTTAATTTATGGGAAGTCACCATAGTATCTTAGAATAGTTTAGAAATAGATTTAGAAATGTTTCCTCCACCACCAGTTTGTTGTACAATTTTATAAAATGACGCAAAATGTGTTCATTTATATATAAACATTTCTATGTATATTTTGAGTATCGATAATGTAGAGACGGTGTGATCCGATTGTCACTTTATTTCTATGAAAACAAATATGAATAATGTAATAGGTACTTTATTGGAATTTGGAACTCTTTCAATAAATACAATATTTTCTGTACAAAGTTAGTTATATATAAATAGATAGCCAGAAATAAGAATGTAAAGTAGGCTTTATGCAAGACACTCTATTTTTCACCTAATTTCGTAAAGAATACCTAACCTACCTACCTCACTAAAAATAATTTTAATATATTCGTTCCGCTACGATAGGGGACCGAACCCAAAATAATCGCATTGACCGGTAGATACTGTCCCATTGCACTGCGGTGGCGTCAGAACAGTATCACCTTAGTTCATGCACAATATTTTCTTATATTCAAGAAATTGAACGGTTTTCAAGAGGCGCGGGTTCAAATCCCGCTGCGTTCATATTTTTATACGTTTTCTAAATATGTCTTTTTGAATTTCCTTAGTGTGGAAATAACACTTTAAAAAATGTTAAAAAATAACAATAATTTCTTCTAAGGTAAAGTAACCTATTACTTGTTTACGATATTTCTTGCTTTTTATTGATTCAAGTTAATATATTCATAATATTTGCAACATTTGGTCAATGAGCAGGCCTACTAAAAGTGTTGTAATATACAAGTGGGCAATAAGTTTTGCATGTGGGTTTCACAGATCGCATGAAATGCTTTCAGGAGTTCGCCCGCCAGGCCTATAACAACACGTACGGTATTGTTACCTTTTGGATGACCAATTTCTTTTGTGTTTTCGGTAAGTATGTACTACTACGAGTTTTTAATACCTAATAAATATATGGATTCATTTTAATATAATAATGTAATATTTCTTAAATTACTTTCACAACTTTTCAATTTACTATTCTTAGCACCTTCAATGCCTCTGATGTATATACATACTCCAAATCATTATACGAGTATATACTTCTACTTGAGCAGCGTAAACGCGTAATTTCAGTAGGACTTACTGTTCCGTGAGAAACAAATATTGCAAAAGACCATCATGACAAAGTAAATAAGTACTTCGAACCTACCAGCGAACTGACCAGGACTAGGTTTGGAGCTAATTTCCGTTTATTTATTTCGAAGGCGACGTTGCAGGATCTTTTCTAATTTGGTTAAGTAAAGAGAGAAGTTCGGACAGTGGAGGCAAGCGCATTATAAAGGGCAAGTCCGATCGATGCATTGGCCCGAGCTCCTTTCCTTGAATTTTCATGGATTTTTTTTTGTCTTCGATATATTTAAGTGTCGTTTTTTCAGTGATATCTGAACCCAAGTCAGCTAATGTGATACTTAAATCATGTTTGGACAAGGGCCCGCTCATTGAACTGGCCGTACACCTCGTCGGCAGAGGGTCTCTCTTCGCACCACGTTAGTAAATTTATTCACTCTTAAACCACGTGAGCTATCTATAATATATTATTTTATACTTAAAAGTATATTTAAAATTATAAAATACATTAATCAGTTGTTTGAATTGCAAAAAATTATATATTTATATATATATATATATATACGAGTATGTGTATATTATATTTGAATAATTTGTTTTATAGCATGACATTTTTATTTTATATTATACATATATATTTTGTCCCAGTGGACATATGGCGCGTCCGTCGGAAAATTCTGTCTCAAACGCTGACCCCGAAGCACGTGGACAAGTATATCGAAGTGTTCGAGCGGAACAGCCAAGTCATGGTGGACCAACTGTCCAACGTTGTCGGGAAAGGGAACTTCTCAGCCTGGGATTATTTCTGCTCCTACAGCTTGGATGCTTCATGCGGTAAAACATTCATTACTTTCTCAAAATAAAATCATACCACCCAAAATTATATAATTTTTCGAACTAAATAGTTTTAGTAGTAGGTATTAGTATTACGTAACTAATCATAATATTTATGTGGTATTTTTTCTTTACTATAATATGTTCCGAGCATTTTGACTAGCTAGCTAGCTGATGATAATAAAACGTACTACTTTCACAGAACCTTGAACGGTTTTCAAGAGGCGCGGGTTCAAATCCTGTTGCGGTCAAATTTTTATACGTGTTCCAATTATGTCTTTTTACTTACACAGAGACCGTCATGGGCGAGAGCGAACATTTCCAGCGAGGTCTCGACCATCCGTTCTTTACAGCATTCGTAGGGTACCTGGAGAACATGGCCGCGAGGCTCTGCCAGCCGTGGTTCTACAACAACCGGACGTACAAGTTGGTGGCCGCTAGCAAAGAGAATGTTACGTATAAGAGGACTATATGGAGCTTCCTTGAGAAAGTGCGTAAATTAATTATAGTAAAAAACCGTTATACTAAATTTCTAATTTTTATATAATAATTAGTTGTAATTTGCATAAAAAAATAATTTAGTCTTTAAATAAAATTGTGTAATTTTAAAAATAGCAGCGCTAAGTTATTAGGATTTTTAGTAGTATTTTGTAAGAATTTCGTAATATATTTTTTATTGTACAGTCATTTTCGTTTTGAATTTTAATTACATAAATTGTATATTTTTTTTTTGTGAGATCTTGTCTAATAGATAAAAGTAACTACCACAAAATCCTGTTTCAGTACATATCAAAGAAACGTAAAGTTATTGAAGAGAATAATAATGAAATTAACGATGGTAAGTCTTTAAGATAAATATTCAATAAAAGTATATCTTTTGATTTTTATTCATATATATTTTCCAGAAAATAAAGATTTTAATTTATATTCATGTATATTTTCCAGAAAAAGCTAACTTCAATAATGACATCAAAACCTTGTTAGAATTGATAATAGAGTACTCTGGCGGTGAGCGCGGGTACTCCGACACCGAGCTCAGGGAGGAGGCGCTTGTTCTTATGTTAGCGACTACCGACACTACAGCCTCCTCCGCCTGCTTCACCATGTTGCTATTGTCGCAGCACCAAGATATACAAGATAAGGTTTACGAAGAGTATGTATTTTGGTGGAAATATGACTAAAATGGGAATTTTATTTAATTTTACCGACTGTACTTATTTTGGCTAAGTAAATAAATAATTAATAATAAATAAAAACACAGATGATATTCACATAATAAAACACTTTGTTTTCAGTGGTGTTAGGCTTTAAATTATGTTAGATTTAGCTATAGTCTTTTTCAAAGAAGATATATTTTTTTCTTGTCTTGTCTTATAATATTAGTGATCACTCTAAACATCATTTCAGAATTTTGAATGCTTTTGAAGATTCTAGTGGACCTATTTCAATAGCTGATTTGGCCAAACTTAAATATATGGAAGCTGTTATAAAAGAAAGCTTGCGACTCTACCCCCCCGGCCCCATGATCGTGAGAATTTGTGACAAAGACGTCCTGCTACGTGAGTTTGCAATTTAACTGTATATTCGGTCGAAGTGTTAAAATTATTCGAAAAAATACTTAAAATATACGTTACCATGGCACAAATAGAAATTGATGGTATATGCGGTATTTGGCACTGACAAAAAGCGTCAATGAAATCCGCCGCCGCCATAACCTCTAATAGGTGAAAAACTCATCTACACTAAGTAAAACTAAAAAATAACCGAAAAACCTTTACAGACAATTTTTGCATTCCAGCTTGTGGTATAACTGTACCCAAAGGCAGCCACGTATTAGTGAACATATGGGGCATAAACCGCAACCCGCAGTACTGGGGACCAGACGCTAACGACTTCAGACCAGAGCGTTTCTTTGACGTGACGCCAGATCAACTCAACGCCTTTCTATCTTTCAGTTACGGACCTAGGAACTGCCCAGGTATTTCTGACTGGACTTTACAGTTGACTCAATAAAACAATAAAAAAAAAAAACATAATAAAGATATTGTTTTCAGAACACTTACTCGTTGGTAGCTAGTTAGTTGTCACTAGCTATCTTACACATATAAATGTTGACAGACTACATTTGTATTTTTAATTAATATTTGAAGCTTGTAGTTATTCTTGCTAAATAGTAACCAACAACGTTAAGTACACTTAATTACCTCGGTTAAATTTATTCCATTATTATTTATTATTTAATGTAGTACATATAAAACATTAAAAAATATACTGACTCATTGTTTGTGATTGTCTTAATTACGTAGCTATTTGTTTTTTTTTTGTGTATTTAATATTTGTATATCTTTATATATAGGTTACAGGTACGCCATGGTGTCCATAAAGATAAGTTTACTCAAAGTCCTACAACGCTATCACATCACTCCAGCGGCAGACTTCAAATACAATGACCAGAATCCTCTTCGATTGAAATTTAGTCTTACAATGAAACATGTCGACGACTTTCAGATACAATTAGAGCACAGAAATTAACACATTATATATTAAAATGCGTGTAACGAAGTTTTTCGTAGCATTCCTAGAATTAATACACAAGTTCGTTGTTTTTGTACATACTATATATTCACTGCCAAATATAGCCGGCACTTCTTAATAGAACTGCCTTCCGAGCCGGTGGTAGCTTTATTTTCATTCGACGATTCAAAAGCACTTATTATTAAGCAGGATATTTTGATAACATTTTTTTAAAGTGTTATTCCTTAAGGAAATTGAAAAATACATATTTAGAAAACGTATAAAAATTTGAACGCAGCGGGATTTGAACCCGCACCTCTTGAACGGTTTTCAATTTTTTATACGTTTTCTAAATATGTCTTTTTTAGGATATTTTGAATTTGAATTTGTATAATATCGTTTAAACTATGCTACGTTGGTCGCTTAAAAGGTTTTATTACATAGTTTAGTAGAATTTGAAACGAATTTCCATACAATCATATAATTTCCTCCATTAGCCTTTAAAAGTTTCATCAAAATGACTACAGATCAATATTTGTGCGAGTGAAATTAAAAATTAAGCTGTTTCGTTTCCTTGGTTTTTTTTAAACACCACCCACCCATTTAACATTACACATGCTCTATGTAGAAACATAAAATCCGCTAGATCTTCTTGAATCCTAAATTTGATAAATATCTTATTATGTCGTGCGATGTTTAATCATTGTATTTTTTTAAATAACAAAGTAAAATTTCATTTTTATATTGAACATTGTTAAGGCTTGATCTCCCTGTAATAACATTTTTCACAACTTGCACAATGAAAATTTAAGCAATTTAAGAGTTGTAAAAATTTATTAGACATTAAGTTTTTACAGCTACGATGAAGAAATCAGATTCAATGTACTCTGCCATTTATAAGGAACTTTCCTGCTCTATCGACGTAAATGAATACTGAAATATGGAAGTAAATTGACAGTAAACGTGTTACTATCAACTTTTTGAACTATCATACCATATTTATAATATTTTTATAATGACTCTTATTCTGGGAAACATTTTTTGGGCAACATTATACTCTCAAAATAATATTTATTCAAATATTATTATTAAAACTTTATAATAATATCTTCATCGAAATCACACTTAACCAATTTACTTATTTCCATCCCAAAATCTAGTTGTATGAGTATGAGTAAATCGAAGCCGAAATTTATATAATTTCGGCTCAAAGGAATCACTAACCACTAAGATAATGGGCCAATCAATTGCAATCAGTGGCGGCGGTGATAGCTGACAAGCTCTCCACGAGTCACTCCACTCTCCTAGGTTAGTGTGCAGCTCTTGAAGCACGCTGTACATCTGAAGTGTTCGGAAGTGCACTACACTGGACGTATACCAGAGTCGATTAATTACTCGAATGACTTATCTTTGTGCGATAGAATATTTCTCTTTAATTGTAATGTTGTCGATTGTTAATGTTTTGTAAGTACTACATTTATCCTTAATGTGAATAAGAAGGATAATGCTTTAAGAGTCCATAAATTACGGATTTTAATGAAATTTATACTAAATGTATATTAGCTAGACTATGTCAGTTACAAGTAAATGACTGTTGATCCTCTAAAAAATTAAACATTCAAATATACAGATTCGACGTTTAACCTGTAACAGCCTGTGTTTATATATATATGTATGTAATACTTGTGAAAATTTTATGTACGTACCAATTTTTATATTTTTTTGTCATTAATTTTGCTTTCATGACGTCACTATATAAGTAGCAGTGAACTATAATATTACAGTCAGAGTAATAAATTTGGAACACGAGTAGTTTACTTTTATTAGTTAAAACTTTCAATGTGTGTGCACGATGTTCAAATGTTACAAGACAAAAATGTACCAACAAGAATTTTCAACTTTGGAACTTTTGAGTGCACTTTTTGTAATTTTATGGTGTAACTTCTAGATTTAATTTAAATATTTTTGCAGTTAATTAACAGACATTGAGTTCAAGTATTCGCTAGTGAAACACGTTCGAGCAATCAGTGTCGACGCAACCCCCATGAAACGTCGTACGGGAAGGTCCTTCTCAGGCTCTCGGACTAGTACTTCTAGGTATTGAGATATCTATCTCTTACCAGATTGTCAAAATAATAATCTTCTATACTAAGATTTTAATTTGTTTATAGCTATTAAGCCTGGGCGTGACATTAGGTATAATATAATATGATTTAGAAGATTGTAACGCCTGATATTGAAGAAATAGTTCTTGAGCCACCACCCTATTACCATAGATATTTTTGTAGATGGTATATAAGTTTCAGTACAATTCTCGATGAGATGACAAGATAAATGAATTCAGAACTACCTCTATCAGTTAGACACGTCTCCACTGCACTACAATATTGTTATTATAATATATACTTTGAATTTGTAATGAGCCTTATCATTTTGGAAAACATCTTTCGCTATAAAATGATGATCGAAATGTGCAGACATCATGTACGGTCATATACGGCGGATAGCATCTCAGATAAGAGTAATGTCGGCGGACACTGGCATTTTCATTTTTAAGTACATTAGGAACGGAAAAAGCTCATAAAACCACGCCGCGATAAATAGTTTACGCGTGGTACAATAACTTGGGGCATTACTAGGGCTGTCTCGTTTTGTATCAATATGCTGAACTCTGATCAATACTAGACTTGTAATATATTAGACTATTATCAATTTTTGGTAATTATTTAGTCATTATTGCTATTATCTTCTTTTGTTATTTTTAAGTACATATGTTCATCTTCCTCGCATACTAAAAAAAAGGTCGCCACCGTTAACCAAAAGTAACCGTTTTTATATTCTACAATTATTTTATAATAATGGGTGCTATTTAATATGGAAAAGCTATTTTTAAACGATACAGTTTTACTTTTTATCCAATTAAATAGAGATATGTATTTAATATAGATTAATATTGCAACGAGCATAGCGATCGTCGGTTGGGTGATACGAGTACGTACGTGCCTCGCGGATGACAGCAGTGGACGCGCGGATGGAGCCTTAAAATATTGTTTTGATTTTCATAGAGTCAGTACTAATATCATCCTGGTCATTTTTATACCGAACAGAAAAGTTTTTAATATAGTAAACAAAATATGGCTTAATTAAATTTCATCTTTATAATAATTAAATTAAATATCATCTTCGATGAGTTTTGAGTGATTTTATCAACAAACAGCTGCTGTTACATAATTTGCCGACCTACAACTTTACTATATAATTATTATATAACAAAGCCCCCGCGGTGCCTGTCTGTCTGTCACGCATTATTTTCATCTTTAAATATCTTAGGAGATATTGCAAAATAAAAATTAACACGAGAGTAATAAAATAGTCAATACGAAGCTAAGCCAAGCCGGGTCGCTAGTATTTGTGTATATGAAAGTAAAATATCCATAATTAAGGTACACTTTATGGATGAAACATTTATGGACATATAGAAATTCTGTAAAAAAACAACGTGACAGTTGACTAAGCTATGTTTTCATACTGCTACTTTGAAATTTTTTCTACTGGTACGTTTGCACGTCATCTAAAAAGCATGCGATCAAATCATAACCTAGCATACGCTAGGTTCAATTTAAATCATAACCTAGCATAGAATTTTAATAGAAAAACGAAAACGTAATAAAGGTTATAGATCGGTAACCCTATATGTAATGTGACAGATAAAATCTTGGCCACCGTGTGTTTGTCATCTTTGATGCGCGTCCCTTCCCGATAGTCGAGCACTTTGATAACGATGCCTTTTACTAGAAATACCTGCCGAAGGTAAAAACGAAGTTCTCCAAGGACATTCACCTTAAGTAGCTACTATAAAACGTCAAATTCTATGCATATTTCTCTATATTTAATCTTCTCATTTATTTATTCCAAAGTGTGCCTAGTTTATAAGCGTATGTACAAATAACCGGTTATGGAAATTGAAGTGACATTGCCGAAGTAGTTAGATAAATCATATTTTTTACGAAAACTTAAATTTAACAGCGGCATTTCTGAACCGTTTATATCATAAGCTCGCGAAGCAATTAAATGTGGTGCCAAATGTACAGACGTTCGTTAACCGCGACACAAGAGACAATACACAGAGGTTTCATGCTACACGCTTGCCTACACTGAGCAGCGAGCTGAGGCTTGCCAAGTAGACATCGTGGGGCTTCTTGGATGATATATATATATATACCCTCAAATATATATGAACTTTACATTAAATATATGTTTGTAATATAACTTGTTGATGCCAGGAACTCTTTTTGCGAGGACTTTATGGCTGTATGACTTCCTACATTTGTTCCACTGTGTCATAAAAATCAAAAAATATTATTTCGTAAATATATTCAATGTACAGACCCAATTTTTTTACTGTGTCATACTAAATAGATAAATAATTAAATATATTCTGTTCGGTGGTATAACTATTCTAAAGGAGATTATCAGGAACACATGTGCATGTGTTGTCTGCAAGCAATTGGAAATTTAAAGAATGTCTCTATCAGTGTAAATATACGTGTATATCATATTAAAACGCAGAGCAAAGTGTGGCGATAAAGATAACAAATATTAACCATAAGTATCGGGATTTCTATGCCCAATCCAACGTTTATATTGCATTAACAAAAAAAGCCAATCGACGAACGCGAGTTCCTTAACATGTATATGTATATTTTTTAACATTTTTAAAGTGTTATTCGCACACTAAGGAAATTGAAAAAGAGATATTTAGAAAACGTATAAAAATTTGAACGCAGCGGTATTTGAACCCGCGCCCCCTTGAAAACCGTTCACGTGCTCTGACCGCTAAGCCATGTGTTCTAGATCCAGCTACGTTGAAACTCTTATACACTTATTACAACTTACATACGTCTGGTTAGTCGGGGTTGTTTGTATATTTTATAATTTACTTTTGTACACAAATTTTCTACCAAAAAATGTTGGACCTTTTACTAAAATAAGGTCATGTGGATGCTAATAGATGTGAACAAGGGCTAATTTAAATATATATATATATATATACACATTTACACATCTAGTTATACACGTCCGTCGTGTTGTTTTTCATTAATGCTTACTGTAGACATACACACTGTAGACATTCTTTGTAACAAATTACAATAAAATATTTATTATTAAAATAGGACCTTTTGTTACTTTCTATAACAACAATTTATTTTTGTTTCTTATATCTATTATTGTGAACAAAGAACAATGAGCAATGTAAAGTACTGGTATTATCAATTTAAATCAGTTTTCAGAAAGCCTTGAAAGGAAAGCGACGAGCTGTCGGAGCCGTAATTGTGTTACTGTTAGTTGTGAAACTTTCTGTGAAACCAATGGCAGGCTCCACCTGCGATTGAGGCCACATTTTAATGCTTAATTTTTATAAATAACACTCATTGTAGTTATAAATAAGATCATATTAACAAAAAATGTTAAAAAAATTAAAAATTTTATATTTTCAACTTAAATCTCTATTAAAGTCTTCACTGTGACTAGTTTCTAAGTAGCTTAAGTTCTTTTATGTATTGTATTTGAATGTTTTATTTTTCATATTTATTTACAAGCAAGAGAGTTTATGGTGAGGTATGTAGGAAAACCTATCCCGTATGTCTCACAACTTGAATGCATAAAAAACAAAAATGTCTTAACAGAGTGTTAAATACGCTATATAAATGTATAGTTAGAGTAGTTACGTAATAAATTCTTTGATTTTCACGATTATTACACACTAGCGAACCGCTCGCGGCTTCGCCTGCGTAAACTATATGACTAAACTATTTAGATTTTTTAGCCCGCACGCGTTCTCACACAAACTTTACTCAAATTACAATTTAAATAGTTTTAACTTGTTTGTTTATATGAAGCAATTGAAATAAAATAAGCTCTAAATGTAATAATACAATAGTCAAAATGGCATTTAAATCGGTTAAGCCGTTTCTAAGGTTAGCGTCCAGAAACACACAAACAGAAAAGAAAATTAAAAATAATTATTTTGGGTTCTATATTATATTGATAAATGCCCCGAATGATATTTTTTTGATATATCTTCCATGTACAGACGGAGATCAGTTACATTTTTATTATAATGTATAGATTACCAGAAGCGATTAAAGTATCTAACTACCATATCAATTTATTGACTACAATGGTTCACTATTTTGGCTTTAATGGCTTGAACATAAGATACTTACTTGATGTTTTAGTCAATTCACACAATGTCTTTATAACTTGTAGCTTATGTGTTATTCTGATGTATAAGCTATATTATTGTAAAGTTTCATTAAAATCCATTCAGTAGTTTTTACGTGAAAGAGTAACAAACATCCTTACAAACTTTCGCGTTTATAATATTAGTAGGATTTTGGTATTCAAAAATACATACTTTACAGTAGTCCGTGGTCACAGGCAGAAGTGGCAATTGTTTGTCATTTGATATAATTATTATCTTAAACTACCGCCAACTAGTTGCCTCGCGTACTGCCCTGGATTCTTGCAAAATGAGCTGACTGTATCTTTTTCTCTGGTGTGATCGGATTGAGACTTCAAAGTTTTCAGCATTAGGTCCCAGGTGGTAGTTACAGTCAGACTTGCAGGGCAACATCCAAACGCTAGTCGTTTGCATGCATGAATGCATGTAATCAAGTTGCTGTCATGCAAATTATTTATTTACCGCATCGTGGCAGGAGTACGACTGTCATCAGAAGTTAGACGGGAAGCCATTGAGGTAACTAACTAAATTATATAAAGCTTTTTTTAGCTTTATTTCGACTTGGCTGTAACAACAGCTTATAATAGTTCAGATACATTTGTACCAGAATTTTAATTTTATTTATTTAGCTTCACTCATCAAGTGAGGCAGAAAACCCCTAGTGTTAAGACTCTCCACTTTCCACCCAATTTCAAAACTTTGTGCGTTTGGTGCCATACATATGTCCATATTTTTTTGTTTGTTTATATGTTATTTTATTTGTAAATATAAAAGGGTTAAGATGCCACTTTGGCCATAAGAGATTTATTTTCTGTATTTATTATATAATTTAATAAAGTATTACAATTTTTGCATATTAATAAAATAAAATATTTGACCACATGGAATAACGTCTTTATAACAAGTTGACTTTTTGACGTTGAAGTCGTATTTTCTAATATTTCATCGTTAACCTATTCTCTGGCAGGACTTTTCAATCATTTCATCTAGAAAGTCACCTTTGTTCGCTTGTGGTGTCAGAAAGTTTCAGTTTCAAATAAATCAAGATTGATTTTGAGGAAGCACAGTTTGTAACAAGTAAAGTATCTTGTTTTGGGTAAATTTTCTATCTCAAACAATGAGTTTATGAAGTAAAGTTTTTGAAGTAAAGTCATTTATAAAGTCATTTTGAAGTAAAGTCATTGTATATATCGAAAGTCAGTTACAATATGTATGTAAAGTGAAAAAAGTGAGATTAGGTTAGTTAGAGAGTTTGAACTGGCACCTCTACTTACACCTACTCTTGTGTCGCAAGTCCCAGGCACTGCTCCGAGCTCCTCTCTCAGCAGCGTGACGGGCATCCGGACTGTGGATCCATGGTATGCTAAGGAGTTTCTTCTCATACTATTATGAAGTTAACATTTGTCACTTGTCGACTTTTGACAAGATGTAAACTGATAAGTACAACGCGATATACAATTATGCTTATATTCGTGTTATGATATTAGCAACTTGTACTACTTGTACTACTCAATCAATATAAAATCTCATTAAATAGAATCAATTGACTATTATTTGCTTAATATCCGTCAAGATTTTACAGGCATTAAAAAAACATCTATCTATGTAGAGTTTTACATTTGAATAATCAGCATGAAATTTTCCTACCGCCAGTTCTAAAGTCAAATGTTTGCGAAGCCAAAATCTTACAACGAAAACGCTAGTTAATTTTAAAAAAATTTAACAAAAATAATACGAGCTATAGAATTAGACCTCCATATCTTGATGGCTTATTATGTAACATTGTTATTTAGTATCTAATATAATGTAGAGAAAATTAGTAGTTGGACTTTGTTGGGGCGGCTTGGACGAGGGAGTTTTCAAAGAGCAGAAAATGCAAAAATATTTTGTGAATATCAAAAATTAAAGTGGGGACCCAGCCAACTGTCGTATGTACAATGTGCCGCCATTGCAACGAGAGGGGCAAAAATGCGGGAAGCTGATATCTAACAGCAAACTGCCGTGATGATACCTGGTTTTCAATGGAATGTAATAAGCGACAGTATCGAGACATTTTAACATTTTTTAAAGTGTTATTCGCAATACCAAGGAAATTGAAAAACATATTTGAAAAACGTGGCAAAATTTGAACGCAGCGGGGTTGGAACCCGCGCGCCTCTTGAAAAACCGTTCGCTGTCTCCGACCGCTAAGCCATGTCTTACATCCAGCTACGTTGAATTCTTATACGCTGCTATTACATAACTTATATTTGAAAGCTGTTAGCATCTCTGTAGAGAGATTTTGCCAAATTTCTGCTACCCAAAGATTTCTCTCATTCACGAACAGTCGTTTAGCAAGAGAGAATGATAGTTTATTGAATAATATATATCTTTTAACATTTTTTTTTAAAGTGTTATTCGCAACATCAAGAAAATTGAAAAAGACATATTTGGAAAACGTATAAAATTTCAACGCAGCGGGGTTGAACCCGCGCCTCTTCAAAACCGTTCGCCGTTCTCTGACCGCTAAGCCATGCGTTCTACATCCAGCTACGTTGAAATTCTTATACGCTTATTACAACTTATATTTGTTGTTAGCATCTCTGTAGAGAGATTTTTACAAATTTCTGCTACCCAAAGATTATTCAATGAACAGTCGTTTAGCAAGAGAGAAATGATATTTATTAAATATATATCTTTAACATTTTTTTAAAGTGTTATTCGCACATTCAAGAAAAATTGAAAAATACATATTACGTTTTCCAAATATGTCTTTTTCTGTATCGAGACTGTCGGCTAAAAAAGATGTAAATAATTGAATAAGCGGTATTAGTTACCGAGGTGGGGAGCAGCGACCATAACTTGTTTTTCCATTTGCCGCTCCATTTAGTATCGACATCACAAACTTTGTTCAATATTGTTCACGATTGTTTACTGTGGACTATCATTTTACTTATGTTTTATGATTATATCAGGTATTTTATTATGTTATTTTTTGTTTAATGGAAAAAAATATATAATATTGATAAAATCACATTTGGTCACAGCTTATGAATTAGTAGTAGTATTTTTTATCAAAAACATTCAAAATAACTCGTTTAGTTTTCATAATTGCCGTATTAAAAATCTAATGAAGTGTTAATAAAAAAAAATGGGAAGTCTAGAAATGTATTGCAAAGAAAAATTTACTATCATATAAATATGTAAATAGACTTGAAATGGCTATTATATAAATTTCATTCTGAATAAATTTTCTTCTTAATAGAAAACTGGGTCGCTCCAATAGATTGTAGAGATCAAAGAGTCATTTAAAGTGTGGTTTAGCGGACGAGTTTCGAAACAACGTTTTTATGCTACAGCCGTTAGTTATTATCGAAACAGACTGTGATGACAAATCGAATACGCATCAGCATGGACGTTTTAAAATCAATAAAATTTAATTAAAATTAGTTAAATAACATTTAGTTCGCTATAATAAAAATATACTAATATATTATCATCCATACAATTACACCTAATATCTTTAGATCTTCAGAGAAGTCTTTGCTTATCTTATTTAGATAATGATTGAATTGTTCCAAGCACTGCTTACGTCAGGAAGCTATGACTTTGCTGCGCGATAAAGAAACTGCGCTCCGATTAGCGTGCAATGAAGTGCATAACAAATATATTAATTATATAGACATCAAATTTCTAGGACTTATATTAACTTAACTGGAGGATATTAATTTACCCTAAAAATATGCAATTCGCTTTGTGTCGTTAATACTGACTAAGCAATTGTTATAACTACTAGTAACTTTTTTCTTAACATTTTTAAGAGGCGCGGGTTCAAATACCGTTGCGTTCAAATTTTTATACGTTTTCTAAATATGTTTTCTTTTTCTAGTAACTTATTCTGATAATATCATTTCATGCTATTACTTTATCATCAAAACGTACAATATATATTTCTGATACGAATTTCAATATGATTACACAATTTATATACACGTTTTGCGTGTTCCACCAGCCTATTGATCCGCTTAGTCCTAATAGCATCATGTTGGACCTTTTGGATGTTATGATATGTTTGTTGGATTTATCAAAGTGTATATATATCCTTATATTATATTACTTACACATATATAGTAAATGCCGTCTTGTCGTCAACCATCGCGTGTACAGTACACGGCAATTCAATTATTTTCATTCGTCCGGTTAGTAACAAAAACGCGGCGTTAAAATCAGCCGGCACTGTGTTTTAAAAAAGCGAGAAATTGAGAAAACTGTGAATTAACGCTAAGTTCCCGCCTTGCCTATTTCCTGAACACGATATTCGTATTCGGTACAATATTATTAACTTTGCTACTTTGTACGACTATAATTGGCCCTGAATCTCCTGAGACGTCATAAATTTTGAAATGAAATAGATGTGTCAAAACTTGCAAACAGTAAGTTAGTGTTATGGTCCTAGTTGTAGCCCTGAGCTCCGCTTGTGTCTCCCAAAGCTTGCGAGTTTTGTAATATGTGTGTGTATTGTATAGCTTAATGTTTATTTGTAATAATATAAAACCTTAAGTTCATTTTAATTTCCTCCGGGCTCTAATTAGGGCAAAGCATGGCGTTGAGGCGTGAGAGAGATGAGAAGCGGAGAACGGAGGTTCTACACGACGCTTAAGATTAATCACTGGCCACGCTGTGCTATGCGGGAAATAGCGTGAAGCTCAGATAATCCTAGCTTATTTCTCCCACCCGTATATATCAAGCAATATTGAAAATTTGCAGATAATTTTTACAATATTATTATAGATGAATTGTAAGAATTTCTTACAGACTTGTTTCAACAAGGCTAATCTCTTGTACACCTTAAATAAAATCACACAGTTTTTCCCATATAAATCCCATATTTTTCCCATAAATATTTTTTTCATATGAATAGAATTATAATAATGGGCACTGAGGCACAGGTGGTGTGTGTGTGTCTGTGTGTGTTTTTCATTTGACGTCAGCTTATTCATCTTTCCTCTAGTCAGCTGTATATCCTCGTAAGCCATACAGTAACGAGATTTAAATTCGCAGCGGAAAGCGTCTAAAAGAAAATTGGAAATTCTAATCATTTCATTGAAAAGGCATGAGCTGTTGCTACTCTAGGACTCAGTAGGCACGGACATACTCGTGTAATTGCTACACATGAGGCTATCGTGGTGCAGTGGCCAGCATCTAACTGTAATCATGATTAGTTGTGGGTTCGATTCCCACTCGGTCTAATGATCATAATTTATTAATTTTCAGCGTTGCCATCCTAAACTCAATACACACTGTCTCGGTTTGAAAAGTAGGAAAGTGGAATGGAAGCTTGACAGTAGGTTCTCTCTGACTAACCTGCTATGCGGGTTATTTAAAAAACAAAAATAAAAAAAAACTATTTAAAACACAAAAATCTAAAATAAATTATATTGTTTGTTGTTGTACATCTAAGAATATATTAGAATTTTGTTTATTCGTAGAATGTTGCTATAAAGTTATATGTATATAGCATATACTCGTTGAATACGTGTTTAATTAGCAATTTGTTTATCTCTTTAGATAAAAGTGTATGTCTAATATTATATTAATTTACGGCTCGCGTCTGCGTCTAAAAATTGGAAGCACTGACAATATTTATAAGTTAGCAAAATACGTTACTAAGATATATTGTTTTAGCTTTAAAAACAGAGAGTTCTTGGTAATTTGCAGTGCATTAAAATAATCAAATACAATTTTAGGTGAAACTACTATATATCATATAATTGAATTATTTTCCGAACATATATTGATTCACTGGGCTTTTATAAATGATTACAATTTTTTTTCAGTACTATATAAAGTTTAAGAACATCAAATATCATACTCTGTCTACATAATTATAAAAGAGGGGTCCAAAGCTTTCTTTTATGGATTGATTGATTGATATAATAATAATATTATTTCGAATAAAGCAAAGAAGAGAAGACTCAAAATTCTATAAGTTTTAGGGACATTAAAAATATGCAACAAAAAACAGATAAACACAATTCTGCCAATAAATGGAAGAATTAAAAGAGTATTCCATGGCTTGTGAAGCGGCTGTGAAGCTACGCGACGCAATCAATCGACAGCTTTGCTCTCTTATCACCACTTGAAGCGATAACAGCCCTTATAAAATTATACCGCATCTATATCCGGCGTGAAACTACTAATTAACTGAAATGAACAAGACATACATCCATTTATGTAGGAATGTGTGTATGTACATATTTGACACCATTACATTAGGATACAAAAAATAAAATGTAATCATTGTGTTATGTGAATTATTAAATGTCAAAAACGTATAGTAATTGTTATACCAAGGTTTATGTATTTGTAGATTATGTTTTTTTAGCACTTTATTAATATAAATATATATTTATGTGTCCTTATTAACTCATTAAGTTAAGAAATGGATTAAGAAACTAGGTAAAATAAATGATACCTCGATGTGAGTTCATCAAAGCCTCTTTTTCTTGTTTACCTGTTATATAGCTTGAAGCCTCAATAATAATTCGACTTGAATGTGTATAATGTATAATAAAGCATATATATTGAATAAAATAAATAAAAACTTATTAGATACTTAAACTTGAGATCGAATTTAAGCCTTAACATTAGGAACACTCTATTGCTATGAAAGTATATAGTATTAGTATATATATATATATATATATATATATATTATAAATGTCGTGATTTTATGAAATCGGCGACGATATGATGAAATGACCAAATTCTCTAATCTTTGAATCGTCAACATTTAACGATTTCGTAATAAACGTTCGGCCATATTGTATATAAGGAGTTTTTATAATATATCTTCACATATAATACAAATATAAGAGATCGCTTTCAGGAAGATATATGAAAAAATATTATAAGGGGCATTTAACAATTTAATAAAACCCAAAAAAAATAATTTTATTTTCTTTTCTGTTTTAGTTATTATGTAGCTTATTTGTGCACGCTAATCTCAAAAACGACTTAACTTATTAAAGCGCAGTTTTGACTATAAGTGACTTTTGACAGCAGTGTGGTAAGATTCCTTTAACATTTAGTGTTTATTTAATATAAATCAGTTCGTAAAAATAAAGTTACAACCATTTACATTATAAATTTCAGCAAAGCTTGTGATTTAAGTGAGAAAGCGGTCGATAGAACCCAATAGTTATAGTCGTGTAGTTTACGCAATTTCTTAGTTTCTGTTCGGTTCTCTCATATTAGATCGGGAACGTGACTGCACACATTTAATATGACAAAAAAATGTTGTTACTATATATAATAATTTAATTAAATGCTTTTCGGGGTCATTGAACCCGACATAATATAAAAACAACCCTAATAAAAAAATGGCACTTATATTATTATCAGTTTTGGACCAAATCTGAAATTTACGAAATTTTTAGGTCATTAATTTCTGTCTCGCTGTATACTGCACCCATTTTCTAGTAATTTTTGCTTGGATTTCTATAGTCTGGTAAGATAAGCTGTAACGTTGAGCACTACCTCCATATACTGTCTTTAAATAGATGACAAGGACAACGGAGTAAATAGTCACTAAATTCACTCAATCTTGGCGGTATATTTTCTATATATATAAATGAAATGACATTTGTTAATCTTGCGAAAGCTCGAAAAGAAATGGGCTAATTTTGGTTTCAAAATTAGTCTTTAAACGTCAGGAAACAAAAAAAATGCCTGTTAAACAAGGTGCATTCGGAAAATAAATATAAAGCAAAGATGGATTAGAGTATAGAATATTAAAGAACATATAGCATACATAAGTAAAATTCGGCCGCATAATTTAACGACATATAACAATTTATGCATTCAATAGTTTGGCTGGTCATTTTTTCTCTGAATTAATATTGATTATGACACATTCAGAAATTTTAAATAAAATGAAAAGGGAATATTTTAATAAGAACACATTTTTTCCAAAAATAAAAGAATATTTTTTTTTTTGGTATGAAATTTTATATAAAAACTAAAATTTTAACTTTATTATTAGCTGATATGCGAAAAAGCGCTCCTATTTAGCGGTAAATAATTACTTGAATAATTATTTTACGATTTGATTAAATAAGATCGACAATTTCATGAAGCGGCCTCGCACTTATTTTATTATATCGTTAAACGATAGGTTATCTTTGATCTGGTCAAACCACATTAATATATGACCAATCGGCTATTGAGCATTTCATGAACTGCGACCATTTTGTGATATCGTCAATGATTTCATAAAATCGTCAATTGTCCGATATGACCACGAAATATAATTATATAAAGCTGCATACAATTTCATAAAGTGGTAGACTTGCTGATTGATTGATTTTGGAATATGGCCTTTGAATGTTTTTACATTAACTTTACTAATTATGGTTGGGTTTTTCTCTAATTTAACTTAAATGTAAAAAAAAAACCCACGACACAGTTGTAGAGAGTGAATGAAGCCTCATTCACTCTCTACCAGAAGAAGACCCAGAAGAACTGCAGCAGCTGCAGCGTTGCTCTTTTCAACACCGATAACAATAAATCTTATTCTTTATCTTAAAACAAGTTGTCCTATAAAAAGTGGACTTCCTTCCACTTCTGGTCTTCCAAGCCACAAGTTATTTGTATGTTACCTCACTAAACACTGCGTCCTCGATATTTATATATGGAGCAGAGCATATGTATGTTTTTTTTATAAAAAAAAATCGAAGAGGGAAAAGTTTTGAGTGATTTATTTTATGATAATTTATGAGTTAAGCTTTAGACTTTAAGCATAAGTCAGAAAAAAGTTGGAGCAAAAAACAACAGTGGTGTTAATATGTAAGTACGTATAATACATTTTTATGTTTTGACTTTTATTTACAATAAAAAATATACACCACTAATGAAAATTATATTAAGAAAACTTCTGACACTTTAAACATATCCAAATTGAAATTAGTAAAAACCGAAAGCAAATCTAAACAGCAATTCACAAACAAAATAGTTTACAGGAATTTAATTGCATCGTTTCCGGTTCGCGATATTGCACGATTGCCAACTCGCAATACAATCAGCTTATAACAGCCGCTACATGAAGCCGGGCGTCAAAAGGAAATGCGAAAGCTCTGAAATATTCACTGAACCGTCGTCGTTGACACAGGAAGTGATTTGTTTTGACTTCTGGGGCAATGGGACGATATATTGGCGCATTGATTTAGTACGCCGTAGGTAATGCGTCGAACGTGTTATTGGTATAAAAGGAATTTCGCAATTAGTTGTTGGTCTTGAAATATTTAAGGAAACCCAATATAGTGTTCCTACTGTTAGTTTTTACTTCGAGGCCTCGTGTCTCTTCATAGTAGAATTAATCTATTTTCTATGGATTATTATATGAGAAATTGCTGAAATGTAGTTAATAGTGTAACAATATTTTTATTACTTATTTTCTAATATTACATACCCGTCTATAAAACGTATAAAAAAAATTAAAAACATAAAATGCACTTGTAGATGCAGCTTCATATTCTGAATAGATATTATGAATACAAATAAATGACAAGTGTATTTGAGTTATAACAAGCTTTGAGTGTTCAGTAGAAACAAAAGGTGTGGAAAATATGGAAAATGTTATAAATGCAATAAAGCCGGGGCGAGCGAGGCATATGAGCTCTCACATTCGACCACTCATACTTAATTTGACAACTTTTCCGCCTTCACAAATCGCATAAACGTTTACGCTTTATGTGATTGAACCTTTAAAGTGTTCGTTTAATTTTTGTATTTAGTGCATTAGCGCTTAATTTAATCAAGTTTTCTAATCAACGGAGACTAAAGGAAGGACTTTGGACAGAACACAATACGTCACAGATAAAAATATGTTAAAGGTAATATAAATAGTCATTGTGTAGGTTCGATTTCCACTGATGACTGGGAATGATTATATATAAATTATTTTCATTTTCTTCTCACTAGTGATTATTCAAAGTATGGCGTCGACACTCAACAAAAATATATAAAACATTGTCTAGAAAACTCTTAATTTGCAATATCAAACAATAATTTAAAGTGTTATTTATACACACACAGAAATTGATGAATGCTTTTAAGAAACGTATAAAAAAATCAAGTGGTATTCGAATTTCAAATCCGTGCCGCGCGGAAACTCCAAGCGCTTCGGGCGCTAAGCTATGCGTTCTATATCCGACTACATCGAAAATCTTATGCGCTTATTACAACTTATTGTTTGTTGTTAACATCTATGTCGAGAGATTTTTACAAATTTATACGTTTTCTGAATATGTTTTTCAATATCCTACAATTTATTAATTTAAATACAACTTCTTGCAACAATAATATTTTGATAGGAACTTTTTATTAAATTTAAAAAGCAAAACCTCCGCTTGGAACGATCCGATCCAATATTTGATTACAGCTATAGTCGTTTTCACTCAGCACGTCCCTGCAACTCCGCGCCCCGTCGACTTTATTCCACAACATGAAGCCGACTTAGCGCGCTTGTTCTGCGTTAAGGCTGTTATCATAACCAAGGATTTATCAGTTATTTCTCATGAAAGTTTTCGTTATTATTTGTTTATACAACAAATATGATAGACATAGTACCCTCTACCTACTCGAGAACCTAATCATACAGTCTCTAAGGCATCTTCTTAGAGACTTCTCCATCTGTAATTTTATAATAATCTTATAATATATGTACAATCCTACTGTGCCAAGAGTGTCTCGATGCACTTTATTTCCAAATTTCCAAAACTATTTAATCACATCGCTACTAATAAACATTAATAAATTAATGAACAAGCTTTTACTAAATGCAACTGGTTTCTACTACTAATTTATAATAAGCTGTTTCCTAGTGTTGACTACTGATGGATAAATAGAGCTTTGTGTGTTTGGTGGAATTTTAAAGTTTAGTTTTTACCTGTCCAGTTCGCTGGTGGCGCTGTATGTGCTTACATTGTATAATTGCTTGAGCGGAGAGGCAATTTTGCGTCAGTACTATATGTCTACAGAGGGCTCTATGCTTTAATATCATTTAAATACCTATCAGATAATACAGTAGATTCATTTCTTGGAGGCTTTTAAATAAATTTGAATATTTATTATGAAGATTTAAAAATAATGTTTATAGCCCAATTTCAGCAGATTGCATTTAAAATGAAAATAATTTTGAATATTTTGGGTTAGAATGTGAACGTAATGTGTTTGTCCAGTAGTACTATGAAGAAGTACAATAACCTATTGAATTTATTTGAGATAAAAGTGAACTAGCTCAAAACATACTTTGAGTTACTTAAAAATATTCCGCAATTCGCCGAAACAGTTTTCCCACATCAGGTATACTCCTCATCAGGTGTACTCCTCATCAGGTGTACTCCTCATCAGGTGTACTCCAGCCGCGCCGCGTCAGCTTGCTTCGCCGCAGTAAAAACAATGACCTATAAAATGTCACCTCGCGTGAAATCCGGAAGGGGTTGCCTCGTAAATCCTTGTCACGTTTTTGCTACTCTACCCTTGCATTTCGAAGTGTGTTCCATGTTTACTGACTAGCTGTTTATATGGGAATTTGGTTAAGTCAACATCGATAAGAGTCAGAAAAGAAATCGAACGCACGTGAAGGAACGAATATCATTAGCATTTTCTGTCCACATGGTGTAGGAAAATAAATATAGATTAGTTTCATGATGATTCATACGTTCGTAAATATATAAGTTAAAGAGTAGAAGCAACAGTCTAGTAAAAATGTTTATTTATAGAAATTAGTGAAATTATATTAACATTATTAAAATATAATATACACATAAATTATACACATAATAATACACATAAATTTATTCCATTATTCTAATTTATTTCATATATTTATCATAACTACTAGGTTAGAGTAGGCTGTCATATGAATGTATGTAGATTCAATCATTACATAAAATATAATTTGGTCTAAACTTAATATGCGTATATTGTTTACTATTTGAAAAGCAATTAGTACAACAACGATCAATCAACCTAATGAGTGGCATCTGCTGGTAAGTATCCCAAATAAGATAATGGACCTACCCTAAATAACCAATACGTAGTACAGTACATGAATATATATATATACAATTGAAATCTTGATATTTTCGCATAAACTGTAAAATCTATTTAGGCGAAATGCAGTGTTCAGTTCTGTAAGTCAAAAAGCCATGTATATATCAATCAGTCATCTATCATTTGAATTTCTGGTGTGAAGACGCGTGAATATGTATATAGGTGTATATTTGTATATATTTGAAAGCTGAATGCTGTAAAGATGTGAACTCTTTGTAAGATATTCGAAGTCAGCTTAGCTGATCGAACTCCTAAAGAACAGAAGAGCTGACCTTCGAGAACACAGTATCGATGATACTAGAGGAACGAGTACACGTGAAGAGTATGAAGACCCCTTGGAGGGAGTGTATGAAGAGGTTGATGTCAGAGGACGAGGCGAAAGAAGTACAGGGACCGTAGCCTATGGCGCTAAGTTATCTCTAACTGCTCCTATATGGATATAGCGTTAAGCTAAAAAAGAAATGTATTGACTCAAAATATGTCAGATTTAACCTGAATTAATCAATTTCGTCATTAAATAAACTTGTTATTTTATTTTTTCATTTTATTTATTTTTTTATCCACCAACATTTGTTTACACGGTACTTACATAAAAAAAGAAACATAGTAAACGGAACTTAATCTAAGTATAACAAACACTTACAGGCGGATACAAAAAAAAATGCAAGAAAAAAAAAAAACATAATGAGCTCCTAAAGCGAGCTTCAGCATTACAAACCAAACAATTAATCCAAAATGAAATAAAAGACAATTGTTACAATATAATTTTAATCTTTTGCCTATTTTATGTAATTCTTAGTACGTACTTAAAGATAATTATACTTATTTTTTGTCCACAAAGCTCCCACGTCAGACGGTTTAGGCAGAGAGACAGAGGGAGAAAGAGTTTAAGAAGCAGTTTTCGCAAATTTTAGAGATAGTTTTGTTAAAATACTTATGTTAAAATACTGTCAATATAAGTATTCCTCCAAATAGGTACAATGACATATTTTTTAATTAATCTAATATTATAATAAGGTATTTCTTTTAATCTCAAATTTTTTGGTACTTTTGAAGTAACTTTTGTTTAATACGTCTTCATTAGTTGTAAAAACAAGGACATTGGCTACATAGTTACAAAGAAGTTGAAAAGCTTGTTTAGTCCGACATATCCCGATCTCTCGAGGACAATGAGCGCAATCAGTGAACTTGCGAAACATTCCTTAACTAGTCCTTACAAGGAATTAGTAGCTTTTGTAATTCAATAAAGTCACTTTCAAAGTTTTTTACTATGTTGAATTAAACCTCTTTCTATACTTAAAATAACATTTTAATTTATTTACAATTTAACAATACTACATCAGAAAATCCAGACGTCACATACAAAATGACAAATTTAATGTTAATAAGATTTCAATCTAAACTCAAGAATATATAAAGTGAACAGAGACGGCTCTCTGTTTAAACATTGGTATGTTTGTCGCTAGTTTTTGCTCGAACTTTACAAGCTTTACTAGTTTAATGTTTATATAAGTGTAAGCAATCTACATATTTAAATCAGCTCGGTTGTTTCTAGTTTTTGTTTAAACATGTTAATTATCAATACCGTGGCATTGTGTTTAGAGTAAAATAAAGAAATCGCAAATGAGCCATTTATATTAACCAACATAATATACCATGTCGATTATATATTTCAAGAACATCTAAATATTGCATTTTAAATAATTTATTATGTAATTTCTAGTAAGATATAGTAAGTGATACTTTCGATAGAATATTCATAGAACAACTTGAGCTCCACTTAACCCTGCGATGGGGTCCGCACTTAATTATATGATAATGGACCATCCATTACATTGTGAATATTTAACTCGACCATGTTACATGATTATTATAAGTTTTAAGCTCTCACTTCTACGGAAACTTAGCAGTAGCATTTCTTGCTGACTTCTTTATTTAAAAAAAAACACGATTTCATACGAAAGACCTTGCAATATCTAAGAAAGAATCTGAGGTTATGTTAACAATACTCGTAATGCTAATAAAATTTATAGTTATGTCAATACTTCGGCGAACTCTAAAGTAAAGAGAATATCTATATAATATATGGACAATAAATGAACTAAATTGTATATTTTCAACATTTTAAAGTGTTAATCACACATTTACCAAGTTGAAAAACGAATTTAGAAAACGTATAAAAATTTGAACACAGCTGTATTCTAACCCGCGCCTCTTGGAAACCGTCCAAGCACTCTGAGTGCTAAACCATGCGCTCTACAAAAAACTACGTCGAAATTTTTATACGCTTATTACAACTTATTTTTGTTGGTGGTGGATAAAGGGAAAACTGAAACACAGGGCATTTATAGCCACTGTTTTACTATAAAAATTTAAATTTCGAATCCATACAACATGTTCCGGTGCCATGTCACCCTCCACTTCATCCCCACATCCCCCAATCCTAATTCATAAATTGGCGAGTTATGACGCGTACAGCTATAAACAAAATCGTAATAAAGTTTTTACGAGCAACCTGTACACAGAATTTTAACGTCGCTTCCGGCCTTTTGGCGGCGGAACACGATTGCCAGTATGGCACAGTAGCTTTGTAATATTGCAATAAAATAAACACTCGGGTGTCGACGAAAGACTGAAATGAGTATTTAATGAGATGATATGAGGTTTTAACGTTGCTCTCACCAAAGTCTCATAACCGTAACTCGGAGTTAATTTTCTTCACAGTATTTTTCATAATAAATATGGCAATTTGGCTATTTATAAATTGTTGAAAACGTTTACAATATTGGCCAAGTACTGTTTCGGTTGTCTTCAATCACAGGAGCGTGTACTTTTCAAGAAAATAAAATGAATCAAAATCAAAATAAAGAAGCTTAGTCCCTTTCTACAAAGTCGTGTTTTTACTGCGGAGGTCGGACGAAATAAACCGTCCCATACCTCGCCCAATATAAGCTACAATTGCTGTTTACTTTTTATGTTCAGTAAACGACATTTTTGTTCGCGACGCAGATAAAAATAAATTTATACAAAATCATAAATACACAAAATTCGAACCTACGACCATGATTTATCAATCATACTTAGCCAACAGCATAATCTCTGTAATTTGAAATGTCACGATGCTATCGTTCTAATATACGAGTTGAACCCATGTATACATAAATATATGGGGAGAACAATTTTCTCCTTTGTGTCCAGTTTGACAAAATACCTACATCAATATAATGCCCGGAGGAGCGTTGCAAACGTTTATGTAATAGCTCGCATTAGACAAAAAAATACGTTTTAAGGTATCCACATGGAGCGCTCGGTAAATTATGTAAAGTTGCAACTAAATTTTTTTACATGTGTAAAGTATTTTCAAAATATTATATGTATTTTTTTATCTTCCCACAATCCACGCATCACATGGGCAGAGAGATCTTGTAACTCAGTTCTCCGTTCTCCATCAATTTAATCGGCGGAACCAAACGCCGCAGTTTATTTAATCAGACTCAAAGCGAACTAAATATCGATATTATTATTATTAATTTACTAGCGACCCGCTCGCGGCTTCGCCTGCGTAAACTATATGACTAAACTATTTCGTTTTTTTAGCCCGCACGCGTTCTCACACAAACTTTACTTAAATTACAATTTAAATAGTTTTAACTTGTTTGTTTAAATGAAGCAATTGAAATAAAATAAGCTCTAAATGTAATAATACAATAGTCAAAATGGCATTAAAACTCCTAAGTTAAGCTGTTTCTAAGTGCGTTAGCGTCCAGAAAAACAAACAAACAGAAAAGAAAATTAAAATAATTATTTTGGGTTCTATTATATTGATAAATGCCCCGAATGATATTTTTTTTTGATATATCTTCCATGTACAGACGGAGATCAGTTACATTTTTATTATAATGTATAGATTACCAGAAGCGATTAAAGTATCTAACTACCATATCAATTTATTGACTACAATGGTTCACTATTTTGGCTTTAATGGCTTGAACATAAGATACTTACTTGATATTTTGGTCAATTCACACAATGTCTTTATAACTTGTAGCTTATGTGTTATTCTGATGTATAAGCTATATTATTGTAAAGTTTCATTAAAATCCATTCAGTAGTTTTTACGTGAAAGAGTAACAAACATCCTTACAAACTTTCGCGTTTATAATATTAGTAGGATTTAATTAAAGCACGATTGAGTGAAATGTATTTTGGATATTTAAAACTATAATAGTACAAATTTATGGGCAAAAGTTGAGGGCATCGAGCACAGTGTCCACTCGAGAGCGTTTCGCTTCTTGACCTTTACCCAATAACCCTTTGCTTTCCGTGACCTACATAAGCGTCTTGTAATGTATGTAGTTGCAGAAAAACACTTTAAATACAAATATATATTGAGTGTGCAACGATGTTTTGTAACTAAACTTTACAGACACATATAGCTTAGTTGACAGTCGTGTCGGTACATACACTTAATATTGCGTCATGTCCATTTCAATTTAATGTAGAAAAACAGCCATGTTTAATTTGGAAATGAAACTATTTTTAACCGGATTAATCGCGTACAATGTTGGTATTCGAAAATACATTTTAGAACCCGACATTTCGAACACTTTACAGTAGTCCGTGGTCACAGGTAGACTGAGTCTAGTAAAATGTATTTTCGAATACCAATATTATACGCAATTAATCTGTTTAAAAATAGTTTCATTTTAAAATGTGTAATAATCGTGAAAATCAAAAAACTTATTAGCTATGTTTAATAATATTCTATTTTTAAATTAAAAAGTAGGTGAAACAAGTTTGATTTGATTTATTTCCTTTGTTTGTATCATATTTCTAATACTAACAGTATTTTATACTACATATTATTTTACAAAAATTAAAACTTTCGTGTATGTGTAAGGTATCTCTAGAGTATTTTAATAATACAACTAATGAAATAGTTAAATAATTCAATATAACAATTTTCTGAATAATATTTGCAAAATCAGTGACAACTTCTAAATTAAGTTGTTAATTAGAAAAGAGGAACTTAATACACTTAAATTTACCATCCATCCGTGAACATGCGTGGCCATCGATGATTGTGGGTTCGATTCCCACTCGGAGGAATGATTATATTTAAATTATTTTCATTTTTCTGCTGTGGTGAAAAGACAAATCGCGGTGTTTAGCTCTACCAATCAACACACGATGTCTCAGATTCTTTCGGAAAGTGGAGAACGGAGTGACTATGCAAGAGAAAAAAAGAAGCCACTTTTTTAAAAATTTTATTTATTTGTTTCAGTTTCGCGCAAAAGCGTAAAGTTAGGGAGCTGGGAGGCAGAAAGAACCTAGTGTCAAGACACTCCATTCTCCGCTTTCCACCCGAAGTCGAGACATTGTATATTGCGGAACTTACTGGCAAGGATTCTTTTAACTTTTTCTGGGCAAATTAAAATAATTTAAGTTATTTTATATCCTTAATACTCCCCCAAGTGGAGATCGAACGCACAACCATCGCGCTTACTATTTATCACTGTCCCACTGCACCACATAGGCCTAGATTTTTATCAAAAGTAATAAATGAAAAACGACTAGATGATTTCAATTCATACTAAGTATTCGCACAAGTATTTACATAAAAATGAGCAAATTACAAAGCTACTTTTTAAAAATCCAAAGCTATTGCGCTTAAATGTAAGTGTGTGAAGAGCTTTCATCGCAGATATGGGTCGAGTGATCTCAGTTCAATGTCCAGGCGGCCTGCCAGCGCCGCGGCCGCCTTGCTGCTGACCCAGATGGGCGCCGGGGACTTTGAGGGACAATTATTCATTACCACTCAAATGCAAAAGTTCTACCGATAGAGTATGCTACTGTGGTGTTCGATTGAATTCTCTGGCGAGGCTTCTGAGAGTCCCAGTGGCACACCTACACCTATCTTCGGAATGTATATTATAATTTGAAGTTACAATCATCTCGTCTAAACAATTACAAGCTAAGTAATTACTTAACTATATATTCTGTTAACATTTTTTAAAGTGTTATTCCCACACTAAGGAAATTGAAAAAGACATATTTAGAAAATCCCACTGCGTTCAAATTTTTATACGTTTTCTAAATATGTCTTTTTCAATTACTTAACTGTTCAATTTCATAACAAACAATTACTACCAATATACTTTTTAAAACATAAAAACGCAGCGAAAATACCTTCATAAACATTTCATAACCTTTTACATGTAGATGTCGATATCATAAAAATACGGTCTCTAGTATTCCCTGAAAGCATTTACGTCGTAGCCTTGTACACTTTGCCAGCTTTATATACACGAACGTTCTCGATGAAAGTATTTCGTAATTACAACTTGGCATGAGATTTTCCCACGTCCCGTGGTTTGAGGGACTTAGCTGTGATGAAGACTGGCATCTCATCGGCGCTGTAATTCCCGCAAATTATGTGAATTAGAATTACCAAGGGCACGGTTGCTTTTTGATGTACTTTAGTTAAATTATGTTATTATAACTTTGAAAAAAGTCGTTATAGATAGATTAAAGTGGGTCAGTTGACAGTTTGTGGAGAACAGAGTGTCTGGACACTATGTTCTCTTAGCCTACCCAGATGTGCCGGAGTACGCATAAAACTAAAAAGAAATACTAATCATTTTACATTTTTCGTTCACTAAGACCAAACTGTACTTGCGGGATCGAACCATACGCTCATAATTAAACACTCGGGCAATATTTTATATCCTTTAACATAAAAATTATTACATCAAATGTATATATGTGAACTTAAATAAATTCCTTTGACTTGTTTTTAAAAATATATACTGTCGTTTTGTGAGCAAAAAAAAAAGCTATCACTAATGATAGGTTTTACTTATATTTTTAAAATATAAGTAAAACCTAAGTTTTACTTATATTTTTTTTAACATTGTTATTCCCACACTAAGGAAATTGAAAAAGACATAATTAGAGAACGTATAAAAATTTGAACGCAGCGAGATTTAAGCCCGCGTCTCAAACTTCAAACCCGAACGGTTTTCAAGAGGCGCGGGTTCAAATCCCGCTGCGTTCAAAGTTTTATACGTTTTGTAAATATGTCTTTAGTTTATACTTATATAATACTATAACATTATTAAACAACTTAACGTTAGCGTAAAGTACTTGTAAAATATAACAAGTAACCATTTGTCACCAATATGCTATAAATGCGTATAAATATAAGACCGTTGCCAAAACATAGCACATTGCGGGTCGTGATGCGAACGTTTTTGCCCGGCCCTGACCTATTTTCGCCACCATGAGACACCGTCAGACACCGAGTTCGCGTACAGCATTCGACTCATCCTCATCAACTCGACACATTACAAATGTATAATAAATAAATAAGAAATAGAATAGAAAAATAATTCGCTTTTTAATAATTAATTATGTACGTACAAAATTCTTGGTTTTTTGATTTCTAGTAGGGATTTTTTGTTCGCTGATGATTTCTTTTGTTAAATAGGTTTTATGATAGATATATAATAATTATCGTCACTATCGATTATGGGACGCTTTAACCTGGGAATACAGTTTCATTGAAGTTAATAATATAATTATCTGTTACGTTTTTTTTCATTATTATTATTCATATATACAGAAAATATATATATAAGTATATATATATATATATATATATATATATATATATATATATGTGTAATGCTTACTTAACTAGGAGTGTAATTAATTTGGAAAAAATATTTAATGCAATGTAATTTTGATAATTTTCATTAAAATAAATATAGATTAGCAATTTATCGTTTGTAAGTAAGTTTTTTACGAGTATGCTACCGTTTCCGTTTACCGTTGCATCACATCCACACATTAAAATAGAAATATCAACATAATAAAAAAATAATATCAACATTTTCTGTTAAAACAATTTTACAAATAAAACACAGTGAATAATTAATAATAAACAAGCAAATATTTTTAAGTTTATATAAATACAGACAGAAAATAAAAATTCTCGTAAAACATATTTATAATAAACGATAGTCGCTTACAAAAATACAACAGAAACTATTGTTTTGACTTTACTCCAATGAAAATATAGCTACATAAAGTGATATAATACTAAGTATGTGTTCTTAAAACCATTCCCGTGTCGTCCGCCGCCCGCCGCCCATTCGCCCGCCGTCCTTCGCCCCGCGCCCACCGTGCCCTGCGCCCCTCAATTCGGGCCTGCGCCCACCCGGGCGGCACAACGCACGTATTCGACGATATTCTATCTAAGACGACTTATCTTATGGAAAATTCTCATTCCGGTAATGTAGTCTTCCGTCTTTTTTGGACACCTCGAGGCTGAAACGATTTTGCATAATATATCTCCTTGCTTAATCTTTGTAGAATCGAGAAAAATGAGGAGCAATATTTTTTTTTAGTTATGTTTCACTAAATGTCGCGTCGTTCCAAATGTACCTTTGATTTTTTTTACATTTTTTTTCTGATTCCTTATTATTTGCAATTTTATAATAAGTCCTATTAACCTTTCTAGAATTACACACCAAAGTAAAAATATGTATAGAAATCGAAGTAGAACTAACGATTTCCCATTCCCCTAAAGCTTAGGAAGTGTCAAACTTTGGCAAGCGTAAAAACAATCCCGTTATGCTCACAAGCCACAAGTCACACGTCCGCGGTGTAAATACAGCAGAAAGTTAGTTAATTACAGCTACTACAGAAAATGTCACCCTATTCTGTCACAAATATCCCGGGGAACGAAGTTTGAAGCCTCATTGTATATTTCTCAGTATATAGTATTTGTGTGTTTATTATCAAACATGTTTACATTTCCAAATATGCAACTCGACCCGTCACTCGTTAGCGGAGTTAGATTTTATATTTTTCAACACTTTTATGTTTCGTCAAAGTGGGACTGGAATCATTAAAATATTGTATCAGTTTTTGAAATTCGTCGTAGGCATAGTAATGAGGTTTATTTATAAAATTTGTATATTTATATAATATCAAAATAAGAAGATACATGCTTAATTATTTAACTTTTTTCCGGCCAGTGAAAAGAAATTTGAATATTAGAATTTTGTATAATTACAGGTACGCAATTCCAAATTTCTACCAATTTTTTTTTTTTTTTCCTTTTTGTTTTATGTTTTTATAAATATGAATATTATATATTATATAGATAGGAACCTAACCTAATCCCTGAACTTATCTTACGAAAATTAGACAAGACAGTTAAGATTGCTCTCCGAATAACCGATATAATTTAGTCGTTTAGTTTAATGGACCGCACATTGATAAGAGTAAAAGGCCCGCAGCAAAAGATAACAATCGTGACGGGTCACTACACTCGCTTCTTGAAGCTTATCAAGATTATAGCTTTGATACCGAAAACTATCTTATAAAATCGACTCCTAATGTTTCATTAAAAATGTGTACATACTTAATTTTTCAATATAAGGTTTTTGGCTTAAACTATATATGATTGAATTAAAATGGAAGTTATCATATAATCTAGTAGTATTCACGGTTGACAACCTACATGCCATATCAGCTTCATTCTGGCCTAGTGGTACAGTGTCAGCTATACTGCCTGTGCATGCGTCGCTTGGATCGTGGGAATGCCCATATTTAGGATTTTTTTGCGTAGAATCTCTGGCACATAGTTAAACCCGCAAGGCCTCCAGGGCTCCGGGACAGGTTCTTTGGACATGTAGGTAAGCGAGAATTATCGAGACTGATTGACTACAAGAAAATCATCCAGATAAACTAAAAGACCTTGAATACGAAGACGGACCCAAGGGGAAGCACAGCATGTTTGCACTGGCATAAATCTGCTTCAGGAATCTTCAGTGACCCTCTTTGATGCTTAGAAGAGAGATTAGCTTGAATGGATCTGAACTGTATTAATTTAAACGTTTTAGATTGAACATCGGCCTGCTTGATCCATTAGTCTTATTCGACAGAAACATTTTCAAAAGAAACTTGGACCCGCTTCTTTTATGTTCACAATTTCTAGGACACCTTATATAATAGTTACAATAGAATAGTTCCTGTATGTGAAATGACATGTTTGGAATCTACACGGTCTCGACCGCTTTGGCTTGTGGCTTGGAGGTAAATGAGGCAGATGCATTCCTGTGATTATTTGACAAGAACCTTCGGAGCCCAAAGCACCTACTACTGCCTTGCCTAGGCAGCCCCACAGCATTATATATAATTTCTTTGGACGAATCTTTTGTGTCTTGACTTTTTCGAGAGTTGGACTCACTTGGTGCATAAAGAAAGGGTTAGTTCTGTTGTTCCCTTCAATTTGGCATTTGTGCCAAACTTGCCCGGTGCCTTACGGCTCTTGATAGTCTGATCTTTTGCAGAGTCAAACCATGGATGAACCCATCCGTCTAATCCACTTGTGTTCTGAATATCAACGTATTCTTATAGCTTTCTAGTTATTATTTCCTGACTGATTTTATTAAATTTGGACGAACGTAGAAATGATTTCCGTTATTACCAAAACGCCTAAGCTCGTCATAAATTTGCAGCATAATAAAGTCCGGTATGAATCTTTAATGCGCACTTTTTTCCATGCCTCATGACAAAACATTTTATAATTTAGCGAAGATTCGTCCGAAGGCAGTGAAGAGCTTGACATTATAAGATGCTTTCGTTAGGTGGGGGGTCATCGTAAGATGTCTATCTATGATGATCCCCAAGTAAGTAGCTTGCTAAGTCCACATAATGCTCTGCCTCTGCAGGACTAGTGGTAGAGGTAGCCTAAGATAGGTCCCGAACGCCAGAACACGTAGGAAGAGGATGAGGATGCTGGCGTTTAACACCTTATGGAGCAATCTGTGGGGCCAGACGTGGTCAAACACCTTGGCTACGGCGCAAGTCAGGCGCTACTGGTAGGCTGCAGCTGCTCTCTCTACAGCCCTACTGCCTGTTTACAGTAACTGCGACGAATTAAAGCTCTCATAGTCGCAGCGCGGCCGTGAAATTGAAGAACAAAATGATTTATTGTACAATACTAAAATTTTGCTATTAAATAAAATAAGATTTATTGCGTACGTACGTCAATTTTTAGAAAAATTGATATGAGTTACGAAATTTTTAGCCGTTCTAGCCGACTTAAAAATCCATTGATTGAACTTATTACACTTAAACTATAGGTCGTCATAGTATATACGAGTATTAAAAAATAAATACTAAAATAAAATATTGTGCGTCATGTATTACATATATTTTATGGTATGGTATTATTGTATGGTAGTATTTTATTATAATTCTTACTTTATTATAAGAATTTGATTTGACTTTTCGGAAATATAACCTAGGTGATACTTAAACAGCAATAAAAAATACCCATTGCCTATGTACATCCCTATTTATAAATATTTTTACGAGTTATAAATAATGAATTCATATTATTCTTAGAAACTTTTTTTAATAGTTAATGCTCATTCCATAATTATTATTATTTCACCTCGACCAAGAATTTCATAGTCGAGTTTCTAATTAATCATAAACAATTAAAAAATTGTTAATGATCTAAATAAATAATTTCAAAATGTGCAAAATGGGGCTTATCGAGTATTTTATGTTTCCAAGAGCGTCTCGTGAGCTCGCGACCTCGCCTCACTCCAGTACCGCCGCCTATCAGAATTATCATCGTTATTCGTTCTACCCTTCCAAATGGCTTTTGAAAAGTTGTTATTTTTTTGTAATATTATGTGACTCAAATAAATAAATAGGTTAAGAACTTCAGGTATGCGATGAGAGTTTGATGGATACACGTTAAGGGGAAATCTTCTGCAAAAAACCATGATATTGTCCTAAAGTAAAATTAATAAGATTATGAAACTAACAATATATCAAAATATCTTTTTTTTTCTACATGTATATAATATACAATATACATATAAATGAATGTACTAATATTCACTAACATACCAAATCGCAGTGTACAAATTTATCTTCATAAATATCTGGTCAAAGTTTCACCAAGTTTACTTAGGTACCGATAAGAGCCTGCAAGTCCAATATTAACAGCTTATTGATCTTTCAACTGGTTAGCATCGCTAAATATCTATTTCATTTCCGAGTGAAATTTTCTTGTATATTTTATAACACTTTGTTATAGCTTAAATCATTCAAAGTATCTATTTATTACAGCTTTATCCATCATCAGTGATATTTTTTTTGAGATATAAACCTTTATAGCACAGTAGACAAAAGAAACGTTTAGAAATCCGTTCTCCACTTACTGAGAGATACGACGTGTTAAGGTGACAAAGCGTAACGCCACATTTTGTCATTTGCAGACCACGGAACAGGAAATAATTTAAATATCATGAAATTCTCGAGTTGGTATTGAACTCACTACCATCGCCTTTATTGTCAAACATTGTGCTACTGCTCCACGATGGCATGATGAGGTCACCATGCTTGCTTTTTAATGCGAAATGCAACTCTTTTTGTATTGAAAGTAGAAAAAAAATACATTCTTTTCTGAAAGAAGAGTAGAATTATTTCCATAAAGACTAAGTAAGGTGAAGTATTTCGTGCACTAGTAATTAAATTATAAATTTACTATAATTTAATTATAAATTTACTCGAATTTCGTCAGTCAACCAACAAAACCTATTATATTAATTTTTTCTACTATTTCAATTATTCTTTGTAGAATTACAAAATATCTTATTATAACAAATAGCTATATTTATAATTTTTATTTCAGTATCTACAATCCAATACCATCGAAGACATTAAACAATGAACAAGAACTATTAAGTTAAGTTTGGTTCAGCCAAAAAAAGGGCAAAATTGTTTATTTCAATTTTAATAAAATTACTGATATATGTTGTTGTTTAGAGTACAGAATTTAAATTTAAAGCATCAAACTTAAAAATATAATATAGCAAGTATTTCTAGAAACAAATATAAGTAAACGACTCTATTTATTACAAGTGTACAAATTGTGCAAGTCAAGGATGCTCTAACTCTTGCTTATTTAAAGTCTTAGCGAGCTTGAGACTGCACTCTAAATTTTCATTTTCTTTCACAATATCTTAGAACAAGACTTGTAAAAGGAACTTTACTTATATATTACGTGTTTTACGTTATAAAATAGATACATACAAATCCAGAAATAATATTTTTAAATAAATAGTTGAATTTTTTTATCATATATCATAGTATCCCATATGTCATATTTAGAGATATCTTAAAATAATTGACTCTAATGTTTTTTCTTCACTCAATATTGGGAGTTCTTATAAGTGCGAATAGAAATACGTATTAAGAATATAGATTTGAATGCCAAATTATGAAATATTTTGCAAATCAAATTCAGTTGTTTGATCTTTTCAACCAATTATTTCTCTTAAATTAAACTCAAACATGAATTTGAAAATAAAAATAAATTTAACGCTTTAAAGAACAAAATTAAACTTTAAATGATTTGTTACATCTGTCAAAACTGTATTTGAAATGAAAAATCATGGATTTGTTAATTAGAGAATGAATTTGAATTTAAAAACCTATATCAATATTGGGCGAGAGGAGTATCCAAAATTATAGTGATTGGATTTGGGTTCCATCCCCACTCGGGGAAAAGATTATATTTTAATATTTCCACTTTGGTAAGACAAAGCGCGGAGTTGAGCTACGGCACTCAACATACAATGTCTCGATGTCGTGCAGAATATGGAGAACGGAGGGTCTTGACACTAGGTTGCTCTGACCTAAGTGAAGTCATAGTGTTTCAATAAGTAAATTTTGCCATGACTTACTAAGAAATCCATTGCTTAGAAATTTGTGAGGCTTAATACTCTTTTACGTTATCAATTTCAAATTAAAGGCAATATATTATCTGTGATAATGTCGCCATTATAGTGTCCCGACATAAAGCACAGTCGTGACAGCATATGGGCGAAGTTTATTCGTTTACATTTCTTCCAACTCTTAGATTGAAAAACTTTAGCGCTTCTTGTGTTTCATTGACAATAAAACTGAAAATTTATAACTTTGCGTAAACTCAACTAATAATAAAGTGATCAAAACCAAAACAACTTTTGTTGCTTAATATGAAAGTTAATAACTACAAGTCTTTGTTGTTGATACAAATCCAGTTGGGGTATATTTATATTCACAGTAAGGCTCCGGTGACGGTCAAATAGACCCTTTTGGAAACTTTAATGAAAATTGTTAGATTACCCTGGTTTACATTTTCAACTTGCTGTATGAATTTTCCAATGCTTAAGCAGTGATATACAAAAAGTTGTATAGTAATGAAACATTTTTTAACCGGATTATTCGCGTATATTATTAATATTCGAAAATACATTTGAAATCACGAACACCAAAGATATTATTATATAGTAAGTTTAAAAATTTTATTGTATATAATTTATAAATTTTTATTGAAGTTCAGTAGCGATCAATGCACTAATAGTGTTCGTATTGGTTTTTTGTATTAAGCTCCATAAAAAGTATATCATATCATTAGAAAAAATCAATAAGTTCTATGATGGTGTAATATGATAAATTCTTAAAGTGCACTTACAAAGCTAAGAAATTTAGACTCATTAATCTGCTCTCGTCTGCGTACTGGCTATGAGACAGTGAACGACTGTAAATGTAACAATCGTGCATTTGATTCTCACTAGGGCGATAATATTTAAATATTTAAATGAAATCGAAGCTCTTCTTAAAATGTTGCTAATCCTGTTTGTAATTTACCATATTTAAGCCTAACAAAATGGTGAGCCAATATTTGAGACTTACAATTTTACATTGGTCGAATAAAAAGAATACCAGTGTTTGGGTGAAGCAACACACCTCTGATTTCAAGAATGGGCGTATATTGAAGTCAGCAGGGTGTCAGCATACAACAGATAAGTCCAACCATTACATCAAGTATAAAGCCGAAAACCGAACCTAAAACCCTTTATCCTCGCTAAGAAAAATAGATATATACTTCTAAAATTATCCGCAAGAATATTGAAATATAAATCACCCAAATTTCAATAGAGAAAGAGGTTAGAAACACATGGGTCCTAAACATTAAAAGTTTAAACCCACCACACCAAAGACTAAGATGCAATCAGCAAGAACAGTGCGGTGGGGCAACTAAGAATTCGATGGCAGTAGTTTGATAATTATAATATTTCTGTCAACTGACAGACGAATGCCGCCTCAGTCTAGCGACGACTGTGAACAGAGACTATATAAAGTGTTCGACACACCGTGTTTCCTAAAATATATTTTATAATACAAAAATATACGCGATTAATCCGTTTAAAGTAGTTATATTTACACCGAACACCAAAAATGTTATTAAAATAATATTTTTGGTTTCGTTTTTAAATTATATAAAAGTAAATGAATGCGCAAAGTTCAACGTAGGATTTATATTGCAGCAGTAATAACCTGTACTTTAATGTTTCTCTTGACTTTCGGGTAAGTGCGTATGCGCTAAGGAATAATTGATAATAAAGAAAGACGAATTTACTTTAATTTCATGACTGAAAATTCGTGACGAAGATATCTAATCAAACGTTAGACCAGTGCAAGGAGATTATTGTAAGTTCATTTCAAAAATCACTGGAAATATTTATGCTGTGTGTATATATTACAGAAAGCGTCCTTTGTTTCCACCACTCAATATTACATAGTGGAAAGTAACACATATACCAGTATACCACTAAATTCTCTCTGCCCATACTTCAGAACTAAATTTTTTTTTAATTTACATATTGTTAAATAACATGGTTACATTCAATGAAAGCTCCTCTAAAGCGTTGAATACATGAGAACATTACGACGCTCATTTTGCAGTAGCCGGAGTAGTCGGAGTGGACAGCGAGCGTGCGCTTTTACGCAGAATTTGCATTGCGAGAGACCGGAATTATAAAAGGAAATAGAAAAATCAGAGCGGTATGAAAAAGCACACCGATGTTATTCTTTCTTGCAAACACAGGTTTTACATTTGTACTAGTGACGTAAAAGTTTTTTTACCGGACCGTAAACTGTTTATGGATGTAGGAAAGTCTAGGAAAATGATAATAAAAATCAGCTTCACGCATAGCAGGGTAGTTGAAATGAACCTAATGTCAGGGCACTCGCGTTTTCACTTCCCGCCTGGAATCGCGACATTGCGTGTTACGCTCAACAAAAAAAATCCTTTTTAAATCACAGCCAATATAAACGCAAAAAATATGTATTGTAATTTTACATAGAATATTCTCCGGCGTTTATGTAACGAGGACTGTATAATTATGCCAAAAGAATATATGGATATACGAAGTGATGTTAAGCTCGGCCCCAACAAAGTGAAAATGGGTCAATTTATAAGTAAATGCACATCGGTCCCTTGCAAATTTGGATCCCACATTTGCGCGAGAGTGCTATTTATAACATTATTGCGTGCCTTAATCTCTATGTAAATTAAAAATGGAATGGCGTTTGCATAACGATCTCTCCGCTCTGGAATGGCATCGTTGGTCTGCTTCACTAACTTTCTTTTTTGGCGTAAAACGAAGTTAATTACATTATAAATGTATTTCTACTTCAAATTTTGCCAAAAATTACATCGTGGCGCAGTGGAATATTATTTAACTGTACATGCGATGATCGTGGGTTCAATTCCGCAACGTTGACTACCAGTGGTACACCAGATTACGTATCTGGCGTATGCGGAATGCCTACAAATTTAATTGTTTCATAATATTTTTGATTATTCTATAAAATAAAATTCACGATAAGTTACTCTGTAAATATTTCCATGAACTAGTCATATTTTCATTTTCCGCCGCCGATAAAAGGCAGAGCTCGTCAAACGCAAGCGACCGTTGTAGCTATAAAGGCAAGTTGGAATAAACGACATTAAGCGTTGTGATAACGTTTACAGCTCTATTGAGGTGAAGTTACTACCCTGCTTAATTATTCCGTGGACTATGGCTGTAATAATGTAGATAGTGGAATGGGAAAAACAGCTTTTTAACTTGCAGTTACAGCTGATAATAATATTGTACAGTTATTAATTGTGGGTGCCATACATACAAGCTTGATGAAAACTTAATACAATGGAGAGATCTATATTTATTCTGTATTTGATTCTATATTATTTTGTGTACGTTTATATTTCTCTGTTCAACGTTAGTGAAAAAAATATGCAGGTTTTCGTCTACCAATTTTCTATTTTACTCATCAAATTCATGTTTTGAAAATCAAATAAATTAATTCTCTTCATATTGTAATATACATTTTATTCAACTTGAAACGTACACAAACTTGGTACCAAAACTTATATATTTAGAATACTTCTCCACTTTAAAATATTTAATAGCATAATATTATTAGAAAACGTATAAAGATTTGTGCCATGCATTCTACATCCCGCTGCGTCGAAATTCTTATACGCTAACAACAAAAATGCAGAGACGCTAACATCCAAAATAAGTTTCAATTTCCGAAGTGTAGTAACAGTAAGTAAGTTTAAAAAGTTAAAAATATTTAATAGCGTATCGCAATTTTAAAAAGTTGTGAAAAGACGTTATTATTATTACTTACTGATTTTATAAAAGATAACACGCCTTGGGAATGAAATGCTTGCTCCAGAAATAAGTTCTTTGATTTTCACGATTATTACACATTTTGAAATGAAACTATTTTAACCGTAATCCGGTTATCCGATATTCGAAAATACATTATAGAACCCGCGAGGCAGCTAAGAAATCGTTGGCGGTAGTTAGATATAATAGTTGTATCACCTGACAGATTAATGCCACCTCAGTCTCTATCGGCTTCTAAAATGTATTTTCGAATACCAAAATTATACGCGATTAATCCGGTTAAAATAGTTTCATTTCAAAATGCTTGCTCCAGACTACGAGTATGTCAAAGGTATCATTGTCACTAGTAAATTATTGATTTGGAGAAAAAGAAGTCCTGTCGAGCTTCTTGAGCCGGTTCTTCTCGGGTCAATTATTTTACGTTCCAAAAATGAAGCATTTTTGTAATTTGTTGTAAGTAAGAAATCTTTTATTACAGTACCGCAAGCTTTTGTTATCTAGCCGCGAATAACACTTTATTCCTTATAAAAGAGTGTCACTCTGCAAAGGAAAAACTTCTTTCCGCGCGTGCAAACGATAAGTTTTTATAAAAAAAATGTAAAGTACAGTTTCTTATTTAGTTAGTGATATAAAGCAAGACTGAAATAACTGAGATATTCAAACTACAGTCCCGAAAGTTTCAAGCAGCTCATCGCTCGGCCTTTGTACAAAACGGGTTATCTTCTACTTTATTGAGGCAATAAAATGCAGGCGGCCAGCAGCGGCAGGTGACATTACTAACGAAGTTCAGTGAAGGCGATATTAGTCGTCAAACGGGCGACGGCGAAACCGCTCGTAAAGCTCAAGCCGAATGACAACTGACACGTAGCGAAACATATTACTGCGGTCAATTAAGACGAAGCAATTCAGTTTTTATATAATATGCTACATTATGAAGTCTCATAAACACGTTTTCTGCTATAATATTGTGATCGGAACTGTTAAAATTAATTAAAATGATGTAGATATTTCCTTGTCAAAAACATAAAAATTTTGGAAATCAAATAAATGTCACCATATTTTCATGTGAGGCATTTGAGAGTATTTCTAGACAATAAGGGAATAACTATTTTTTTAACATTTTTAAAGTGTTATTGGCACACTACGGAAATTGAAATTGAATCAAGAGGTGTTGATTCAAATCCCTCTGCGTTCAAATTTTTTATACGTTTTCTAAAGGGAATAACTCTTACAATTTTACTTTATTTATATAAAAATATATTGCATATATATATTTTGTCTTAGGTACGTATCTGTGTAAAGTAACTAAACACATACATTGGGTAACAGCAAGTTCAAGACACTGATCGTGTGAAATGTTCGTCTGTGGTTAAACTACAACACTGGTTGTCTAACAAAGTTTGTCACACGACTGAGTTCATGCACTTTGTACCTGAATTTGAAACTTTCATGAAACATGTCCCTTTATTAGTGGAAAATAACTTATTTATATGAACGAATTTGCTTATATTGAGACAAATTGTAAAGATGCCTTTAGGAATTTTGACTAGTGTCTAACGTCCAACTTCAGTGAACATTTAAAAATATTTTTAATCTTTATTCTTACTTAGGCAAAAGTTCGTAATCTAAGTAGATACCTACTGTACTGTAGTGTGTGGAAAATAGAGAATGGCTCACTTGTTTCTCTCTCTCCCTCTCTCTCTCTGATGCTTATAACTCAAAAGATCCTTGACGATAGAAATAATGTTTGCGTATTACGTATATTGATTATTATATAGGTATATAATAAACATTTGCAAACGCGCAGATTTCTTTTAGAATAACATTTTTTCTATTATATTATAAAAAAAAATTAAACGCCGCCAAAATAGGCTCCGCCACCACTCAACCTAGAATACTTAGGGAGTCAGACATTCAAATAATTTATGACTACGTGGGCAAATAACCGGGCCCGATGCTATTTCGAATATTGACCTGCCAGATATTTTTGATTTGCAGTTCTATATAACTGAATACCTTTGCTCCACAAAAACTTTTACCTTCAAATGGCAGTCCAAAGTCAAAGTAAAAGTTTTTTAAAATAAATAACATTTATGCATTTATAATGGAAGAATAAAAATTATAAATTCAGACAGACGTTTCAATTATACATCTAATATACAGACCTCGGATGCACTACAAAGTTTAACTAATAATTATAATTCAACGATTATGTATATATATAGTGGTCGCCATATATCTTTATGAACTCAACGAGGTCAAAGTACAAGGGTATAAAATGTAAAACGGTAAGGAAATACAAACGTTCCATAGAATTATTCACAATGTTCTTGCAATGCGTGGTCTTGTTACTCGTCACAGTGTTGATGATAGCACACCGAGTGAAAAGAGCGAAGATGTGGAAGCTGCATGGACAACTGAAGTCTGAATATCGATATCTCCCCTTCATTGGACACGCACACATTTTTCTAGGTACTGCTGAAGGTTAGTTGTTTCCTTTATATATTTTTTGTATTACGTAATACAAAACAAAATTTCATGCATATAACGAGAGAAGTAGAGTAGGGTGGAGTCGGCCGAGAGAATGTAGTGTTAAAATTCCGTTTTTCACTTTCTACTCATGGGGATTTTGTGTATGTGGCGCGAAAACCAACGCCCCGTTTATAAATTGAATAAAATCAACATATGTTTTATACAGCTATTGCAAGCAAGCAATCTAAACGTTAATTAACATAAAAAAAATCAGAATGTCAGTCCTAAAGACCGTCTTATTGTACCAAACCAGGGAATTAAAAATGAATAAATACCTATAGTAGTTTCCTGTTTTGGACTGATGTGATGTGATCATCACAACGCATTTAAGTAAGTCCAAACGGTGTCCCATTGTACATAATCAGATGCGTTAGGAAATTTTCAAGACGAATGATGTTAAAAGTCATTAGTTTTGTCTAGACTGAAGCCTTTATTCAAACTAAATATAATGAAACGGTACTGAGATTGATAAATAGTAATGGAATTAATGTAAATATAATAAGTGTTGTATTCCAGGTCGTATGAACCGTTTCCAGGAGCTAGCGCGACAAGCCTACGCAAGCAAACACGGCATGGTCAGCATATGGCTGGGCGACGAGTTGCTCGTAGGTGAGTAGAGTTCAAACTAACCATGAGTTTATATACGATATTGTAAAAAAAATTGATAGGCAAAATAAGTAAGAAGCCACGAATATGCCAGGATTATAGGAGATAACATACCCAGCAATTTAGGCATCATAATGTAAGTAGAAACTCTCTCTTTGTTCCATTTATATAATAATAAACCGTTAAACTTTTATCATCTTACTTTATTTTCACGGTTATACTTAAAGCTTAGCTTAAACGCTTATCCACTTTATACACTTATACACTTACACACTTTGCTCACTTAATTACTTAGAGACTGCTGTTCCCCGCCAAATTTACATTGTTTATACTACCCCCAAAAACTAACTACATTTTAATCATAATTCGTATAAACATACATTGTAAAACATTTAAGAACCTAATTTAAAAAATACTTCATTTTATCATATTATAAACCTTTATTTCTTTAACTTACAATCTAAACGATCACTAGTAAGAGTATTGCGTATGACTTTTAATTAACGACATTGGATATGCCAAATCATAACAATTGCTTTTTTTTTATAACAACAACTATTAAAGTGCTTCATTTGATTTAAATCATTATTGATACCATTGCTAACAATAAGGCCACACATTTTTGATTTTTGCAGTCATATCTGAACCAGAAGCCTCACGTTTAGTATTAAAGAGTAATCTGGACAAGGGTCCCTTAGTAAAGTTAGCGCAGCATTTAATAGGCAGTGGGTCTATATTTGCACCAGGTTAGTAGTATTATAAACATTAATGAATGTTACATAAGCTTTTATAATTTAAGTAAAATAGTTTTCTTGAAAATTATATTTGCCTTTCTTTCCACATATTGCAATGTAACATGTCTAATATTAGTATATAAAATCAACGTCTGACTATTTGCTTTCAGTAAGCCTTTGGCGTTCTCGTCGCAGCATTATGAACCAAGCGAACTCCCCAAAGCATGTCAATAATTTCGTTGAAGTCTTTGATAGCAATAGTAATGTTTTGGTCGAGCAACTTAAGCAAGAAACTGTAAAGGGAGATTTCTCGCTTTGGAACTACTTGTCTTCTCACGCGTTGGAATCTGCTTGTGGTTTGAATTTATGGATAATATTCTTTTTTTAGTATAGCTTTTTAATAATAACTTTTAAATATTACAAGGCCAGCGTTAGCGACTGAAGCTGGAGAAGGCAGTGTTTTTCGAATTATAGTTTATAAGAAAATTAACTATTGTATTCTATTTCAAGTACATAAGAGGAGCACTGTTGTAAAGTTTTCCTGCTTTGTCACTAAACGCAATATTGAAGACGTGTGCTTTATAATCAAAATAGGAACTGTTATTTACAAAAATACAATTCGTAATACATCAGCTAATAAAGGACATACATGTTACATGTATCTCAATTTTCAGTCTACTTTTCAAAGTATTAAAAGAGAAATTGAAAAGTCTTCTCGACAAAGGATAAAAGTGACAAAATTGATTGCATTTTGTTTGACTAGATTGTTGATACCATATATTTTGTATGTATAATGTTATCCAAACATATAACCATCTCATTTTGTCAGGCATGTCAGTACATATCTGACATAACTGCAGCCAACTACAGCACGATCGGGGCATATGTATGTATACTTAACTAATACAACATTCTGTTCTAGAAACAATATTTGGAGAAAAATTAAAAGCACAGAAACATTCGCATCATCCTTTCACTCGAGCATTTATGGAGCATTTAGAAAACCTGTCAGTTCGCGTGTGCCAGTTCTGGCTCCACAACGACGCTATTTACCAGCTGATGCCGGTCTACGCTAAACAAACAGATACGCGTAACCTCATACACGAATTCGTTAACAAAGTGAAACATTTTGTATATATTTACTATATTGAAATATTCATATTTTGGCTTGTTATTGATGTGGTTATATTCATTGCAGCTGATCAAGGAAAGAAGAAATATCATGGAAGCAAATGAACTTCGTCAAGAAAGTTGTTAGTATTAAAATGCAATTTTATTTCTCATAAGATAGTACTAATTTACCCGTGGCATTTTTACAAGTGGAGTTTTTGACATTTTACACATTAGCCGTGAGCTACGTCAAAAATATAAAATTAAAAAACAAAGCATATATTAAAATTTAAAAAAAATACAGTAAATAAAACTATGAAATCGGTATCAAGGCATACATTGACGTTTTTAAATAATAATGACATAATAACCTTATAAGGTTTCACTATAGATCTTACATACATTTTATTTACAAGCACTAAGGAAAATAGTCATAAATAAGATTTCGTCTTTATCGGGCTAGTAGGCTGTTCTCTTGCACCAACCTCTTTTTAAAAATATGAAGAATATTCCTTTTTTAGAAAAAAAAATTTTAGAATTCATACATACAATATTATATCAGATGATGAAAACCAAAAATTTTTCGTGGAGTTGCTATGGAAGTACTCCGGTGGAGCCCAAGGTTACTCTGATACTGAAATCGCAGAAGAATCTCTTACCCTAATACTGGCTGCTACCGACACGTCTACGGCGGCCGCTTGCTTCACACTGACTCTTCTGTCACAGCATTGTGATGTACAGGAAAAGGTGTACCAGGAGTAAGTTTCTTTTGTAACCATGGAAAACTTAATTTAAATTTTAATAAAACTGGTCCAGGTATTTTCGTTTTGTTAGTTGTAAGATTTAATTGAAAATATGTTTGTTGTACTAAGGTGTATAGTTATATTTATAAGCTTTCTGGGATGTCTTTGAAAAGCAACATTACATTTTTTCCTCTTCCCTTGTATATAATCTAGTCTCCAGACACTTTCTGAATGGAATTTGAAATTTTGCGTGCGAAGTGGTGGAACTCAACATCGCGCGTTGTCTTACTGAAAACTTTAAAATGGAATGGAGATCAAACTGACAACCATTGCGTTTACGTTCAGACGGTGCTCCACTGCGCTACCTTGGTCTCTTAAATATGACTGGTACTAAAACTATAAATTCCCTGATTGTTGTAACATTCAAGCACTTATATATTAGGTGTAATATTTTAAAATTTATACTTTTATATAATAATATTTATAATAATATTTTTCTTTCAGAATTAAATCAGTGCTAGGTGATTCTGATAGAGTAAAACTAGATGATATTTCTAAATTTGTATATTTAGAAGCGGTTATAAAAGAGTCAATGCGCCTCTACCCGCCTGTTCCCGTTCTGCTTAGAAGGTGTGACGAAGATGTGAAACTGCGTAAGTAAAATGTGTATGTATTCGATGTAAAACCTGCTGAATCGGACTCTTTGGCATTCCATGGACTCACCGTGTGGGTAATGCGTTTTACAGAGAGAGGAAATTGTGGTAGTGCCTTGACTTGCAACCTAAGTGTGGGCTTAAGGAGGAGTCCCTTTAAAAGTCAAACGTTGCGCAGTAACACCAGTGTACGGAAATAATATATATAGATGGTGTATGAATACTCACAAAAAAATATTATTATGAATACATTTTCAAAAAACTACTTTAGAAATATTTATTCATAGTCTAAATTTCAAAATTTTATACTTTTAATTTTAAATCCTTAATCACCTAGTTTTTAATATCAGAAAGTTTTCACTTAACTTATATTAACGTTATGTAGTTATATACTCGTATAAATTAGCAAGTATTAAAATAATATTATTACTAAATATTTTAATTGTATATATTTTTTATTGTATATGAAAACTCATACATTTTTTACAGGATCTGGCCTAGAAATTTGCAAAGGCAGTCAGATCCTCATCAACGTTTGGGGTATGCACCACAACCCGCATGTCTGGGGGGACGATGTAGAGGAGTTTAAGCCTGAGAGGTTCTTAAACGCCACGTCAAAGCAAGTTTCTGCATTTATAGCATTTAGCTATGCCGCTCGAAATTGTGTTGGTAATTAAATATTTATTTTTATATCCACACATTCCACCTCATTATGGGAAGACAAACAGAAAAATATAATAATTTTTTGTTTAGTACCTAGTGATAAAAGATAAATTGTTCTCCACTTTTCTCCCTTAGGGATGATGCAAGTTGGATATCGAAATGTTAGCACCTCGTTGAAGGAGACTGGGGACCATTTAAAATATAAACCTTTTTTTAAATGGCGACTAAACTCCAGGTTTAGGTTACTTCAACTTCATATTTGAATTAAAATGCCATTACAAGAAACATTTCCTCTTTTAACAAACACTAATCATCATACCATCACTTAGATTATCCGATAGGTATGTTAATAAATGCCTACACTAATATACTTAGAATCAATACTTATTTCCGTTTGCTGTTTGCAGGAAGTCGCTACGCAATGATATTTCTGAAAACAACATTAGCTCACATTATACTAAAATATCGACTGCATCAGGCCTCTAGTTTTACTTATGACAGGAAGAACCCACTACGAGTTAAGTACGGTCTTACGATGAAACATGTCGATCAGTTCAAGGCGCGCTTAGAGTGCAGAAATTAAACTATTTTCTTTTATGAAATGTTTTAGTTATATAAAGGTATTTTCAGGTAAATTACTAATTCAGATATGGTATCCTACATTACCTCATTCCAATAAATGAGTATATAATATAATAAAACTTTGAAGTATGTAACGTTTATTAATTTACCTTTTTTATGCATTAAACCTAGGCATTTGCCAAAAATTCACGGTACAATAAACTGTTTCAAGTTATATAAAAGTGCATTCGTAATAACAGTTTTTTTTTCTTCAGAATTAAAATAATATCCTAAAAATCTTATGCACATTTCCTAATATTTGCAGAGATACGTTAATACAAAATGTATAAATGAAATATAGATTTTGTTTACGAAGGCATTAAATATTTTTAAAAACACGATTTTTGTTTAAATATGTTTCAATTTACCCAGTTGAGTTAGTTACATCTGAGAAGATAGTTTTAGACCGTAAAAAGATTTTTTTTTTTATTAGTACAATAAAATATGAACTTGAAACAAAGTGGATTTTACAACCTATAATTGGCTACGATGTGGTCTTTACAGGCATAATAAATACTTACAAAGTTTATAAATTATACTTAATGCTTATGAAATTAATGATATCCAGATTCTTTTTATGATGATTCTTTTAACTTTGCGCTCTAAGCAATAAATAGCAATTTTCATTCATAATTAATATATATATTTTTAAATTAAAACGTGGAAATGTTACAAAATAGTTTTACTACACAAGTCTTTTCATCAACCAGTGGTTATAACACATTATCATAATTATTTAGACGTCCTCGAACAAATTGTACGTTATAAGTTCTTTGATTTTCGCGATTATTACACATTTTAAAATGAAACTATTTTAACCGGATTAATCGCGTATAATTTTGTCCGTGGTCACAGGCAGACTACCTGTGACCACGGACTGCTGTAAAGTGTTCGAAACGTCGGGTTCTAAATGTATTTTCGAATACCAAAATTATACGCGATTAATCCGGTTAAAATAGTTTCATTTCAAAAATTTTGCGTTATTTAATTTGGTTTATTCTAATACTTTAAATGAAGTAAAATATATAATTGTTAGTCACTAATTGCACAGTGTACAGCTTGGGGACTTGAGCTTTGTCTCCCAAGTTAAGTGAAGCGTCCTCGTGCTCTCTCAGCGTGGCTGTCAGCAGTTTGTCGTCTAGCCTAGACATCTTGCCTCTCCGATGCAAATTACTTTAATTAAATGTTTAAATATATGCATCATGGCACTTTTTGTGTCTTTTATGTAAATTAGAAATAGGCCTTTGCCTTAGTCACTTATCTGTATACATAATATGTGTACATGGAGGGAAAGTTTTATTTAAAAAGTGAACAAAAACCAACCAAACCTCGGAATACATTATTTTACTGAGAAAACTACAATTAAATAACTTTTTACTGTTTTAAACTGATTTTTATATGTAAATAAATTATCAAATAAACCATAGCTGTTTCGTATTTTCGCGGCCTTATCGTAAAACAATGAACTCTTAAAAATCTATACTATCACAAGACAGTAAAAAAGTAGTGTCTTACTCTTAATCTAACTTTTGTAAAAGTTTCATTGCTTTATTTCTTATAATTTAGCAGGTCTAATATAGCTCCGCATCATGTGGTCCAGTCTTTGAAATCAATAAGTCCTAATTAGGCTTAAAAGGTATACAACAAAAAAAGTTTTATTTAAATCGATCTAGTAAGTACGAAGATGTGCTCGTACAAACAGACAAACAGAGATAGAATAACAAAAAGTCACTCAATACTTCAAAAATTAATAGATTCATATACTATTACTGTTTTTACCTTCCTTGTACTTGGCATTAATCCCGGCTTATCCCCCCAGGGTATGCCTTCCTCCTCAATCTTCTTCACTTTGCACGATCATAGACTTTCTATTACTGTTTTCACATCCCCTAAATTGTTTTTTTCGTAAATAGTTTCTATGTTTGCAGACCCAACTCTTTTACTGTTTTGTTACAGTAGTTATTGTCAGATATCTATAATAATTAAATGGCGTTAGTTAGTCTTGCCAAAACTCGACAATTACTTCCCCATACAAGCTGGGGGTAACTGTCAAACAGGGTGCGTTCAGAAATTACATATTAAGCGAAGGAAATAACACAAGTACAATTCGGCCGCATGATTTAACGATATCTTATTATTTAACAACAATGTTATTCATTTCCATCCAGAAGGATCCCGGGGTACGTCTTTTCATTACGAGTTGATACATTTATCAACCGAAATACAAAGAAGATGATGTCTCGATCGTGCGTATACCGATGATTCCATCGAACTTCCTATTCGATTATAAGCATCTACATTTTGCCCTGTATTTGCGATGACTATAAATAAGCTAGCTGCAAGACCAATCGTATTGTGGAATCAGGTTTCCTTGTCCTGTCCCAAAAAATCAAAATCAAAATCATGAAAATTAGATGTTTATGTATTTTTTCATAGAGAATGTCCTTGCGTATTTTTTATCTTTGGTTTTTGTTAACTTTCATTAAATTTTGAAAATTTTGAATTTTGAATTTGAATTTTGAGTTTAGTTCTGAGGCGGTACCAAGTTCGCCGAGTCGGCTAAAGATATAGATTAAAACCTATACATGTAAATGTCAATTAACTGGGTCGTACTTGCGCTACAACGGACTTGTATAATCTATTATGCATATGCATAGTTTATACATATAAATGTGTAATTAAAAGCGATAACAGATTATTTACATGTTTGGTTAATAAAATAAAATAAAAACATACCAACATTTTGCATTTAAATATTAAAAATATGAGGCCTTCGTGGCGTAGTGGGATTGCGTCTGACTGTAAATGCGATTGATTGTGGGTCCGATTCCTCTTCGGAAATTACTATTTTCATTTCTTCACTTTATTTACATTGATAACAGTCCCACAACACGCAATATTTTCCCGCAATAAATATTAGTGGAAAGAAGAAGCGAACGAAACTATATATATCCAATTGATGATGACTCATATAATATATAAACCTCTTAGCGCTAGCTCTATGAGAATAGAGTCCGTAGAGTCCCGTGAGTAGACTTGAAAGCTATTAGCAGATTCATTATTAATTGATTTAATTGAAGATGAGTCAACTTATCCCAATGGGATGTTGTCGTCGGCGGTAATAGCCTCATAAATGTAGAAACCGCTAAGTTGCTCTCTTGGATATTACGAACAAACACTCTATAGTTAATACGATTCCAAAATTGACTTAGTGTGAGTGTTTTATTTTAGAGAGATATTTACTTTTTTCAAGCCATTACGCTATAAAGCGCAATGATTGTGAATTTGATCTCCATTTGGAAATTTGATTGATTGATTTAACTGATTGGTAAAACTGAACGCGGCGTTTTGACTCTGAATATAGAATGTATTGAAAACAATTGGTAGAAAGTATAATATAGTAAAAGAAATATTAAGAAAACGTATAAAAATTTGAACGCAGCGGGATTTGAACCCGCTTCTCTTGAAAACCGTTCAAGTCCCGCTGCGTTCAAATTTTTATATGTTTTCTAAATATGTCTTTTACAATTACCTTAGTGTGCGAATAACACTTTAAAAAATGTTAAATAAATATGTATAATATAGTTTGTTTTTAAAGTAATTACTCTCTGTATATCCTGCTATATGTGAATAAAAATGCCGGCCAGCCTTCAGCTCTGATGAAGTCCGGAACGCTCGTTTCTAACCAAGACTAGGTGGATCGAGCTTTATGACCTGGCGCCTTGCTTAAAGGATCATTCTAAGTTATTGAACATGGTGTTTTAAGAAGCTTAACTACATACTCAAGAATGGTAATGGCCGGTGTTTTGATACCTTTTTCACAAATATATGGCTCAGTCCCTCCTTCATAGCTAACACCAAACCAAACCGAAACCAAACCACTGAAGTCGGATAATGCCCACCTTGCATACTTTATGTAATACAATCACAACGATTCAGTTTTCTTTATCACTTCACTCTATTTTGATATCATAAAATATTTTACAATATATCAGCGCGAAAATAAGAACAATCGTATAAAAATTACAGATTCCAAATTCAAAACTAATACTTAGGTTTTTTTTTATTATAACAGTGTTTCTGGCCAGACTAAGTATCTATTTGTGTTTATTTAAAATAAGACGCTTTCACCATTTTTATGATCATATAGTATCTTATGTTTATATGATAGAATAAAACAAAAGTTAATACTTTTGTATACATCAAAATTTAATCCTTAGGAGTAAAACAAGACTACTAATTAGATAAAGACAATTGAAAAGCTCATTCAATTTAGATATAAAATAATAATTATTATATATTTAAAGGGCACAATTCTATGAACAATAGAATATGAAATACAATCAATAACTTAGCCCCTGTTGTAAAGTACTCTTCAAACTACAGATAACTCTTAGACGTAAGTTCGTTCCGAAGTGATTTCCAGAGCACTTGTCCTGTATCAAGAGCTGCAGTATTTCTAGTTAGGGCAGCTATTCAGATTAGAATCTACAGCCTTTGTTAGAAGTGAAACATAATTGTACGTTATTGCTTTAGAAATGGAAAAGATTTCCATCTGGAGTACGCTCTGGAATGAAGGCTTTTCTACGTATGCTTACGGTTTATTTCCCAAAGGAGCTATTTATGACTGGCACCAGGAGTTACTGCTTAGTTTTCAGTATTACTCATATATAGCACTGAATCCGTGGGTATGTTTCATCGCTTATATATCTATATGTAGGTGTAAAATTACAGTAACTTTTCATAATATACAGTTTCTTAATGTATATCGCGCCACCTGAAAGTAAAACAAAGAAAATATATTTTTGTTCTAAGCTTTTACTTTTTATAATGGAAACAAGGAGTGAAATTCGTGGGAAAACCGATGGCTGGAAAATATTGGTTTTGTAAAAGTTTAAATTTTGAAAATTGAAAAGTTGAAACAATTTTAGAAAACATAATTTTGAAGAGAAATGTTTACAAATATCTGGTAGCCAAAGGTTACTTTCAAAATGTTATTCATACGCTTAGGAAATTGAATAACATTATTAGAAAACGTATAATCATTAGAACGCAGAGGGATTCGAACCCAAAATGCTAATAACTAAAATAAGTCGCAACAAGCGACCATGCAATAAGCGATATTTCCAACAGGCGCGGGCTTAAAAATATAAAAAAAAATGTAACCCAACCTAATGAATGTGAAAATTTTCTTTATCAGCTAGAAAACTGTATTTATCAGCTGATTATCATAGTCACCGTTAATGTTTGACAATGTTTGCGTTACTTGTAAATTTATACTTCAAATATTGGCTCAAAGGGGAGTATTTACCCATAACATTTAGTTCGTGTAAAAAGTGCTTTAAGTAAAAAGTTTAAATCTGAAAAGAAAAAGCGCTTTATTTGTGAACTTAACAGATAATTCTTTTAGCGGAATCCCCGGCGGTTTGCGAAGTTCCTAGAAGCTTTGTAAGCATTGTTCGTACTCAGATATGCAGCTGTATCACAATGTGAATCCTCTTAAACGCCACGACACGGATACGATACGGCGCACAGTGAAACTTTATAAAGAACGACCGAAAAGAATGATATATTTCATATATTTTAAAACTAGAAAAGTACTATAGCTGCCAACATAATATTTGTATTGCTGATATATTTATAAAGTTTTTTAAATTGTAATAACATTATATTCAATTTTTTTTATTATTTCTAATATTTAAATATCTTAAATTTGCAAGTTTGTTATTTATATAATAAATTGCAATCGAGTCCTGCGTCGTAAAGCGGATGTATCATAGATACGAGAGCGTCGATGCCTCGTTTAGTTCCCCGGAGACAAACACACTTGATTGTTTTCTTCAGTACATCTATTGTCTATGTTATATCATATCACGTTGTTGTTGCAATATTTACTATTTTATAAGACGAACTAAGCTAAAGATGACCTCAAGATAACTTTTAAACATATATATTGGTAATTTTAAATAAAATAGCATTATTTTACAAATTTGCTTTCACTTTATATATATATATATATATATATATATAGTTATATAAAGTAAGTCGCCATCTTAAGTTTTTCATTAATAATGTAAACGTATTGTTCTTTGCGCACAGAATAGGTTTCGAGTTCGCAAATCCACTGCATTTGGCTTCGTAGAGTAATTATACTCGGGGCATTGTGGCTGAATACGTCATGGACCACAATGAGCCCACTCATTCATGGCGCGTATGAGCATACTTTTCATCTTTCATCTTGTTCTATCCGTCTGTACGTTGCACTTTGCACGTTGCACGTTGCACGATGTACAGTCAAAAGGGTACTTTTGACACATTTGTGTATGTAGTATTAAAAAGTGTGAAGGAAATATATATGGGAAATGTTCGCAGCTTTAGCAGCTTTACTGTTATCTGACCTAGTAAATGATATTTGTGTTTAAAAGAAATATATTTTTTAAAAACACTAATTAAGGCACTAATGAGGTCTTGATTTCGATGTGAGTTTTGACGCTCATGTTATATATAATGTAAGGTAAAATACTTTCACTTATACACTATAGGGAAAGAGTTCTTATAAGTTTTGATAATTTCAAGTATGCTGTACAGTTATTTTTCCGATGTTCCAAAGTGACTATAATTGAATTGTTCAGTTTTTGTTTAGCTTAGAACTGTTTAGTTACATAGGCTACAACTCTGATCATGAATAGTGTCGACAAGAAGACCAATGGTTAACTTTTTTTGTTAACAAAACTTTGAATGCACTAAGCATCGTTCAACTCTAGAAATAGGGATAAAAAATACCTTTTTATACGTTTTCTATAAGTGCAGAAATAACACTGGTTTGAATCAATCATTTCTATAATGGCCGCTCTACAGCCGCATTGAAATACCATTATCTGTTAATAACACATATAAAATTGTCATCATAAGTATTCATTAAAATGTATCAAACGCAAACAAAGTTGAACGGAGAATGAAATGACAAGAAAGCAATTATGAAGTTGGATTTGAGTCAACCTTTGACTGTCGCTGAGACGTAATTAAGCTCGGCGGGAGCTTTCCGCTGACGTCGACTAACACTTGTGTAAGACTTACCTCTGCCTGCAATTTTGTCTGTGAATAATCTAGGGAGATATGCAAAATGTATGTTTTAAAATAAAGTTAACATTTAAATATATTTATTTTTTGTATGTAGTATGTTTTCACATCATTTTTGAACTAAAGATGAAAGCATGAAATAAACGCGTAATTTTCATATAGGAAGTCTGAATTTTCATTTAGGAAGTCTGAGTAAAAAGAATTAAAAAGTAACCTTAGCCCATATTTATCTTATTTTAATAACGTGTTATCTATTTCTATATCTGCATTATTAACATTTTCCGCATTCATATAATAAGTTCTTTGATTTTCGCGATTATTACACATTTTGAATTGAAACTATTTTAAACGGATAGTCAGTCTACCTGTGACCACGGACTACTGTAAAGTGTTCGAAACGTCAGGTTCTAAAAATGTATTTTCGAATACTAATATTATATGCGATTAATCCGTTTAAAATACTGTCATTTCAAAATCGCATTCATATATTTTTATTATTTATTTATCCGTTTAAAATACTGTCATTTCAAAATCGCATTCATATATTTTTATTATTTATTTATCTAATTTTACTCATATTTATTTTGCTTCAGTATATTCTAAGTTTGCTAACAAATACCTGTGAAACTAAAGCTTAATTTAAAGATCTAATAAATTTCTGGAAGTTGTAAATTACATTGAGTATATATTTATAACAATAGCGTACATTAACAATTATATTTGTACGTAACACTGTTTAATATGTAATGAATAGAAATCCATATATTCACCGTTGAGTGGCTTTGGGTGGGTGGCTTTGGGTGGGTGGCCGATGGGTGCCCTCGAGCAATAGAATACTATAGTACATGTATAGAATACTACAACACAGGAAATGGGAAACGCAATGGAGTGCGAGACGCAGGACAAATAAAAGTAACAAAATTACGCAATCGATGTTGTAGACCGCAGTTAATAATGAAACCGTGAGACGCCAAGACGAGGCCGGCTTATATTCACTAACGTAGAGAACGTTTCTTGAATTAAATATAAAATAAAGTTAAATTATATCACAGGACTTTTGAATAGCTTCATAAATGCTAATGTAGTCGAAAGCACACCAACAACAAGCACAGTTCTATTCCAATCCTTGATACTAGGTCCAAACGACGAACTGTTTCAAGGGTTTTGCGGCATCACTATAGACCTACTTCGAAAGCATTTACTTACTAAGTTACAAATTAAAATATTAGTTTCAACAATTCCAAAGTTATTATTATACTGTTAATAAAAATGAATATTCCTCCTGTCAGAATCAAACTAATAAAAGGAATATTCCAAAGAAAATTTAAACCAAAATCATTTAAACTAAGCAAGAAGCTAAGATGTAATGTGAAATACAATGTAACATTATATTTTTTTAACATTTTCTAAGTAAATTGAAAAAGACATATTTAGAAAACGTATAAAAATTTGAACGCAGCGGGATTTGAACCCGTGCCTCTTGAAAACAGTTCAAGCGCTCTGATCGCTAAGCCATGCGTTCTACATCCAGCTACGTTGAAATTCTTATACGCTTATTACAATTTATATTTGTTGTTAGCATCTCTGTAGATGGCTTAGCGGTCAGAGCGCTTGAACGGTTTTCAAGAGGCGCGGGTTCAAATCCTGCTGCATTCAAATTTTATACGGTTTCTAAATATGTCTTTTTCAATTTCCTTAGTGTGCGAATAACACTTTAAAATATGTTAAAAAATTATAATGTTGGTAGTGTTTTCCATACAACGTGACATTGGCGCAGTAATAGGAGTTCAATTTTTACGCTCAAAGCGATTTACTAAAGAACAAAAATCGATACAATCCGTTAAGCAAATCTTTGAAATTGCAACTACCAGCGCTTCAGATACAATGTTAATCATTCAGAATATTTCCAATTTACCTAAATACATTAAGAAGCGCCGGTTTTGGTTTTGTTTAATATGTCCTGAGTTCTCGTACATTTCATGCATACATGTAAAGGGAATTATAATGTAATCTCAAAGTTGGTATCGAGGCCACTAGCAACGTTCGCATCGGAACACACCCATAGAGCGCACTGGAGCGCTCGCGACAGACACAAGTACGTGCAATGTAATAAGTTTTCGATGACATTCCACTGAAATAAATAATTGTATTATAACAAAATTTTCCACATGTCATCTCGATTCACAACGGCTCAATTTTCTGAGTTATTTCAATATGAAAATTCAACATTTTATGATATTATACATATTTTTTTAGAGGGCGAACAGAATAGGAGTTTCAGATTGAATTTTAAAGTGCGTTCTGTGTAAGGGTGAGCAAATCTGTAAAAAATAGTTTCTGCTTGGGTAAAAAAACTATAGAATCAATATATACTCTTCTACACATAAACTGTTTTTTTTTTACATTATATTAGTTTTGAAATGAAACTTTTTTTAACCGGATTAATCGCGTATAATATACTATGTGACAGTCTACCTGTGACCACCGACTACTTTAAAGTGTTCGAAACGTCGGGTTTTAAAATGTATTTTGGAATACCAATATTATACGTGATTAATTCGGTTAAAGATAGTTTCACTTCAAAATGTGTAATATTCATGAAAATCAAAGAACTTCTTATATTAGTTGTCTTATAACTCTTAATTATTACTGCAGCTACAGCTGAAGAAATATTGTATATTTTCATATTATATATATGTATAACATTATATACGTAAATGTATATACATATTATGTTCAATGTATCTATCTAGCTATATATTTACAGACATAGTATGGAAAACATCAAATATTCAGAATTTACGTTTATTATTATTACAATGAATACTGCTTTACAGTGCCCGTTAGCACATGCTGTGATGGCATCCCATTAGAGAACTATCAGATGCACGTACCGGATATACGCAATGGTTATTATGCATAACGCGTGTAGGTTCAAATTCATTCATGCAGTTCTAAAAGTTTTATTATTTGAAAATAATATGTATAATTTATCATTTACGTATTAAATGTGTAAAATGAATTACAAAATGTAATAATACCAGGACATATTTTTAGCATTTTTTTTTCAAAGTGTAGTTATCAATTTTATTTCTACATATTATGCTGTTCCTGAAGGATTCATTGAATATAATATTGAGATTTCCCAGCTGAATTTCCAGCCCTTTTTCGAACCTATGGTAGCTTCCTGACGGACTGGCTTCTTTGATGAATCAAAAGTACTTATTGAATCAAGCTCATTTTCATAAACTGATAAGGTGGTACTACAAATGATTAGGACTGAACGATATTAAAACCACTTGCTTAACTAAATCATAATTAAAAAATAAGTTGACACTTCTATACAAGTAACAAGTTCTACAAAAGAAATTGCACTTTTAAAATTAATTTGATGTATCAAGTACATTATTAGTGCACAAATACGTTTATTTTGTTTTGAAAATAGTTACAGCTAATTTTAGATTATTATTAAACGGTGCAATACACTTTATGAGCACATACGGTTATAATCGTAATAAATGTTCAAGACTAATTACATGCTGTATAATACAAAACTAGTTGTACTATTCTGTTATTTATTAGTAATAAGACACTTTACACTAACAGTCATTTAATTTTAAAATAAAAAATCTGATTTTGTTAATTTTTTTTTAAAGTGTTATTCCCACACTAAGGAAATTGAAAAAATACATATTTGGAAAACGTATAAAAAATTTGAACGCAGCGAAATTTGAACGCATGGCGGTCAGAGCGCTTGAACGGTTTTCAAGAGGCGCGGGTTCAAATCCCGCTGCGTTCAAATTTTTATACGGTTTCTAAATATGTCCTGTTTTTTTTTAAAAAAACTAAAATAATAAAAAAAAAATCATACATGTAACATTAAATTTAATAAGGTTTGTCATAGTAATAATAATCTAGTTAGCTTCTCTGTAATTTTATCGTATGGCAGAGTTAGCACGGATAGCTGTCAATGGTGTGGATGATGTGGATTAACTGTCCTTGGACGATGCGAATATAAATTAAAAGCGAAAAGAAATAGCGAATTTGAATTCCGAAAAATATACGAAATTAAAGCATATATATATTATATAAAAGTAAAATAAAAGCTTATAAAATATAATAAGCATATATATATAATTTTGTATGTTTAACAGTACCTCTAAAATATTACAAAGTAATGTAAAATGTATGATTTTTATATTTTATGCTATTTCATAGCTTTAAGCGCTTTAAGCTCCTCAGTGATCCTCAGTACATGTGCGGCTTTACGAAGCAGCGACATGTTGATAAATGCACAATAGTAAATGTGCTTGTGGGCTTAATGTACTTCTTAATGAGACCTGTTTCAGATTTGTATTGTAAATAAGCAATTAAATTTATAATAATTTTTTTTGTAATAAACTTGTAATAATATTTTACACATATTTAGTTAACAAGCGACCCGCTCGTGGCTTCGCCTGTGTAAACTACATGACTAAATTACTTAATTATTCCCCCCACCGCTTTCGGGCTTAAACCATACACTTTGCTTAAATTTATAATTTTGATGATAAAATATACATATGTGATGTTGTAGAAAACATATAAAAATTTGAACGCAGCGGGATTTGAACATGCGTCTCTTGAAAACCGTTCAAGCGCTCTGACCGCTTAGCTATGCGACCGCTACACAATACAGTAGTTAAAACTGCATTCAAATAGGCTTAGCCTTTACTGAGATTAGATTTAAAATCTCACGATCAAATTTAAAATCATTGTTTTGTGTTCTATTACATTGATAAATCCGCCTAATAACATGTTTTTTCACATATTTTCCATGTACAGACAGCGACCAGTTCTATTTTTATTATATGTATAGATTGTACTTTTGATATATACACTGTTTTTAAACCATAAATACCTGAATTTCTAATATATTTTACTATACAACCAATTTTATTTCGAAGAAAAAGGAGGTAAAAAGAGGGGTGGGCATCCCAGAGATGGCGTGCATATTTCTTATACTCGCTATTCGAAAAAAAAACTAATTATATCACTAGAAATAACAACATTACAACTACCTACTAGGCCTACCTATATACTTATACTAAGACAACGATCTAGTTAATCTAAATATATTAATGTAACTAAATCTAAAAGGTTTCTGTATGCTAATATGCGCAGCATGGTCAAGAAGGGAAAATTAGATGAATGAATGGCTTGGCTTGATTGATATAATGGAAACTTGGCTAAAAAGCGAAGAAGATGCTACACTCCATTAAATCTCAGGATTTACATATTATTATAATTATAGAAATTGCATAAATTAAAACATAATTTGTTAGATGCAGTGAGTGTGATCAAAGGATAATCACTTTTTATGGATTCACTTAGCAAGTTCCCTGTATATCGGTGCAATTTATAGATAACCCGAAAACAATAATTTTCGGACACATTCGGACACAAGAAAATAAATCATCGAAAAAGGGCTTAGTTGCCTAATTATATACAAAGATAGCATAAATGAAGCGAGATATAACCTTATAAACTATATTCATGAAGACTTGCAGAAGACTATATACGTCTTGAATCTTGCTTAAGTAATCCAAATTTCTTTTGTTATAATCAATATGGATTTCGGCCCAAAACTAATAATCTCTCGGCAACTATAAATGTGGCGACTAAAATTAAGTCAAATATTAAGAAAAAAATCCTTTTAGAAAAAATTTTGAATATAGGTCAAACTGTCATTTATGGAGTTTTTATATCCTACTAATATTATAAACGCGAAAGTTTGTGAGGATGATTTTTACTCTTTCACGTAAAAACTACCAAATGGATTTTAATGAAACTTTGCAATAATATATCACACATCAGAATAACACATAGGCTACAAGTTATAAAGACAATGTGTGAATTGACCAAAATATCAAGTAAGTATCTTATGTTCCAGCCATTAAAGCCAAACTAGTGAACCATTGTAGTCAATAAATTAATATGGTAGTAAGATACTTTAATCGCTTCTGGTATTTAAAGTAGATATAATGTCTTTCACGGGTTTCATTAGGACAAATATTATTTTAACCGAGTGCGCTATACTACGGTGTGGCCGACGCACGGCGGGTGAGGTGGGGGAAGAAGTCGCTCATCGCTGAGTGCGCGACCGCGACCCGAACGCGGACAGACGCGTGAGGGCAGACGTCATTGATGGTTGTGTCTGTTTTGCCAATTTTCAAGGCATTAGTAATTTGTTAAAAAGGCATTGTACTTAAAGCTATTGCTTTAGTTATTCGTCCAGGTTTTTATTTGGTTAGGATTTACACGTACAATAAGAGACTTAATTTTAATTATGTAATTAGGTATTTACCTGTAAATTATTACGAATTTCTTCGGTTTTATTTAAGTTATAGGTTTTAGGTAGATAAGAAATTAGTCCTTTTTTGGTTGTTTTGGTTCATTTATAATATAATAATGTGAATAACGTAACAGCAATAATAATGTAAAATTTATAATAAGAAATATTTATTGACTCACGGAAGCGTGATTTTGATTTCTAATTATCAAACCACAATTGTGTTTTGCCTATTCATTAGTATTTAGCTATAATTTTAAAGTATTTTTCAAGTATAAATAAGGAAGTGTAGAAAAAGCACGTACCTAACAATTATGCCGCGAAACCGTAAGTCTAATCTTTCGAAAAGCTCTAATACAGCTCGAACTATGAAAGTAGCTGTCGTCGACCGCATGCTGAGTATCTAGCATCTCAACGGGCTGAGACATCAGATGGGCATCTGAGACACCTGGACAGTCTCAAGCTCGGCGTCTTCAGCAGGCTACTTACATGGCGTCCCAAAGAGCTACAGAAACCGCTGAAGCTGCTGAAGCTGCGCAGACGCGCTGTTGCTGATAGGGATTTCGGCAGGCGAAGCGGGGGTCGGTAGTTAATATATAAAGTCGTATTTACCTATTAGTATATACATATATATATATATATAACTTACGTGGCAATATATCGTTATATGCTGTTAACATGCTGATTTATCTTTATGTTACCCATCTTTTATTTTATCTATGTATTCTATTATATCTGTATTTTATTATATTAAAAACAGTTACTTTAAAGTATATATACATTATATGTCAGTCTTTCTGGCGTGAATAATATATAGTTTCGTTCGTAGGCGCGTCTTTTGCAAAGCGGTCACTGAAAACCAGCGTTAATTCTCATCAAATGTAGTACCTCTTGTGTCTACATTAATGCTGAGTGGAATACCTTTTACACTTCACACTGCTGAACACACATAATATAACTTAATGTTTTTTGTGTTCTTTTTATGGTTTTGTGATTCTTTTATGTGTAATACAGTGTGTTGTTGGACTAGTTTTACTTACTTACACTAGTCTTTTCTGTTTCTGAAATAACCTTGAAGATATTATGAATGATGTTCAAGAGGATTTAAAACGGTTGAATATCTGATTCCAATCCAATTTGCTCAAAGTCAACCCATCTAAATCATCTTTCAATGTATTTGCCGCAAAGAATAAAAAGATACCTTCGAAATTACTGTTAAGTATTAATAATGAAGCATTAACTCAGGTGGACCAAGCAAAATATCTAGGACTAATTCTTAATAGCAGAATGACATGGAAATCTCATATATATGAAATTAAATCCAAGCTTACATCTTTGGTAGGATTAATTAGAAACATTGTTCGCTGCCTGCCACGACAAATATTTCATATGACATTTAGTTCCGTCATTAAGCCGCATATTGATTATCTGATCGAAGTCTGGGGCTCAGCTTCAAAAACCTACTTAGATGCTTTGCAAATAGCATTAGCAATTAGTGTAACCTACTCACAAAATTGTATTAAGTGCAACATGTTATTGTGTCATGTAAGTGAATTCGATTCGTATGAGAAATAAATACTCTCTAATCCGTAATTTAATATAGCCGTAGTTTTTAATATGGCCCATATACAAAGTGAATTAACTATCGGGTACGGCTTCAACCAGACTCAGTAAAAATGTATTATATTTACAAATATTATAAAAATAGCATTTATACATATATGCGAAAGTATATAAAAGTTTATACCTACACTGAACTGAACTGTGGATGGTAATGAATGCACATACAAGTCCAAAGTACATACGACTTAGGTACATTTGCATGCTACCAGCAAGTACTGGCCACCAGCAAGTATATATTAACTCTCCAGAGTTACACTTTGTTCACTATGACTTCACTACAAGTGTAAGCTTGGATATTACACTACTGGAAGTAACTTCTAACTAGTTGTTTAATATGCGAGATACCTTAAAAGTAAAAAAAAAACTTAACCAATATAATTGAGAAACCATCGTGGCGTAGTAGAATAGCATTTGTCTTTTCAAGTTGAAGTTGTGGATTCGACCCCCCCCAGTTGGGAGAATGATTATATTAAAATTATTTTCATTTCTCCCTCTGGTAGCACAAAGCTCGGTGTTGAGTTCTGCCACTCCTTTCCACTCCGCATTTCTCTTCGGGAGAAAAGAGTATCTGCACACTAGGTTCTCTCTGATTACTCTACTATTTAAAAAAAAATCGAGTCAATTAAATTATGGGTGCAAATACCAATTGTGGGAAAATTTAATTTATAATATTCATAGGTGATTTCTCGTAAAACATTAAGCAGATTCTGAAAATATATAAAAAAAAAAATGAAAGAAATTAATAGGGTGGAAGAATAAAGATGAAGTATAAGCTAGTAATATTCTCCCTACTAACTTTGCAAATGGTAACGTTACCATAATACATTAAAGACGATACATGTATTTACTCTAAAGCATTCTTCCTTTACATTTAGCATAAATCATTGAACTCAACGTTGAAGAATGTCTTATTACACGAGATCTTTGGAAAATTCATATTAAATTTAATGAACGAAACCACTTAAAACTTTGCCCATTCTTCAGCGGGGCAGGGTGTTCTGTTAGCACTCTATATAGCGCTGTGCGATGTTTCTCTTGATAAATCACGTCCATCGCACTTCGCCACTTGTAACGCTGTTTATTAATAGTCTAGTCGAAAATTTATTTCTCATCACTCAGGTTTTTATGATGTACAGAATTTTTGTACCTTCATACATCTTGCTTGTCTACGTAGCATGTATTTTTTTTCCTTTCAAGAAACACAGCGTGTTGGATTAACTTTTGATTACCGCCACTTTTTGACCAGAATGGAGAAACGGAAACATTTTACCTATTAATATTACCCAAATTGTAATCGAACAAACGACTATCTCAGAGAAACAAATACTTTTTAGCTCTTAAGTGCATAATTCTTATTGCTTAAAAAAAATGTATATATAAAAAATGAATGTTTAAAAACTGATATGAAATTATGATTACATGTCCCTTTGCTTTCAAATTTCGATTTCGAACAACAAGTGGAAGACACTGTAGACGTAGGGTCAAACTTCACTAAATAATTCCGATTCAAAACAACGGAGTGCCTTCAGGTGGCACTTTACGACCGCTTATATCAGTCGTTACTCGTTACATGGCGGTAGTTAAAGTGAACACTGTCGTGCCCAACTGAACTTTACTGACAAAGCATATGTGGATAGTTATTGCTATTCAAATGAACTTTAAGCTCGAAAACCAACTTGTTAGAGGTTTATCGACGGCGATTACACTTCAAAGAGCTTTATACGTGTCTGACTAAGTTCGACCGGTTCTGTGTATAACAAACTTGCTAGTTGACTTAATAGTGACTTTTAGTTAGACGAATGCATGTAGAATGTTTAAGCTGTATTATTTGCACTATTATATTATATTTCGTTTACTTTCACATCCAAACTCTTGCATTTATATAGGCAGTAAGATATTGATGTTAAAATAATTCGTTCTCCACTTTCCCATATTTTTGGATATATGCGTTGGGAGGCGAAAATTATGCCTGGGGGCTGGTTTGCTTGTATTTTGATAATACAAGTGCCTGTGCCGCTGCAGTCGCCGATGCAGTTCTGCAGGGTAAGACTTCATGTTCTTAACTCTGTAGTGCAAATATGTGGTAAATCACGGCCTTGCGAATGTGAACCAAATCTGGGCTGTGGTACTGGTCACTTAGGTCTCGAAGGCGAAAGCCTTAAAAAGGAAGTACAACCGAGCCTCTAGTTACTTTACGCAGAAAATTACCAGGGCAAGGTCCGAGCATATCACCAATCACTCCGATCTCCTGGATACTCTCTTTGCCACTAACTTAACTTTAAACATTAAAGTGTGTTATTAACACACGTAAGAAATTGAAAAACATATTTTTAGAATGCGTTCAGGTCAGAGCACTTGGACGATTTTTTCAAGGGGCGCGGGTTCGAATCCCGATTTGATCCATTTTTATACGTTTTCTAAAAATATGTTTTTGTACTTTTGATTGCCGAGGAACCACTCCGCCGTCCACCCTGCGATCCCATAGCCCACTGACTGACATTAATTTTAGCTAAAAAGCTGTTCGGCAAACTCTGTCTTAGTTGGATGTCCAAAGGTTAAGTGAAGAACATGTGCTTCTGAGTTGGCAATGGACCTAATGCGTTTATTTCGGCCCTCTTACCCAGTCAGTGTAGTCTTAGACTAATTGAAGACCGCTCTTGTGCACCCGATCCCGTAGAAAGACAATGGTTCCAATCCGACTAACTACAGGCCTATCACTACCACCTCCCTGCTCACCAAATTTATTAAGAGCATAATAAACAGCCAGCTCCTGGTTTATCTGGAGGATCACCAGTTGATCAATGGCCGTCAATATGGCTTCTGCCATAGTCAATGAAAATGTGAAAAAAGAAAGCAAGAATTATGAAAATATATATAGAATGTCGCTAGTGACTGATGACTCGTATATAATATGTTAACAATACCCTTTCTTTATTTAGTTATATTAAAATGTACGTTTACTAATTTATTATTAGTATAGTAATTTAACATCAACTTAACATTTTTCAAAGTTAGCTTTAATATTTCTCTATTTTGACCTACTTTTATAACTGCAGCACTATTAAATATCAGTACTACTGATATGATTAAACTATAAATTAAATTTAAAACTGTATTTTTTGTCTTAGTGTAACTATCAATTTTGTGTGTCCAAACATTAAAAATATGTGACAAAATTCATATTCATAATTATTTTTTAAATTTTTTAAACAGTGATATTAAATCTAGCAAAGGAGATCTGCCAATTTTTTATTATTATATTGAATATGAATGGCATTTAGCAATTTTAATACATTCGAAGATTACAATCTAAGCTAGCGCTGTGCTAGAGCTAGTGCGGCCGTAAACTATTCAGGCATAGCATGTTACTGCTTAATTAATGCCGTGTACAGGCATTACTTCGGTTTAAGGAAATTTATTGTGTTTTGTCAAAGAGATTAAGTCATTTCTGTACAAGATTATACCGCTACATTTTCATTAATATTTTTCATAGAAGTGTAAATGGATTGATAAAGTATGAAGTTTTAAATATTGTACAATATTAGTGATTTATAACATCAGTTATTATTAATAACACCTGTTACTCAATTATTAATATTAGAACTTCCATAACTGTATTATATCCAAATAATTAAACGTAAAGATAAGATTATTTACAGTTTGTTTTAATTTTAATTTGGCATTACCCACTTTCATAGTTACAGGATAGAAGGATAATAAGTTCTTTGATTTTCACGATTACTACACATTTCGAAATGAAACTATTTTTAACCGGATTAATCGCTTATAATATTGGTATTCGAAAATATATTAAAGAACCCGACTTTTCGAACAATTTACAGTAGTCCGTGGTCACAGGTAGACTGAAGTAGCATTTGTCTGTCATTTGATACAATTATTGTATCAAACTACCGCCAACGACTGTATGTTGCTCTCTAACGTGATCGGATTTAGACTTCAAAGTTTTCAATATTGAGTCCCAGGTGTTAGGAACTTTCGAACCGTCTTCTCTATTGGAATTTGGTGTGTTTTTGTATTTAAAAATATTTTGTATTTGTATGTCTAGGGGACGAGCTTCGACAGGTGAAGAACGCCATTTATCTGAACCAGCTGGCAGTTCTCCGTCAGCGTCGTGGGTCAATATTTTCTTGGATCAACATTTTCAATGTATCTAATTCTGAATTAAATGTTTCACGTTGTTTGAAACTCGAAACCATTCGTTTACCTCGTGCTATAGAGCTTTGTAATAAATAGAGCTTCGTCCTCGAGATAATGTCCGCTTACTTCGCTCTCATTGTTTTAGATTTGGACAAAATAAAGGCTGAGTAAGCAACGGGTCGATGCCAACTAGTAACTGTGCAAAAATATATATAATTGCGCATGTTCTCATCGCACTGAAGTCTTATTTTTATCGTTCTTATATTGTGCTGATACAGGACAGAATGTTTAAAATCCATTGCTTTTGCAGTAACGTTAAATATTATTATAAAATATTTAATTATTTAATTTTCCAAGTAATTCTACATGAGAAAAGGAATAATTTTTTTGTGCTAATGCACTACTGACATTCATATATAAGAAGTCATATCAAGGAAGTTATTTATAATAAACTAATTTACAAAAAGATATAGCAGTTTAGCTATACTGACTTCAGGAATTTCTCGCATGCAGCTGGGTAGTCAGAGATAACCTAGAGTTAAGACACTCCGTTCTCAAAAGTGGAGAATAATACCACTAATATTTTTTATTTGTTTGATTTACCAGTGGTAGTAATATATATTTCTTTTTATCTTAAAACATAATATACATAACCTTTTAAGATGAATACTATAATTCTATTGTTATTTAATTAGAAGACACAAATATATTGATCATATTACGAAACACCACTTAAACGATGCTTCGGTAAAGTGTGAGGTTGGTCGCCTGTAATAGCAAATATTCTATAAAATATAATACTGCTGTTTTTGTTTGCAATTATCATCCATTCAACCAGCGTAAGAATTGAATCGAAAGAATTCTTGGTGAATTACAAAATTTCTCGTTATATATCAATTTGCAATTCCAACTAAGTCTGTAGTATAAATTCGTTTATTTTTTAGACTCAGGTCTGTTAACTGTCACTGTGAGACTGTGTCCAGAGTTTTAACTGTAATTATCAATTACGGTTAAAACGTTCGTAGTCTCTTACAAAAGGGGAATGTAAAATTTTATACATTTTATAATAATTATTTTAAAATATAACAACGCCTGAGTGGCCAACACGCTTAGCGCCGAAATCATTTAATATTATCTTAATTGTGATTGATCAAAGCGTTTACTTTACCTGTTAAAAACCAATGAATTAAATACAATTCGTTTCCAAACCGTTCCTTTATTAAAATTTTGCCGTCATTCCCGGAAAACGAAATTAAATTACCTTTGAAGACGCAAATGGCCTACGAAAAATTCAATTGTTGATAAAAAAAAATTCTACGACACGTTCTTATTTGGAAAGAAAAAAAATGATGAAGGTTAAGAAATTTCTCAACATTGCAAGTTTTAATTAAGTGCTTTAAATGGCTCAAACGTTTAAATAAATAATGCTGATTTTATATATAAATTATGGATTTACGACTTTTTTCTTACTTTACTACAAACTTTAATATAATTTAATCTACTCGTTTGAGTATGATGTACCTAAGCCTAAGTGACCCGCTAACCTGAACAGTGCCGATCACAGTCATTTTTGCATCCATTAATAAACGATGGTCTGTTTGTGTTTATGTAATACGCGTGGACTTAGATATTTAGTTACTTTTAACAATAACTTCAAGACCAACTAAATATTTTCAAGTCGAACTGTATATTGGATATTATTGGTGAAAATCTATTAAAAACCTGTAAGCATTTGATTTATAATAATATAAAATAGATTACTTAACAAAAAATAGCGCTTTGGTGTACTCCAATGGCAATACTACTCGAGAGTTCTCACATCCGTCCAATATTTCGATATGCCTCATAAATATTTATTAGCATATTATAGCTAAGCTATAATTTCACAACATTCTGTACGAAACGAAAAATAATCTCCTTTATGTTACGCAAATCTTAAGATTACGCATCTTCACACACATCTTATATATACTTAATAAATTCTTTGATTTTCGCGATTATAACAGATTTTGAAATGAAACTATTTTAAACGGATTAATCGCGTATAATTTCGGTATTCGTAAATACATTTTTAGGACCTGACGTTTCGAACACTTTACAGTAGTCCGTGGTCACAGGTAGACTGAGGTGGCACTTGTCTGTCATTCGATACAATTATTATCTCAAAGTACCGCCAACGCCTTTTAGTTTGTCCTGTCTGATTCTGCAAATGAGCTGACTGTATCTTTATCTCTAGTGTGATGGGATTGAGACTTCAAAGTTTTCATTATTGGGTCCCAGGTGGTAGAAAGTTTCCAACCGTCTTCTCTATTGAAATTAGGGTGTTTTTGTATTTTTCCAATAGCTCCTGGCGGATCATCCTTGGATATATCTGTTTTCCTAGCGAGAATATGAGGTTTATCAAACCTGATGTAATGGTTGGTTTTATCCATTGTATGCTCACACACAGCTGACTTCGATACTTTCAATTAATTTTAAATTAAATTAATTAAATTGTGGGCTCCGATTTCTTCTTATGGCCTTACCAGACAAACCGAGTAAACAAAAACAAATATTTTTTTAATAACGCATTTCAAAGCTACTACTGTCGCGCGTAGTCTAACTTCACAGTGACTGACTATACACGATGATATCAATATATTATTCTAATGTATATCTTTATATCCTTTCCACATATTAATTATATATATATATATAGTATATATATATATATATATAATATATATATATATATAAATAATAGCTAAGTTTAGTTGAAATGGTTTTACGTATACAGTTTGTGTGTTTACGCGGTCTTGTAGCACCGAAAGCAAGTTAGTTGTACGGTGGTTGAAACTCAATTAAAATTTCCCACAATTCACTAACTAAAGTTAATTCAAAATATACTAAAAGTAGCTACTACTTTTATATGAATTATTATAAATTTAATTTTACCAAAAAAAAATTTTACATGAACATGCAGTATGAATTATGCATTATTGCGTCATAAAAAGTTATAAGTTTTAAACATAGCTTAATAAGCTTAAAAAACAGGACAGTTTCTAAAAGCTGCAGGCTCTACGTTCTACATCCAGCTACGTTGAAATTCTTTTACGCTTATTACAACTTATATTTGTTGTTACTTGTTGTTACAACAAATATAAGTTGTAATAAACGTATAAGAATTTCAACGTAGCTGGATGTAGAACGCATGGCTTAGCGGTCAGAGCGCTTGAACGGTTTTCAAGAGGCGTGGGTTCAAATCCTGCTGCGTTCAAATTTTTATACGTTTTCGAAATATTTATTTTTCAATTTCCTTAGTGTGCAAATAACACTTTAAAAAAATGTTAAGTATATACCTGTTTATCTTTTCGTATAAATCGAATACATAATTATAAAAGCCATTTAGGTTCCTTGTGAATGGACGCAGTCAGCGTAGAAATGCCTTTGTCGCAATATAAATGCGTCGCGTCGCTGCGGCACTACTCTGATTACTTTAGCGTTCCTAGTTTTCATTGTTTAGGACGCTCCCAACAATACGGGTCGCTTATAGTATTAAATGTTTTAAATATAAATAATGCTTCCTGTCGTTAAAACATCAAGATTTTAAACAAATTTTAAAAAGAATATTTATAAAAAAACATATAAAAAAACAAACATATAATATAAAAAAACATTTTTAACCGTGAAAGTGCTCAGACCGCTAAGCCATACAAGAATATTTAAGAATAATCGTTTGGTAATAGGCCATGAATGCTATTTAGTAAATATTTATATCATATTTAAAGTATTATCAACACACTTACAATATGAATAGAAGGTATAGAACGTATGGGTAAGTCGTTAGATCTCTTGGAAGAGGCGCGGCAGCGAGTCCCGCTACGTACAAATTTTTATATATTTTCTAGAAATATCATTCATATTGCAAGTAGTAGTAACATATCATGAGACATTACGTGTATTACAACAACAGGTACGAGAAAACGCTACACTTTGTTCAACTGGACCGGGAAAGTATTATTTTATACATTATATGTTCATATTTACTAATGAATTTTGCACCCATAATATGTTCAATAACCTGGCATTCATCGCATTCAATAACATGTTCAAACCACGTAAATTTCGTGTCAAATTTTCCTTTGTTTAGTTCAACCACGAAAAGTAACTTTTACTAAAGCTGGATAACAAAACTAATTTAATACTCTACAGTGCTATTTACAACTTCGCAGTGTTAAGTGAAATGGGTATGAGTGAGATATTAGCTTCAAGAAATGTTATTACTTTCGTGAACCCGAGATATAAGATCTAAGAGTTCACATGAATTAATGCACTTTAAAATAAAGTACACTCAAAGTAGTATCTGTTGACCAATATGGGTAATATTAGCATAGTAGGGTAGTCAGAATTCAACGCCGCGTTATGTCTTGTCACCAGAGCGGAGAAATGAAAATAGTTTAAATATAATCATTACCCCGAGTGGAATGCGAACCCACAACCATCACGTACACAGTTGGACGCTGTCACACGATAACGCCTCGACGGCATATTTTTAAGACTTCTTTAACTAAAAATTATGGTTATAGCTTCATATCTCACTAGAGGTATTTTTTTACCACCATACGAATTCCCTAAGTAGGCGAAACTGGAGAGCGCAATTTTCGTTTCACTAACTGCTCTCTGTTCTACGAAATCCAGGACTTATATAAGATTTAAAAAAGTATTCAATGTGGCAAGTCAAAATATATCCATTACAATTTTATTTATTTATTTATACAGACAAAATGTTAATGAGCTTAAATGTAATTGCATCACGCAATAAAGGGCCGGGGCCAGTAATAAGTAATTACATCGAAATTACGAGCCGAAAACCGTGGAAAAGCTGATAAAGTAGACGCGAGTGGATTTGCAAGCAATGAACTTAACTCGATGGTAAGCCTTTGCTGTGATGATGGTAGGCGAGCATATTGAAACAAGAGTTGTAAGGAAAAGTTACAAGTTAGAAATTAATGTAGCCCCTAATAAAAAAATAATTGACTTCTTATTTGGTTTGTTTCGAGTCAATTATGTCATATGTTGGACAAGAGGATCTATTACCAAAACTTTATGTTTTTTCCCTTATATAACTAAATTCTCCGTTTTTTAAAATCAATACGTACGTACAGAAATATTAACCATTATATATATATATATAATGGTTAATATTAGAAATTGTGCTTCTATATACAATAATGTATGTAAAAAAACCGCCTATTGTATCAGCGGGATTGTTATGAGACATCTCTTTTACTTAGACTTAGCTTTATACTTTCACAAACTATCTTCAAATATCTATTTTAATGCAAAATAGCTGCAGAAAATTAAGTAAACAATATTTTATTTTCCCTATTGAGGACGAAAGAATACCTTTATTATTATACTAGTAGACGCCCGCAACTGCGTTTGCGTTTACATAATGGCTTTTTGACATTTTTACAACCAGTCGAATACATTGAAACTTTGACGCAAAACTATAATAACCTCCTGGTAAATTTCTTGTCTCTTAGACTAAGCGTTCCCGACGATTGTAATTTTTCAGATTCACGCTTTTCTTTCTCGGCAGACAAAGAGGACCTATTGACACATCCTCGGCTTTCCTCCAGAATTCAAGACCAACCTACATCCATCGTCTTTACAGTTGGACGTTCGCGCATTCAACTGCATCATAATGGCTGCCATGTTCAATGATTTTTATTTTTTAATGAAAACTGTTTACCATACTGAACAATTTTGACTAATGAAGCATTTACTTATATATTATAGTTTCATTCATGGTTCTTCGTCTGAGGATCCATATCTCTAATTGTTATATATCTCAAAGGAAACCGCCTGTTGAACAGATTCTACTCGATTTACTTATTTCTTATAGTTTAGCTAGACTGTTTTGATTCTTCACTTGGACCGTACCTTTTTTTAAGGCGAATTTTCTTAATTCTATAAACTTTAGCTGCTTTATTATGACACGAACAGACAAACAGACACACAAAAAAAAATTGAGATCATTGATATTGTGGGGAATTGCCCTGCAATAAATTTTAAGTTACAACGTCAAATCGTAAATGTAGCTTTCTAAATTTCTGTTCTTTATTTGTGTCTTTATTTTCCCATCTTTTGTTTTTTCGTGTTTTTGTTATCGCATTATTTACACATTTCAAGATTCTCAAAATTTCTAAAGTTGGGTTTTTTTCCTCCCAAACAGATGGTCAGTTTATGACTTAAGACAATTATTTACCCCCGCCATAATATGTAACGAAATTGTGATCGCCACGATTGGGATTGATTTCCAATGTGTCGATCACTCTTCTTCTGATCTCCAAATCATTAACACTCAACTTTGAGTGTTGTCGCGATTATCTCCTCCTGTTCGTTAGTCGAGTTGAGATCCGCGTTTCTGTATTGCTTATGTGTAAGTGTTAAATGGAGTCTTAAATAAACTCTTAAATTAATTCGGTGTTTTTTCGAAGCCTTATTCCCGCCACGCCTTGCACTCAACAATATAAATCTGTGATTTCTATTATTATTATAGTATTAGTATTATAATATGCTTCTATTATTCATCACATGTGTACAAACACTTTTTTTATTCTAGTACAGATAAATATTACGTTTAGCGCTTTTGCAATAATGTGCGCTCAGATAAACACATTCTACCTATGATAAGGTGCGGCTGAATAATTATATATATATTTTCTAATATCACAATATTGACTTAATCCTACTTTTGTGATGCCGGCACCCTAAAAACAATGCGTTAGAAGAGTGAGGAAACGCAACAGCAGCAAGCTACTAATTTCACACATTTCTAGAAGCGCAGGCGCAGTCACTTTCGTGACGCACGCACGCCATCTTTCTGTAGGAGTGCGAGTCATATAAAAAAATCATATTGAACTCACTCACTCAATATGGGAACGAGCATGGAAATTCTAGTACAACAATCGTGTTTAAAATTTGAAATAAAACATTTATATTTTTATATGAACAACGAATTGGATAATACTGTCTTCTGAAACAAGTTTCTACGCAAACGGTCTATGCAATGTTAAGTAAATTTATTGGCCATGATGAATTCCTAATTTTTGAACCTCTTTTTATGTATTATATATATTAAGGACTTACGCTTGACATCACATTTTTAACAATTTTTCGTAGGAATCCATCGCATAACTGCGAAACATCACTAGCATTGACGCGCGTCTATTGCACCACTGTACCTCTGTAATTTCGGAAGGCACACTTAGAGTGCCATACCCTGTCGAATACGAATACTACCACACCACATTATTTACACTTTACCGAACAATTTTTAGTATAGAAAAGTGAAACCAAGTGCTTATTTATAACTAAATAAATTATAAAAAATATCTAAATATCTACATATGTGACAATAGAATCGATGTCCAATAAAATACTCGACGTTCTTACACTAGAAGTTAATATATGTGTGTGATATTGAAATTTTGTCATTCCTCACCCAGTGGAATATGTTCAGTCCATATATAACGTACAAAGTGAATACAGGAGAAATATCGAGCTGCCTGTAACGGCTCTACCGTCTTCTCTCCTGAAACGCCAGCTCGTAAATATTTATTGTTTCAATGTGTTTGTGTAGTTTCAGAAAAACAAGTGTTTTATAACCTTTAAGGACTGTATTGGTAGTATCCTTTAGATTTAGTTCTTTGTTCTTATATATATATTTAATAATTTGTTAATTCGTTTTGATAGTTTGCTCTTTTTTCGGTTAACTTTCTGAGGTTACTCGAGTCTGTTAGTTTAAAGCTATAATTTTTTAAATGTTCATTAAAGTTTTAAGCGATTTAATTTAATTTGACAAGAATTTTTAAATTTTCAAACCTTAACAATATGTGTTTAATATTAAGCTCCGTTAAATGTAAAATATTGTTCGTCAGCTAATATATATAGCAGACGAATATTTGAGTGAGGCTCAGCTTAAAGCTTCGACACGGTATCGCATTTCATCAATAACCTTTGACTTTTATTATTAAAATATGAACGTGGCTTTATAAAAATATTAGCGGGCATAATTTTATTTGTAACTGCCACATTTACTCAATCGAGTATATATAACTGATATGTTAACTGAACGCGATTGCTGTGGGTTGGTATCCGGTCGGGAGAAAATTCATATTTATGATGTGAATATGTGTGTACGCTGTTGTACACGTAAAAAGTATAAGACAGAGAGAAATTGTTCTCCTAAACCTTGCGTTTAAGTGGTGTGCTACCCAACTTGCTGATGCTGACCTCTATTAAAACCTCTAATATATGTAAAGATTTACCTTTTATAAAAAAAACATGTCAATTAATCAAATTAGAAGTCTCTGTTTGTCAAAAAATGCGTTTTTAATTTGAGCGCTACCCTGTAAATCAGTGTTTCATTAGCAAGTCTTAATCTCTTAAGGCAGTACACGAAGGAAAAAAATAAATTGCTTTTTTACTAACTCTTCGAGTTTTCTGAACGGTAAATATATTAGAGTAAGTTCTACTTTGAAAACATAAAGTTTCAATAAGAAGCTGTTCTATAATAAATTTTTTAATTTAGTTTTAGTATCTCGGGTGTATGACTTATAATTTTTAATTAATAGTCTTATTAAAGATGTTATTTTTTACTACTATATACATACATTATATTAGAAGTATATATATAGTTAGTATAGATATTGGGTAGACATTATAGATATTATAAAAGGCCATCGTGGGTCTGTGGAAAATTGCATTACTGTATCTCAACTTGGAGGAATTATCATATGAAAACTTTTTCATTTCTCCGCTCTGTGAGTCAAAGCGCAGCGTTGAGTTCCGCCACTCAAAGGCTGTAAAATTGTATTTAAGACTAGGAATAAATAGCTTAAGATTAGGAACAAATAGACGCAACTTTACATTCGTAGTCGTGAAACAAGAATCGTTATCTCAGTTCATTCAATTAAAAGCTCAGGTGCTCTCGGGAGAAAACCTAATGCAGTGAAAAACTCCTTAATTGCTTTTGCTCAAATAAACTTATACAAACTATTCTCAACTGAAATATATATTTATGAATGTTAGTCAAATCATTATGAAACTATATACAGAAGATTGTCGACATACAACAGTCTATTGTTTGGTCCTGGAAAATAGTTTTTTTTTATATAATACAAGCTGTGCCCGCGACCACGTTTGCGTGGAATTCTTATATAAAAGTAACCTGTATGCATTACATCAGTTATCTGCCGTTCCAGAGATTTATTTTATAATAATATTTTAGTTAAGTTTAATTTTAAAATGGCCTTTTAAGGTGAGTTTGACAATTTATCTAAAATGTTATGGTTTCCAGTCAGCAACATTGAATGTTTAAGATATATCTATAGCCAAGTTCCCAACATCAAGACTGGCACCACCACTACCACACCACCACGGTCAACGGTCAGTCATATTGACAGTAATAGTTTTTTAATGTATGAATTTGAATTCAATTAATAAATAAAATACATAAAAATGGTTCTCTATAAGAAATATGAAAGTAAATTTCATAAGTTCTGCACTTATGTATTGTGAATCATTAAAACTATAATAAATAATGATAAGCGTTTAGAAATTTATTCAAAAGGTGAATAAAAGTTTATCAGAGAAGCGTCGTTTATGAAATTAATGACGCGGCAAGTGACCGACGCGTGAAGCGTGAAATAAGCGTGTATCAATTAGCCGGGAGATTAGTTAAACACGCTTGAACTTATATTATAGTAGAAAGCTCTGCATATCTTGCTGCGAAAAGAATGAAGGTAATATATGTTTCAGTGTGTGAAATTTATGACTAGATACTCTTTTTTTGACATTTTTTAAAGTGTTATTCGCACACTAAGGAAATTGAAAAAGACATATTTAGAAAAAGTATAAAAAATTATTTAACAATTATAAAATATATATTTATTAAATAGCATTCTCTCTTGCCAATCGATTGTTCGTAGAATAATCATTGGGTAGCAGAAATTTGTAAAAATCTCTCGACAGAGATGCTAACAACAAATATAAGTTGTAATAAGCGTATAAGAATTTCGACGCAACTGGATGTAGAACGCATGGCTTAGCGGTCAGAGCGCTTGAACGATTTTCAAGAGGCGCGGGTTCAAATCCCGTTGTGTTTAAATTTTTATACGTTTTCTAAATACGTCTAGATACTCTTTGTTCTCCACTTTCCGCCCGAATTCAATACATTGCGTGTTGCGCGGAACTAAACACTGCGCCGCTTTGTCTTGTGATTCAACCGAGTGGGAATCGAACCCACAACCAATCGCGATTAGGTTGTCAATCAGTCGTTGTCTGACGTTGTCTTACTGTGCCACAATGAATATATAAATAATATTTTTCATTAATTTTGAAATTATGAATCTATCAGTTAGTTCCAATATATATTTAAAAGAGATAAGCTTAATTAAATATATAATTGATAAAATAATACACAAAAGCTTACTGTTTTGATTCAAATTAAAAATGAACTAAGTACTTGTAACAGATAAACGATAAACAGAGGAACACACGAACATTATTCTCCTGTCGAAATAAAATCCAATCATAAATGGGAGATTACACACGCGTGGCGCAGTGCCGTCAGTGCGGTCGGGCACGGCAGTTATTTACAGATACTACCCAGCCGCCTGGCTTTTATGCAGCTCAATCTGAAAAAAGGTGATTGCTATTTGGTTACATTCTAGGATATATCAACTAAGACTAAAATTCTTATTAGATTCTTCACATGTCATTAAAAGTTGAGGCTATAATAGTAAAGTAAATTTAATTTTCAAATCTCAATCAATTAGTACAGTTGTGATACAGTGGATTTTGTTACTGTACTGGATGGTTGTGGATTCGATACCCACCACACTGAAATTTGAAATAAACATTCCATATAAATATACTCGTTTCCCCGATATACTTTTCGGGTTGGGTTCCACCACCTAATATGCAGTGTCTCTAAAGGAGTAGCGTATGAGAAGTTTATTTAATTAAAAAAATCCAATGTCTGTCAGAATTAAATAAAAAATCAAATAGTCGGTAGTTTTTATTCCAGTATGTTATGAATTAATTGGGATTAGAATACTGCTATTACTGTAGGCTTGTGTTGTTTGTAGGTCCACATCAAATATATCGGATATAAATGTCTATTTGTTTTGAATGAAAAATGTGAAGTATAGCAAAACTGTTATTTTTTTTTAATACTTTTGTTAGGTTTATATTTTTTAACATTTTTTTAAAGTGTTATTCGCACACTAAGGAAAAAAGATATATTTAGAAAACGTATAAAAATTTGAACGCAGCGAGAGTTTAATCCGTTTCAAATCCCGCTGCGTTCAAATTTTTATACATTTTGTAATATGTCTTTTTTTTGTTAGGTTTCTTTCGTTAACGATCCTCTTGCCTGCCCGGAATTCATAAAATGACGAAAGCCTACAAAAAGCATACAAAAATATTTTTTTTTTATTTCCAAGCCATGACAACAAGTAATTCTTAATAACTTAATAAGAAAATTCCCTATTAAAATATTTAACTTGATTATGTTAGAGTCGCCTTAATTTGGTGAAGATTTCAAGCGTCGGCTCTGAGAGGCTCTTCCGATTTGCATAATTCACTTTTATACCAAAAAATTACAATTACAATTTATTTAACTAGCGCATTAATCCCAGCGTTGTTTGATATATTTTTGACATCTAGTCATGTTTTATTATTATTTTAAAATAATAATAAAACATAACTAGAAAGGAAGGAAGGAAGAAAGGAAGTTTCCTTAAGGAAAAAATAAATTTTCATCGACGTCACTTAACTGAGCGTTTAACATAGGTCATGTTTGTTTTACAAGTATATATAGTTTTGTACTACAGTTTTAGTTGTTGTTTGGTTTACGTTAAAAACTAAACTTACAAAACTTACATATGCACAGTATTTTGTCAAAATGAATTGCAACTACTGGCTTTAAAACGTTGCTACCAGCTAAAACTAATTTATAATTGTAAAATGTAATTTCTACTTTCCCGCAAGTATAAATTTAAATTCTAGCAAGACTTTCAATATATTAATTGTCGAGCTAAAATTTTTGAAATTCTTTCGTCTTTTGTCCGAGTACACACAAAAGTAATTGTTAATTCAAAAATTGCTTAAAGGAATGCCTATACGTATGTAAAATAAAGTTATTCCCTGGATCAAAATGCGGCGTTGAGTTCCGTAAAGTTAAAAAAAGGATGATGTTTTACCAAATACTTTTCACCTAATACTATAAAAATTGCATCAAAAATAAACAATCCGAAAATTGTTACAAAAATAAAACAGAAAATCAATAAGTTTATGATAACGAAGTTTTTATCAAAGGAGCGCTCTGAGCGAGTGTACCTAAGTTAGTATTCCGCTTATTGCGGTGTTTGCGGCGCGGTATCGTTATAATGCAGCATTTTCCGCGTCGACCAGCCGCGAGCTGCGGACTTACATATCCCTGGTACTATTTAAACGTATTTAGTGAGCCATACGTCGAAACGAATATGATGTACTTGCAGTTCGTGTTCTCATATCCTTTAATGACTCGATTCGATAACCTCGTAGCCCAAGAATCTATAAAAAAACACCTACAAAATTATAAGTAAAAATATTTTTTATATACCTTAAAGACCTTATAAAAAAATATTTTAAGGTATTGTTTTTGTATATCACTCAACTCGCTTTATGTCTGAATTGGGTGGATAGTGGAGGACACAGAGTCAGCTCACTCACTTGAAATACGCTTAAAAAAAATTGAATGATTTTATTAAAAATAAATAATATTCCATTACAAAGCAACAACTAGCACACCTGGTATACTATACATGAAAGTAAATTACATACTGTTCAAATGAATTGTATAAGTGCCTCGCCTCGGTGCATTGTTGTCAACAGTACTATCTATTATTCAGAGAATCAGAGTTCCTATATAATTGCAGGCAATTTGCTCCACCGCATTATACATTATACATTGTTCTGTTATACATTAAGCTTTTGCCGAATCTTTTGACCATATCTTTTATTAAAAAAGTGTAAAATATTTAGTTCATTTAGTGCTGAAGCTCCGTGACGGTATCAAAAGCTTTCCCAGCTGGTCGGTGACCCAATATAGCTTTGTGCACGACTCATCGAATTCAAACGCTTTCACACAATTTTTTAAAAAGTATTAGGTGAAAATGTTGCAATTTTACGTGAATTTGACAATGAGGCCGGAAATGAAGAATTAATGGTTGTTACTGATGGTATTTTATGGATGGTACACTAAGTTAATTTTATAAAGTTTTATTATATTATTTATATAATTAAGTTATTTTCATTTCAATCTCTAAGAAAAGTACTAGTAAGATCGCCTGGTGACAAGAACGAATGCTGAATGCTGTTATAAAATGATTTAAAAGTATTTTTTCTATTTGTATTCAAATAACTGTTTTACATTTATAGCAACACGGCCACGTATAGTATTATAATTTATGAAAGTATATTTTTCTTAATTTCAACGTAAGCAAGGATCCAAGACTGAATTTTTAAAGTCCCTAAGTTTTGTATAAAGATTTTTTTCTGTTCGAAATAAATCAGATACAAAAGATTCTGATTGCCGCATAAAAGTTAAAGTGGATCTCAAACAAAATAATGAAATGATTCATAAGAAAATAAACTAAGTTACGAGTTCTGATTGGCTTATTGTTTGCAAACTGAGCTCGATGATTTATACCGTGATTTGAATAGTAATTACGTTGATAACAACTTTCTTATATTACGTTATTTTATATACTATTCAACTTGAACGGTTTTCAAGAGGCGTGGGTTCAAATCCCGCTGCGTTCAAATTTTTATACGTTTTCTAAATATGTCTTTTTCAATATCCTTAGTGTGGGAATAACACTTTAAAAATTTTTTTAAAAGATTACGTTATATTTTCAAATTCATCTCATTCATCTACCTGATGGTAGCAAGTGCCGATATGAATGCCTCAAACTTCAATATCTCTTAAATCTCGCTTCTCTAGTCATTTCAATAGTCTTAAGCTTTCTAATTTTTATTTATTATTAATAGTATAATATTTTTTACATACGATAGATAGAAAAAAATATTATCTATGAAAGGTTTAAGATAAGAATACAAGAAAAACATAAAAAGAAGATTTTATGTCCCTTTTCAGTATTCTACTTTGATCAATATTCATCACATTCAGAAATCAATATTTGTTGTGACGTAAATACTCATTGTGGATATAAATATCGCCGGTAAATGTTTGTATAAGACATACTTCCTAAATTTTTTAGCCAAAAAACAGAAGACCAATTAATAAATGGAGGTTAAGCAAAACACAATGAATGTGATATATTAAGAAAACATATAAGAATTTGAACGCAGTGGGATTTGAACCCGCGCCTCTTGAAAAACGTTTTCCAAATATGAATTTTTCAATTTCCTTAGTGTGCGAATAACACTTTGAAAAATGTTAAAAAGAACACACAGTGAATGTGTTAAGAACTGCATGTAACAGTGTACCTATACCTACATACAAACATAACCAAATACCCGGATACCCGGTACTGGTTAATTAAGAATATAAGATACACAGTAAAGCGACCCCCACACCCTGACGTCTAAAGCAAACAAGCGCAAATCTTTGCTTTAGCTACACAAATACAGTACACGTTCGGTCCTTAAGTAACCCAACGTGTTACAAGCTCCTTACCGTCAACGATAAGGCACGAACGCCTGCTGCATACAAAATGTATGTAAAAGAAAACTTAGCCTTGTTTAAATTCATCTTGGGACATAAGTGTGTATTAAAAAGACTAACTTTTATTTAGATCGCAGCGATATACTTGTACGTCGCGTCGTGCTAGTTCCAATATGAGAAATTGAATTTTCATTAGATATCAAACAGTTTATCAGTTTCGTAAATTACTGCTATTTTTCATTTAAAAGATAGCTGTGTAGATTCTCTCCATCTATTATGGAACGATAGGATAGTCGCTGACTGTAGTCACTCAGTGAAACTTGAAACGAAAACAAAAAAAAATAAGAAAACCTCCCCACCTGTCCTGAAAATGCATATCCTTATATAAGTTAAAAAGAGATATGAAAAAAATACACTGTTAGTAACTCGTAAAATAACGTAGCAAGAGTGGGAGTGTAAAACTAGTGTAAAAGCGCCGTCTTTAGCTTATCAGACTATAGAACACTGAAAACACAGAATAAAACGTTTTACAGAGTGTTCTATAGTGTATATTACACGGGCGGGTGCCAGGCCCGTTCGAAAGATTTTTTATAAGAACTATATTGAAAAGAAGTATTTTTTTTCTATCAACATTATTGCCGTATCCTCTACAAAAGCGGTAATACCATACACGTCCGGTTCCTGTCTTTAAATAACAAATATGTTAATTATAGGTATCTGAAATAGATTTACTTGTTAGTATTAGTAATTTATGTAATATATTTAAAATAATTACATTTAATTTGAAGATGGGCAACTAATGACACAAACTGGACTCCATTAGTCTTATACTCTCATATATAGAAACACTCAGCTCTCTAACAGTCTTATAAGTCTAGTTTTAGTATTGAAAATGTCATAAAAATAAAATTTTATTTCAATAAAGAAATAATATTTAAACAAAAGGTGCAGATTTTATAGAGAAAATACTTGTAATTCTACATTATCTAATAAAAAGTAACATTTCATACCCGAAACAAGTAAAAAGAAGTTATTTAACCAAATTTGTAATTAATATATAGCCTTTTGTACTTAAGATGATGTTAAAATAAAAACACCCAACAAAAACATATCATAAAACAAAAATTTCTATTTCTATTAAATTGAAATGAAATTGAATAATTCCAACACCGCTCAGTTATAATTAAGAAGCGATAGACTCATTAGCAGATTTCCCAGGGGACCTATCAGTTGCCGACATGACGAGGCTGATTTCAAATTACATTTACATTTCTGAGAACAATTGCTAACTCAATACAAACCTAGACATTAAATTATGATCTATAAAACAGTAAAACACTTTTAGAATTACAGATTTCAAAACTTATCTCCAAGACGAATGTACTATAATTTCACAGACAAAACGAATAACAAAAAGCTAACAATCTGTTTCAAATAACACGCGGAGCAGTTGAATTATGGAAACGGCCAATATATCGTAACGAATGTGATTTAGCTCGTCGACATTATCCGCAATAAGTTTGAAACTGGGGCAAATACACACATGTCTGTCCCAGTCCCTACTGGGACTTGCTATATACTATAGTATGGGAGCGACCTTCACACAATGCTGGGCGTGATTTGGCATCCCGCCCGTGACCTACTTAGCGAGTGTTGCAAGACGTGCATCCGGCATGTCCCTCTTTGCAGTCTCTCGCTTTACTGCCATCGCTGCCACTGCCTATGCCATTTTCTTATAAGTTATCGCGTTATCACTTTATGTGTAAAACTTTTTTGGTTGCTTGTAAAATACGTTTTAACGGAAGCTTTTCGATTAAAGCCCGGTTGAAATAAACATATCTGAGGTTAAATTACATAAATAAAACGAATGAACAATAAGTTTTTAAGTGCATACTGTACGATGGTTTTTAAATAAATACTTTCGAATATTGCATAGCATTTATTTATTAACATACGTAAAAAAAATAAAGGCTTATGATAATTTCAATATTGTATTCATAATAGAGGTTATTCGGTCTGATCAAAATGAGAATGTGGTTTCTGTGTAAGTCTCTTAATGGAGAGAGAAAGAGAACGAAGTGAATTATCACCAAATGTACTCTGCCTAAATCACATGAAAACTTGCTTCATAAACATTATATGCAGCTCCACGGGTTTTCCTGCATAGCAAGGCAGAAAGAACTTGGTGCAAAGACACTCCGTTCTCCACTTTCCAAACAAACCTTAAGCCCTAAATCCCACCACTTTATAATTAATTTTATTCAAAATAGCACGCGAAGTGTTCTAGTTGCATTTTACATGTAACGTGACTGACCGTTTTGCCTAAACTCGACCTTCTGCCTCGACCTCGACCTCACGACTTCAGAACTATTCCTCGTGGCTTCTTACTCTTAACCACGAAGTAAACTCACTTTACTAAGAATGGAAACTTTTGTACCCCAAAACTAACTGTGTTAGTTCGTTGCTTAGGCGGTGTAATTTTTGAAAGTTGTTCGACGCGATGTGTAAGTGATTAGTTAGAGCCAAGCTAGTACGATACTGTTACAAAGTTCTAATGTAACAAACATTGTTCTTAATACATTTTCGGATTTTCTTATATATTATCTTTTTTCTCTTAATATTAGTAGTAATTAATATTAGTAGTTATAATTACAAGTTATTAAAGTGAGAGTCAAACGACGAACATATATTGCGTATGCTTAAAATTTGGCACGTAATTTGGCCACGGGGAAAGTAAGGGAACATATTCCTAAGGGAAGGGAAGAAGAAACGGAGAAACAGGAATCGCGGGATATACTTCAGTAAAACTGTAAATCGTATTTCAGAGTAAAATTTAAAATTCGAGCTTTTTATTAAATTTCATAAATATCATAGTAGTTAAGTCGTAACGTAAATAAATGAATACGCAAAACTATTTTTACAAATAAATAAAATGGGAGTGTGTGTTGTAATATTAAAATAACTTTTTTCTTAATGCATATATATATATACATATACGAGGCACATATACGAAAGTTACATTTCTAACAATTTTTGTGTCTTGTAAACGGCCGCACTGATTTTCACGGTACTTTTACTGGCAGATAGCTGATGTAATAAGAAGTAACATAGCTTCTGGACGACGTCGCGGGCTAGTGTTATTGTAAAAATAGACATTACAATTACTAAGTATATGGATATTAGAACTCGATCAATCAAATATTTGCCACAGACAATGTCAAAAATAGAAATATTATAATAAATTACGATATTATTTAACAAATATGTATTAATAAATCATATCTTTTACTGATATTCATATTATTACTCCATTTGTACTCCGCTGACGGACAGCGGAACGCACAGGAGCTGTCATAGAAAGCTTTTTTCAAGCCATTGGTAAGCATAAATAATATCCAGATGCTTTTACAGCAAAAATTCAGCAAGTCTCGAAAGATTACAAGTCAAAAAAGTTGGCATCGAAGCGATAACTTATAAAAGTTTCTACGTTTGCCCCGAACATATCAATTCGCAGCTTCTTAGCGAATTCACACCTTAGCAAGTATTCAAAGTATACAACTTATGGGATTCTTTTCCTTTTATCAATATACGGCACAAGTTGTACAATATGCAGTTGATGAATCTAAGCAATAAGTGTTTAGTATCATAACTTTTCTATGAAAATATAAGGAAAGCCACATTATTCATATATCAGTAAAAAACATGCAAATACAAATGGAAATCTACTATTATGATTTTGGGACATATCGAAACATCCAAAAAGGATATATATATATATATATACTACACCACACATTCATAAATAACGCTATCTCTAAAATATATAATACCAGTTCTGGTAAAATAAAGTGCGTTATTTTGAAAA